>CM034302.1:83344566-84544566 GCA_019925795.1 Dendrobium chrysotoxum
ATTTCGATTGATTTGGCCGTTCTGTTGTATGGTCTGACATATACTCATTTTTTTTATTGTTATGTTTGATGTTTTTCATATATTTTTTTGGAGGTCCCTTTTAGAAGTTAATTTCCATGCGCTCTCTGGATTTTTTTCATAGGAGTTCTTCGAGAAGCTAATCCTACCGTTTCAATGGAAGAGTCTTCACTTCGATAGTATCCTCAACAGATATAGAGCCCAGGCATAAATCTAGTTCTCTCAATCTTTAGCTAGCTGTTGGTGGAGATCGAAGCTGATTTCAATATAATATTTTTAACAATCCAATTTGAATTTCTATGGGGCTATTTGATTGGCTCAAAAAGAAATGCAGAATAAAAAAAAAATTTAGTTGTTTGGATGAATGTAAAGTAAATATAGGTGAATGATTTTTTTTTTAAGTTAGAAGTATAAATGTAGAGTGAAATCCTAAATTGTGATACCCAGCAGTGACGGCGGGCGACGGATGCGGCGGCCAGAGGCTGCCAGCAGCGGCGGACAACAGTGATGGTGGTCGGCGGTAATGGTGGCAGTAGTGGAGGAGGGAGGCCAGCGGCAGCAATAGTGGCCGGCAGAGGGTGTCCAATGGCAGTGGTGGCCGGCCGGTGGTCAAGCAAACTTGTGTTATAAACTGTTTTCACTTAATAATTTACACTCAAAATGAACTGTTTTACTTTACATTACATTTATTATACTTTAATTTGCATTATTTTGTATTCCAACCAAACACCCAAATTTATAAAACCTCTGCATTTAGAATACTTTACACCCTAGCCAGCCGCTATATGAAAAATCAATATTTTAAAAATTGCTTTTCATTCTTGCTTCCATCATTTGGCTATGATTTTATAATCAAAAGTCATAAGGATTGCATTGAGCTTCCTTGATTTTTCTTAAATTTATTTGAATTAGTTTCCTAGTTGCAGGAATCCAAATGCTAATTATTTTAATTATTAAATTAAAGAAAAGAGCTTAAATATCTTCGAAAATTTTGGGTAGTTTAAAAGTTGTAGTAGTAAGGTTTAAGATTTGTGATGCAAATAAAATTAAAAATTAAATTAAAATATAGTTAATAATTTATAGTTTGCGAGAGATATAAACTCCTAAAATTAATCCTAAAAACTAAGAATTAATTAAGATCTTAAATAGATTGTTAAGTACACTTTATTTAAGAGAGGTATGCTCTCAAGTTAAATATGTAATTAATCTTCTTTAAAATTAAATATTCACTGCATGCCCTCATTATCTATAAAATGATGGTAGAATAATACATCAAGAAAGGAAGTGAATTGGCACTTATTAGCATTCAAGATTTAGGTACAAAATGGTTAAACATATTTATAAATTACATCTCATTTTCTTATATTAAGTGATTCTTCATTATATTTCTTCTAATTTATCATTCTTTTTAACATTTTGTTATAATCATTACTTTAATCATGAGCATTTTCTCTCCTTTAAAAACGAGTTGGCATGTGAGCTAGCTCGAACTTTTAGAATAAAGCACGAGCTCAAGTTTGATTAATTAATCAAGCTCAAGCTTGAGGTGACTTGAGCTCAGCTCGACTCCTTTACACCCCTAGCCAACGACGATTAGTAACACAGGAAACCAAGGGATAGTTTAGGAAGACAAATTTTGTAACTAAAATTGATATATCATCAAAAAAATATCATGATTGAGCATGAATCTCGAGGCAAATTCGCATTTAAAACTTTCAAATTTAAATTTGGGACCATCTGAACAACAATTTAAGCAAACTTGCAGTCAAATTTAATTTCTCGAAAACGTGAACTCAACGACACCAAATTTGACCCAATCCGAGGCAAATGGGTTCAGATAAAGGGCCCAAAGCACATTTAGAAGGTTCAAAGCATAAATTGGGCAATCAAATGAATTTTAAAAGTAACATGCTTATAGTCAAATCGCGGCTTGACAACACAAATCCAACGTGCCCAAGATCGTTGAATTCTGACATCATTAAGGTACATAAATACTCGATAAATGAACCATGATCAAAGAGTCGATATCGACCGTCTATTCAAAACACTCCCAACATGTCCTTGATCTTCTTCCTATTTACTGACCATGCTACTCCCAAAAAATTATAAATAGATCTCTCATTCTTCATCAATGGGGGGAAGCAAGGAATAGAAAGAAGAGAAATTAGAGTTCTCCTGCCACCAGACTCCTCCTCGACCACTGACCGTCGCCAGACTTTCGCTGGATTTTTGCCCGGCCATCATCTGCCTCTGAACTTATGACCGACCACCAAACATCGTCGAACTTCTGCTCGGCCACCAATTGACGCCAGATTTATGCCCGTCCACTAACAGTTGCAGGACTTCCGCCCAAATACTGGCTGTCGTCGAACTTCCACCAACTGATGCTGGATTTACGCCCGACCACAGACCATTGCCAGACTTCTGCCCGGCCACCAGTCATCGTCGAACTTCTGCCTGGGCACTATCGTCGTCGACTACGATCTTTTCGAACTCCTCGGTCCTTCTGACAACCTTCATCTGACTACGGTCTTTCCATCCCTGTCACCTGACTACGGTCCTTCTGACCACATTCACCTAACTACGATCTTTCCTACCTCCATCGCTTGCCAACTACGGTCCTTCTAACCACCATCACCAGACTACGGTCATTCTGACCACCGTGATCTGACTACGGTCCTTTTGACCACCGTCACCCGACTATGATCTTTCAAACCTCTGTCGCCCGCCTACTATTCTCCTTTCCGACCACTATCGCCCGACTACGGTCCTTTCGATCACCGTCATCCGACTATAGTCCTACCGACCAAACGAACATGTCAACACTGATTCTTCCAACTCCCACCATGTAATGCACTCTTATGATGTATATTTTCTACATCGAGCCAAGGCCTTCTCCCCAAAAAAGAGCCTCATTTGTAATCAACTATAAATAATAGTGGATTCATTTAAATTGGGTAAGGCCCTATGATTTTCCCCCTTTTAAGGAGTTTTCACATAAAAACTCTTGCATCTCTTATGAATGTTACATCATCTCTTTTATCTGATTGTATGTTGGATCTTCATATAAAGCTAGGATGTTAAACTTTATATTTCTCTACCGCCGTGAATATTTCAGGACACAACAGTTTGGCGCCATCAATGAGAATGTTGTTCCTGACTGGGGGGCAACTTTTCTTCCAATCTCGAAAGATCGTTCTTGTCAATGTCCTAACATCAGTCATTATTGTATCAATTTTATGGCAATCTGATTTGGACTAGGGGTAACCTTAATTGTAATCGTAGCCAAGAAAATTCCTCCAATGCTTTCAACATCCAAGAAAATATATTGGGAAACTATTTTTCATAAAGCTTCTAGCAAATACAAGGATTCTTCCAATAAATTATAACATTTGTACAGACCATAGTTTGACTTTTACTCCTTGGGAAAGGTCTTAATCTTGACCTCAAAAAAAGTAGTAACATCTAAAGATTAACCATTCTTCACCTTTGATTTGGGATATATGTGGCATTCGGCCCCTCCCAATCAAGGCATAATCGATCCAGGGGGATTCGATCTGACCTCTTTCACATAGTTTAATGTTATCAAGCAATATTTTGACTAGCAATCTCGGATAGGTCAAACATCCTAGGAGGATGTCAATCAAATCTTAAATATTTGATTTGAGAAATACATAATCTTTATTATGACTCAATCACTGGATGATCAATCCTATGAGAATTCGATCAAACCTCATCACATAGATTAATGTTATCGAGCAACGCTCTAACACACAACCTCGGATAGGTCATAAATCCTCAATGGATTCTCTTATCATCTTCCATATATGTTAACGTGATAGGTCAAACATTCTTAGTGAATTCTCTTGACCTCTTCCATATAGGTTAATGTCTTCAAATAATGCTCTAACAAATAACTTAAATAGGTTGAACATCCTTTGTGGATTCCTCTTAATCACTTAACATCATCTAGCAATGCTCTGACAAATAACCAAGGAAGACTTACCCATGAGGTAGCCTCGAAGGGAAGCTAGTAGTTGACAGAGTCCTCACTAGAAAGACTCTATGAGAGTATGTGATTGACAAGGTCATCACTTATTCAAAGACCTTAACAGGCTAAGAGTCTCAGAAGGTATTAATACACCAAAAACTTTATAAAGCTAAAAACCTTAAAAGGTACAAACAACTAAAAATCTCATAAGGCTAAAAAAGCCTCAGAAGAGATACATTAAAGTATGAAAAATGCATAAGAAAATTATTTTTCTAATTCATTATTTTAAATAAACATCAATCTTATATAAAAATTTCTTAAATAAAAAGAGATAATCAAAAGTATCCCATAATAAAAAATTACATAATCACAAGATCTTCACTTGAAGATATTTTTCTCAGCTTGCTCTGAATATCAACATCACTAGAAGTAGAAGGAGAATCCATGGATACCTAGCTATGAGTCAGCCCATCAATGGTTGGAGGCTTCTTAAATTCTTCTATAGCCTTCAATAATATGATCTCTATCTTGAAAGGCACTCTTCTCTCATGCAATGAAGGAATGCACACATCCCTCCCGGATCTTTATGAAGCAATAATCATCACATAATAAAGCTTCTTGCAAACCACCATCAGGCCTTCACTTAATTAGCGACATGAGTATGCTATTAGACTATTGGGATCGACATAATGTTTGATCCCCTCCATCAAGATGTCTGCTACCCACCTCCATCAGTATATTATCTCTAATAAAATGAATCATCTATTTCATCAAAGCAAGATCGGAGCAAGCCTTCGATTATTTGGCAATTTTTATATACTGCTAAACGACTGCCATCGGTGCACCACCTGACCACCTTCGTCAGATCGTTCACCTTTCTCCTCCAGTTATCATGGTTTCCTACTACTCTTATAGAGTACAATTAAACCGCCGTCATTATCGACCCTTCGCTTGATGTCCGCCGTCGATCCTTCACCTATTATCAGCCATTATCATCCTCTCCCTTAGCTGCTATTAGCAGCACACCGTTCAATTGTCTCCAGCTCACCAACCATACGCTGACCACCTCCAGACTTCCACCTGACCGCCGATCATCGTCATATTTCCACTCGATCGTAGCTCTCCATCACACTTCCGCTCAATCATCTTCAAAATTTTGCATGTCTACTAAAAATCATCGGCTCTCCTACAGGGTGCTATTACTGCCAGATCATTTCAAATCACCCCTGTACGTAAGAGATAATTGATCTTCTTCTATCAAGGGCAGTCTGTTGAGAGAATAATATCTCATAATGACTTCTTCTGCACAAAGAGGGGCTCTAAAACTTGATAGGGGATGCCACTTAACAAAAAAAGTAAAATGCCTCTAATTTAAGAAGAAATTGAGAACAGAAGAAGAAGAAGGAGAAAGGCAACAAAATTTTGCTTCTATACAAAGAGGGGAACTAAATTTAATAGGGAATGCACCTATCAAAAAATACTGGAATGCCTCTAATATAAGAAGAAATTCAGAAGACAAGAAGAAGAAAAGCAAGAAACTTTTGCTTCTACACAAAGAGGGGCACTAGAACTTGATAAGAGATGCCACATATTCAAGACATTGGAAGGTCTTTATTGTAAGAAGGGTGGAGGAAGAAAGGAGAAGAAGAAATGGTGCAATTTCTCCCATGTCCCAAGGGGCTATTTATAGGTGAAAGAGAAGGAGAAATATTCTATAAGAATAAAAATATTATGAGAATATTCAAAAAATATTCTTAGAGAATAAAAATATTCTTAGGAATATTCTTTAAAAAAACATGCAGTTATTGCAACAATGGCACTATAGTAGCTGGTAGGGCTGCAAACGAACCAAATCGAGCCGAGTATGTGAGTGTTCATGTTTGAGTTCGTTTATTATTAGCTTGTTCAAGTTCGATTCGTGTTTGATTCGAGCTTTATTGTTTGTGTTCATGTTTGATCATTTAGTGCTTATCGAGCTTTAAACAAACAAGTCTTAACGAGCTATGTTCGTGAACATATTTAACGAATTTATTTAAACTATCAAACAAGCACGTTCATGAACAAATCTAACAAGTATTATTGAGCTATCAAATGACCAAGATCATGAATATATATATATATATAGTATTTTCGAGCTACCAAATGAGATCGTTCACGAACAAATAATCTATGATTCATCTTATATTTGTTCATGAACATCTTAAACAAACAATCTAGCAAACATGGACAAATATAAAATGCCTCTTGTTCATGAACAAATTCATTCTATTGAAGATATAAAATTAAATTAAATTAAATTTATAATATGTCGGGGCTTGAGCGGCATTCTAGAGTCGGCCAGTCAGTCATTCGGGTAAAAATACGAAGGATTTCGTGTTTGGGGAGATAGATTAGGGCAGAAATACTAAGGAGGAAGGGTTTCACGTTTGCCGCCAATGCTTCCTTTCGCGCATTCACTTTCCTGCTATTCATATGTTTTAATTTCTCTGAAATAATAAAATAAAAATAATTTTAATTAAATAATATATAACATCGATTTAATAAAAATGTAAAATTTATTTTAGTTAACATATATTATAATATTTAATTACTTTTAAATTTATTAATTAAAAATAATTATATCATTATGTTATAACAAATTTAAAATATTTATATTATGTATATTTATCAATTTTATAATTAAATATTAATTGAGTTTTTATCGAGCTTATTCACGAGTTCTGAATCGAACATGAATCGAGCTTGTTCACGAGCTTCAAATGATATTGTTCATGAACATAAATGAACCGAACACATTAGTGTTCAAGTTTGTTTATTTAAAAATCGAGTATTTAAAATATTATTCAAGTTTGTTTGTTTAGTTAGTTAAATGATCACAAACGAGCTTTAATTGAACCGAGCAACGAGTAGCTCGTCGAACGCTTGGTTCGCTTGCAGCCCCTGTAGCTAGTCAGCCTAGACGGTCCGATTCAGATGTTTTTTAGTCCCTTGAATTATTTTTCACCTTTCTGGATTCAATTTTGGCACATTCAGAGCTCAATAGAGCCTCTACAACCAATTTTAAGTAATTGTTAAAGTTTTGACAATTAATTTTTTAATATTTTTTGCTTCAATCAATACCTCAACTTTGCGACATGCTCAATAGATGATTAAGAGTATATTACTTGGTTTATGATCCCGAGGGGAGGTCCATGTTAATGTCCAGGGAGTGATCACACTTGTAATTATCCAAAAATTATAATTTTAGGTTGGAACGATTTGAAGAAATTTAACACATATTTTTGAACTCTGCAAGCTTCGACATCTAAAAATAGGGGACAATTGATATATCATAAAAAAATTATCTTGATCGAGCACGAATCTCAAGGCAAACTTGCTTTGAAAACTTCCAAATTTAAATTGGGGACTATCTAAACTCTGATTTTTGCAAACTTATAGTCAAACTGAACGTCTCAAAAAGATGAACCCAACAACACTAAATTTGACCCAATCCGAGGCCAAAAGGGTTCAAATCAAGGACCCAAAGCGTATTTAGAAGGTTCAAACCATAAATTGGGCAATCAAATGATTTTAAAAGTAGCATACTTATGGTTGAATCAAGTGGCTCAACTAGACAAATCCAACGAGCCCAAGATCACAAAATTTTGATATCATAAAGGCACTTAAATACTTGATAAATGGTCTACGATCATAGAAGTCAATATCGGTCGTCCATTTGAAACACTCCCAATATGCCATTAATCTTCCTCTGATTTACTATCCATGCCATTCCCAAAAAATTAAAAATATACCTCTCATTCTTCATTGGAGCAGGGGGGAGCAAGGAAGAGAAGGAAGAGAAATTAGAGTTCTTTTTCCACCAGACTCCTCCTCGACGACCACCCAGCCACCGACTGTCATCAAACTTTCGTCAAATTTTCACCTGACCATCGACTGCCTCCAGACTTTCGCCTAACCACCAACTATCGTCGGACTTCCGCCCAGCCGCTAACTGACGCTAGATTGATGCCCGGCCACCACTATCGCAGGACTTCCGCCCGACTATTGGTTGTAGCTAGACTTCCACCAATTGACACAAGATTTATGCTTTGTCACCGACCATCACCGGACTTCTGCCCGACTACCAGTCTTCACTGTACTTCTACTCGGCCACTAAACATCACTGACTACAATCTTTCTGACATCTATCGCCCACTAACGACGGTCCTTCCGACCACCTTCACCCTACTATGTTTTTTTATCTCTGTCACATGATTAGGTTCTTTCGACCACCGTCACCCAACTATAGTCTTTTCGACCTCTATAACCTGCTGATTATGGTCTTTCCGGCCACCGTCTCCTACTACGATCATTCTGACCACTGTCATCCGACTACGATCCTTCTGACTATTGTCGTTAGACTACAATCTTTTAGACCTCCGTTGCCCACCTACTACGGTCCTTCCGACTATCGTCGTCCGACTACGATCTTTTAAACCTTCGTCATTCAACTACAGTCCTTCCGACCACCGTCGCTTAACTACAGTTGTGCCGACCAAACGAACATGTCAACACTGATTCTTCTAACTCCCACCATGTAATGCACACTATATGATATATATTTGCTACGTTGAGCCAAGGCCTTCTTCCCAAGGAAAGGCCTCATCTATAATCAATTGCAAATAATAGCGGATTCATTTAAACTGGGCAAGGCCCCATAGTTTTTCCTTCTTTCAGAGATTTCCACATAAAAAACTCTGATGTCTCTTATGAATGTTACACCCCTTTCTTTTATCTAATTATATGCTGAATCTTCGTACAAAGCTAGGACGTTAAACTTATATTTCTTTACCACCACGAATATTTCAAGAGGCAAAAAAAATATTACAAATTAAATATTTTCGATAAAATTATTGCCTCTTTTTTATTTGGTGGGTGAAGGGGTGCCTTTCTTTCTATTTAACTTAATAATACTTTACAGATACGTATTAAATGCATATATACTATAATAATTAAATATTAATCTATAGCAGCTTTTTAGCATAATTTTTTTTTGAAAATAATGACAAAAAAACTATCCCAATAAATATAAGTAAGATTTCATTGTATGTTGATATACAACATGATGCCAGCTTAATTTAGATTTTATTTGGGACAGTTTGTTTATTGTTTTTTAAAACAATTTTTAAATAAAAAGTTTTATTTTAAAAAATTTTTGTACTAAAAAACTGCTTTAAGAAGCAAAAAGAAAGTGGCCTCAAAAGAAGCCTTATGCTTCATTTGAGATGGCTTTCGTACTACTTTTAAAAGCAGCTTTCTAGTACAAAAAGTTTAATTTTTATATTAAAAAATTGTTTTAAGATATAGTAAGATAGCCATCCCAGAAGCCTAATTGCTTTGTAAAGTAGCTTTTTGCTAATTTTTGTATTAGAAAGCTGCTTTAAAAAACAGTAAGAAAGTCGTCCCAAACAAGCCTTTAGTCTATTAATTTAAGCGATTCAAAAGATTAGATAATTGTATTCTTAAAACTCTTGATGCTTAAATGTATTCATTCATGTTGAATAACACTCTGTATATTCATATGCAATCTATGGGTCGCCGGGAAACTTGCTGAAGAATGATCTGAAAGGCCTTCCAAAATTCCGGCATCCAATGCAAATAATTACCAGTCCACGATTTTCATTGGACCAAATGTGTAACTGCATCCACATAGGAAGGTATTATCACGTGAATCAATATTATCGCTAGCGCCCAACGTGTTATTAGCCATACTTCTCATGGGGAATTCAAAGCGTACAGTAAATATGTTGCGTGCCTTCTGAAATGGAAAAGCCATTAAGGCTTATTATGTATTCATTGCAACACCAAAATCCAGAGCTTATAAAAAACCTGTCCAAGGTCTCTCTTTCTCTCTCTCCTCATAAGATCGTTTGAAAATTTTGTGAGTAGGGTTCAAATGCTGATTATGGGCAAATTTAGGCTTTATTTGGTAGGCTTTCTTAGTGCTTCTTAAAGCAGTTTTCTAGTACAAAAATTAAAATTTTACTGCAGTAAGAAAGTCATAAAAAAGCAGTAGTACACAAATTTTACACAAGAAGCAATAAGAAATTAAGCCGTCCAAAACAATGCCTTAGGCTTTGTCTCATCTTTGCTGCTTTTTAAAGTAGCTTTTTAGTATAAAAAATTTGAGTTCAATAAAATTTTGTATTAAAAATTTGTTTTAGAAAAGATGAAGGAAGTTGTCTCAAACGAAGCCTCAAATTCAACACTATGCTCTATTATTCGTTTTTAACTAACTAGCAAATAATATTATTCCGTTGAATAAATGTATTAATATATGCCACCCCAAAAAATATGTTGTTGGCACATCAGAAAATAAAGCAGCCCTAACAATGATTTTAACTGCAATGTTTTAAAAATCGGATCGGACCACCTGGTTGAACCGATCTGATAGTTGGTTCAGTTCATTCCCAAAATTAGTTTTGCAATGAAGTAGTCAAAACAGGTTTGAACCGCCAGTTTGACCGGCGAACTAACGCCAGTTTTCCAAAACTAGTTTGCTTATTTTATATGAAATAATTAAATGTTAAAACAAGATAGTATATAATTAAATTAATTAATTTAATATAAAGTACTTAACTTAATAAATTAATTAAATTGTTATTTTAAAAATATATAATATTTTATAATATTTTTTTATCAAATAAGAACCAACTTTGTTTTGTCATATGGCTCCACCACTCCATGTGATATAATTAATAATGTAAACCCAAAAAATAATATAAACAACATAAATATAGAGCCTAATTTATGTGGGACTAATAAATAAAGATGAAGTTCTCATGTTCACCATACATACACTATATATTTTTGCACATATTTATTAATTAAATTTTTTTAATGTGAATAATATTTATTTTTAGTTGATAATATTTAAGTTTTTTATCTAATTATTTACTTATTTATTTATTTATTTATATAATATAAAAATAAATTTTCATTAATTTTTGAATAATAAATGATATAACCTGAATTTATAAATAAAATTTTATAATGTAATTTTCATATATAATTTATAGGTATATATAAATTGTATCTAAACTTATAGCATAAATTAAAAATCATTCATATTAAATTTATAAACTTATATGTAAAGTAATTTTATAATGAAGATGAATTAAATTTAAAGATAAAATATGTTTAAATTTAAAATTATAGGATATTGTTCATTCATGAATATTATTTATTTTAGCCTTAAATTTATATTATTTCATAATTATTATATCATTATTATGATATTTAAATAATTTTGATATTTATTACGTCATTCAGTTCAACCCTAGTTGAACCATCAAATCATACACCTCTCATTCTTTGTGTTCATTATCTGATCCGATTTTCACGACCTTGAAAACCACTACTATTTAGGACAACTTTAAAAATACTCTAAATATCAACATTTTTATGATTACTAATATTTTCACTATAAAATAGTTTCTCAATAATTATAAAATTTCTGTGAAAAATCATAAAAGCAGATCATTTTTAAGTGCAATTAATTTATAACACTTGAAATTTGATAAAAATCATTTATGAATAATTTAAATCGCATTTAAAATTATTATTTATTGTAATATCTTTCATAATTTAAAAAATTAACAGAATTTTGAATCTAATGAAGCTCACATAATTCTCCTTTTAGTTTTAAAAGGTCGCATTATCTGCATGGAATACCACGCAGTGAAATGATAACATTGCTCTCCCACCTTTCTGTTAGTATTATTATCACCTCACTACTAAAAATATATATTTTTCGTAGCATTTATTAGCAGCAAATTAAATATCGCTGCTATATACCGGATACAGCAGCGGTATTAAACCGCATCTTTATATTATTAATTCGCAATTCGTGCGAAAATTAGGCGCGAAATCGAAAATAAACCGCGAATGGCCCTGGCCCTAACTCATTCTATACGTCTTCCCCACCTCTCTCTCTCGAGCGATCTCCTCCAAGCGCGACACAATCCGCCTCCTCCCAGCCGTCGACGACGGTAACGCTGATCTCCTCCGCGAGCGACCTCTCGCGATCTCCAAAGCCGATGCTGAAGCCCTAGCTCATTCTATACGTCGTCTGGACCTGTCGCGATCTCCTCCGCGAGCGACCTCCATCCTCCGCAGCCGCCTCCTCCCCAATCATCTACGAAGCCGACGCCGACACCAACACCAACGCTGACGCAGCTGCTTCCCTTCTAACAAAAACTTCGCCATTCTGATCGTTCGCCGCTCTCTTCTTCTCCTTTTACTTCTTGAATCATACCTAAAATTAAGCAAACATTGGGTAAGATTTATATTAGTTTTTTTTTTTCATTTGTGTGCTGATCTTCTTGTTATTTTTTTTTCTGGTAATCTATATTTTTAGATCTTCTTGTTGTTTTATTTTTACTTGGTGATTTGAATTTGGTCTTACCTAATTCCTAACGTTAAGGAGAGGGGAAAATTATTGCATGATTGGTTTAGTTTTAAAACTTGAATGAGAGGATATTAGGAAGATTTATTCGGCGACTATTGGTACTGTTGTGATTTATTGGCCATGAAACAACAAAATTATTATTCATGTAAACAGTAAATTTTATTGGCCTCCTTCACACTCCTCCAAAAACTTTCCACAAAATCTATCCCAATCCTATTCTAACATCCATTCAAATCAAAAACTAAAATCACCCTTCGTTTTTATTCAGAGCAATAAAATATCCAGAAACATACCTATAATGTCTTAGGCTTCCTTCTATTGGGGCTCTCATTCATACTGATTCCTCTTCTCTTATTTGGAGATGTCTCGCTTCTAACTCGCTCCGTAGCTGTTGGTTGAAAAATTTTAATACTTTCTTCTGGAAGCCTATTTATGGGAGATCTTCTGCTTGTTGAAAGTCGTTGTTCAAAGTGGCTACTTTGATTAAACCTAATATTTCCTTTAATATTGCTAATGTCAATAATATTTCCCTGTGGTGGGATCCTTGGTGTGCTGGTAAAGCTCTTTCTGAGCTTTTCGCTATGTCTAATGCTATGTTTCCTATTAATTCTCTAAATTTTACTTTGATTTCTGTTGGGATTTGGTCTCATTTATAGGTTTTGGCCTCGTTTATTTAAAACTTTATTTATGCTATTAATTTTGTTGAAATTGATGTTGATAGTCCTCTTTAGTGTAATTATGAGAATCCTTCATTTAAAAGCTTTCTTAATGATTTTTTTTCAAAATTTTGATGAGGTTTATTGGCATAGAATGTTTGCTTTAAAAAAATTTTCTTTTGCATGGTTAGCTATGGTGAATGGCCTCAAAACTGTTGATAATCCCACTTGCCTCATTTGCATTACTAATGTTGAAACTATTTCTCTTCTCTTTTTTAATGTAATTTTTCTTTTAATTTGTTTATGAGTCTTTTTCCTGGAATTGTAGCCTTTTTGTTTAGACCCAGCACTAGTCAGGTCTTCTATATTAATGGAGAGCTTAAGTTTTGTTCTAGCACAAAAAAATTGTTACTCTCTGATTATCTGTGCTACTATTTATGACATATGGGGTGAACATAACAACATAAGGTATGAAAATTCTCAATCTTCTGGCGATTCAATTTTGATATTGATGAGAAAGGCTATCATAGCCAAAATTTATTGTTGGAAAAATGCTGAGAAGTTTCTTAATCTTCTTCTCTAACTACATGTTGGCTTTCATGTCTTTTTTTTCTTGCTATCTGGACTCAAATTTTTCTATTGCTGTTGGATGGGACATTAGTTTCCTTTGGGTGTTCTGGACTATGATGTTGTCGCTTTCCTCCCTCATCCTGGATGGTCCTGCTTTGTTTTGACAATCTTGGAGGCAATCAACATTTACTCTACTACCTGGATGATTTTGGCTGATTCTTCTATCTGGAGCTCATCTTTTTTTGCGTATGGATATATTTATTATGCTTTTCTTTATTCTATTGAAGGTAATCTTATTGGGATGATTGAAGTGTGTATTGATCTCTTTGTTGTGGTCATTTAGGTTCTACTTTTGTAAGTCTAATTTTTGACTTCTTGGATGGTCCTTAGCCTTGACAACTAGATGAGGATTTTTCATCGTGGGTGATTTGCTAGTAGGCTTGACATTTCTGAGTCTTTTAACTATTTTTCATTTCTCAATTGAGTTTTCTCTCATTTTTTAGATTGTTTTCTACGACCTTTAAATTTAGATATTTTTGTCTCTTCTTTGAGATTGCCTTTGTCTCCTTTGAGTTTTTGTAATTTCTTCTTTCCATAAATAAATGTGAGGTCATCCCATTATTTTTCCAAAAAAAAAAGATACTAACATATTAACATATTTCCTACATTATTTCGATTTTCTAACATAAAATATGCGTCCTTCAATTAGCATGATCAACCCCATGAGCGGAATATATATACATAATTAAAATATATGAAGTAATATGCCAGCTGGCGCCTCTCTCTCTCTCTCTCTCTCTCTCTCTCTCTCTCTCCTTTTATCTGCTATAAATCTGTATAGAACGAGGGATTTGTTTTCACTTTGACTTTTCTTTATCCATTGTTACTTTCTTAATCGAGGAGCAGCCTCGCACGACGTATCACGTGAGGATCGTTACTCCAACGCCGATTGAAAAGAACAGCTGGCCGATGGTCCCCACTTAATCACGTGACTGACGCCACGCAAATTCCTGCTACAGTTCATACTGCCCGTAATATCTGGTCTAATTTAAGCCATCGGATGAAGATTAATTGGCGTGCCAATCTTATTTTCTCTTTAGAAGTCCCTTAATTCTCAGATCACATGGCCAGAAATCATTATATTCCGACGTTCGTGCTTTCTTCGAATGTTTAAGACTCCGAGCGTCATTAGTGGCCCGTAATCTTCTTGTTAACGCTGTACCTTTGAGTAAAGCAAGATTGTGAGCAGACCTTAGCACATGCAACTTCGACCGTTGGGAAGAAGCCGGCGACGTACGGGATGTGGCGGTGGTAGGCTTCTCGTGGGCCCCACCCACGGGGCAACAGGGATCGGTTCATCGGACGGCACGTTCGAATTCTGGCGCGAAAGCGGGAGGTGGCGTGGTTTTGTGGTCCCCGCCCACGTTCGAATTGTGGCGGCAAAAGAGCCATCTGGGGGGGGGGGGGGGGGGGGGTGATTCACCGGTTGGTGAGGTTAGTTCGCTTCGACCTGCTCTGCTGCGAAAATACAGTGGGTAATAGGGACAACTCGGCATGTTTTTTGGGCCAGGCAGGAACCGTGCGCCGATCTGCCCTGATAGGCTGATGCGGCGGGAAACGCCACCTGCTGCGCTTTTTCGTCGCGGCTTTCTGAAGTTTAAAATGTCTAAGTTTAATTTGATGTAGAAAATATTAAGTTTAAAAGCTTTAAATAAAATAAAAAATGTTTAACACCTAAATTAACTAATAAATGACGAATAGATTTTAAAAAAGAAATATAAGGATGAAATTTAAAAAGATACTGTATTTTTTAAATATAAATTTCTTCCTATAAATGTAATATTAAAATTATTTATTTATTTATTTTTCCTTCATCATTACTAATATAAGCTTTATTTGGGATAACTTTTTTATTGTTTTATAAAATTTTAAAGTTGTTGTAGAAAATAACTTTTTGATACAAAATTTTTTTGAAAACAGCAAAAAAATAATGATCAAATAAAAATTATGATTGCGATCTTAAAAACAAAGCAGTAGAAAGGTGCCCCAAACGAAGCTATAGTTATCCAACAAATCTAGGTTTTAGTTCTATTGGCCAACATGAATTCCTATCACATAAAATTAGTAATTTAGTACTTGTAAGTATTATTTAAAGGTTTACGTAAATAGATGAATTTTAAATCTAAATTTTAATTTTTGTATTAAAAAGATGCTTTAAGAAGCAGTAAGAAAGCTGTCTCAAACAAAACCTAAAACTCATTGATCCCAACATAAAACTCCATTATTGCTCTTTCATTATCACATTAATTGCCACTACCAATATGATCTTGTTTTATATATGCATTTCTCTTTCGCCTGCGCTTGAACATGTCATCGAGACCTACACTATGCGAGACCTTGAAAATCTTCAACTCTAATAACACAACTTGCCCTCCAACAATTAAGCAACTTTCTCCTTTGTCTTGCCACAACGATGCTTCCACCCTTGCAAATATTTGCACTGCCTTAAAAACATTATTGCTACAGATCACCATTGGAAAGTAGGAAAATGAATCAATAGGTAGGATCTAATGACTCGATTTCGTTTACGATGACTTTCTTATTGCTTAAAGCAATTTTCAAGAACAAAAATTTGAATTTTTGTACTAGAAAGCTGCTTTAAGAAGAAGTAAAAAAGTCGTCTCAAACGAAGCCGAAGTCCACCTGGTTTATTGAGAAAGGGAGAAAATCATGAAGAAGGAATAAGGCAGAGAGTTTGAGAATCACAAACTTAAAAAAATATAAATAAATAAGAATATATAGAGAATCACCCCTGAAGTGTTTTTTAGAATAACTTTGAAATAATTCTAAATAGAGTTTTTTCTAGAGTGAAGGAAAATGTAATACCTCATTTCATGCATTTTTAACTATGAGTACTTTTGAATTATTTTAAATTCTCATCATACTAACCACTCAAACTCTAAATTAAAATTTAATAATGACTAATTTACTCATCTAATCAATTTAAATTCATCATGAACTACATAAAATTCCAATACCAAAAGGCTTTCTAAAGGGGAGAATGGCTTATAATATCTCTACTCCAAAATCAAAGAGGGAAAGAATATCAACTTCATCAAGAAGCTTAACACTATGCTCCTACTTTAATATATCTGAGACTACCATTAACTATTTTAAATGCTTTTTCAATACCAATCACACCACCTCCAATTATCCCTTATCCAACTCAATTAGTATGTATCTCAATCCAAACCATCATCACTCCATGACTTGTTCTTTCTTTAAAGATGAGATCAAACATGCTATTTTTTATTTCCATCTAATTCCACCCTTGGGTCTAATAGATTCAATGCATAATTCATTCCTTAACTTTAATCTCTATTAGGCCTCAAATCATTACTACCATTAATCATTATTTTTTATTTAGAAATACCAAAATTGTTATTCTTATCGTTATTCCTTGATATGTCACCAAAAAATCGCCTTGATCGAGCACGAATCTTGAGACATTCAAGTTGGAAACATCCAAAATTAAATACGGGTTCATCCGAACTCCAATTTCAGCAAACTTCTAATCAAATTGAACGTCTCAGTGAGACGAACCCAACGACGGCAAAATCGGTTCAATCCGAGCCCAAATGTGCCCAAATCAAGGGGCTAAAACATATTTGGAAGCTTCAAAGTATAAATTAGATGATCAAATGATTTCCAAATATGTCATACTCATAGTCAAATAGAGCAACTCGATGAGAAGAATCCAATGAGCCGAAGATCACTTCATTTTGACATCATTAAGACACTTAAATGTTGCATGAACACTTTATAATTGAAGGAATCGATATGGGTCGTTTGATTGAGCACTCTGAATTTATCCTTGATCTTCTCCATAATTATGGAGCATGTCATGCTCAAAAATATATAAATAGGTCCACTCTTGCCACATGAAGAGGGGGCTTGGACCTTGAGAGGGCGGGGGGGTTGGGTTACTACAGAGTCCAATTTTACATTATAAAAATATTTTAAGACTATATCTCCCCTAAACAATACTTAGATTTTTTTTTCATATATAAAAATAACAAACCCCACTTAATATACTCAAATATACGTACCAAATCAAATAAAAAAATGATAGAGTTGAGTGTCAAACCCACGAGAAAGTATATTTTTTAGCAATCAACTATTACTATTTACTCTAATTGCAAAACTATCCTACTGAAATAAAATTGTTAGTTGTGGAGATTCAATCACTGAATAAAAATATTAAAATAATGAATACAAAATTTAAATAAAGTATTTTTTATTGATGAATATAAAATACATACCTTTACTAATGAAATTCTTATTTTTAATTTGATTCAGAGCATATGCATCGCTAGATCTCTATCAAGCTTGTAGGGGTGAAAATAATATCTACTGACCTCCTATAGTTTAATCATCTCCTTAAGAACCTAGCATATTTTATATCCTATGTTTAGGTATGCAAACAAACTATTTCAATATTCATAATTATTCTTGCATTCTTCCGTCGAGGCTATACATTACACTAGGTTTTAACTACACATATCGTCACTATGTGTATTAAATTAAGAATATAATGATATTGAAAACATCATTTAACTTTAGAGCACAAGAATTTTTATTAGTATTTAATATGTTCTCTACATCATCAATTCAAAAATAAAGAATTAACCAAACATGAAAGAAAAAAATAAGCAAACTCATTTTTATTGAAATCATAAAAGAAAAAAATACAAGACAATTATATCACTAAGAAGGATCAATGTGTCTCTTCTACACTTGTTCTTTCTTAATGTACAGAGTTGCTCAAACAAACACAGACTAACACTCTAATGATTATATCTAGTACTTTTCTAATCTCTCTTAAATTGTACTCTAAGAGAGATCTAAAAAAGTTCTCTAAAAAGTACGAAAATTATATAAGTGACTGAACTCCCTTACAAACAGAACTCAATGATTATTTATAAAAAAACACAAAGTAGGTAATTGGCGTTATGGCGCTTGAAATATTGGCATTGTTGAGCCCATAAAATGAACTAATGCCGATACACTACTATTTTAGCTCCACAACGGCGCTTGCTGACGTGGATCAGTTGCTTAGTGAACAGTCGCATCGTTTTGCTGACTGATCATGTCCTTTTGGAAGTTACAACTGCTATGCCGTGGCGCTGCTGGCTTTCAAATACTGCAGTATTGGAGTGAAAATTTTGGCATCGAGGCGTGATAAATTGTGACACCGCATCGCTTGAATATAGTGAACATGACACTACAAAGCTAACTATTTTGACATTGCGATGTTATCCAACAGAGAAGTCAGTGCCGCCATGACAATGTTGTAACACTTCAGCGGCGTCTTTTATGGTGCTGCAACGTTGATTTGTCCGACACCATAGTGCTAGATGATACTTAGAATTTTATGACTTATTTTATTTTTCCTGCATAAAATAACTAAAATAATAAATTTTTACTGAAAAATATTATACATAAAATAATACATTATTTACAATCGAGAGCGCTATAAAGCTTGAAGAATCGTCGAGGTTCACCCAAACATCACCACCGACGAACCCGCGTCGTCCGGTTATTGTTGTTGATCCTCCGCCCGATCATCATTGTCGGGCCTCCATCCGATCACCACTGTTGGTGAACCCTTGCTGCCCGGCCACCGTTGCTGAACCTCCACCTAATCATCATTGTCCGACCTCCATTCGATAACCACTGTCGGGTCTACCTCCAACCACCATCGTCGGCCAACTATGATCCTTCTGATCCCTGTCGCCCTTTTACTACAATCTCTCCAACATTTGTCACCCACAAACTACAATTCCTTCGACCACAGTCACTCGCCGACTACGGTTTCTTCTACCACAGTCGCTCATTAACTACAGTCTCTTCGACCACAGTCAACATTCTCTTAAGAATATCTCTCATATAATTGTGTTCTTCCCAGCTCAACTATGTAATGTGCTCTATATTTTTTACATTGAGCTAATGCTTCCCCGAGGAAGGGCATCTTTTGTAATCAACAACAAATACTAGTTGATTCATTTCAATGGGGCAAGGCGCTATGATTTTTGTACCTTTTTCAAGATTTTTCACGTAAAAATTATAATTCTCTCATAACTAAAAATTATAATTCTCTCATAACTCTTGCACCCCTCGCTCTTATCAGTGTGTATATTGAATCTTCGTACAAAACTAGGACACTAAACTCTACATCTCTCTACCATTGCGAATGTTCCAAGATGCAACATTCATATATCTTCTCATGTTATTTTTTTTATTTTAAACTAATATCCATGTGCAACAACTTTTACAAATTCATTGCCAAAATCATGTCCAATAAGTGGAAATTGGTAATTTCATGATACCATCTACTTTGCTCAATTTAGTTTCATAAAATGGAGGTAAATATCTAACAACAGCTTCATCATTAGAGAGGTTGATCGTTAAAGATTTCAATAATAAGATTAATGAGAAATAAAATTTCTATCATATTTGGATATTAAAAAATCTTTTAATAATATCAACAAATACTTTTTATTTTAAGGGCTCCATGATAAAAAGCATACTCTTTCTATTTCTTTATTTGATTAAGGTATGTATACATGATGTTTGTTACTTTGTCATTATTAAAGACAACCTTCATGGATTCTTAACCTCTTATTAAGGTAAGTCATTATTAATGGCTTATGTTAATGTTCCCCATTATCCCTTATTCTCTTATGCCTTATTATAAGCTCTTTATCCACATTTTTTTTTTATACCATGCATGTAAATGATTGCTTTGTGGTTTCTCTATTGATGTCTTACATATCTCTCATTTTTTTCTTGATGATGTTCTTATTTTTAAGAGGGCCAAAACCAATATACTTCAATTATAAAAAATATTATGATTCCTCCTATTTGTTAATTTTTCACTTGAGAATAAAATTATTAACTTGCTTTTCTTTGATTTTTATCTTTCTTTCAATTAAATGAAACTTAGATATTGTTTGGGATAGCTTTTGACCACAACTTTTCGTTGATTTTTAAAAAAATTTATACTTAAAAGTTTTTTAAGAAAGCAATAAGAAAATTGTCCCCAATGATGCCTTAGCCTAACTATTATGATAACTTCCTATTGCGCTCCACAGCTTTCATCTCTCGAAGTTTGTGGCTAGCAATGAGTTCAAAGAAACTAGAAAAAACTTTTATTATATGCATATCTCTTCAACCTCATGCAACATATGTCGCGAACATGGTAGCATAATAGATCACTAATATTCTTCTAAGATCAAAATCTAATTAAATTTCATTGCTATATACAATAACCTGATAGATTCAAGCACTATCTATCCTCCCTTCCCTTCTTTGTTTTACCCCTAAATGTCATTTGTATGCTACCTCATATTTATAGGCATGCCCCATACTAGCAATTTTTTAGGCCTTTACTAGTGATTTATAGGTTGGTTATTATGTTATCGCATGTAACTAGTTTTTATTTATTTATTTTTGCTAGGCATTGCTAATTTATTATATCATAATCACCTAAATAAATAATGAAATTTACTTGTTTTCATTAACTAGCATATACGTGAAAAGGTTGGAGTAACTCTAGTGGAAGATAAGAATAGAGAAAGTCGCCTTAGATGGTTTGGGCACATAAAACGGCGGCATTCTGATGACCTGGGTAGGAAGTTAGATGTATCAAATTTGAGTTATGTTAACAAAAGTTGAGGTAGACCTAAGAAGATTTTGTTAGAAAATATTAGAAATGACCTATCTTTATTAGATTTAAATGAGAATTTGATTCTTAACAAGACACAATGAAGAAAAAGGATTCATGTAGCCAACTCCACATAGTGGGATAAAGGCTTGACATTGTAATTGTTGTTGTACTTGTTTTTGTTAACTGCTCTAATCCCTCTTTTGTGATCCTCCTTCTACACTTTAATGCTTCAATTAATCTCTTCAATGAAAATTTTAAATTTCATAAGAGGTTGCAATCCAATTCTTGAAGTTTAAATATTGATTGGTTTTTTTTTTTGGTGCTAGTCTTATTTATTATTAAATAATATTTTCTCATATTATTTTCATTGGATACAATTTTTATTTGATAAAAAAATTCATAGAGTATTGATGACATCTTATTTGATTTCTGCGAAGAATTTTTGTAGATATTGCTTTGTTCTCCTTATTGCATCACTTTTCAATCTTGAATTTTGTATTTGGATAATGATGATTAATAAGATAACTTGTAACTTTGATGACCTAGATGCAATATAGTTACTTGGGCTATTCTCATTGGGTTTGTCTTTTTCATGCTTCTTCTCATCATTATTAGAGAACAATCTTATCATTTCACAATCTTATGTCATGCTTTTGTGGCAAGTTTTGATGCTTATTAAAAATCCACATTATCTCTTGAGCGCAGTAGCAGATCAAGACAAAGGTTTGAGCGTCGCAACACCCAAATTGGCGCCGCAGCGCTGCGAGACGGACTGGACGGTTTTCTTTCTCGTTGTTTTGAAGGGTTGCGTCCCTTGGGGTTACTTTATTTGACTTTCTCTTGTATTTTGATGGTAGAGACATTGAGAAAGGTACATGTGAGAAGAGAAGCAAGGAGAGAGTGAGATAGAAGAGAGATCTGTACTTATTTCTCCCAATTTTCATAGTGAATTTCTGTGTGATGTGGCTTCATGGTCTTTTCCCTATTTTGAGTTTTTCCACGTTAAATTCTGGTGTCATTTACTTTTCCGCTACTTTACTTTTCCGTTACTTTTACTTTCTTGCTTTTTTCAACATTGTGGTGTTTACTCATCATTATCATCCCCAACATCACTTATTAGTGGACTCTCCATAACAACAACATTTGGCTCAAACCTCCTTATTCATCACACTTGTAAAAGAAACTATACATTATTATCAATACAGCAAGACATTTCCTAAAAAAAATTTGTGGAAAAGACAACTCTTTCTCCTTATTTAATAATCCTTTTAATTTATGGAAGAGTTTTATGGAGCTTTTAGATCATCTTGCTAATGCCTACCTTTCTTTTTATGTTAATGCTCCTCTTAAACCAATAATTTCAAATTGGTCCATCTCCCCAACCCATCCTATATATCTTTATTTTGATATATTAACTTGTCTTTTTGGTGTTGATTCTCAACTATGGGATAAAAGCATGAACCCTGGAGTAAAATATTTCAAAAATAATATGGTTCCTCCTACTTGTAAATTTTTCATTTGAGTATAAAACTATTAACTACCTTTTCTTTGATTTTTATCTTTCTTTCAATTAAATGAAATTTAGGCTTCATTTGGTACGCCTTTTTTAATGCTTTCAAAAACAGCATTTTTAAAGCTTTCAAAAGCAGCTTTCTAGCACAAAAATTCAATAAAAGCAGTGAAAAAGTAATGGCCAAAAGTTGCCCCAATAAAACCTTAGCCTAACTACTAGGATAAACTTCCTACTGAGCATGAACACAATAGCATAATATATGGTAACATATCTTAAGCGGCTCTGCTATTCTTCTATGATCAAACTCCAATTCAATTGCAAAGCTAAATACAATATCCTAATAGTTCAATATTCAAACATTATCTCTCTTCTCTTCTTAATTTTGCTTCCTGGATGCCTTTCTGCAGGCCCCCTCATATTAAAATTATTTTTTATATTAAAATTATTTGATTTAGCTCAAAGGCATGCTCTATATTTACAATTTTTTAGACCTTCACTCGTGATTTTGAGGTTAGTTATCAGGTTATTGCATGTATAACTAGTTTTAATTTGTTTATTTTTGTCAGATATTGCTAATTGATTATATTAGAATCACCTAAACCAGCACTGATTTTTAATTGTTGTCAATAATTTCTCTAATTCTCGGTTATCCAATTCTTCTTCTATACTTTCATGCTTTGTCTCTTCGATGAAAATTTTAAACTTCTTAAGAAGCTGCTCCTCATTTATTGAGGATTAAATATTAGTTATTGTACCCACCGAGGCTTAGGGTGGTTGGTGGGAGAGCACGATTGGGAACCCCCCATTTCGGGTTCGAATCCACCCCACTACGGCCGCACCTCTTAGGTGGGGACCAATAAAGTGTTAGCCCGGGGGTTTATGATGTGGGTGTCACCGCTAGGTCGACCGAGGAGATTAGTGGACATCGCCAAGCGCCTCACAAGCTGAGGTGGCAGAGGGCCGATACTCCCCGTTCCCTATATATATATATATATATATATATATATATATATATATATATATATATATATATATATATATATTAGTTGTTATTTTTTTTTCTACATTTTTTGGACTAGTCTTATTTATTATTTTACCATTTCCTCATATTATCTTTATTGGATAAAAAGTTTTTATTTTTCAGGAAAATTCATAGTGTAATTATGACATCTTATCTGAATTTGGCAACAAATTTTTGTAAATATTGCTTTTCCTCACTGAAACGTCATCAAAAATCGTCTTGATCAAGCACGAATCTCGATGCAAATATGAGATTGAGACTTCCAAAATTAAAAATGGGGACCATCTGATCTCCAAATTCAGCAAAGTTATAGTAAAATTGAATATCTCAAAGAGACGAACCCAACAACATCAAATTCGATTCAATCCGTGCCCAAATGAGCCCAAATCATAGGTCCAAAGCATATTTGGAGGGTTCAAAGCATTAATTGGATAACCAAATGATTGTTGAATATGGCATGCTTATAGTCAAATCGAGCGGTCAACGAGACGAATCTAACGTTGAGCGGGGGGAGAAGAAGGAGAAAAAGGAAGAAGATAAGGAAGAAAGGAGGAAAGGAGGAGAAGAGAGGAATTTGGGAGCTCTTTTGAAACGACCATCGCCGAAGTTCTTCACGACCACCGTTGGACCTCCGCTCGTCGACCGCCACCGGACTTCCGTTAGTTCATCGACCGTCTTCGAACCTCTGCTTGTTCGTCGGCCACCGCTGGACTTCCGCCCGTTCATCGACCATTACCGTAGTTCTTCCCGACCACCTCCGGACCTCCACTTGTTCGTCGCCCACCGCCAAACTTTTGTTTGTTCATCGACCATCGCCAGAGTTTCTTCCCGACCACCATCGGATTTATGCTTGTTCGTCGCCCACTGTCAGACTTCAACCCGGAGTTCTTCCTGCCCTTCACCGGATTTCTGCCCTACCACTAGTTGTCGTCGGACTTACGTCGGGTTACCAACTGACGCCGGATTTACACCCGGCCATCGACTGTCAACGGTCCTTCTGACATCCTTCGCCGACTACAATCCTTCTAACCTACATTGACGACTACGATCCTTCCAACCTTTGTCCCCAGACTAAGGTTCATTTAACCTCCGTCGCCTAACTACAGTCCTCCCGACCTCCGTCGTCCTCCGATTATGGTCCTTCCTACCACTATCACCCGACTATGATCCTTTCAACCACCATCACCTGATTACGATCTTTCCGACTTCCATCGCCAGACTAAGGTTCTTCTAACCTCTGTCGCCTAACTATGGTCCTCCCGACCTCCGTCGACCTCCAACTACGGTCCTTCTAACCACTGTCGCCTGACTACGATCCTCCCGACCATCATCACTTGACTATGATTTTTTCGACATCCGTCGCCCGACTATGGTCCTTCCGATCACTGTCATCCGACTACCATCCTTCCGACCTACATTGCTCGTCGACCATGGTTCATGGTTATGCTGACCAAACGAACATAACAACATTGATTCTTACAACTCCCACCATATCATGCACTCTATATGATGTATATTTATTATATCAAGCCAGGGCCTTCCTCCTAAGAAAAGACCTCATTTGTAGTCAATTGCAAACACTAGTGGATTTATTCAAACTGGGTCAGGCCCTTTGGTTTTTTCCCCTTTTCAAGAGTTTTTACGTAAATATTTCGGTGTCTCTTATGAGCGTTGCACCTCTACTCATTTATCTATTTGTGTGCTGAATATCATACAAAACTATGACGTTAAACTGTATATCTCTCTACCGCTGTAAATATTTCAGGACGCAACACTCAGCTTAACACTTTTCTATCTTAAATTTTGTATAAGAATAATGATGACTGGTTGAGATTATTATTTTAGCAGTCCAATTATCATTGTAGATGAAATTTTTTTTGTCAACTTAATTATTTTATTTTTATTTTATTAATTTAAATTTTATTTGAGAATTTTTTTTATTTTTAAAACAATTTTTTAATAAAAAAATAAAAAATAACTTTAAAAAATAGTTAAAAGAAACGTCCCAAAAACGAAATCTTAATTAAAGCTTCACCTCTCAATTTTTTTTTTTTTTTAAATACGCAGCCTGGATTCGAAAATCAATATTAGAGGATGCAGAGCAGTAGTGGAATCCGGTTAAATTGCACAGAACTGTCACGGGAAGCGATGTGCAGCGCACGATGGCAGCATTCAATGCTCACTCCCTCCACTATCGTAATTATGAAGAAAACATGCGAGATCATGTGCCGCTACCCCCTTCACCTCTTTTCCACTGTTTCTCTTATTAATATTTCCTTTCCTTAAATAAAACTGCTGGTCGGTATATGCGACCGTTATTGCCTTACTGCCCTACTGCCGCGATTTTTAAAGTCCGCACACGATCGTGCCTAAGTTGTGCTCTCGCGCACTACCCCGCCGACGGCGCACGTGATCTCACTGATTAACATTTATCACAGCCTAATGATCGTAATTATACCATTATACGTACTTAACAAGGAGTTTAGCAGCCGACAAGGCGGTGGAGGCGACATAATGCCGGTCGGCCAATCGTTGCTTGCGAACCAAACCGGTAGCCTGACTGGGGGCCCTTTTGGTCTCAATGCTAAGGAAGTGGATCACCGTTCATCACACTTTGAGATTCTTTTGTTGAAATGATGGACGATGATCCATTATTCCTTGAGGAATTCCTCGTACGATTTTTTTCTTGAAAGAAAGACGCGGCGAGGGGATGGAAAGTGGTACCTACGTGGCGGGAAGCCCTATGATTCGTGGAGATCGTGGGCCCGGTTTTAGCGGTAAAGAGTGCCGGAGATTGGTGGGCATAAATTAGAGTGGAAGAGTAGGAGCAATAGCAAGGATTTGGGAACTGTTTTCTTTACAGAACCGGACGCGAGGTGTTCGACGTTTTGCCAAGGAGAGAAAAAGATGGTGGCCGGTATTGCCAAGGCCCGGGATGTGGAGGTCGACTGGCCATGTTGCCTCGACGAATATGAGAAGCTTGTTTTACTCATGAACACTCCGAGGTACGCTCTGTTTTTCCATGTATTTAATCTGGTCTGCTGGAGAAGAAATGTATGTGACGGGTATGGGTTTGGATACTTTGGTTTGGTGTTCAGGGTGGTGATAGATAACAGCGTCTACCCCAGGGCGACTCTGGTTACGGTGGACAGCGCTAAGAAGCACAGGTACCTCCTGGAGGCAGTGCAGGTGCTTAGCGACCTGAATCTTTCAATCAAGAAGGCATACTTCTCCTCTGATGGAGGATGGCTCATGGACGTGTTTCACGTTACTGACCAGTTAGGCTGCAAGCTTACCGACGAGCGGGTTATCTCGTTTATCGAAGAGGTTTTTTTCACTTCTTTGCCCTTTATCATCTTTCCTATTCTCCTATTGGAAGCCTCTGGGGCCGCAATTTGAGTATTCGTGCTTCGTCTTGCAGACGCTCGAAGCCAGAAGACCGAACAAATCCGTTGGCCAGGAGAATCTCACCGCTCTGGAACTCATTGGTGCCGATCGCCCGGGACTGCTCTCGGAGATCTTCGCCGTGCTTTCTGATCTCCAGTGCGGGGTTTCAGACGCCCGTGTTTGGACGCACAATGGCAGGATGGCAGCCGTCCTTTTCGTTTCCGACGAGGAATCCGGCGAGCCAATCGACGACGAGCCACACAGAATCTCCGACATCCAGTCACGGCTCCGTAACATCCTCCAAGGCCAGACCAACATTACCTCCATGGCCGTCACTAACGCAGAGCGCCGACTCCATCAAATGATGTTCGCCGACCGAGACTTCGAGATGGCTTCCTCCCCGCTGGCGGTGTCCATCCAAAGATTGGTCGAGAGAGGCTACTCCGTTGTCACCGTTCAGTGCTCAGACCGCCCTAAACTCCTCTTCGACATTGTCTGCACGCTCACCGAAATGGAATACGTCGTTTACCACGGCACTGTTCGCACCGACGCCGATCAAGCTTATCAAGTATATGATATATTTGATCATTTACCAGAAACCAACCTTTAAATTTCCTCGACATTTTTCTGACGCTATCTCTGTTCAGGAATTCTACATCAAGCATTCAGACGGAAGACCTATCAGCTCGGAAGCAGAGAGGCAGAGAGTCATGCAGTGCTTACAAGCTGCCATAGATCGACGAGGCCAGGGTCTGAGGCTCGAAATCTGCACAGTAGAAAAGCAGGCCCTTCTCTCGGAGGTCACTAGAGCTTTTAGGGAGAACGGATTGTTGGTGAAGAGGGCGGAGGTTTCTTCCACCAAGGGGCAAGTGGCATCGAACATCTTCTATGTCACCGATGCCGCCGGTGGCATTCCGAGCTCCGAGATGGTGGATGCCGTACGGAGAAATATTGGTACGGGCTCCCTTACGGTGACACAGCCGTTTCCGCGAATCTGCGAGGAAGCGCAGGAGCCCGGGAACAGATCAGGTACTGGGCTTGGGTTGGCCTCTCTGGGATGCTTGGTTCTCAAGAATCTCTCCAATTTGGGATTAATTAGGTCATCCTCTTGCTAAACAGATATTATTTCCGTTATGGTAGTTTAAAACATTCATAATGCACAAAAACTATATAAAAAAATCCGTGCATAATGATTGTTTTAATTTTATGAACATTTTTTTTAATGATTTTGTATCTACAACTCAGATTAGTAGATTTCACATACACTTTTACTTCAGTGCTATGTTAGGTCAGAAGTATAGCTAGAAATCTGTTATTATGGTTATAGAAGAAATGGTTGGTGGGGGGTGGTGTGGTTTGTGCTGATGATAGGCATTAATGAATTGTTTTAATTGTTTTTTTCTTTTTTTTTTTCTATTGTGTTGTGTATTGACAGTTTACCACTTGATTTGCTTTATTACATTACTATCTTTTCATGGATTGAGTGCACTGTAGATTCGATGGTTTATTTGGTTATTTTATGAGCTGTAATTCTGAGAAAGAGAAAAGCGTAGGAATGGGATTGCCAGTCGCTGTATGGTGAGTATAGTTATTGTCTTGGAAAAGGAGGACACGATGGGTGGTCTTAATTGTTAGTGGTTGAGGAGTGTTGACCAAAGTACTAGAATTTTAGTTTGACTACGTTTCAAATTAGTTATGGATCTCCAATTTGGGCGCTTTGTGATTAGATGCCAACTTAAAGATAAATTATTCTTATGAAGTTTGGAGGAAAAGAATCATTTAAATTATGAGTATATATATTATATATATATAGTATATATAGAAATTTAATATATATTATATATAAATATATATACACAATATATACATGAAGAAACATACAAGAACAAAAGAACAGAATTTTAGGGAGAAAGAAACAGTAAAGTATATTGATTTGATCAATCGTTTACAGAAGCCCATAATCGGATTAAATAAAGTTATATATATACAGCTGATCAATAGGCTACAGCCACACCACCTGATAGACTAATTAAGTAATATATATATATATATATATATGGTACTTATATGCTCCTGCAAACTAATGGGTCTTGGATGACCGTTAGTTTGTGTCTTAAGTAGACAAATCGTGGCGTTGATAAGGCTTTAGTAAAGATATCTGCCACTTGATCTGTTGTAGTAATAGGGAGGAGACGAATATGTTTGTTTTGTATGTGATCCCGTATGAACTTTTGATCGATTTCTATATGTTTTGTACGAGTTGGAATACGGGATTGTTCGCCAAAGCTATGGCAGACGTATTATCGCAGTACATATCGGTGGGATGATTCTGTGATATGCCAAAATCTTGAAGAAGACGCTGAAGCCAAATAACATCTGCTGTGAGCGCAGCCAAAGCACGGTATTCTGACTCGGTCGATGAGCGTGCTACTGTATGTTGCTTTTTAACTGTCCACGAAATGAGTGTGTCTCCAAGAAACGAACAGTATCTCGATGTCGATTTTCTGGAGATAGGGTCTCCCGCCCAATCAGAATCTGAAAAAGAGGTAAGATGAAGATTAGATTTTGAAATTGGTAGACCATAGTCAAGCGTACCTTGGATATATCTGTGGAGATGTTTGAGAAGATAAGTGTGATGAGGAAGTGGTTGATGCATATGTTGAGATAACTGATTAACATTGTAGGCAATGTCTAGTCGAGTAATTGTTAGATACTGTAGAGACCCGGTTAGTTTCCTGTATAGTGTGGCATCGGATAGCACAGAATCAGGCGGAAAAGTGTTTGGTAGCTTGGTGTAGGTGGGATTGGCTAAGGGTTTGCACTAAGTTAATTGCGCCAACTGAAGAAGATTGTGGACATAGGTTTTCTGGGAAAGAAAGTATTTATGATCAGCGTAGCTGATCTTGATTCCAAGAAAGTCGTTTGCATTGCCGAGGTGCTTCATATCAAAGGTGTTGTTGAGTTTGGAGATGATAGTATTAATCGCATTTGGATCATTTCCAGTGATGAGTATGTCATCTACATACATAAGCAGATATATTTGAACATTTGGTTGCTGAAGCATCAGAAGTGATGGGTTCGCATTGCTGCGAGAAAAACCTATGGAGATGAGGTATGACGTGAATGTATTATACCACTAGCGTGGTGCTTGCTTGAGACCGTAGATGGCTTTGTGAAGACAGCACACATATTCTGGATGTAACACATCTTCAAATCCTTTGGGTTGTGTCATGTAAACTGTTTCCGACAGGTTACCATGAAGAAACGCATTGGCGACGTCAAGTTGTTGAACCTGCCATTTATTGTGAAGAGCTATAGTCAACAGGATTCTGATTGTGGGAAGTTTTGCCACGGGACTGAATGTTTCTATGTAGTCAACGCTGTATTCCTGATGTTTCCCGTGAGCTACTAACCGAGCTTTATGTTTTGCTACAGATCCGTCGACATGAAGCTTGAGTCGATATGTCCATTTGCATCCAATAATTGACGCATCCTTGGGAGGACGAACTAGGCTTCATGTGCCTTTTTTTGCAAGGCCAAGAATTCCATGGCCATAGCTTGACGCCATTCAGAATGCTTATTCGCTTCGGTGAAAGTAGTTGGTGCTGTAGGCAAAGTAGAGTTAGTGTGAACATGAAATAAATTGAGACGAGTCCTAGGTTTAATAGAACCGGTTTGTGTCCTAGTGACCATAGGGTGATATGGCAACTGAAGAGAAGCAGATGGTTGAGAACAGAATTTGGCTGTTCGGTAGATTGAGTGGGGCATTGATTGAGCTGAGAAGGAATATGTTCAAGTGGATTTTGAATAGCTAGGGGAATAGGATGTGGCGATGAGTGTGTAGTTGTAGGTTGAGCAGAGGTAGGGATGATAAGAAATTGGGAGATTTCCTTAGAGGAATTGCTGGTTTGGGAGAATTAGTGGCAAAGGGAAATGAGTTCTCATCAAAGGTAGTATGTCTTGAAATGAAAATTTTGTTGGTAGTCAGGTCAAGGCACTTGTAGCCTTTGTGAGCATCAGAGTAGCTTAGAAAGACACAGGGTTTTGCTTTAGGTTGAAATTTATGACGGGTTTGAGTTGGGACAAGGGGGTAACAAGCACATCCGAATGTGCGAAGATGGCTATAGTCAAGTTTAGCATTGTGTAAGAGTTTGAATGGAGATAATTTGCCTGTAATCGGGGAGGGCATCCTATTTATCAAGTAGACAGATGTTAACATAGTTTCAGGTCAATGGGTGTATGGAATAGATGCAGTAAGAAGCAAAGTGCGAGTTGTTTCTATTATGTGTCTATGCTTTCTTTCGGCAACTCCATTTTGTTTCGGAGTATACGGACAAGAGAGTTGATGTGTGATACCATTTTGCATAAGGAATTGTTTTAAGCTGTGATTGACAAATTCAGTACCGCCATCAGTTCATAGAATTTTAATTTGTTTAGACGTATATTTCTCTATTTGAGTTTTGAAAGCAATAAATATATGAGTGACCTTAGATTTATGTTTCACGGGGAATAATCACGTAAAGCGAGAACAATCATTGACCAAGATTACATAATAGCAAAAACCTTGAATTGATACAACGGGGGCAGGTCCCCAAACATCCGAGTGAATAAGAGAAAGAAGATCATTTTGGAGATTTACAGAATTATCAAAGATAAGTTTGTGACCCTTGGACTGTTTGCAAGAAACACAATCAGACAAATGTATAGGTATACTAAGATGAGGATTACACTTGGATATAGTATGAAGAGTTCTTTCATGAGGATGTCCAAGCCTTGAGTGCCATGGACTGAATGTGGTAGAAGTAGCAGATAGAGCTTGCGTTTGAGCTGTGGAGGAATAAGTTGGAATCGGGTAGAGGCCGTTGGTACAAGGTCCTCGAAGAAGAACCTGTTTTGTCTTCCGATCCTTAAGTACAAATCTAGATGGGTTAAAAACAATAGAAATGTCATTGTCTTTAGTTAATTTGGAAATAGAGAGTAAATTATAATGAAGTGCAGGTGTATGAAGGATTTGCGATAGAAGTAGCTTACAGGTTGGGGTTGGCAGTAGACCAGCCCCTGTATGAGCAATATTTACCAACCTACCATCTCCAACTGTAATGCTCTCGTTACCTTGGTAAGAGTTGGAAAGAGACATGTTGTCTAGAGAATTTGTAAGATAAGACGTCGCTCCCGAATCAAGAAACCAAGCGTTGTATGAGTTGTTCGAGCTTGCAACAAGAGCTTTGTTGGAGTTGTGAGGTGGTGGCGGAACATACTGAGGATTCAGATGATGCCAGCAAGAAGGTGCCGAATGACCTTTCTTGAGACAAATTTGGCATTGAACCGATGGAGTGGTGGGAGGGTGACTTGAGTTTGTGGCAGCAGAGGAGTTTCATCCTCTGTAGCGATGGCTTCGTCCACGAGAAGCGTAAAGTGCCAGAGTTGTGTCAGTAGACGAAGAATTTTGAGCAGCGTCAAATGCTAAGTTAATTTCTTCACTGAGAAGAAGAGGGTAGAGTTGATCAAGTCTTATTGGATTAAGCATCATTCTAATGGCAGTCTTGAACGATTGATAGGAACTTGGAAGGCCATTGAGAATATAGAAGATTATGTCTTCCGTGTCAACAGTGGAGCCTGCAGCTGCGATTTGATCAACTAGCATTTTGATTTCGGAGAGGTATTGAGTCATTGTAAGATTCTTAAGAGAGATGTTGTGAAGGGTGTTCTTGAGCTGTATAATCTTGGATCTATTAGTGGATTGGAATCTAGTGGCAAGTGTGATCCAAATGGCGGCAGTGGATTCAAGATTAACAACATAAGGTAAGATTGAAACATATATAGTGGAACACAATGCAGCAGCAAGAATTTGATTGGTAACAGTCCATTGAGCGAAAGAGGGATTGGGTACAATGGAGCCATCAGCTTGAGAAAGGGTGCTATCAGGAAGGGAGAAGTTGGAATCAAGAAATTTATGGAATCCATGAGCACGAAAAAATTTTAAAATCTGGGATTTCCAAATGGAGTAATTGTCCGACGCTAGTTGAATCAGAGCGATATTCTTGATGTTCGACACTACAAACTTCAGCGTTGAGGAGATCGGAGGATCCTCCTGATTCGCCGTATTCTTTCGCTCGCTGCGCTGTGAGGATATCGAGCTCGCCATGATCGTTCTGCTCTGATACCATGAAGAAACAGACAAGAACGAAAGAACAAAATATTAGGGAGAAAGAAATAGTAAAGTATATTGATTTGATCAATCGTTTTCAGAAGCCCATAATGGGTTTAAATAGCGCTATACATATACAGCTGACCAATAGGCTATAGCCACATCACCTGATAGACTAATTAAGTAATTTATATATATATTGTACTTATAGTACATTGATATGTCCGAATGATTTTTTTCATACGGACTTTACACAGAATAATTTCTCCAACTTAAAAGGAAAGTTTTGATTGTTTTAATATTTATTTTTGACCTTTGATTGTATTGTATTATCAGATTGGTTTTATGTAATTAAATTTAAATCACTTGAAAATTAAGTAATCTAATATGTTTATGTGTATTTTAATGAGTGAAGTGATTTAAACTATTTTGTATTAAGGTAGTTATATTTTTAAAATTGCTTAATTAATTATGAGGGAATTTTTTTAGATTGTGTGGATTTAGTATCATTGGTTGATGTCAAAACTCCACTCAATACTGGCAAAAAATTTGTTCACTATTTGCATATTTTGATCAAAATTGATAAGTGTTTTATTATAATTAGTTAAAGAAGGTTGATTAGTGGGATGATTATTTTAAATAGGTTTTATAAGTTTATAAATTGCTCCAATTGGAGAGTATGTGAGTATAATGCAATATATAATTTTTTTTCTTTTTTTTGGAAATGATGAATGGCTCGAAATATTTAATAAAGGTTTAAGATCATCTATATCATTGTTGCTCTTATTCATGCTTAGTAAAAACCTTACACGCTAATGATGGCCATACACCAAATCCTATGGATCCGTTATTTATTCTTAGTTCCATTGCAGGCTCTATCTCTTCAATTCTAATTCCTTCTATACTTTCATCCCAAACATCGTAGGTGGCCCATAATAGTTTCACCCATATCTATAGCAAAACATACCATGAGCATCTCAATCAAAAGAACTTTATCCACTGAACAAGGGAACAAAAATAATTACTGAGTACTTGCTACAATTATTGCCGATGAGCTAGCCATGCTTGATGTGATAACCCGAAAAATGAAATGTATTAAAGATAAAATTATATATATATATATAATTGCATCCTAGAATATTCACAGCAATATAGAAGTATAAAGTTTAACATCTTAGCTTTGTAAGAAGATCCATTACACAATTAGATAAAAGAGAGAGAGTTGCGTTTATAAGAGACACCAGATTTTTTATGTGAAAACCTAAAAAGGAGGGAAAACCACGAGGCCTGACCCAGTTTGAAGGAATCCACTATTGTTTGCAGTTGATTACAAATGAGACCCTTCTTTGGGGGAAAAGGCCTTGGTTTGATGTAGCAAATATACATCATACATAGTGCATTACATGGTGGAAATTGGGAGAATCAGAATTGATATGTTCGTTTGGCCATCAGAACCATAGACGGCTGGCGATGGAGGTTGGAAAGATCGCATTCGGGTGACAGTGGTCGAAAGGACCATAGTCGACAGGCGACGAAGGTCGGAAGGACCATAGTCGGGTGACGATGGTCGACAGGACTTTAGTCCATTGGTGATAGAGGTTGAAAGGATCATTATCTGGCGAAGGAGCTCAGAAGGACCGTAGTCGACGGGCGTTGGAGGTCAAAAAGATCGTAGTATGGTGATAGAGGTTGGGAAGACCATTGTCTAGCGATATAGGTCGAAGGGACCGTAGTCGGTGGGCGTTGGAGGTCGAAAAGACTGTAATATAGTGACAGAGGTCGGAGAGGACCGTTGTCTAACGATATAAGTCGGAAGGATCATAGTCAATGGGCGACGGAGGTCGGAAAGATTGTAGTCTGGTGATATAGGTCAGAAGGACCATAGTCGGCCAACGACGGAGGTCAGAAGGACCATAGTTGGTGGGCGATGGAGGTTAGAAAGACCGTAGTGTGTGATAGAGGTCGGGAGGACCATTGTCTAGTGATATAGGTCGGAAGGACCGTTGTCGACGCGCAATGGAGGTCGGAAAGATCGTAGTATGGTGACAGAGGTCAGGAGGACTGTTGTCTGGCTATATAGGTCGGAAGGACCGTAGTGGACCGGCGATGGAGGTCGAAAAGATGGAAGGATAGTGACAGAGGTTGAGAGGACTGTTATCTGGTGATATAGGTCGGAAGGACCGTAGTCGTTATGCGACGGAGGTTGGAAAGACTGTAGTCTGGCGATATAGCTCGGAAGGGCCATAGTCGGCAGGTGATTGAGGTTGGAAGGACCATAGTCGGTGGGTGACAGAGGTCAGAAAGACCATAATCGGAGGGCAGCGGAGGTCATAAAGACCATTGTATGGCGATGGGGGTCGGAAGGATCGTAGTCGGTGGTCCGGCGGAAGTTTGGGCATCAGTTGGTGGTCTGGAAAAAATCCAGCGTCAGTCGGTGGTCTAGTATTTCGAGCATCAATCAGTGGTCTGGTAGAAGTCCAAGAGTTAACTGGTGGTTTGGCAGAAATTAGGCATCAGCCAGTGTTCTGGCAGAAATCTGGGCATCAGTTGGTGGTCTGACAGAAGTCCGGCGTTAGGCGGTGGTCCGACAGAATTCCAGTGTCGGGCGGTGGTCCGACGAAAGTCTGGCCCCAAGCGGTGGTCCGGCGGAAGTCCGAGCGGTGGTCGAGGAGGAGCTAGGTGGCAAGAGCGATCTCTGATCTCTCTTCTTGCTTTCTTTCTTGGGTTCCCTTTCCATGAGAAGTGAGGGGTCTATTTATAGATTTCTGAGAGTGGCATGGCCAGTAAATAGGAGGAAGATCAAGGGTAATTGAAAGTTGTTTGCATGGACGGCCGATGTTGATTCCCTTGATCATGGACCATTTACTGGACATATGAATGTCTTATTGATATCAGAATTCATTGATCTTCTACTCATTGGATTTTGTCTCGTCGAGCCGCTCGATTCGACTATAAGCATGTCATGTTTGGAAACCGTTTGGTAATCCAAATTGTGGTTTGAACTTTCTAACAACACTTCAAGTCTTTGATTTGGACCCATTTGGGCTCGGACTGAGTCGAATTTGGTGTCGTTGCGTTTTTATTTTTTAGATGATTAGTTCGACTGTAAGTTTGCATAAATCGGAGTTTGGATGGTCCCAATTTTAATTTTGGAAGTTTCCAACTTAATTTTGCCTTGAGATTCATGCCCAATCAAGATAAATTTTTGATGATATATATATAAATTTTTGATGATATATATATATATATATTAAATTCTCTCCACCGCCTCTTCCTCACTCATTTAGCTGGCTTGCACGGGAAGAATGAGAGAGAGAGAGAGAGAGAGAGAGAGAGAGAGGATGGAAGAGAGGAGGAGAGAAGCAATTTTTGTGATTTTTGTCCATTAATTTTGTTCGGAGATTTCTTCTAATCGTTGTAAGTAATCCAAATATCATTTTTAAGTTTGACGAATTTTTTCTCCTAAATTGATAAAAATACAATTTCTCCTAATTTATCGAATTTATACCATGTAACTTTTTGTATATAATATATATTATCATACTGACATTTTGAATGTAATACTATCAATCTCTATTAGGTAAAATGAGAATTATGATTTTCTAAAATAAATACATTGTGTAGAGATTTTTCCTGCATTTCAATATTTCATATATCAGTACATTTTTAACATGATATTGGTTTACATAGCATTGAGAAAAGGATATTGATTTAAGGTCAATGTGGTATTTTTGTAATGAAAAGATTAAGACTGATGACCAAATAATCGATAATTGGTGGTCAACTTGAGACTGATGACGAACTAGGCAACAGTTGGGGCTGAATTAAGATTGATGACTAGCTGGTCCATAGTTGGGGGCCTACTTGGGATTGATGACCAACTAGGCGACAATTGGGGATGACTCCTTAATGATTATTGAAAGTTACTAGTAATGAAAATAATAACGATAATAATGATGATATGATATAAAGATATGAATGAACATATAAAAGAATGTAATATCATATTAAAGTTGGATGGTTTGCCTTACTAAATCATACATTGATGCATGTATACATTGATAGCATTTATAATATTGGATGCATAAATAATATATGAACATATGATACATAAGAATAGATAAGATAAACATAATTGATAATATTAACACTTATATGTTATGGTTTTTTGTATTTATTAATGAACTGATGGATCACGTCTTGCTTTATGGATTTTTTTATTATCGATAATTTTATATCGATCTATTGATTCACAGATTTTATTGGATTGATTCTTTTCTTTTGTTATTGATCATTTTAAGTTTTGTTGATGATATTTGATCATTAATTATATTGACTGCTATTGATTATATTGATTGGACTAAACATTTTGTATTGACTCTTTAGTCATTGTGTTGAATGCTTTAGTGAGTTTGGATTACTACTAGGCTTTTTAGCTTATTATGTAGATTTTAATGATTTTAGATCAAGGAAGGGATCAAGATCAAGTGGAGTGAGATTCTAGAGATACAAGTTTATTTTGATTTGTTTGTATTTTTCTTTATTATTTTGTAGTGATCAGGAGTCTGTGATAGAGTATTGATTGTATTGATCTCCTGATTATTGTATATTAATTTTCGGAGAATGAATATAGTGGAATATTTTGACTCATACAATTGTTAGATGCTTCAGGTGGATATATTGAATTATATTAATAATTTATAGAAGCTGATCTATTATATTATTAAAATGATAAATAGATAATTATTTTAAATTTAATTCTAGGGCGTAACACTTGGCCACTTAATCAATGAAGATGAACTCACACAAAAAATACTAAGATGCCTTCTTGATGAATATAAGAATCTATACTCAACCTTGCATGTTTGTGAGAATTTTGTCACATTTGAAGAATTTCATGAAAAATTTATAAATTTTGAGCCCCATCTAAAAGTTGAAACTCAAAAGAAAGCCACTCTATCTCAAATGTCAATCCCAAAACAAACCAAAACTCTCACCAAATTTGAAACCACCAAGCTCATCCATATTTTGGAAAATATTAATTTTGTTGGCAACAAGTTTATTTAGCCCAAAGATGCCTCAACTTTGCCTATGCACCAGAATTTATGGAGCAACTAAAATTAAATACATCATATTTTCCTCAAGCTCACGTTGCAGCAACTACTTACTACCCTCTAGTACCATCAAAAATAGAGTGGCTCTTTGAGTCAGGAGCTTCACATAATGTCACTGCATGAAAAAAGCTGATTTCTAGTGGATTTTTTGGCAGAAATAAACCCATCATATTTTTTCGCAGATTTTCGACGGATTTTTTGCCTGATTTTCAGGCAGATTTTCGACGGAAATTAGAATTTTTTGTAAAATATTTATTATTAATTTTAATAATTATTTATTTTGTTAAATAAAATTAATTAAACTAATATTGTTAAATTAATAATAAAAAAAGCTTTAATAATTATTCATTTTGTTAAATAAAATGAATTAAACTAATAATAAAAAAAGTTTTAATAACTATTCATTTTGTTAAATAAAATTAAATAAACTAAATATTATTATTTTTAATAATTCCTATTATGTTAAATAGATGAAATAATATAAACATAATATATATATTGGCTTTGATAACCCAGGCCACGTTCAACTAATGGCTAACATAGATTGTTATGGACCCAGTATCACATCCTTTAAGGGTATAAATAAGTGGTTATGATATCCCAGACCACATTCAACTCATATGAATGAACTGGGTATTACAACTATCATAGTAAGACTGGTAGAGGAAAATAATTCACATAGGGATAGGGGATTAGCATCAGCGCACCTAACTAACATAGTTTAGGTATGGACCCAGTATCCCACTCAACAAAGAAATTTGAACTAGTAGTTTTGATATCCCAGACCACATTTGGGGTTGCCAAGTGAAACTGGGAAAAAATAAATCCTCGCAAGGGGAGGATGAATCAGAGGTTTTATGCGCTATCACCAATGTGATTGGTGTGCACAGATGTAAGCACAAACATCCCTACGATGTATCAGCGTATCACCTTTAAGGATAGCCTCATACTCTTCGTAGCGAACATCGTATGGTAAAGGACAAATTATCGTGGCCACATAGACTGTCGAAAAGTAAGGATGATCCTTTCAGGGGAGTACATATACATAGGAATATTTATAGGGGGTAAGGGGGCCCCCCAACGACATGTTGAACTCAAGCATAGTACTTTATTAAGTACTGATCGTTAATGACAGTCATAGGGTGAGCACCTTTTACATCAACGAGTAGGTAAGCACCACCTTCATAGACTTGCTCTATAATAAATGGGCCTTCCCAAATAGGCTCAAACTTATCACTCTGACGACGGTGTGAAATGATAGGCTTACGCAAAATGAGAACTAGATCATCAACCCGAAAAGTGCGGGGTTGAACAAGGCGATCATGTGATCGGGCCATACGGGCCTGGTATAGTTTGAGGTTCTGATAAATTTGTAAACGAAGCTCTTCTAAATCATCAAGCTCTTTCAACCGTAGTCGGACATTATCTTTATAGGAAAGATTGTGGCTAACCGCCACGCATAGTGAGGGGAGCTCGACCTTACGTGGGAGGACTACTTCAACCCCAAAGGCCAAAATATATGGGATAGACTTAGTAGGAGTACGGTATGTAGTCCTATTGGCCTACAATACTTCGGGTAACTTATCATGCCACTCTCGTTTATTTGCAACAAGGATTTTCCTTATCAGTTATACGTGAGTCTTATTAAATGCTTCTGCCAAGCTATTGGCCTTAAGCTAGTAGATCAAGGAGTATCGCCAATTAATGTTATGGCAACGGGCAAATCTGAAAAATTTGATGCTTCTAAATGACGGGTCGTTATCATAAATGATACGGTGCAGAATACCAAAGTGGTACACAATGTGATCATAAAAGAAGCGCATCACATCCTCTAATTTGACTTTCTTAAGTGGGACAGCTTCCTCCCACTTAGATAAGTAATTAGTGGCAACTAAAATGAACCTATGATTCTTAGAGGAATGAGGGTCGATAGGACCCACTACATCCGTGCCCCAACCTTCAAATGGTTAAGATAATATAATAGGGTGCAGCAGATTGGGAGGTTGGTGAATCACTATGCCATGAATCTGGCACTTGTGGTACTTTCTAGCGTGCTCCATATAATCACGGATCATGGTCGGTCAATAGTAACTGAGGTGTTTAATTCTACCTTTTATTTTTGGTCCAAACTGATGAGCACCATAAAGCCCTTTATGTATCTCACCTATGATCTTGCGAGCCTCCTCATTGTTAAGGCAACGCAACCATATTTGATCGAAAGAGCATTAATACAGAGTGTCATTCACATATATGAATGATAAGGCTCTCTTTCTAATCTGAGCGGCAAGAGAGCGATCATCTGGAAGCCTACCATGCTTCAAATATTCAATAAATGGAACTCTATAATCTGACTCTTCCTCAACGGCAAACACTTTGAGGGTCTGATCGGGGGAAGATAAGTTTACAGGGCACATGGCTTGATGATATTGGACAACAATGAACAATGGCTTTTCAGTCAGGTAAGATAGTTCTTTTGCTAACTTGGCCAAGGCATTTACTTTACCATTCATAAATTGAGGGATTTTAACTAAGGTCACTTTAAGGATTAAACACAAAAGCTCCATTATCTTGTTGTGATAAGATAAGAGCTTAGGTTTAAGTACTTTGAAGACTCCTACTACTTGATTTATGATTAGTTGGGAGTCTCCAAAGATCTTTACCTACATAATCTTCATTCGAATGGTCAACTCTAGTCCTAAAATCAGATCTTCATACTCAGCTTCATTATTAGTACAAGGTTCTAAAAGACTATAGGAGTATTGAAGAGTGTGATCTTTAGGGGATATGAAAATAAGGCCCAAACATACCCTAACTATGGGAGTTTCAATTGGATATAAAGATTTAATGGATGATGCACTGTCAAAGTAGAACTTCCAAGTAGGGGACTCCTGTTCATCCACACTCATGATTAACTCATCAGGTAGATCATCATTGAGTGAGAAATCCACAGGAATTGGGTGAGTGATAAGAAAGTTAGCTAGAGCCTGTCCTTTGACGGTCACTAAGGGACAAAAGTAATGTCAAACTGTAGTAGGATCATGGACCAGCGTACTAAGAAACCTGAGAGGGTCGATCGGGTCATTAAATACTGCAAAGGGTTGACTCGAGAGATCAGGTTAACCTTATGCAAAAGCATATAGTGCCTAAGCTTCTGTACCGTGAAGATCAAAGCTAAACATTGCTTTTCCATCGCTGGGTATTTTAGCTCTGCAGGTATCAGCCGTCTGCTGAGTTAGTATAAGGCATTTTTCTTTTCTTCCTCATTCTATTGAGCCAACACTTCATCGATGTATTCATCCAAAGCCGTAGTGTAGATAATTAACGGCCTCCCTAGGATGGATGCAGCTAAAACAGGGCAGTTCATCAAGTAGTGCTTTATACTCTCAAAGGCCTCCTTATAATGCTCATCCCAATGAAAATGAGCATCTTTCTTCATAAGGGTAGTGAAGAGATGACATCTACTAGAAAGATTGGAGATAAATCTCTGTAAGAAAGCAAGTTTTCCTTGGAAAGATCTTAACTGGGTAAGGCTTTTTGGGGGCTTCAAGTCCACTATGGCTTTGATCATGGAAGGATCAATCTCAATGCCACGGTTGTGAATGATAAACCCCAAGAACTTTCCTGCACTAACTCTAAATATGCATTTCAAAGGATTCATCTTTAAATCATATTTGCACAAGCGTTCAAAAATGATTCGTAGATCTAGAAGATGATCTCCGTGGACCTTACTTTTAACCACCAGATCATCCACATAGCTTTCAACTTGCTCGTGTATCATCTCTTCGAAGATAACGGTCATAACACGTTGATAGGTGGCCCCAATATTCTTGAGATCGAAGGGCATGCCTTGTAATAAAACACATTTATAGGTGCGTTGAACGCAATGAACTTCTCCTCCTCGGGGTTCATCTTTATCTGATTATAACCAGATGAACTATCCATGAAAGAGAATATGCTATGAGAAGAAGCGATATCCACCATAAGCTCGAGGATAGGAAGAGAGAAATCATCTTTAGGGCATGCCTTATTCAAATCACGAAAATCAATACATACACGAATCTATCCACTCTTCTTCTAGACTGGGACAATATTGGCGAGCCAAGTAGGATACTTCTCTTCACAAATGAAACCTACTTCTATGAGCTTTTTAGTTTCAGTAATCACCTGTTGTTCAATCTATAACCTCATCCTATGAGGTGACTGTTTAACAGGGACTGCATCAGGCTTGATAGCCAACTTGTAAATTGCTACTTCTAGCTTTAGACCAGGCATCTTAGTGTAATTCCAAGCAACGCAATCTCTAAATTTTGAAAGTAGCTTGATGTACCCTTGATCCTCTTAATTTGATAATAAGGTGCTGTGAAAAATAGGCCTAGGATCTAATTCATTGCCCAAGTTAACCTCACATAATTTGTCCATGACGAAAGCGGTGCCATCTTCGAACTCTCGTGGAGCATCAAGTATCATGTCTTCAACATCATCCATGTCTTCTTCATCAGCAAGTGAAATAATTGGATATGAATGAGAGACATCACAAACATTGGCATGAGTAGACTGACCCTTCTCAATATAACCCAAGCCTTGCTAGGTTTGAGGCATATCAGTCTGCCAAATATGGGCTTGTTGTAGAGCTCATTCATCGAACCAAGTGAAAGGAACGGCGCCCCGCTCAACACAGCCTTCCACAAAAGGGGAAAAGTAATGAGGGACATGTGTAACTTTGTTATCCATAGCGATCTCCGCGAGACCCTGGGTTTTAGGACCCAGTGGGGCACCTATGCTATGACATAAGGAGGTATACTTACTAGATCATGGTGGCACTAAGGATTTATACAATGGAGGTACAGAATGCTTATTAGTCTGTAGCGAGCCACTGACACTAGTGGAAGGAGTTACAATAGGTCTTTGATGAGACTCTTCGACTCTTATTCCATACACCTGATGGAAAAGAGATTGGTTGGTAGTAGTCTGATGTCAGGAGTCTACTTCCTCGTTTGAGTTACTATCGATAATTAAACCCCCCTCAGGTATCAAGTACCTACGAAAGGTATGGAGCAAACTATAATCAGTGAAACCCAAGGCTGGCAAGGGAACTGAATGACGAGGAACATCAATCATCTCGTCATCGGAAGAGACAGACTCGATAGTTAAGGAGGAAGTGTATAGGTGCGAGGGAGGAGGGATTTGAGTGTCATAGTTTAGCGGCGAGTGAGTCGACTCTCTACCTCTACCTCTACCTCGTCCTCCCCTACCTCTACTAGGGGGAACGTCATGCCCAACTGAAAACTCGAAAGGAGATCTAATAGAATCTGTAGTGAAAAATATCTACCTTAATACCAACCTATAATGGACCCTGTACTAATAGTTATATAGGACCCTATGGAGGTGACTGCATAGGACCCTGAACGATACTAATAGGTATCACTGGTGACTGAGAAGGATGAGGTCTACGAGTCTTTTGAGATATGTAATGCTCGGCATCATCGTAAATAGAGACCTCGTGCATGGAAAAGGGTTAGGAATCCCCAGGAATGAAATACTCGACATCATTTCTCATATACTTCACATTGGTGTAAGGTAGAGGGCACCATTCTGTATTCATGAATCCAAGGCCTTTTTAAGAGAGCTTTGTATGAAGTATTATCTTCAATCACATGAAATTTTGCCTCGATTAGGAAACTTTCATACTTCAAAGGCAGGGTAATAGATCCTAAAGCACGCTGGCCCTGGTCATTGAAGCCTTTTAACATAATATTATCGAAGGTGAGCTTCAAATGACCTAGGGATAGGCTCTTTAAAGTTTGATAGCTTAAGATATTAACTTAAGCTCCATGCTCAATGAGGACCATGTTCAACTCATAACCATTGACTTCAGTGGTGACATATAAGGGAAGATTATGCTCGGAGGTCCCTAAGAGAAGATCATGATCTGAAAAGATAATGCATGGTATCTCTCTCAAATAACATGCATCCCTAACAGATTTAGAAGCAAAGAAAGCTTGATAAGACTCTAGCTCAAGCAGTGCTTTTACCAGGGTCTCTCTCAAGTCGGGGGACATCATCAAAGTATCATAAACACTAAGAAGGGAAGGAATTTTTCTCAAGTGAGCCAACACATTATCATCAATCTCCAGCTGAGGGCCTTTCCCTTCCTCCTTAGACTGCTCTTGAAAGAAAGGGATATGATCATTCTGCTGGGTAACGATATTTTTATCTTTTTCATTTATATTCTTAGCCATCTTAGGTGAAAGGACTTTCCCTGAATGTAAGTGAACTTCTTGTACTGAGTCATCCTTAATAGGAGATTCACTTGGTTCAGTGGTGATGACTTATGTTGGTTCTAAGAAGAGTGATTGGAGTGGGTTCTCGGATTCATCTCCTGAATCCATGTAATAAACACCCTCTGAAATTGTAAACATAGGCTCCTCCTCACACTCAAACTCATCATCATATACAAAATCATTAACATTACAAAAAATATGTAAAATATGAAAAGAGCGAGTGCTAGAAGAAACACATGACTAAAAGTAGTCAGAATCATCTTCTTCTATTATTTCATCATCAATCGAAGGGAGAATGAAATCCTTCAGTATAAGCACTGGAAGGGATCCCGTCTTCCCCTCTAAGGTTATAACTATCTTTTCTCTTTCATATATTTTCTTATTATATAAAGTAGAAAAAGAAATGTGCACAGTAGGCTCTACAATAGAAGAAGAAGAAGAAAAAAGAGCTAGCTAAGTCACCGGGCTGGCAACTATCGACTTGGCCTGGGTAGGCCTCCTCCCAACTACCTCTAAACACTGAATTGCTTGCTTGATTATCTGATTTATCTTTCGAGAGAGTGGTAGCTGCAACTCTCCCTCAAAACCATGAGGTGATCTACTATTACTGCGCTGACTATCACTCTGACTATCACAGCTGCTGGAACCAGAAATCATCTGAACTATCTAAGTAGTCTTGCCCTTGGGCTGTACTAAATCACTATCTAGTAGGTGGATCTTCCCACTGATCATGATTCTCTCAACTCTATCCTTGAATACATAGCAGTCTTCTATAACATACCCGATCTATCTATGGAAGGGACAATAGAGTGGGTAATCCATCTGCGCCTCGTCCTCCACTCTACAGTTCATCAGAAATGTTAAGATGTTCTTCTTAATAAGGAATTTGAAAATATTCTTTACACTCTCCCTCTTGAAGGGGTATTCTTTATTAAGCCTCTCCTGTAGGTACTGCTGACTCTTTGGAGTCCTACGGGAGGGTCTAGGCTGTACTACTAACTAACCAGGTGTGTAGGACTAATGTTGTGGTACTAAACTAACCATAGGCTTCTTGCCCTTATCTTATGCCTCAAAAGTATTATGTATCTCTCCTCTCCTAGGCGGAGGTGCCCCTGAAGACTCCTGCTACTGAGGTATACGCGAGGGTTGACTCTCAACCTTAGGAGGGATTGCGTCGTGTATGTTATCCTACAAACTGATTACTTTTGTTAACAACTTTTGAAAAGTTTTAATGCTAAAACCCTTCAAGTAAGGTGTTATGGGACCATCTATGTTCTTCAATAGAATCACTACTATATGCTGCTTCTGTAATTGGGGCTCACACTACAAACTAAGGTTCCTCCATCTGACTATACAATTGGTTAAAGTCTCACGAGGATGTTGTCTGGCCACAACAAACTCTCCCACTGTAACCCTATGTTTGGCACTAATAAATCTCTGCATAAATAACTGCTCTAACTCTGTAAAAGTGCAGACTGAATCATTGGGGAGATCAGCGTACTATACAAATGCCACCCCAACTAAACTGCTGATGAATAGTCTCAACATCAAAGCATCGTTCCCTCTTATGTTATAACATATGGTCCGGTACTGAGCCACTTACTGCCTTGGGTTCCCAAACCTATCAAAAACTCTGAACCATGGAGGGACAAAATCAGGGGGTAAGGCTCCTGCTCATACTCTACTGGGTAAGGATACCCCCTGCTAACTACCTTTCCAGACTTCCTGGAGGAAATGGCCTGCTCGATATTCTATGCAATCAAATCCTGAATCTGCCTGGCTGACAACTGCACTGATTGACTCTAGACTGGGGTACTGAAAGTAACTGCCGTAGGTGCCACTAGAAGTGCTCTCTGGACCCTATCCACTCCTACAAGGTTTGGTGCTACTACAAGTGGTACTACTGGCTCATCCCTGGACGTAGTAGGAGTACCTACGCCCATAACTTGGGGCATGGCCCCTAAGGCTGTCAACTGAGCGGTCATCATCGCCATAGCTCTGACCATCTCTGCCATCTAAGTCTGCAAGTGTAGAACTGTGGCCGTCTGTCTCAACTGATTGGCGAGATCCACCTACTTTAGCCTCTCCCTGCTCATCATCATCATTTAGCTCTCTTTGCTCATCCGAGAGACCTCGTCTAGTAACTACACACACTCGGTGCACCGGTACATCTCCATCTGACTCCTCATCGAGTGTGTCCTCCTCAGAGCGAGTCTGACAAAAGGCTTCTATATACGGACCCATAGAGGAAGAGACCTTATGGGGGATAGGAACTGAAACTGCCTCTACTTAAACTGGTGAACCATCGAGAGAAATTATAACATCTGTATTTGCTACTATGTCACAAATCATCGAGACTACCTCTGATCCTGACGGAGCAAGTGTATCCAACTGTCCAACTGTCTCAACTAACTGTACTGCCTCAACAGAAGAGTCTGCCTGTCATATTCTCCATACCCACTTGCTGTGATGGGATCTAGTAAGGGCAACTGACTACTGAGGGGCTACCACAACTAAACTGATCTGAGGTCTAGCAGGCTCTAACTACTATCTCTGTCCATGAGGATGTGAGTGTCATCTAACAACGAGAGCAACTGTCTGTTGTCTAACTAAAGAAACTGAACTGATTGGCTGCCATGGTGGCTGTCCTCTCTGCCACCGGTATCTCTGTCTCAAGGATTGTCTTTGCAACTGAACACGTGCCTGAGAAATCTAGTGGAGTAACTTCTCCCTACTGACAGGACCTCTACCAGTGCTAAGCAGATAATGCTTCGAATCTTCTGGGTGAGGGTTTGAGCAGCATCATCCCTGGGACCATAGCGCTTGAAAGAGTAGTAGTAAAGGAGAGCCGCAGTAATACAAGTGACGTCCTCCTCGTCACCACTATATGTCAAAAGCGAGAAGTATCTTTCTTGGACTGCCTTTAGCTCATTGCAACTACTATCTCAGGAGTCTATGTAACTGGAAGTGGACATGGCTCCCACTACAAAGGGACCACCCTAGACTGAACCGGCTCCTATTGAGCCACTGAATCTGTCATCTACTATTTGGCTGCCTCAGACGCAGCTAAGCAAAGTCTCTGATTTCAATTTCTCTGGGATCTTCTCCCAAGGCTGGAGGCAGAGGACGAAGCTAAGTCTAAACCCACTACCTGAGGGACCATGGAAACATGAGCTACAGGAAGTGTCGGGTCTACTTGAAAATCTCAGGGTGAGAGAGCCGAGCAAAAATAGAAACTTGATGGGAAGAAGGCAAAGGAGCCTCGATCTGGGCACCCCTCTTCCTAGAGGAAGAAGGAGGGGAAACCCAAACACGAGCTACCTCCGCTGGAGCAACAGAAGTGGTAACTACTGCCTGTCGGCACTGAGGGGCCGGAGCACTCTGAACTACTAATACAGTAGGCTATGGTCACCTGACCGCTGGATGAGTAGGCTGAACAGGAAGTGGTATAGGCACTAGCTGCCTAACCATAGGGTGCACTTGCTGCACACGAACATGAGTGGGACGAGCAGGTGCCTGGGCTATCCGCCGAGCAACTAGACATCCAAAGGGGTGCATGGCTGCGGAACCTCTCCTCTGGGGAGGAGAAAAGGCGGCAGCCTCAGTAGAGCCTAAGTGGTCCCTGGGCTATCCGCCGAGCCTAAGTGGTCCCTTGACTTATGTTGGATAAAAAATGCTAAAACGAATGCAATTAAAGTTTTAGACTCACTTTTAAATTAATTTCTAATGCGATGCATGCTAGCCGACTCGATTAAATGCTTAAAATGTATATGAAGTAGTTTTAAAAAAGGTTTTAAAAAATAAATTTTATTCTAGAGAGCACAGGCTTCCCTTGACAGATCTGTACCCTCATAGACCAGATGGTCTGCCAGAACCCGCAAGTGGGGAGTGGCCTAACAAATGAAAAGAATAATGCAACAAATATGCTATGCGAACTCCTGGTGGTCCCGGGCTTACTTCTTAAGAGCGTTAGAGTTTCTATATTGTCTTAAGAATTTTAATAAAATTTAAGTAGAAAAATTTTGAGCGTACCCTCATAAGCCTCTGATCGAATCCAGGCTAAAATAAAAGCAGCATATAAATGCTAAGAAACTAAGAAAAGTAGGCAAAATCTAATCATAATTAATTTAAATTAAATATATTAAATAATTAAATAAATATTTATAGGCCAACTGCCTTTTATTATAACTCATAGTCTATAGAAAAGTAATGGTGGTCACGCTCTACCAATAACAACCTGGATTCTAATTCTAGTACTGACATAAGTGACTTTGAGTGGGATGCTCTCTATCTTCAACTCCTCGGTCTTCTTCTCTTCAGGCTCCTTGGATTCTCGTAGCTGGATACCCAAATGGTAAAGAAAACTCTTCCCCTTGAAGGGGAAGGTTATTGTTTCCACTTTGGATAGTAAAAGGGTCCAAATTTGGGCTTCCAAAGGAAAAAGGACTATCCCCCTAAGGGGTATCCTTTCCACTTTGGAATCCAAGCTTTGGATTTATGTATCCCAACTCAAATGTATACTTTTTAAAGTTAATATTATAAATAAATTACATTAATATAAAAATAAAAAAATTTCTAGACTCTCCTGCAAGGTTATCCTAAGTAGTTAATATAAAACATCTCAAATAGTTATATATATATATATATATATATATATATATATATATATATATATATATATATATATATATATATATAATACTTACGCCAGCCACACTTGGCCATGCTCTTATTTATTTGGGGGCTTAGCAACTGAAGCACCTGTAGCGATTACATTGATGATTTATTTATTTTTAGCCTCCTTTTATTGCTCTGTATGAGCACGACCACCTGCAAAAAATTCAGTGAGCAACTAGAACGATCCTAATTTAACAGTAATCTAATCACCCATCACATCAATTCACAGAGTGTGGTAAAAGCAAGAAAATACGTCAATCAATTTTCAATCACAGCATATAGTGAAAACATAGAAAAACTCAGCATATAGTAGAAAAGTAAACATCGACTTAGCCTAGATCTAGAGTTGGTTGTCATAGCAAATAATTCTATGTATGTGTAACACGGCTGTGTGGTTTGAATGTGTCCTATATAGGAGGTTTAGTTAAAGTTGCTTGTGATCCAGTTGGTTAAAGGTCAAAAGGAGAAATTTGAATTTGAATTTAAGTATAGATGTTTTAGGGTTGATTTTAAAAGTTTTATTTTCAATGTTTAGGTGATTACTACCTTTATTGTTCACCGAGGCCGTGAGATTTATTTCACCCTCCTTGGGGCTAACTTAATAGACTCGTAAGCATGGGGTTATTCAGTAGTAACTAATTTTATTAGATTAATTTAGTTGGTTGATTGAAGTTAAAGTTGGATTAGCAAATTTTAGAAGATCAATTGTCATCTTATCCGCTAAGTTAAAGGGGACCAAAAGGTAACTTTTAGAAGTAGGTTAGATGTTGCGATTCTAGAATTTTTATAAAATATTAGACCTTACAAGGATAAATTAGACTTTGAGTTTGCTGGATTTTGAGTTTTTTATGCAAAGTTATGATTTTTAGAAGTTTCAGGCAATTAATGAATTATTAAAGTTGTTTAATTAAGGGCTGTTTTAGGAGTTTTGATCCAAATTAACTCCAAACCTCTCGTAATTACCTCCAAAGGTCAGGAATAACCAGACAAAGAGTTTCCAAGTCTTTGGGAAAATTTTGAAATTTTTAATAATTTTTAACTATTTAATTTAATTAAAAGAGTGATTTTTAATCAACATTAAACTAATGTTCATATTGAAGTCCAATTAAAGGAGTTTAAATTTTTTTTAGATTAATGATTAAATTTTGAAGAATTTGATATATTATGGATAATTTTTGAATTTCATTTGAATTTATTAGAATTTTCTGAAGTTACCGGGTCTAAATGAAATGGTGAATTAGGGTTTATTAATTAAGTGGTTTAAATGGCCCTAAAAATGCCTAGAAAATTCCAGGGGTTTTATGATGTCACTAAGTTTAAGTATTTCAAATTTCAAATCATTCTGAGATGTATTCTAGCTCCTAGAATTTCTCTAAGTCTGCTAGATGGGTCCTTAATTATTGTCCTTAGAATGCCACTAAGTTAATTGGTTTAAATCAAGTATTATTATCTAACCCTCAGGATAACATAAAGGGAAATGAATAAAAACATAACATGCCATGTCCTTAGACCTATGAGAGCCTGGACTGAGTGCTTGTGTTACCTACACATGCAAGAAAGACTACAGAATCACTAATTACATGAGATTAATGATGTGATTAGTGAATGATTGAAGTCCAATCATCCACTAATCATTCCCCCATTAATGCTACTCACATGCATAGCCTATGTTTGAAATTTCATAAGTAAATCTCTCAAAATCATGGATTTAAATATTTACATAATTTTAAAATACTTAAAATACATGTATTTTAAAGATATGAACGTATAAGTTTGAAAATAATATAATTAAAATATAGTTCAAAGTATAACTGCATGGGAGATCCACTAACTACCTAAGGGGAGGGTTTAAAAATAATTTTTAATTTCAAAATAATTAAAATATTATTTATTTAAATAATAATTAAATATGGAAGATTGTTAAGTAATAAATAAATAAATCAAAAAAATAAGTTTTAATATCTGAAAATAATTTTAAATAAAAATACGTAAAGTTTTGAAAAATATGAGCTATCATACATGTTTTTATGATTTGAAATGAGTTAAATATGAAATTTTAAAGTTTAATGTATTTAAAATAGGTTTTAAAAAAATTTAAAATAATTAATATTTAAAAAATAATTATTTAATTAAATTAAGGGTTAAAAGTTCTCTAAAAATTTAAAATATTTTAAAATAGGTTTATATATATATATATATATATATATATATATATATATAATTAAATTTAATTAAATAGTATTTATGTATTTAAATATTTATAATTAATAAAAATTATTTAAAATAATAATATATTTTAATCATTTAAATTTAATTTAGAAGGTTAAATAATAAAAATTAGTTTCTAATCTTAAAGAAATATTTTATTATTGTGATTATTATTATTATTATTATTATTATTATTATTATTATTATTATTTAGAAAATAATTAATATTGATAAGTATTTAATAAAAATATTTAAAAGCTTTAAAATTATCTTAAATTATTTAAAATATAAAGAAAAATATCATAAATTGTCCTCATTTCAAGTCATTATATTTTCAAAATGATTATAATTATTTGAAATGAATTAATATAAAATATTTAATATTATAAAAATATTTAATATAATTATTAACTTAAATAATAATTAAAATAGCTAAAATAAGAGTTATTTAAATAAATTAATATAGATAATATATTTTTAAAATATTTTTAATTTTAAATTAAAAGAAATAATTGTTTGAAAATTTTGATATAAAATATTTTTTTTTTATTTTTAAATAATTTTAAATTAATATTTAAAGAAATCTGATTTAAAAAAGGATTTAAAATTAATTATAAATGAATTTTAAATTAAATGGCGGCGGTGGCGGCACGGTGTGTCATCAAATCAAAAGATGCGCAATGTCGCCAACTGTCCAAAGACACACAAAGTGTGTCATCAAATCAAACGATGCGCAAAGTCGCCAAATATTCTTTCCTTTAGTTTTTTATACTCTTTTTCACTAATCAATAATTGTCACTTTATACTTAGAATTTTTGATAATGTTATCTCTCCTTATATACAGAAATTGAGACTGCTAAACATGTCTAATACATTACTGCTTTAGATCAACTTTTCTTGTCCTTAACATACTTTGAAATCTAACATTTTTGAGTCTTTAGTTTTTGCATCTCATTTCTATATTGTAATTCAACTTCATTTCACATAATTCCATTTCTCAGCTATCTTTTAGTGCTCTTTTTGCTGTTGGCAAAAGGGTGAGAGTTTTATTGTTTGACTTATGTTCTTGTATGATTGTATGTGCTTTGTATGTATGTTCTTGTATGATTGTATATGCTTTGTATGTATTATATGGTTGTATGTGCTTTGTATGTTTGTATGTGCTTGCTTTGTTTTTGTTGCTCTAACTCTTTTCTTCCCTTCTCTTGTCTATCCTCAAATATCTTGATTTGTCTTTAAGGGGAGCTTAAGGATAGGATAAGTCAGTGTTAAGGATTCAGGTTATTTTGGGGGAGTGTAGATCTTTTATTTAAAGGGGATACATTGAGTGAATGTTAGAAGATCTATTTTTTTATATCATCAAACAATAGTTGTTTTGCCATCATCAAAAAGGGGGAGATTGTTTTGATTTGAGTGAATCATTTTGTTCATGAGAATTCTAATCTAAGTTTATGTTTTTGATGATTACAAAAGTTTATTGTTTGTCTAATTCATCTTCTAACATATATTTGAGTTTTTGTCTGTGTGTACTAAAGTATTTTTCAGAAAATTCACACTCAAGACTGGTGAAGACTTCAAGTTCACTTGTTTACTGTAAATGAAGTCTGTAATTTTTTTTTCTTTTTTCTTTTTTCTTTTTCTTGAGTCTGAGAGAGTGTGATTGTAAGTTGGATAACTGTGCACACACACAATGGGGGAGTAAAAAGTTTAAATATTTCTAAACTGATCGTACAGTACGAATTTATTTCGTACAGTACGATATGAAGAATATGTCCTCCAGGGAGAACCCATCATACTAGAAAATTTTTCTAAGGCATGTTCGTACAGTACGAATAACATTCGTACATGAGTTTTTGCTGTACGAACAGCTCAAAATTGGGTTCGTCCAGAGGTTCGTACGGGACAAATGAATCGGACGAAGCTCACTGTTCGATTCGTCCAAGCGTTCGTACGGGACGAAGCGTTCGGACGATGCTTACTGACTTGATCGTCCAAGCGTTGGTACAGGATGAAGCGTTCGGACGATGCTTACTGACTTGATCGTCCAAGCGTTCGTACGGGACGAAGTGTTCGGACGAAGCTTGCTGACTTGATCGTCCAAGGGTTCGTACGGGACGAACTATGTGTACGAACGGCTCTGATTTGTTCGTCTGATGAGTCATACAGGACGGATTGTTCAAATCTTTGAACTATTCGTACAGTACGATTGATGATCGTACGGGACGATCGGCACGGTCTTAACTTGAAAATTCAGTTTTTGGACGATTTTTCCTGTCCTAAGTATAAAAATGACTCAAAACTGTTTGGAGAAGATATCCTTCTGCGAAAATTCTTTTGGGAAGTGAGAGGAGAGTGTTTGGGAGAGTGTTTGGGAGTGAGTTTTGAGAGATCTTTCAAGAGAAAATTGTGAGGAGATTCACAAGGTTATCCAATTAAGATGATTTCTTTTACTTGTTCTTCAAGCATCTTCCTAGTTCCTTGGAGACTTTTGCAAGAGCATTGTTCGAAAGGATTTCGATTCTCTGCCGCACTTGGAGAGTGAAAAGGATGACGGTTCTCTGCCACACTTGAAGAGTGAAAAGGACGACGGTTCTCTGCCGCACTTGGAGGGTGAAAAGGACGACGGTACTCTGCCGCACCGGGGTTGGTGGAAGAGAGTTTGTAAAGGCTTCTCCACCTTGCTGTGGGGGCAAAAGGAGAGTCACTTGGTTTTAGTGCAATACCTAGAGAAGGGATCTCTAGGGAGTGGATGTAGGTCGTGTTTGACCGAACCACTATAAATTCTGGTGTTTTATGTTCTCTATTTATTTTTCTGCATTTCTATTTTCTGCAGTTTATTCTCGTTGTGGTTGAATTTCTGTTTTAAAAGAAAGAGCAAAAAATTATCTCTGTTCGTACTGTACGAAGTTATATCGTACTGTACGATTAGCTTTTAAATTTTCCAAAATATCAAGAGTAATTTTAAAAAGAACCAATTCACCCCCCCTCTTGGTTAGCCTAGGGACATTGAGCAATAGGTCTAACAACCTGTTTGCACTTTCAAACCTAGGTTGATGTGGTCAACTAGGTTGACCCAGGGTATGGGTTTGAGCTCAGTAGACTTGGTCTGACCCATGGAAACTAGGGGGTGGGTTTTGAGCCTAGAATGGGTTTGAAATTGATTAGAAATCAAAACAGGGCCATTTAGGCTAAATGGGTCAACCTGGGTTGACCTGGTCGACTAGGTTGAACCAGGACTTGGGTCTGAGCTCAACAAGGTTGGTCTGACCCAAGAAACCCAAGGGAGGTAAGAGATTGAGCCAAGAAGGTTCTAAATGGATTTGAAATTAAGTGGAAGGGAGTTTGGGTCAATCTGGGTCCACCTGGGTTGACCTGGTCAACTAGGTTGACATAGGGCCTGGGTCTGGGCTCAGTAGACTTGGTTTGACCCACTGAGCTCAAGGGAGGGGGTCTTGGGGGGAATTCAAGGTCAACACTTTCGTATCGTATTATTTTACTATTTATAGTTTCTACTATTACTACATGTGAACTTTATTATTTCTATACAGATTCATGATCATATAAATATTACTGTTATGATTTGAATGTTGACATGCATATTCCTCATTTGCCTTGTGTTGAATTTAGTTATAGGATTTTGTTATTTGTTTGACTCTTAAGCTCATTATATATGATTAAATGATTTCAGGTCAAGGTAAGGGAGAAAGAGTGTGAAACTGATCAAGATTCCTTCAGATTCAGGTTCTTTTTATTTTAGCTATTTTTTTGTACTGAGGACAGAGTAATTGTAATATGATTGTATATATCCTAAATAGTGTATATAATTTTTGAGGAAATGAATACAGATATATATAGATGTTTTGAATTCTAAAATTATTTTTATTATTTATTTATTATAAATGAAGTCAGATAGCTCTAGTGTTGTTTTTTAAAGGATAAAAGAATAATTCTTGCAAATTAGATTATGAGCTAAACCAAGACAAACATTACGTGGATATGTAGTGAAATCGAAAAATCTAGAATCAAACTACTTTCATGCTTCTCCATCAGCTTAGTGTCGTAGCATATCATATGTGTTTTGTTGCGTAGCATGCCAGCTCATCTCTTCTACATTTTTTTTTGTTTTAAATAATCTTTGAAGTCTTAAAATCAAGGAAAAATATCAAACAAATTAGCAGTCTTTATTTGAACTTTCTTTTCTTATGCAATATTGCTCATTGATTAGGAACCCCATCTTGATGCTCCACGAGTTTTATATGCATTCTGTTTAGACTTCTCTCTCCAAAATAATGTGCAATTATTAGGACATCCGTGTATCTTCATATATAGTTATGGGCAATGAAGTCCCTTCAGAAAATGCTTCAATCAGTAATTATAATAACATATCAAAAGATCATGTATTTCAAGAGTTAGACATTTTAAACGTAATAAATGTAATATGCATGAACGATAGTTTTGAAAATATCTTACACCCCGGATATAATTTTTCTCCCGCTTCTTCTAATAACATTGACTGTTTTTCATATTCTTTAGTTGAATCTTGAGTAAGGTTTTGATTTTGATCAACTAAGTTAATTGAGTCATTGATTGGAGCAAATGCATCCCTCAACAATCCTTCAATATCATCTATATCTGGTTTCTTATTTTGAGTAGCTTGTGATTCAAAATCAGACGTAATACCAACTCCTTCATTTCCTGTACCTCTAATAGATTCTTACTGTAACTAGCAAAATCTAAAAAATCAACTCCTTTGTTGTATTCATAAGTCCATCTTGATTTGGTTATCCAACTCTTATTAATTTTAAAATTTAGCTGAAGCTTTAAACCATTGACAATAAATGAGAAACTATTTTAGTTCATATCGAATTCAATCAATCATTATTATTATCTCATTATACTAGCATATTAACTCAACGATGCTCACATAAGAGAATATACTTTGAACACAATAGACTTAGGAACAAAATAAATAAAGCTCATAGTTTTAATACAATCTCTTAGAGAAAGCCACTCTCCTAAGAGCAATGAACATTTTTATAATGAGATAAGTAATATGCATTATAAATATACCATATGATGAGAAGTATTGAGGAGGGAGAAAAACTTGAGATTAGGGATGTAAACGAGTCGAGCTGAGCTCGAGTCACTTCTTGCTTGAGCTTGAACTTGATTAATTAGTCAAGTTTGAACTCAAGCTCGAGATTTATTCTTCCAATTAGAGTCCGTTTTGAGCCAGCTTATTTATTATGAAAGATAGAAAATGATTTTGATTCAAATATTTATTATAATAAAATTATAAAAAAAAATAAGAAATTAGAATTAATTTCTCTTCAGACAAATAAGTGACTTAAAATTAATTTCAATTTGAGTAATTAACTATTTTCATTTTAATATTTTTATGCCAGTTTCGTCTCTTTTAATTCCTTCAAATCAAATAAAATATATATAAAGACTTCCATAATGAGTTTACTTTGCTTCGAAGCACTTCGAGAATTCTGTTACGTAAAATTGACTCATTACGTTTTCCAAAATACTCATTTTGCTTTCATACTCCCTAATAATATTAAGATATAAATAAAATTTCGAGCAAGGTCAAGAAAAAATTGAAAACAAATATATCAAAAATCACGATAATCAAACACTAAATTAAGGCTTCGTTTGGGACGGCTTTTTTGCTGCTTCTTAGAGCAGCTTTTTAGTATAAAAATTTTAATGTTTGTGCTAGAAAACTGTTTTAAAAAGCAGTAAAAAAGTCGTCCCAAACGAAACCTAAGTGTCAATGAGATCTAAAAATATGACCGCATTGAGATCCAATAATCTATTAGACTTCAAAAGGGGCACATTGAGCGAATATATTTTATATATAAAAAAACAATGATATCATTTTATTTGTGTCACTTATGTAGATCCTCTGCTCTAGGAGTGAACTTGCAGAAGAAGAAGAAGTGATGCAGAAATAGAGAAAGAAATACACAGAAGAAATGTAGAGAAGAATATAGTGTGATTCTTGTAGAGAGTATATTTCCTTGTCCTTTCATTTACTATGGCCACTCATACATATGGTAGAGAATACAGGAAGAAGATGAGAGTGACATCAACGGTCAAGATGAGACCTTTAGTAAGCAACGATGATAACGCATACAGGGAAAAGCATATGGCAGAGAGAACATGTCACAAACTCGTCATACAGGCTACTGCTTATAATGAGGCTTGCTTATCGCCTCCCCTCAAGCTAACAGTAGGTTCCGAGATGGTTAGCTTGCTTCGTAGAGTAGCAAAATGCGGAATGGATAGTGATTTTGTAAACAAATCAACAAGTTGATCCCGTGTATGAACATAAGAAATCTGAAGGACTTGATTCTTGATGCAATCACGAATGAAGTGGAAATCGATCTCTATGTGTTTGGTTCTAGCATGAAAAATAGGATTATTGGTGAGATCCATAGCAGAGATATTGTCACATAATAACATTGTAGGCTAAGACAAAACAATCTTAAACTCTTCTAATAAACAACGAAGCCAAATAAGATCGGTGGCAGCAGTAGCAAGAGCTCTATACTCGGCCTCAGTTGAAGATCTGGTGATAGTTTTCTGTTTCTTAACATACCAAGAGATAAGGGTATCACCAAGGAAAGCACAGTAACCAGATCTATATTTGCGATCAGTAGGATCACCCGCCCACTCAGAGTCAGAAAATGTAGATAATTCTAAGGATCCTTGTAAAATTGGTAAACCGAAATGTAAGGTACTTTTAATATATCAAAGAAGGCGTTTTAATAATTTGAAATCCTATTCAAGAGGCAGGTGCATATGTTGGCATAACTTATTCATAGTGTATGCTATATCTGGCCGTGTAATAGTTAAGTACTGCAAGGAGCCAACAACACATCCGAAGTGCTCGGATTGAGAAGAAGAAAGGGGAGAGTCTGAAGCACTGATAAGCTTGCATGGAGCAAGTGAGGCAATTGGCTTACATTCAGCCATACCTGCACGTTGTAACAGGTCTGCAGCATATTTTGTTTGAGATAAATGTAGGCATGTTTTTGTATGAGTGACTTGCATTCCTAGGAAATAGGAGATTCGTCCCAAATTTTTCATGCTAAAATGAGTTGATAATCCACATAGAAGCTGTTGAATTATGGATTGATGATTGACTGTGAAGAGAATATCATCTACATAGACCAATATGTAGAGAACAATTGAGTGCTTGCGGTATAGCAACAAAGAAGGATCAGCCGAGCTATGTGTGAAACCTTTGTCTAATAAATACGTAGAGAAGGTTTCAAACCATTTACATGGTGATTGTTTCAAACCATAAATGGACTTTTGAAGTAAACACACATAATTAGGATATAAGGGGTCTATAAATCCTGGAGGTTGTGACGTAAAAACAGTCTCATTGAGTTTACAATGAAGAAATGCATTCGAGATGTCTAGCTGGAAGATAAGCCAGTTGAACGTGAAAGCAACTTTGAAAATATTTGATCAATGGTAGGAATTTTGGCGACTGGACTAAAAGTATCCCATTATCCAAACCATATTGCTGATGGCAACCGAGAGCTACAAGGCAAGCATTATGCCAGGCAAGAGAGCCATCTGAATGCAATTTGGTTTTATAGATCCATTTACAACCTAAAACATTTTGTGTATGATGAGGAGGAACTAATTTCCAAGTTCCTTATTTTTTAAGTGCAGCAAATTCCTGAGACATGGCTTTCCTCCACTAAATATTTTTAACTACCTGTGAATAACATATAGGATCTGAATGAACAAGTAAGTTACTCATGTCTAAAATATGGCGAGGCTTTAATTTTCTAGTTTTGAATCTCGTAAGCATGGGATGAGGGGCTGGAGTAGTAGAAGAAATGGTTTGCTGTGGAGGAGTAGCAAGTTGTGGAGATGTAGTAAAAGGTGCAGCTGATTGAGTAGAACTGAGGGACGGTGTGGGAGGTATATTCAAAACAGAGGTTTGAGGGAGTAGTGGAGATTCAACCAATGGAATGTTGGGTGAGATAGACTTATCAGATGGCTGAAATATAGTAGGAACTAAAGACAGTGGTGGAGTATAAAAGGAGTTGGGGAAGGAAAAAGATCTATTTTCTCATAAAAGAATAGAAAAACAAACTCAACAAATTTAACATGTCGGGAGATAAATATTTTGTTAGAAGGAATGTGAAAACATATGTAGCCTTTTGTGGTGGAAGGATATCCAAGAAAAACACATGGAAGGGATTTAGGATGGAGTTTCGATGTGAACTGAGAGGGCAGAAAGGGGTAACAAAGACATCCAAAAGTTTTGAGAGACGTGTAGTCCGGCGGTGTCTTATAGAGCATTTGAAATGGTGAAGACAGTTTGTTAGAGATGGAAGGAAGTAGATTAATGAGATGAGCAGCTGTTTGGACAGCATGTAGCCAAAACTACTGAGGAAGATGTGCTTCAAATAGAAGTGCAGGAGCAGTCTCCATAATATGTCTATGTTTGTGTTTAGATACGCCATTTGATCGGGCGTATAAGGACACATTTGTTGGTGAATAATACCAGATTGAGCAAGAAGTAGTTGAAATTGTTTAAAGCAATATTCTCGACCTCCATCTAATCTAAAACATTTAATTTTAGAATCAAATTGTCTTTCAACTAATTTTTGGAATTTAGAGAATACATGAAAAACATCAGATTTATTTTGAAGCAGATACAGCCAACATAAACAGGAAAAGTCGTCTACGAAAATAACATAATATTTATAACCTTGTAAAGATAAGATAGGGGAAGGTCCCCATACATCACTATGTATTAGTTGAAAAGCACTAGTAGCATGAGACATAAAGGGGGAAAAAGAGAGCTTGTGACTTTTAGCGAGTGCACAAGACTTACAATTTAAATTAAAGGAACTAGATGAAGACAAAGAAGGATAACATTTGTGTAATTTTCATAAAACTAGAGGAGATGGATGTCCTAAACGAGAGTGCCATAGTTGAGCAGCTGTAGGGAGAGCAACAAGCACAGTAATAGGAGTGGCGGATGCAGTTTTAGTAGAAAGTGGGTAGAGACCTCGACGGGCTAGGCTGTGAAGCAGAGTTTGGTTGGTCTTCAGATCCTTGAATATGTAGTTGGACAGATCGAACATAACATAACAAGAATTATCAATATTCAATTTATTGATTGAGAGAAGATTATGATGGAGGTAAGGAACAAAATGTAGGGAGTTGAGATAAAGCTTATGAGCTAGTGTGGATAATAAGCCTTTACCAGTATGAGTAATAGGTAGTAATTAGTCACCATTTCCAACCATTACTTGTTGATTGCCACTGTAAGGTTTGGCATTGAATAGTTGTGTAGGATCAGATGTCAAATGTGAAGAAGCACTTGTGTCCAAAATCCATTCGGATGGATCGGAGTTGGAGACGTAGCTATGGTGTTGGATTGAATTGGAGGAGGCAGTGAGAAATCTACTCTATACCAGCATTTATATGCTGAGTGACCAGTCTTTCCACAAATTTGACAATAAACAGTGGGTTGGAGATCTGAAGAAGGATGAGCAAATGTTCCCCAACCATGACCAGATCGAGGTGAAAAACGTCCAAGTCTAGAACGATTACGACCATGTCATCGTTGAGTGTACATTACATAAATGGCATATGAAGGCAAAGACAGGGAGAGCTCACAGACAGAGTCGGCGGTAAGGTTTAGTTCTTCACTGTAAAGTAAAGAGTAAAAATCATCCAAGCTTAGAGGGTTCAAATTTGCTCGGATGGCAGTTTTAAATGCATGATATGAATTTGGCAATCCATTTAAGGTTTAAAGGATAATATCTTCAGTTGGCAATGGAAAACCAGACAAACCAATGGCGTCAACTTTAAATTTGATCTCAGACAAATATTGCATCATTGATTTATCCTTCATAGTGATATGATGTAGTTCATTTTTAAGTTGAAGGATTCAAGATCTGTTAGTGGATTGCAATCGTCATTCAATAGTTTGCCAAATCTCAGAACAGGTAGTGAGATTTAGAACATATGGAAGGAATGTAGGTGAAATGGGAGAGTAAAGAATGGCACTACAGGAAAAATAGCTATTACCGGCGGACAAAATCCGCCGGTAAAGTAAAAAATGCGACGGAAATTATCGGTTTCCGGCGGATTACCGGCGGAAATTGCTCCGACGGTAAAACGTGCGTCGGAAAAAACATTCCGTCGCATTATTTCTGCCGGAAACATTTCCGGCGGATGTTCCGGTGGATATATTTGACAAACCGACGCCTTTTCCGTGGCAGTGTTCCGGCGCAATAACCGCCGGAAATACCGGCGGAAATTTTCCGCCGGAACATCCGGCGAATATTCCGTCGCAATAAAAAGCGATCTCTAGTATTACCGTCGGATATTACCGTCGAAATATCCGTCGGTAGTTCCGTCGCATATGCCGCCAGAAATTTTGTCATATCGAATTTCCGTCAAGGTTACCGGCAGATAATCCACCGGAAAACTGTAGCAAAAAAAAAACCTTCATCACTTTGAAAAGTGATTTCCACATTTAAACCTGCATACAAAAAATTGCAACAACATATATATTCCACAAAATCAACAATTACACAAACCAGAAGAGCATCAACGAGATAAGGAAAGTGTCATAAATAAATAACTAAACATGTTCAAACAGCAAATAAATAAATTTGTCCAAAAATACATAAAAACATATGTCTACATCAATTAAATAGATTAATAATGTCTACTCTGATTCAGTTTCATCCTCAGTTGTACTTCTACCACTACTCATCTGCTCCCTCATCTTTCTCATTTCTTCTAACATTTGAGCTTGCTGCTGCTGTATCTCCATCTGCTGCTGCTGCATTTGCATCTGCCAATCAGCTTGGGCTTTCTGTACCTATTCTAGCTCAGCTGTGAGAGCAGCTATATGTTGGGTATATAAAGATTCATGGGTACTCGATGAAAAACTACCCCCACTAGATGACTGCCCTTCATATGCATAAGCCTGCAAGCCTAATCCATATACTCTGTCATGCTGCATTCCTCCTACCGCTTATGACCAAGTGCGGTAGTCAGAATAGTCTTATCAACAAGAAGAATATCATCAACAAAAAGCATACACCAATGTACATCATCTTGCAAATGTCTAGTGAGAACATCCATGACTAAACCTAGCTAACAAAAAAAAGAAATGCGAAAATGAGAAAGTTACCTAAACAGCAACCGATCGAGCTCCCGGCGTGCGTGACCAACATCAACGGAGGGAAGTGGAACTGCGTCCAAGCATAAAATTTCATCAAATTAGGGCGAACTGGCAGGAGGAAACGGAGCATGCGAAAGGGAGAAAGTTACCTACAAAGCCACGGCCGTGCGTCGTCGACGGAGGATCTCGCGCAAGCGACCGAGCGAGGCACCTAGCGAGCGAGGGAGGGAGGTCGTCGACGGAATTGGAGGGCAAGGTCGTCGTCGAACGAGCTCGATCGAGGGAGGGAGGGACGTCGTCGACGGAGATCGAGGGATGGCGCGCGTCGTCGGTAGCGGAGACCTAAACAGAATGAACTGAAGTCGAGGGCACGGGGTCGATATATTGAGATTACTGGCGTATTTTCTGGCAGAAAATACGTCGAAAGTATTATCGGCGGATAATACACCAGTAATACTTCGTCGGGTTTTAATTAACCGGCGGTAAATCCGCCGGAATACCCTCCGGATATTACCGGCGGAATAAGCGTCGGTATATTGAAAAAACCGTCGAACTTCTGGCTGTTTAGCCGCCGGAAACTTACCGATGGTATTTCTGCTGGCAAATACGCCGTAAACTTACCGGCGGTTCAATCCGCCGGAAATGTCGTCGTTGATTCCGGCGTAAATATTTCCGCCGGAAAGTCCGCCGGTATTTCATTATTTTCCTGTAGTGTGGCGGCTAAATTTTGATCAACAAGTAACAAAGTAAAGTACTCAAAATTTGATTCCAGATCACCAGTTTCAGATGAAAGCATTTTAGGAGGTTTGGGTGTAGAGCGGTCCAAGTTGCCATCAAAACCATTTGCTGTAAATAGTTTGAAGATTTGAGACTTCCACAATGGGTAATTTTTGGCTGTAAGCTGAATATTGAGGATTAACTTTACATTTGTCCTTAGAAACTTCAACTGGGAGGGAATGGGAGTATTAGCCATTTTTACAACTTTTGCTGCATGAACCGAGGTAGAAGAATTAGGAGAAGATTCCATCGTGCTCTGATACCATGTAGATCCTCTTCTCTAGGAGTGAACCTGCAAAAGAAGAAGTGACGTGGAAACAGAGAAAGAAATATGCAGAAGAAATGTAGATAAGAATGTAGTGTGATTCCTATAGAGAGTATATTTCCTTGTCCTTTCATTTACTATGGCCACTCATACATATAGTAGAGAATACAAGAAGAAGATGAGAATGAAATCAACAATCAGGATGAGACCGTTAGTATGCAACGGTGATAATGCATATAGGGAAAAGTATAAGACAGAGAGCACATGTCACGAACTCCTCATACATGCTACTACTTATAATGTGGCCTGCTTATCAACTTATTGGAGAGATTATTAGGTGCGAAGTCCAGACATGAAGAACCGTCTGAATATGTGAGTGTACACATTGTGTATACATTTGTACACAGTGTAGACGATTCTTCCCGTTCAGACTCCGCACATAATTATTTCTCCACTTATCGAGAGAGAATGGAAGCACTTATTATGAGATATGGGTTAAATGTTAAGGAGATAGTGTTAACTACTACTGTAACTACTTCCCTTCTTGATTGTATGAGTCCAATCAAAAGTTCTTCCATTTGATGGAACTAAAAAATTAGCAGTATCTCTTTTTTCTTCTTAAATTAGACAGCTTCAATAGCTACACAATAAAGAAAAAAGTTCGCACCTCACTTCCACCACTTCCTCTCTCTCCTCCTTTCTTATGGTGATGGATGCCTTACAATCACTAATTTCTTTCCATTTTATAAAATAGCATAAGGTGGCCCGTATGAAACTTCACTTTTTTTATGGAACTAAAAACTATTTGCATCTCATTTTTTTCTTGAATTATACTTTAACAGTTACCCCTTACATAAACCAATCACGATGAAAAAAAATTACCATATACTTATGCTTGAAAAATACTTAAAAACTAATATAACTTGAATTTAAATGTAATTGACATGAAAGTGTTTCTTGCCTATTGTCGTTTGCCCGGACAGTAAGAGGAGGAACTTGATCCGAGACAGAGAGGAGTAGCTTAATCTAATTATAGATCTGCAATGTGTTTGAGCAATTGAACGCCAATAGTGACGGTATAGGGATGAGGATGTCAATCGACACTACAGTGCCTGTCAAAAGCTCGGATAACCAAGGTCACTCGGTCATCCTGGAATGGCAGAGAAGAAGTGGCGCATGCAAATTAGGGCTACTCAATATGATGAATCAAACAAATGAGGGAGGGGTTTATGAATTGCAAAATCGACAGTTATAAGCACTGGTGATACCACCTTATATATAGCAGCGATTTTCAAACGGCTGGTACCAACTACTGTGAAAAACCAGCATTTTTTATAGTGCATATATCACCGATCATAAATATTGCTCTAATCCAAAACCTCGAACAAGAAATTAAGAAACCTATTCAGGTCAATCTTCATATAATTGCATTTTGTATTCTCAAGAATCACAAGAAGTGTGACTAACACAGCTATTTTGAGTCGTAGTGACATCCTCTACAATGGCAAGAAGTTTGATGAGTAATCGAATAATTATTAACAACAATAATCTTCATTCTTCATTTCAACGAAGATAATTCACCCAATTGTACGTCTTGCCAAAGATGATCAATTTTATTCATGCCATCCATCCATGTGATGCATAACACATTCAATTGTCTCGATTTTCATGGATGGGATAACATTGTGTTACTACCAATAGATGCATTTGAACAACTAGTTTGATTCATTGATCTTTCAAACAAAATATTATTCAACATTCATTAGCTCACTAAATCAATTCTTAAAGATAAATCTTTATAAGAAGTTGAATGCAACGTCAAAAGTCTTTTTAAAAAGACGATAGAAGAGTTGGATGTGCAAACGATTGTAGCAGGATGACCAGTGCACAAGATTGAACGAACATATTTGTAGTCAAACAGACGACCACCACATTCATGGTTACCAACATAGGAACTCTAGGGTTTCCTCAAGTTCCTATCGGTTGAAAATTTTCTTAGTGATTTCTTTAATGACCTTTAGGCACAAGAATATTCCATTCGAGATGTTATAGTTAAATGGACGGCTGTCATCTCCATTTGATGAATTTGGAAGTTCAAGATGAAGGACAAGGTAGTTAAGAGAGGGAGAGTAATGATGGGAATCTAATTATAATTAGTTAGTAATTAAATAAAACTAATTAGTAGGATACTTATTAGTAGGATAAATAGTCTAATATGCCTTGTAAAATCTATAAAAACTCTAAGATGGAGAGCATGATAACATTTATAAGTCTCTTCTCTTGTTTTTTTTTTTCTTTTGAGAGTGATTAACTGCTTCAAATGTTTAATTAGGATCTAGGATCTTATTAATAACTAATTAATTTAGGTTACTATCTGATCTTTTTTTATTGATTATCAATTCTGATTGATATATCTAAAACTATTAAGCTTGATCTGATAATTAAGGCTTCGTTTGGGATGGCTTTCTTATTGCTTTCTGAAGCAGCTTTATAGTATAATTTTTTTTTAGTTTAAAAAGTTTTATATTAAAACATTGCTTTAGAAAATAGTAAGAAAGCTGCCCCAAATGAAGCCTAAATCGTTGAAAGCTTAAAGCCATGTATTATTGATGTCACTTGTTGTGGTGTCATCTGCAAGTGAGAAGGACTCTGATGGCGAAGGCATCATTAACAAATGAGCGTGATTTTATAATTTCATTAACAGACGAGTGGGTGTCAACAATACTGTTGTTGTTGGTGAGCATACGTTGGGTACTTGGATTCATTGAAAGCCTAGTTAAAAATTGAGTCTCATAGAATTTATTTGACTAAGGGGTTATTTAGTTTGAAATACTTTAAATATAAGTAAAAATAATATTAAGATTTTGAAATGTTAGATATTTGATTGAATGAAAAATAAATTTGAAGTTAGTTGTTAATGTATGTATTTCAAAATTATCTAATTTTAATGGTTTATGAATGCATTATCTCATCTTGTTTACTTGCAACAGCTATCTGCCTGTCATCAGCCAAGATTCACTTACAATAGCAATATGTCTGTCATCGACCGCCGTGCCTAATTATTGGCCATCAGTCATCACCCTTGGGTGTCAACCGTCAACCCTATCAAAGAACATAAGCACATTGCAGTCGTTGCCCATCATATTTTTGAAATAAACGTATTTAAAATACATCATAAAAAATAATTTACGTACGTACCACGAAAGAGTGGATTTTTATATTAACGTGTAAATCACTTCAAAACATATGCATGAATATATATAGTATTTTTGATGTGACTGAGAAAATTTTAAATATTGTATAAATAAATTAAAAAATTAGATATTATATATTCAAATATATAAAAATTTTGTGGTATATAAATCCTCATTGAGTTGGCTACTTCAGCATTTTGCTTTCTTTATTGAAAGTTTCCAAGGATATCACTTTTCTCTTTATCGAGAAATATATTTTTCTTTGTCAAATGAACTTTTTTTTTCTTTCTTTCTTTGTTTTTTTTTAATTTTTTTTTCTCTTGGTTCTGATTGGCGTAGAAAAAATTCCTATATAATTGAAAATTTTCTGGATCAATAAATTCCTATTAATATATGATTAATCAATTAGAATTTATGTTACACTCATCATAAATAGATTACGTGGTTTGATATTCATATTTTTTATTTTTTGTAGGGGATTTACATACATACCACTTTATTTCATGCTATTTACACATCCAGCACCTAAAATTTTAATATTACATTCCTACCACTCATATAAAATTTTAATATCAAATGTATCACTCTTATATTTCGTTCTTACCACCCATACCATCCTATAAACTTTAATATTTCATTCCATGCGCTCATATGTGCTTTATGGGTGATAGGTGTGATATATTTTATTTATTAATTTAAGAATTTATCTAAATGATTATTGAACCTGTGTGTGTCAGTCAAGCCAATCAGTATATTGTATAGCTACGCAGCTCATTTTGATCTATTGATTGGGAGCTTTGACTGTCAACCAAGAGGTATTAAATTTTAGTTTTACGTATATGATATGTGTGTGAATTTATCTTAATTGATTTAAATCTTCACAAAAAAAAATTCCATGTTCTTTATCTTTGCTACTTCAAAGTAGTCAAACGAAATGCCTGTTCTTTGAAGGAGTGCAGTTTCTCCGTCAAAGTGGTTAGATCTCTTCATGCATTATATCGCCAAAGTCGTAAGGTGGAGTTTCATAAATATTTAAATAATCATCAAATTGATAGCTACATATCTTAGTACTCTCATTGTTTATATATTGTCACTTGTCTTCTTATAGCAGTGAAAGACTATGCTATTCAATTTTTATACAAATTTTCGTATTTTCTTTTTTCTGTGTGTGTGTGAAGAACTGTACGTATTCCTTTTGCAGTTAATTCCACTCAAAAAAAGACAAGAAATTTGCTTTATTTTTCTTCAATATGTTCAGAGATTTTTTCAAGGAAGGTGGTGGGTCTTTGCCTGGCCTGGCGCGGCTATGGCCTTATGGAGATGTTTCTGGTCTAACAGTATAATTCATATTAACAAAGGATGTACTTTCTCTCAAGTGCAGAAGATATTTATATAATATACAGTAAATGTGAATTATAAAATATATCTTATATGATACAAGTTAGATGAGTTTTAGGGCACTAAAGATGCATTAAAAAATCATCGATGATTTTTTTGGTCATTCTCGGGAGGCTGTTGACCAAGAAGATCAATATCAATCTTAGTGTTAATGGCAAGCATCGAGTTTATTTGTAATGGGGAAGTTTTCATTTGTGTTATCAATGATTATTAGTATTCATATCAATGATACACATTTTATTTATTGTCGATTATCGATATCATTTTGAAGTTGATTCAAGTTTCAAAACATCAATTAACTATTTAGTCAGGTCCTGTAATTTTTTTCCTTTTCAGATTTTTCACATATAAATTTTTTGATCATATTATTTTCATCTATATGTGTTAAATCTTTATATATTGTTAAGAAGTAAAATATATATTCTGCCGACTTATTTCATAGCATGTAATAATAAAAAAAATTAAAAATTTTAATTAAAATATATTGATAAAAAATCAGTCGAATGATTATTAAAATTTTTAAAGTAAATATAATATATAAATAATTAATAAAAAAATTTTGGGAAAATAATTTCAATAAATTTACTTCTACCCCATTGGAAAAAAATGATGATCCTGACACATGATCTTGTCGGCGAATTAAACGGCCGATGGACCAGCTGGCAGTGGGCTCACAAATGAACATTTGGTCCTGTTTCCGCCCCCCCCAAAAAAAAAATTTGTCCTGCTCTAGGATATCTTGACCGTTGGTCTGCGACTCAGAAGAGATCACAGATGTCCATTCTGCAGGCTGGCGGGAATTTCATTGAGGCAGAGCTGGTTGGTGCCAATCTGTTGACTTTCGGTCTAAGTTTGAACGTGGTCACTTACAAATTAACGGCTGTTGCCAGTTGTAAGATTCAGCCTTATATTTTTCTTCATAAGAAAACACTTTCATTTTTCAGTTATATTTTATTTGAAATAATTTTTTTATTGCTTCTTAAAATAAAATTTTAATAAAAATTTTATTTTAAGAAGCAATAAAAAAATCATCCTAAATGAAACCTTATTCTACACAATCCAACTAACATGAAAATTTTTTAAATTAATGACACTAAGAGGTTGTTTGGATTCAAAACAGCACCGAAGTAATGCAGTAGCAATTACTAAGCCTTCACTTTGAGATTATATTTTTTCTATTTTTTAAAATAATTTTTAATATAAAATTTTTAGCAAAAAAAATTTGTACCGAGAAACTATTTTAAAAAATAATAAAAAATTATCACAAATGAAATCTAAATCTTAAAAATTTATTAACAAGAGAGATGTTAAATTCTAGTAAATACGATGAAGTTGTTTGACAACATAATTAAGGATTTAAGATAATTTTTGTATATGAGATTTATATAAATAAAAGTAAATAAAATAATAATAGTTTGTAGAAATACAAATAATGATGAAAAAAAGCTACACTACCTGTTTATTTCTATAAATCTTAATTATGTATGCTTCTTAAAATTTTCGTATAGTCAAAACTATCTATTCATAAGAAGGAGAAAAGAGGAAAAAAAAGTGATAGCAAATTTTCGAGGGAGAGCAACATGAGAGCTCAATGGTAGTAGCTTCAAGAAGAACATAATACTTGTATTAAGTTGCGGAAATCTTCATATGCTTTGCCCTTCGACTCTAACTTATCCATGCATGGTGTGAACCCCCTAACTAAAGAATAAAGGGAAACAAAGGGTTCTTTAGGGAAACAATGCAGTGAGATATAGTTCGTTTAATAAGCTTTTCAAGTGGTCGAGTCTGATCCTCTATTTGGTGTCTGAACCCGCTCTGTTAGGGTTTCTCATTTCACCCTAGCCGCCGGCTCTGCCTCCTTTTTCCTCTCCCCTCCACATGGATCCCTCACACAGTCACACTATACCCAAGATTTTTCCTTCTCTCCAACCCTGGTGTTGGCGTGTCTAGCCCTAATCCTCCTCTACTTAACTAGAAAAACATCCTTGTTTCTAGAGATGCTCCCTCTAATGATCTTCCCCTATCCTTCATCGCCTCTCAACATGAGATCATTGACTTCACTCAAGAAGACCTTTCTGCTGGTTCGTAGGAATGGAGTCTATCCTTGGTCGGCTACTCGATCGGTCACAGGCCCTTCTATGAGACCTTACTTGTTGCTATTAGGAAAGCATGGAAACTAAAAGGTACACTTCAGCTTCTTTCGCTAAGTGATGGATTTTTTCTTCTTTGATTTTCTTCGCCCAAATATTACAAGATGGCTTGATCAGGCGTTGTACAATTTTTTTCTTAGAAAGCCATTTATTTTGTAGAAGTGGTCACCTCGTTTCCATCCTAAGTGTGAAAACTTCACATCTCCCTATTTGGCTAAAGATCCATGATCTCCCATTAGCTTATTAGAACCTTGATGTGATCTTAAGGATTGCAAGTAAAATTGGTATTTTGCTTTCTGTAAATGCTTTGACTGCTCAAAAATCTCAACTCACGTTCACCCAGATCTATGTTCAAGTATCCAGTAATATTATCTACCAAGATAAAATCCCAATTTCTAAGGATGGTGAAGTTTTCAACCTGTAGATTCAGTATGAATGGAAACCAAATCCATGTGAGTCTTGGGGTTCCTTGGTTCACCACTCAACTTTATGTCCTTCTAAACCTTCTACCACTTCTACGACTATCACCTCCAACTGTGGAAGAAGCTCTAGCAGGCCTAGTCAGATTCGCCAACCTAATGCCTTCCCCCTTGGCCAACTTCTAATTTGCACAACTGTTCTAACCTTCTGTTCTCCTCCACTTCCACCAACAATGCCTCTGTCTCTATATCGAGTAGCCCTCTAGCGGATAATCCTATCTCCACTAACCCAACGAATGACCTTGCAACTACAACTGCTCCTCCAATAGCCTCCACTATATTCTCTTTCTCTACCCCTAACCCCACCATTGTTATCCCCCTCCACCTCCTTCTAGCCTTTCAAAGGAATTGGTCAACCCAATTATCCCTAACCTAAACTCCCCCACTGAAGAATCCCTCCTCACTATTTTTACTCCCAACCCTGTTAATGCTGCCCCCTCAGGTTTTTTATCTCCCGACAAATTTGCCGTACATCAACACTCAGTTGAAGACCAACTATATATTTTTCTTCTTCTGTGGCCACTACATCCAAGGTTGTAGGGCTAATAATCCTATTTCATCCTCAGCCTAAGAAGTCAAAAATACTAGGGGGAAATAGTCTAGGAAACTCCCTAACTAGCCTCACTCAAAATCTTAATGATCCTTCCATCTATTGTAGTTTGGAATATTAAAGGGGTTTAATAACCCTGAAAAAGTTCTCTTTTGCAAACGCCTGGTTAAATCCTTAGAATTGGATTTGATTTGTCTATTGGAGAATAGGATTCATGCCTCGTCTCTCTTTGATCATGGTTCTTTTCCTCTCATTTTGTCTTTGAATGTGAAGATAGCTGTAATAATTTTGATTACTCAAAATATGGCCGTATTTGGGTGAAGTGGTGCTCAGCCTAGGTGAAATTTTGTTCATAGTTTCCTCTGTTCCTAACTGGTTTTTGGTTCTGTTAAGTTTGGAAACAATCCTCCTTTCATCTTTCTATTATTTATGCTATTAATAGTTTTGTAGAAAGACAACTACTTTGTGATCAAATTAGAGCTGCTACTCCCTTAGATCCTGATGGGGACTTCCATTGTTATAGATTTTCTTCTTAGAAGGTATGGGGAAATGTCCTTTCTCAAAGCAATTGTGGGACTTGAATTCACTTATTTTTTTATACCAGTTTGAAAGAAATGCCTCTGTTGGTAGTTTTTATAGTTGGTTTAATCAACACACTGACAACCCTATTCATATTAAATTAGATAGAGCTCTTGTTAGTGATAATTGGTTGGAAGATTTCCCTGCTCTTATTATTCTATTCAAAGCTCCTCTTACTCTGACCATTGTCTTATCATTTTGCACTCTAGCTATACCCACTCTAGACATCAGAGATTTCTTAACGAGAATTTTTGGGTCAAAATTGATAGTTATTAGGATTATTCTATATCAATTTTTAGTTCTCCCTGCACTGGTAATCATATTATTGACCTAAAGCTAAAGTCAGTTATCAAAGATAAACATTGGGCCAACTCTTTCATTATTGCTTCCCATTTAGCTAACCTTCACAGAAAATATTCTGACTATTTGAATCTATTGAGTTATGATCCTATGGAAGCCTCCTTAAATGCCAAGCTCAAATTCTTAAATTACCAAATTTTTGAGTTTTCTACTTTATGGTCCTCATGGGTTATTCAAAGGGCTAAAACTAAGTGGCTTTTCTAAGGGGAAGATGACCTCAAATTTCTTTATGAAACTATATGAAGAAGAACTACAATAGAGCTTCTACTAATAGTGCTTTATCTGGTTCCACTCCCAATCATTCTAATGATGTTAGTTCCATTATTCAACACATCTACACACTTCAAAAATTGAGATGAGTGTAATATGCCTTATCTCGAGACGAACAAGTTACACAAACACTTGCTAGATTAAAGAGGAGTAGAGAACAAATATGAATCAACTAAAATTTTCATCGAGAAAGATTGAGACAACCCTCTGAAATGAATTTAATTAGATACCCTTGAATCATATAAGAACACATTTATACACTCATACGAGCTAGAAAAAAAATTTATCCATAGAAGAATTATTATATTACATTTGGTTCATAAATGTTGTGATACAATTAACAAAACACAATTGTTCTAGCATTAAATAAGACTCACTGACAAGCTTGGGAGCGCTTTGCTTCATTTTTATTCTACTATCTTTGTGCAACTCCCGAGCTAAGATCTATAATAATTTATTGGGCAATATTTAATCAACATGTAATTAATAAAAAATGAAAATATAACTATTTTTATTGATTATATGCTTATTATTTAATATTAATATTTGACAATCTTCTCAAAAAAAAAAAAAAAGAAATCATCCATAGTCAATGCAAGGGTAAATAAATATTGAGCGTTTGTTACATAAAATGTACAAATAAAGAAAGATGGAGACATGCCAAAGAGTGGCAATTGAATGCTGAGCTGCTGACAATGTCTCTTTCACATCCACTTTTCTATCTCTACTTACCAAATCACATGTAGTGTTTAGCACAAATTATTATTATTTTTTCAAATATAGAAATAATGAGGACAAATTAGCAATATCTGGAAAAAAAATCGGCAGTAGATCAAAATGTTTTTTGCCTTTTCTTTTGGAACTTCAGCTTCTTTTGGACGATTTTTTTATTTCTTAAAATAAATTTATAGTGTAAAAATTAATTTTTTTTACAAAAAAATTATTTTAAAAATAATAAAAAAACCAAACCTTCATCTAAGATATTATGTTTATTACTATTTTGTGATTACTAATTAAAATAATAAATTAAATGGTCAATATTATATATGTATATATATTAAAATAATGAATTTTGTTATTTTAAAGCATAATATGAATATTAATTATTTAAATTAGTTAGTATTCATATATAATATTTCAAATAAAAATTTTATTATTTAAATAATCAAATCTAAAATAATAATAATTAAATTCATTATTCTAATAATTCATAATTATAATTATTTTTAATTAATTGATAACAAAAAAATTTATTATCGGATGTAAGAGGTTGAAGTAGTTCATTATTTTATTTTCTTTTTCCTATTTTTATATTGATTAAAATAATGAAATTTATTATTAAAAGTCAGAATATGAATAGTAATGATTTGAAGCAGTTAGAGGTCATATATAATTTTTTAATAATCATAAATTTTATTGAAATAATCAACTATAAATAATAATAATTAAATTTATTATTTTAATATCTAATAATTGAATTAAATATATTTTTAATTAATTCATCACAAAAAATCAAATATTAACTATTAGAGCTTCAAGTAGTTCTCTTTTCTTTTTTTCTTTTCCAATATTTATATTTATTAAAATAATGAACTTTATCATTAAAAAAGATTAATTGCTGAATGAGGTAGTGTTCATATATAAATTTTGAATAATCAAATTTATTATTTAAATAATCATATCTAACATAATGAGGATTAAATTTATTATCTAATATCTAATAATTAGAACCATTTTTTAATTTATTAATAACACATTTATGCCACTGTTGTTGACTTACTGCACCATGAAAAAAAAAAAAGACCTTACAGTCTATAATTGTATTTAGGGTTCATTTAGGATAGTTTTTCAACAATTTATTTTCTAGAAAGTTGACTTAATTTTATTTAGCAATAAATTTTTACTTATTTTTTTATTTTTATGATGAAAAACTATTTTTAATAATTAAAATTATTAGAGTATGATAACTGTTTGAAAGTTTGTTATCTGAATTATTTAAGAAAAAAATATTTATAATATTTATAACAATTTATATATATATTGTCATCGCATTCCTACAATTATTTTTGCAAACAGTTCAGTCCACCCAAAATAGACTATTACTGTTGCGTTCTGAAATATTTGCGGCAGTAGAGATATATTAAGTTTAACGTCCTAACTTTGTACGAAGATCCAGCACACAAACAGATAAAATAAGTAGTGGAGTAGAGCTCATAAAAGACACCATAATTTTTACGTGGAAACCCCTGAAAAGAGGAAAAACCACGGGGCCTAGCCCAGTTTGAATAAATCCACTAATGTTTATAATTGATTACAAATGAGGCCCTTCCCTAGAAGAAAGGTCTTGGCTTGATGTAGCAAATATACATCATACAGAGTGCATTATATGTTGAGAGTTGGAAGAATTAGCGTTGATATGTTTTTTTGGGGCGGCAAAATCATAGTTGGTGGACGACAAGGTCAGAAAGATCATAGTTGGAGATGGTGGTTGGAAGAATCGTAGTCGGCGGGCGACTGATATCGGGAGGACCATAGTTGGGTGACAATGGTTAGAAGGATCGTAGTCGGCGGGCGATAGAGGTCGAGAGGACCGTAGTTAGGTGACGATGGTCGGAAGGACCATAGTCGGCGGGCGACGGATGTCGGGAGGACCATAGTTAGGCGACGATGGCCTGAAGAATCATAGTCGGTAGGCGACGGAGGTGGGGAGGACCGTATGACCGTAGTCGGCAGGTGATAGAGGTCGGGAGGACCGTAGTTAGGCGACGGTTGGATGACCGTAGTCGGCGGGCAATGGAGGTCGGGAGGATCATAGTTGGGTGACGGTGGTCGGAAGGATCGTAGTCAGCAGGCGACGAAGGTCGGGAGGATTAGCAGAAGTTCGGGGGTGGTCAGCGGACTGGCAAAAGTCCGGTGGTTGTCGGCGGACTAGCAGAAGTCCGACGATGGTCGGGAAGAACTCCAGTGGTAGTCGGCATACTGGCGGAAGTCCAGCAATGGTTGGGAAGAACTTTGACGGTGGTCGGTGGACTAATGGAAGTTCGTCGGTGGTTGGGAAGAACCCCAGCGATGGCCGGCGGACTGGCAAAAGTCTGGCGGTGGCCAGGAATAACTCTGGCGGTGGTCGGCGGACTGGCGGAAGTCCGGCGGTGGTCGGGAAGAACTCTGAAGGCGGTTGACGAACAGGCAGAAGTTCGACAGACGGGCTGAAGTCTGGCGGTGGCCGGCGGACCGGCAGAAGTCCAGCGGTGGTCGGCAGACGGGCGGAAGTCCGACAGTGGTCGAGAAGAACTCCGAAGGTGGTCGATGAATAGGCGGAAGTTCAGCAGACGGGCTGAAGTCCGGAGGTGGCCTGCGGAGTGGCAGAAGTCCAGCGGTGGTCGGTGGACGGGCAGAAGTCCGGCAGTGGTCGGCGGACTGGCGGAAGTTCGGTGGAGAGGAAGCTCCCAAGCTCTCCCATTCTCTTCCTCCTCCCTTTCATGTAAAGAAATGGGGGCTATTTATAGTTTTTTGAAAGTGACATGGCTTGTAAATATGTTGAGAATCATGGTCCAAATGGGAGTGATATGAATGGACGACCGATATCGATCCCCTTGATCATGGATCATTTAATAATCATTTGAATGCCTTAATGCTATCGGAATTCAGTGATCTTGGGCTCGTTGGATTCGTCTCGTCGAGCCGCTCGATTTGACTATAAGCATGGCATGTTTGGAAGCCGTTTGCTAATTCAGATTATGGTTTGAACCTTCCGAATGCGCTTTGGGTCCTTGATTTGGACTCATTTGGGTTCGGATTGAGTCGAATTTGGTGTCGTTGGGTTCGTCATTTTGAGACGTTCAGCTCAACTATAAGTTTGCTGAAATTGGAGTTTGAATGGTCTCAGATTTAATTTTGAAAATCACAATCTCATAATTACATCAAGATTCGTGCTTGATCAAGACAAATTTTTGATGATATAACAATTACTATCCTGACTGAATCGAATAGCTTAAGCCAAAATCTTCCAAACCTAATGCAAGCTGTTATCTAATGGGCTATTTGGGGCTATCTCAGCTATGTACAAATAGTTTTAGTTGTAGGTATTATAATGTGTTTTTTTTTTTAAAAGATCATACATCAATTTTCTTGCAGCACCACACTCTAATAATTTAGTTCTAAATTGTACAAATTTTGGTTTAGTTTAGGACGGCTTTTTTACTGCTTTTTAAAATAGTTTTTTAATACAAAAATTTTTTAAACTAGAAATTTTTTATTAGAAAGTTGCTAAGCATTAAGACAGCGGTCCCAAATGAAGCCTTAGGTTTCATTTGGGATGATTTTCTTACTATTTTTTAAAGCAGCTTTATACTATTTTTTTTAATTGAATTAGAAATTTTTGTACTAGAAGTTTACTTTAAAAATCAGTAAAAAATTGCCCCAAATGAAGCCGTAATTTTCATCATAATTTTTTTTGTAAATAATAGAAAAAATTGAAGCCAAATAAAACTATAATATCTTCCTGAAAAAAAAATTATGAAAAATCTGATGTAAAGAAAGCTAGTGCCATACATTTAGGTTCGTTTTACATAGCTTTCTTACTGCTTTGTAAAGGTGGTATAGAGAAGATAGCTTTTTAAAGTTGTTGCAAAAAAATAGTTTCTTAAGAAAAATAAAAATAAAAACAGTGAAAAAGTTGTGGCCAAACAAAAATTATGATTGTGACATGAAAAAAACAAGACAGTAATAAATTATCTCAAACAAAACCTCAGTTGATTTACTTAACTTGCGCTTCTTCGAGGTGAAATCCCAGTGCCGAAGGTCTGTGCGCCAAGGGAGGCAGCTCCCCTATTGCCATGATCCAAGCTCCCAAGGTGGATTATCATTGTAATAATCATGAATGCCTATCTAGTGTGATGATCGCTTGTTGCCATGAAATGAAAGGAGCAAAAAACCTTACTCATCAAAGAGGTCTGTTGGCTTGCCGTTTGGTCTAAGTAACGTTACATTTACTTTTATTTTTGGCTTCTAAGTAATGCTACTTGGAAGAAAAATGATGAATTCTTGGTTGAAAAGAGGCTACGTAATGTTTTAATTGTCTTGGCTAATGTTTGCTGTGGGAACAAGAAATGGCCGATAAAAAATAGTTAGTTATTCAGCTACTAATAGGAAAATGAGCTTATCTAATCTTAAGGAATTTGAAATGTGCTTATCTCAGTTCATTATCAATTTCTCTAAAATTTAATTAATTTTGTATTAATCTGATGTTAAAATTTTTGTTATGAAAATATTAACTTTCAAATTATTTTACAACATAGATAAGATTTTTCTATATTTCATGCAGTATGACGCACTAATATGAATATATAAATGCAAAGACAGAGGCATTTACTATTAAATATATATATAAGATGCAGATATGAATTCATATAGAAATAATTTTTAAATATTATTGTTGTGGTCTAGAATATACACGGCGATAGAGTTATAATTTCACGTCTTAGTGTTGCACGAATATCTAGCTCACACACAAAGAACAAAGTATTTTTTTATGAGGAAAACCAGGGACAGGGAAAAAACTACGGGGCCTAGCCCAGTTGAAAATGATTCAACTAGAATTTGAGTAAAGTACAATGGTCTAACTCGTCCTTGAAGACGACCAGACTACAAATGTCAACTGAAAGTTTCGCAAAAGTCCAACATCACTTCAATTAATGTCAGGTGATGGTCCCGCAGCAATCCGGTGTCAGGCGGTGGCCCGACAGTGGCAATTCAGCGTCAGGGGCACTCCGGCTTCGGGTGGCACTTCGACGTCCTTTGATGGTCTGGTGGTGGTTCGACAGAACTCCGACGTCCCTTAGTGGTCCAATGGTGGTGCGGCAGAACTCCGGCGTCCCTTGGTGATTTGGCGGTGGTGCTGCAGAACTCTGACGGTGGTCGAGGAGGAACTAGTTTGTTGGAGCTTTCTTCCTTCTCTTTCTTCTTCTCTCTTGGCTCCCCCCCTTCAAGAGGAAATGAAGTTCTATTTATAGAATTCTTGAGTGACATGACTTTGTAAATAAGTGGAAGATCAAGGATAAATTGGGAGTAGTTTGGATGAACGGCCGATCTTGATTCATGCGATCATGCACCGTTCAATAGACCTTTGACTATCTTAATGATATCAGAATTTGATGATATTAGGCTCGTTAGATTCGTCTCGTCGAGCCGTTAGATTCGACTATACGCATGTCATGATTGGAGACAGTTTGGTAACCCAAATTGTGATTTGATCCTTCCAAAAGTGCTTCGAGTTTTTGATTTGGACTCATTTGGGCTTAGATTGGGTCGATTTTGGTGTCGTTGGGTTTGTGTTTCCAAGACGCTCAGCTCAGCTATAAATTTACAGAAATCAGAGTTTGGATGGTCTCAATTTTAATTTTTAAAGCTTCCAACTTGATTTTGCATCAAGATTTGTGCCTGGTCATGATAATTTTTTGATGATGTATCAGTTGCCCCTCTATTTTCGGACATCGAAGTTTCAAAAGTCTGAAAATATGTAATATAGCCTCTGAGAAATTTTTTGTGAGATTCGGATTAAGAAAATAATCCAATCTCGATTATAGATGTCCCAGATGATTTTAAAAGTATCAAAATCGAGTTCGGAACGTCGAAAAATGGTTCTGGGGATTAAAAAATGTCCGAATCGGACCGTCCAGGCCAAAAATTGGGCCCGAACAAAACAGGACAGCTGAACTGGCTGGCTGGCCGGCCAGCAACATCGCCGACGCGAGCGATTCTCATGCGCAGTCTGCTCACGTACAGGCGCGCTATTTTTTTTTTTTTTGTATTTTGGGAGGCCGTTGGCCTCTCGCCGTTCCACGATGCGGGCGGCTATAACGCCCCCCCCCCCCCCCCCCCAATAATAAATTTTTTTTGAAAATTAATTAATAATCTTATTTTTAAGAATTTATTTATTTTTATTTTATTTTCTTTATTTAGTAATAACTCTTGGAATTCTCTCATCATTATTCCACTTAATGATGCCCTTTTAAATTCTAAAAATTAATGAATTTTCATTAATTTGAAGTGGCTCTTCATCTCTCTCTCATAAGAATTTATTTAGTTTTCTTTTCTTTTATTTATTTATTAAAAACTCTTGAAATTCTCTCATCATTATTCCACTTAATGATGCCCTTTTGAATTCTAAAAGTTACTGAATTTTTATTAATTTGAAGTGGCTCCTCATCTCTTTCTCACAAGAGTTTATTTATTTATTTTATTTTATTTATTTAATAAAAAATCTTGGAACTCTCTTATCATTATTTCACTTAATGATACCCTTTTGAATTCTAAAAATTAATGAATTTTCATTAATTTGAAGTGGCTCTTCATCTCTCCCTCACACAACTATAAATACCCCCCTTTGGGGTATGGTAATTTGCACCTCCCGCTCTCTTTTCTTCTTTCTCAAGCTGAGGCCTTCCCCTAGCTCTGTTCAGATGGGTATCCCCTGTTTAGCCATAGGTCCCCTCACTAAGTAGGAATTTTCTCCTCTTTCTTCTCCTCTTTCTCAAGCTGAGGCCTTCCCCTAGCTCTATTCGAATAAGTATCCTATGTTCAGCCCTAGGGCCCCTCACTGAGTAGAAGCTTTCTCCTCTTTCTTTATCTCTTCCTAGATAGAGGTCATGACGGGCGATCACCATCCTCCGATAGATCCGATGACCAAAGGAGATTCACGTCCTGCTGCCCAGAATGACGGTGAGAAGGGGTCTAGTAAGGGAGCTAAATCGGATGATGTTGTGTCCGCTGTTACTAGCGATTCCCTAATCATTTTTTATAAAAATTTTATTTTTCTAATGACCTTGTAGTGAAGGTTCCTAAAAGGTCAGATCAGGCATGTCTTCCTCCACCAGGATATATGACCATTTCTGAGTCTAGTCTACAAGCTAGGCTGCGATTTCCCCCTCCACTTGAGCTAATTGATATCTCTACAACGTGTGAAGTAATTTTAGCCCAACTTTCACATAGAGATATATTGGTGACAATGGGGCTGATTATATTCTTCAGAGATTGAGGAGTCATTATGACACATGAGTATCTTTCACGGATGGGCCGATTCATTATTGATAAACAGGGGCGTGTAACATTTAGATCCAAATGATTAGATATACGTACCTAGGACCCATTGAAGAGTTGGGCCCATATATTTTTCTATGTGAAAATGACTAGGGTCTCACAGAGAAATGGGGGAGGATGAAGGACCTACCTGTCCCTTTGTATATCGAAGAAGAAGACATCCGGAGGATTCTTAATATCCCTAACGTTGAACATCTTTTATTCAAGATTCATTACTTGACCAAATATATTGAAGAAGAGTTTCTATTTAAAGTGATGTTGTTAATTCAAGCTAGGAAGTCAGAGGCAAAGATGTTGAAGAAGTCTTCTAAAGTTCAAGAGCCACCTGCCCCATCTTCAAAAGTTCTTTCTAAGCAAAAAAGTAATGATCCTCAGGCTCTACTGAAGAAGAAGAAATTAGAGAGAATTTCAATAAGCATTAACCAGGTTCCCCCTTACTCTTCCTCTGCCAAGTTGCATGTTCCTGGGGATGTATTGAAACATCAGTGCCTTGGACGTCGCAAAACCGATGACTTGGTGAGTAGCATCTTCTCATTTATTTTTCATACTTCTTTTTTGTGCATCAATTGGAATGTTCTCTCATGCACCCTTCTGTCTTGTTTTAGCTATCGCACTGCATGGAGCTTGAGGTCTAGCTTATCCAAATCTTAAATGAATGGAACGATGAATTTGTGAAGGTGAAATATCTTTAATAAGAGTACAAGTGAAAGTACAACCATAATACCAAAGAGGTGAAGGTGCTAGAGGTGGAAATGATCGACTGCAGAACTGAATTGGCCAATATCATGACCGTTACTTCTCTTAAGAACCAGCAGATAGATCGACTCTAGATTGAACTTGTGGAGACACAAGCAACGACCACATAGCTTCTATAGGATTAAAAGGTTTCTGGAGATAAGGTAGCAGTACTTGAAGCTGAAAATAAGAAATCACGTACTCTTATAGCTAAGAAGGAGACTGCTTTGTTTAGCTTAGAATCTTCGAGAGTTATCAAAGATTTTAAGAAGTCTATAGCCTTCAAGACCATCATCCAGGATCACTTTTAGAAGGCTCGTGAGCATATATATGGTGTAGAGGTGAAGACTCTGGAGCAGCAATGTATGGATGAAGGCTTCACCTAGGATTTCTTGAAGAGAGTATGACTGGTACAGCACAAGGCCAAAGTTAAGATTGATGGGCTAACTACTAGCCAGGCTTCTGAGGATCTTTCTTTAGATTTGGATGGAGCTGAGATTGAAAGCGAGTTGAGGATGGCCTTTTCTAGTGATGATGAGTCTGTAGATGTTGAGTAGTATTTTTCTTTTCATTAGTTGTATCATTTTATTTTTCTTAGTGATTATTATGTGTAGGATGTTTGTATTCATATGTGTGATATCTTATAATTTAATAAAGAGTTATTAATACTTTTATCTTAAATTGACTAGTGAAAAATATTTTAGTATTTTTACTCAACTTAGGTGATTTTTTTTTAAATGATGTCTTAGAGCACTTGACTTATTCGCGATCGTTAGTTACAGCACTCTTAATGCCTTTTAACCAGTGTGGAAGAAGTCAGATTGGTTCTCCCTGAGACCAATTATCCAATGATCGAGATACATCTTTCTTGGATCAAGGATTTAAAGATCTATATGATACTCACCAAGGATGTTTTACCTTTTTGAGGTTGTTAATCAAAGCGTTATTTGATGATTTTAACCTGTATGGAAGAGGACAGATCGAATCCCCCTAGGATTGATCATTCAATGATTGAGATGCAATAAAGATTATGTAATTTTTGAATTAAGGATCTTAATATTAGAGTTCACGGTATGTGTGAAATGGTTATTGTACTTTCTCTCAGAGAAGAAGATAATATAAATAAACTAACTTTCATAATATTAAGCAACACCAAACATCCCTATTATAACCTAGGGATACAGACAATATAAAAATAGAAGATAAATAACACTCAACACTGAAGATATATAATACTTTTAAAACAAGTAATATTATTATTCTCTATTGATAATATTTGTCGAGATTCTCTATATTCCAAGTTCGAGGGAGCATCTTTTCCTCAGCATTCTTCAACTTGAAAGTTCTGAGCTTCACCATGGCTGCCACCAAGGACCCTCCTAGAGGGGGAGAGTTTGTTACATTGAGGATATTTTTATATTGTCTCAATGTTACGTAGAACTAAGTCTTCAACCAAAATATATCGAGATTTTATTCTTCGATTGTAATAACGGGCAACTCTTTGGTGATATGTAGCAACTTTAAGCATCACCATATCTCTTATTTTTGAGAGATCTAAATTATTTTAAAGCTTCTCCTCATTACTATTGAAATCAAAAGTTTAAATTCTAAGACTTGGAATGCCAATATCGACGAAAAGTACTATTTCTGTGCCAAAATAGAGATTATATGGAGTTTCTCCTGCTAGAGTTCTAGTGGTGGTTTGATAAGCCCAGAGGACATTCAGGAGTTCATCAACCCATTACCCCCCAGCCTTTCCTAGGCATGTCTTTAGCCCTTTCAGTATAGTCTAATTTGTGACCTCCGTTTGCCTATTTATCAGAGGATGGGAAACATCTGTATGTACTAGTTGAATATGAAGATCTCTGCAAAATGTCATAAAAATCTTTCCAATGAATTGAGTTCCGTTATTAGTGATAACTTTAGCTGTGATGCCAAAATGACATATTATATTCTTTCATAAGAATTATTTGGCATTGGCTTTAGTAATTTTTGCCAGTGGTTTTGCCTCCACCCATTTGGTGAAATAATTTACAGCCATGATGATGAACTTTCGTTATTCGGTGGCTATAGGGAAAGGATCCATTATGTCGATCCCCCACTGGGTAAAATGCGAGGAACTTTATAGTGACGAGATCTCCACGACAGGTGAATGGGTAAGGTTGGCATGTAGTTGATAATTGTTATAATTTTATATAAATTCTAATACATCTTGCTTCATCATGGGCTAGTAAAATCCCTGCCTCATAATTTTATTGGCTAATATCCTTCCCCCCAGATGCTGTCCGTATATGCCTGAATGAACCTCTCAAAGCGCATAATTAGCTTCCAAAGGTGGGAGACACTTGAGGTACGGCCCCGTGAAGGCTCATTTGTATAACTCTCCATTAACAATAGTGAAATTTGGTGCTTGCCTTTAAAGTCGCATTGCCACTGTTGGATCTTCAGGGAGTACGCCATCTTGTAAGAAAGATAAAATGGGATCGATCTAGGAAGCTTCCTTCGATTCATTAATCGATTGTATAACTCATGGGCCTTGGATACTTGAGAAATAAATATCCTTGATATATTTTCTCTTGAAGATGTCACCAATTGTCGAAATAGCTAGTTTAGAAAGAGCATCTACTCGCACATTCTACTTTCAGAAGACATGGATAATTTAAAGCTGAGTGATTTGGGCCAAAAGTGATTTTGCTATGTTGCAGTACTGGGCCAATAGTGGGTTTTGGACATCAAACTCCCCCTCCACTTGAGAGGCGACTAATTATGAATCAGTGTGAATCACCAAGTTATGAACTTCATAATCGATTGCTAGCCTTAATCCTGTGATAAGGGCCTTGTATTCAGCAATATTGTTTGTTGCAGAAAACTTCAGTTGAAGTTCGTATTCGAGAGTAGTTTGTTATGGAGTGATCAATAGAATTTCAGCACTAGTACTAAAACTTCCAGAAGCTCCATCGACGTATAGGGTCCAACTCGAGGATGAAGGAGAAGTAGCTAGTGGTTCATCAGAAGTAAGATTGGTATATTCGACCATAAAATCTGCTAATACTTGTGATATTATGTCAGGTATAGGAAGAAAATGGATGTCAAATTCTCTGAGTTCTATTGACCATTTGATTAATCTTCTAGATGCCTCGGGCTTTTGAAGAATGCTTCTCAGAGGTAGATTTTTATAGACGCCAATTATATGGGCCTGAAAATACGGATGTAGTTTTCTGGCTGAGAAAACTAATGTCAAGGTTGTCTTATTCGTCAATGGGTAACGCACTTCTGTCTCAAAGAGTACCTTGCTAATATAATAAACAGGGCATTGAACAGCATTCTCCTCTTGAACTAATACTGAACTTATGGCATACGAATATATAGCCATATAGATGTACAACATTTCACAAGGTATCGACTTTGAAAGTAGTGGAGGGGAGACTAGATAACTTCGAAGTTGTTCAAAAGCCTCTTGGAATTTATTTGTCCAATGGAACCCTGAGTTACGGGGTTCTCTCAGTACTTTGAAGAAAGGCAGGCATTTATCGCCCAATCGGGCCAAAAATTAAGAAAGGGCTGCAATTCTTCCGTTTAGATGTTGGACTTCCCTGATATTTCTTGGGGGTATCATATCTCTCAGTGCTTTGATCTTCTCAGGATTTGCCTCGATCCCACGGTGGGTAACCATGAATCCCAAAAAATTTTCTGAGATGACTCTGAATGTGCACTTGGAAGGATTAAGGCGCATATTATAGGATCAAAAATGACAGAAGAATTATTCCAAGTCAGAGATATGCTGTGATTTTTCAAAACTTTTGACTAACATATCATCCACATATACTTTCATAGTATGCCCTATAAGATCTTTAAACACCTCATTCATAAGACGCTGATATATGGCCCGAGCATTTTTTAGCCTGAATGGCATGACTCGAAGCAATATAGTCCTTTATCCGTAGGAAATATCATTGCTTTGTCATCTACAGGATCCATCCTTATTTGGTTGTATCTAGAGTAAGCGTTCATAAAGCTCAATATTTGGTGCCCAGAGGTAGCATCATCTAGTTAGTCAATACATGAAAGCGAAAAACTATCCTTCGGGCAAGCTTTATTAGGGTCTGTGTAGTTCATACACATCCTATAAGCTCCGCTAGCTTTCTTAACCATGATAACATTCGCTAGCCATGTGGGATAGTACACTTCCCATATAAATCCTGTTTCCAAGAGTTTATCAACTTTCTTCTCAATAGTTTGCTGGCAATCTAGTATAAAATTTTATTTCTTCTAGATAACAAGCTTGCACGTTGGATTTACTTTGAGGGAGTGCATGATTACTTCTGAGTTGATTCCTGGCATGTCGACTGGACTCCAAGCAAGGATGTCTTGGTTTGCACATAGAAAATCTATGTATTTCGCCTTCTCTTCCTCCAAGAGTAATGATCCAATCTGCACCATTTTAGTAGGGTGCTCATCTTATAGAGAGACACAATCAAGATCCTCTACAGGAGAAGCCTTTTGAGGGATGTCTACATTCCGTAGATCAAAACCCTCAATACTTAGGGTAACTGATGGGCATAATTGAGCATGCTTAAGATAGCACGATTGAGCTGCCTGTTGATCTCCACGCATTATACTGACTCCTACCGAGGTGAAAAACTTTAGTTTAAGGTGTGGGACGGAGGCAACGATTCCAAAGTTAGCTTGGAGTGGTCTTCCAAAGATGACATTATAAGCTGATTCTAATTTTTGACTCCACTACAATGAATTAGACTGAATGTGTAGTGTGTAATAAAAATTCTCCAAGCACAATTGCGAGGTTGATTGATCCTTCTACCTATACGGGTCAGTTATTAAAACCATACAGCTGTCCTGCAACTAGCTGGAGCTTTTCCCTAACCAGGCCCATACTGAGAAAGGTGGAGAAAAATAGGACATCCATCAAGCTCCCATTATTAACTAAGATCCTTTTGATATTGAAGCATGGGTCACCAATTCCCGTGTTAATTACAAGTGGATTCTGATGCATCAGGGGTCAAAAATCCATCTATATCAATATCATCAAAAGTAATAGTGGTCAACATGAGACTTCTTTGGCATTGGCTCCTTGCTAGCTGTAATTAAGACTTGATTGGGTACTGAGAGCCCCCAGCAATAGTTTCAATCTCTCTGACCATTTGATGATTATTTGATTGTTGCCTTTATTACTGATTCTGCCCCCTAGCAGGACCAGCTTCATCCCGAGCAGGTGCATTTTGGATAAATTATCGAAGATATGCTTGTCGGATTAGCCTCTCAATCTCTTCCTTGAGTTGTCTATAGGCTTCAGTTATATATCCCGACTACAGTGGAAATAAAAATATTGCTCTTGATTTCCTACATTGGGCTTCAAAGGATTCAGCCACTTTACATTCTCTTGATCCTAGATGGCCATCAACACATTATCCCGAGATACATTAAGCGGTATATACTCCTTCTCTTGACAAGACTCTCGTCATTGCTGTGAGGGTCGAGGCAAGTTATAGTTTCCTTGCTTCTTCTACTATGATGATGAAACATCCATCCCCGGCGCATTTTTATATTTCCTATTTATTTGCTCAAATTGCTTCTTATGAGCATTTATGACCTCATCTGCAGAGATCTGGGCCTCCATACGATGAATTAAGCATATGAATGGACTGTATCTCACATAAGTGCTGAATAAAAAGGTTCAGGATGAAGTCCTCCAAGAAAAACTCTTCTAAGCAGTTCAGGATCCATCCCTAGAATTTATTGAGCCTTCGTAGAAGATTTTTGAAAGAATTCTTTAAGGGACTCATTTTCATTCTATCGAATTCCTGAGAGATGGAAAGAATCTTTAACCATCATTTGATTGGTAATAAACTATTCAACGAATACTTTGGCTAATTTAACAAACTTGGAGATGATTCCAGTAGGAAGCAAGTAGAACCATATTCAAGCCTGCCCTTTAAGGGTAGCAGGAAACATTTGATAGAGGAGCGCATCTGAGGCTCTCTGAATATGTATAATAGTTCTGTAGTGATCGATGTGCTTATTAGGGTAGGGTGTCCCATCATAAGAATCAATGCTTGGTAGTTTGAACCCTACAGAAATGGGATGTTGAAGGATGACTTTGGTCAGTGGTGAGGTCTCTTGGAAGTCCCATTAATGGAGAGATTATCTTCCCCCTGCTGGGGAACTCTTCTCGGACCAACCGCCTCAATTCATGGCTTAGGACATTGCAAGGGAGGTCAGCAATGTGAGGTTGGGCCATGTCCTTAGGAATATCAGATGGAATGCAGACTAACTGACTGGAGCGAAAAGGATGGGTAGAGCTAGCGGTGTCGGCAAGGTCAACATTTTATTGTGTTTTAGGACAATCCCTTGATTAAGGGATAGGGATGTCTGCCTGAACATGTTTGGGTTGAACACCATTGGCCAGTGATGGATCTTGAGGAAGACGAACCTCCTCATACTTTGCTAGCATTGGTTGTCGGGCCCCTCACAGGAGTTGAAGGATCTCCTTTTGAGATTCCTCCATTTTTCGGATGCGATCTTTCATTGATGGTCCTGATGTCCCTTCTCCAATAGGGTTTTGCCCACAAGGGTGAAAAAAGACAGTTGTCTGGCGCCCTGATTTAGGGACTGATTCCTAGACTAGTGAGAGTTAAAGCGAGAGGCTCCTTAGTGGCGATTGCTACGCCTATTGGCCATTGAAGTAATGATTAATATTCTGATACTGTCCTTCCCAGTGATGGTGCCAATCTATTGCAGGTAGATACATGATGATAGAGTTATAATTTTACATCTTAGCGTTATAGAAATATCCAGCTCACACATATAGAACATAATATTTTTATGTGAAAAACTCGAGAAAGAAAAAATCACAGGGTCTAGCCCAGTTGAAAATGATTTCACTAGAATTTGAGTAAAGTACAATGGTCTGACTCGTCCTTGAAGATGAACAAATTACAAATGTCAACTGAAAGTTTCACAAAAGTCCAGCGTCACTCCAACATCAGGTGGTGGTCTGGCAGCACTATGGTGTCAGGCGGTGGTCTGGTAGTGACACTTCAACGTCAGGGGGCACTCCGACTTTGGGTGGCACTTCGACTTCCTTTGATGGTTTGGTTGTGGTTCGACAGAACTCCGGTGTCTCTTAATGGTCCAGTGGGGGTGCGGCAGAACTCTGGCGTCCCTTGGTGATCTGGCGGTGGTGCGGCAGAACTCTGGCGGTGGTCGAGGAGGAGCTAGGCGGCTGGAGCTTTCTTCCTTCTCTTCCTTCTCCTCTCTTGGCTTCACCCCCTCGCCCCCCTTTAAAGAGGAAATAGGGTTCTATTTATAGAATTCTTGAGTGGCATGGCTTGTAAATAAGTGGAAGATCAAGAGTAAATTGCGAGTGGTTCGGATGGACGGCCGATCTTGATTCATGCGATCATGGACAGCTCAATGGACCTTTGACTGTCTTAATGATATCGAAATTTGATGATCTTGGGCTCGTTGGATCTGTCTCATCGAGCCGCTCGATTCGATTATAAGCATGTCACGATTGGAGACCATTTGGTAACCCAAATTATGGTTTGATAATTCCCAAAGTGCTTTAAGTCTTTGATTTGGACTCATTTGGGCTCATATTGGGTCAATTTTGGTGTCGTTGGGTTCGTGTTTCTGAGACGCTCAGTTCAATTGTAAGTTTGCAGAAATCAGAGTTTGGATAGTCTCAATTTTAATTTTTAAAGCTTCAAACTTGATTTTGCCTCAAGATTTGTGCTTGATCAAGATAATTTTTTGATGATGTATCAATTATATTTTAAAATTTTGAAATACTATATAGCTAATAAATTTTAAATAAATTTCTATTATAATAATTATTTTAATTCATATTAAATAAAAAAGGGATTTTTACATACCTAACACTTAAAACCTCTCTATTTACTTATCTAACACCTAACCTTTAGGATTTATCCTTCTGCCACCTAAAAGCCCTATCCCTCATCAAATATACCACTCCATTTCTCTTTCATCAAAAACAAACCCCGAAAGCTATATTTCGCACGGGAATCACCTTCTCTAGCTTGTGCGAATACATCCGAATAGAGCAGCCCCCTTTCTTGCATTTGAATCCCTCGTCTTTTCCAGTCTGGTCGACATTTCATGCGAAGCTCCAGGTCAGTCGACATTTCGTTGATTCCAGCCATCAAATTAAAATAGAGGCAGAAGCCGCCAAGAGCCATCTTAGAAGAACGTCAAACGTAAGAAGCAACCACAAGCAGACAAGAGGGTAATCAACTAAGTGATCAAACAAATTGCAAAAGAACCTGCTTGTGCCAGATTTGTTTTCCTTTATACCCTTTTCATTCAAAACTTGAAGAGAAAATGTTTAGAGAAAGAAATGGAGACTTGTTTCAGATGAAGCGTAGTTGGATTCAAAATTTAGTACACTATTTTCAGGAAGAAGCAACTTTTGAGCAGCGTGGAGAAGACGACCGGAAATAGGAGTTGCTCGATCGATCGTCGTGGTCGGTGTGGAGAAGACGATCGGCGTGGGCAGCGTGGTGCACATGGAGAAGAACATCAAAGAGCGAAGAAGAGCAGGCCGAGCGAGGATGAGGCGATAGCGAAGCAAATGTGCGTGAAATACAGCTTTCAGGGTTTGGTTTTGACGGGAGAGAAACGAAGTGGTATATTTGATGAGGAATAAGGTTTTTAGATGGTAGAAGAGTAAATACTAAAGTTTAGGTATTAGATAAGTAAATAGAGAGGTTTTAAGTGTTAAGTATGTAAAAACCCCAATAAAAAAATATATTTAAATTTATTTTTAATTCTAGAATGAATATTCATATGATACTATAGATTATAAGCTTGATGTTGAAATAAAATAAAATCATCTAAAATATATAGAAAAATAGAAAAAAAACAAGAAAAATAAAATTAGGGTTAAGTAACTATTGAATTATTTATGTAATATATTTTATAATAAAAGCAAAGAGTTTACACAATTTAAAATATTTATGTAATAGATTTAAAAATTAAAGTTTATCATTTAAGAACATGGGTAAGAGAGAAGCAAGAATTTTTATTTAATAGTGTCAAAAACTAATGATTTTAAAAATACCCTCAATATTTTTCATTAAGACTTGAGACCAATATTAATAATTTTTTAAAAAATTTTATGTAATATATTTTAAAGTTAATGTTTTTTATTTAGGAACATGGGCATGAGTAAAGCATGAAAATTTTTTAGTAGCACCACAAACTAATGATTTTTAAAATACTTTCAATATTTTTTATGAGGGCTTGAGGCCGATGTTGACAATTTTATTTTTTATTAGAGTTTTAATATGAAAAATAAATATTTGCTAATGAAAAACTCACTATTAGAGAGTTATAACCATTTCTCCTTTTAAGTTGTACATTATGAAATCATTGTATAATTATTTCATTATCAAAACTATTAAATATATTATTTTTAATATACATAATTAGATAGTTATTCATCCAAGAGTCTCCCATATCATTGCACAAATGACTCTTTTTAAATTATAATACATTTAGTAGAGAATACTTGTTCAATTATTATTTTAGTAATTGATAATATCAGTGTAATTTTCACAAGATAGTAAGTCAAACAGTAAATATCATTCATCTTAGTCCCCACTAGTTTTTGTATAATTTCTTCAAACTTTTTCAACTTACATATATAGTGGGAGTTGGAAGAATCAGTGTCGATATGTTTATTTGGTCGGCAGGACCATAGTCGGTAAACGATGTTGGTCGGAGAAACCATAATCTGCAGGCGACCGAGGTCAAAAAGACCGTTGTCTGACAACTGCGGTCAGAGAGGCCGTGTCTGGAGATGGTGGTCGGAGAGACCATAATCAATGGGGGCGACGGAGGTTGGAAAGACCGTAGTCGGGTGATGGTGATTGAAAGAGCCATAGTCGGTGGGTGACAGAGGTCAGAAAGACCATTGTCTAGTAATGGTGGTCGAAAACACTGCAGGAAAATCACGTATTACCACCAAATTTTCAGGCGGATTTCGAAAATTTTCAACGGTAAATTGAGTGTCGAAAAATTTTTCAGTAAAAAAAAAACAACGGAAAAAAAATTTTCCAACAGAATTTTTCCTCCAGAAAATTTTCCAACAGCTATCTGGCGAAAAAATTCCGTCGGAATAACTAAAAAACAATTTTTAAAAAATAAACCCGCGGCTGCCCGCCCACCTGCCCACAGTACCTGCCCTCATGCCTGCCCGCCGCAACTACCAGCCCGCGCTGCCCACAAGCCTGCCCGCCAGTCCGCCCGCGCTGCCCGCAAGCCTGCGTATGTTGCTCACTATATTGAAAAATGAAATAAGTTGTACATAGTTTTAAGCCACAATAATAGGTGCTAATTTGAGTTGAAGCAGAAAATAATGCATATAAAGCTGAACCATTATCTTTTTTTTTTTTGGGAAATTGAGGGCCAAAGCCCATATATTTCAATTGAATGAAAGTTACATGTAAGGTATAATAAAAAGATTGGTCCTCAAAAAAATAGAGAGGCCCAACCAAAAACCTATACCTCCCAACAGAAAACCTAAAAAAGAGAGAATACGGTCCAAAAAGAGGCAAAAGCCCAAAACGAAAGGACTCAGCCTGCTAATCAGTCAATAACCAAAGGTCCGGCACAAGAGTCTCCTGGTTGCCCGCTAGGCCATCCAAGGAGAGGATTAGCAGGTGACATCATCGTCCTGCACATCACCATCCCGAATGCAACTAGAGCAGCCGCCGAATAAAAGAGAAAATTCCACCCAGATAAAGCAGCTATCAATTCCAACCATTTAAATGCCATCAGCTAAGGCACAGAGAACATATTCCATACAGAAGATAGATAGAGCTTATGGAGGCCAATGCACAGACAAACCTTCTTGATACTTCCAGGTTGAGACTTTCGACTCCACCGCCAACTTAATAGTTGAGCATAAGGTGGAAATACTTCTGTGTTTAAAGTTAAATCTCCTATCATTCCTTTCCCTCCATAAATAGTATGTTGCACAGCAAACAGTAAGGAGCAAAAAATTTTTCTGATTCCTCAACAAATAGCTTTTTTCTCCCAAAACCATAAGTGCTTGTGTTAAAGTTGGCCGCAAAAGGAAGTTTCCCAACTCAGGGATTAACTTTTTTAAAACAGAGAAAGCATAGTCACATTCGAAAAGGATGTGGGAGGAGGTTTCAGCATGTGAAAAACACAAAGAGCAAGTTTGGTTAACCACAATATTCCTTTTAAACAGCTCATCCGCAGTTTTAAGCCCATTGTTTAATGCAGTCCAAGTGTAAATGGAATATTTCAAAGCATGGTGCTTGTGCCACACCAACTTATACCAATCAGCAATGTTATCCTCTTTAAAGAAAAAATTGATAAAAGAAGAAAAACAGACTTTGTTCTTTCCCTTCCAAACAAGAGTGTTAGCTGTATCAAAAGCAATCGAATTATGCTCAAGGGTTTGATTCAAAACCACCGTAATCTCATGAGGTAAATTCCAGTTTCCATCCACCAAGAAATCAACAAGTCGAGCATTATGTGGTATGATGTCAAAAATGTTGTAATGTGGAAAAACGTTAAGTAGTGACCTGCCCCCAATCCAAGGATCCCATAAAATAGAAAGCTTTCTATTAGGGGTGATGGAAAAATGTATTTCAGGAGTGAGAAGCGAAGCAACCTTCACAAAATTTTTCCAAAGAGTAGAAGCTTGGTTCCGAACAGGATACCAAGGAGTCCCATATTTAGCGTTCAAATAAGTAAAGAGAATGGAGTTTGAGTTGTAAAATCTGAATAAGAGAGAGCAAGGATTTGCAAATTGAAGAGCCTGTAGATTCGGAATGCCCAATCCCCCAAACTTTTTAGGCTTACAAGTTTTCTGCCAAGCAATGAGATGCAACTTTTTAGCCTCCGTATCCCCAAAGTAAAGAAACCTGGAACTCATACGATTAAGTTTCTTAATACAGCCCTTAGGTAAGAAAGCACCTCTCATCCAGTATGCGATCGTATTCCAAATAGTGTATTTTAAGAATTGTAAACAGCCCGCAAGAGAGAGCAACCTGGCTTTCCAACCAGCTAAATGTTCAGAGATTGAGTGCAAGAGAGGTTGATAATCAGCCGAATTGAGGTTCTTAGAAGAAATGGGGATGCCAAGATATGTCATCTTGTCACAGCTTATAGGTATATTGAGAGCAGCACAGATATCCCTAGGAGTAGAGATATACCTTGAAGTCAAAAGTTTGCTTTTATCATGGTTCACCCTTAAGCCAGTAACATCAGCAAAAGATTTCAAAACATTCATAAGGGTGTCACAGTTAGGTTTCGTCGCTTCTCCAAAAATGAGGAGGTCATCCGCATAAAGCAAATGCGAGAGGTTCATATCATTCATGGAGATACCAATAAAATTGTCTTGAGCAATGGGATTGTCAATCATACAGGAGAAGGAATCCATTATGATACAAAAGAGATATGGGCTTAGGGGACAGCCTTGTCTGAGACCAGAGGTCGAATGGAAAAACCCTTCAAGAGCTCCATCAATACAAATGGAGAAATAAACATCAGAGATACATACTTTGACCCAATGAATGAAGAGCGGTGGGAAACCTTTTTGGCTTAATCTTGCAAGGAGGAATTCCCTTGAGACAGAGTCAAAGGCCTTCCGGATATCCAGCTTAGTACATAACAGATTTCTCTTTGCTGATTTTTTAAAATCCAGTAGCAGCTCAGAGGCAAGAAGTATATTATCAGTAGCAATGCGGCCTTTTATGAAACTAGCCTGGTTTTCCCCAATAATAAGAGGCATGATTTCTTTAATTCTCATAGCAAGAATTCTAGAGATGATCTTGTAGAAGACATTACAGAGAGCAATAGGTCTATAGTCCAGGATACTGCTGGCATGAGAGGATTTTGGGATGAGAGCTATTGCAGTTGCTTTAACTTTTTTTGGTAGATAGCCTTTAGAGAAAAAAGATTTCACCGCTTTGCAAACTAAAGGGCCTGTTATAAGCCAACTGGATTTGTAGAATTCAAAATTGAAACCATCTGGTCCGGGTGTGGAATTAGAGTCCCCATGGAAAATAGCCGCCTTAATTTCATCATCAGAGACAGGCAAGATTAGCATATCAGATAAATGAAGAGGGATAACAGTACCTTTTGGAATAGAAGTGATTTCATAGGTGGAAGAGGGTGGTGGAGCATTGAAGAGCTCCTGAAAGTGTTGGATGATAGTGGAAAGCAATAGGGCAGTGGAGCATTGAAGAGCTCCTGAAAGTGTTGGATGATAGTGGAAAGCATGTCCTGTCTAACAAGAGGGTCTGCATTAAAGACCAAAGGGGAAGAGCTGTGATTTCTTCTCCCTTTAATTCTAGCATAAAGAAATTTTAATTCATCTTCCCCATGTGAGAGCCACTTCAATTTAGCACGCTGTTGCATCCAATTGGTCCAAGAGGAGGAGCAGTCAGAAATTGTAGCATTTATACTTTTGAGATGATGGTTCAAAGGTAGGTTTTGAGGATCAGAGCAAAGCAAATTCAAGTAATGGACTTGCTGTTCCTTTAGGCTATTAAGGGTGGATGAGAGGTGAGAAGAACTGGCCCAATCCTTGCTTTTGATAGTAGCTTTAAATGATTTAAGTTTGTTGTACAAACCGGAGATGGGGTTGCCATGGAACGGCTGAGCAAATATATTGAGCAATTCCATCCAGTAATTGTCTTGCTTTGTCCAAAAATTCTTGAAAAGAAATCTATGCTTCTTCTCAATAAGATGACCAGAATAAAGAATGATTGGCGAGTGATCAGAACAGGAAGGTGTAAGAACTTCATAGTAGGAGGTGGGGAATGTCTCAAGCCACTTGTCATTGATCAGCATTCTATCCAACTTCAAATGGATTGGGTCAGTAGCTCTTTGATTAAACCAAGAAAATTTAAGACCAATAGAAGCCAAGTCTAGCAAGCCCGCATCAAAGATAAATGAATTGAAATCCCATAAATGGGAGGGGAGAAGCGGAGAGCCTCCAGATTTCTCAGATGGGTGGCGGCAACAATTAAAATCCCCAAGAAGAATCCAAGGGGATGTGATATTGGATCCAATTTCGCGAAGGTTAACCCAAAGCACCAATCTATCTGTTTGAGAATTAGAAGCATAAATAACTGACAAAATGCAGATCAAGTCTTGACCCTTATGAATCTCTCCAATGATCAGTTGATTAGAGGTAAAAGTGGGAGTAAAATGAACCAAAGAGGGGTCCCATTTTATCCAAATCCTACCCAAGCTAGAAAGATTAAAGTTGTGGCAGCTCTCCTCATTGTCAAATACCCGATGGTTTAGGCGGAACCAAGGGTCAGAAAAGCATTTCTCATGTATCCTGTTCTCCAAAACACAGAGTAAATCTAAGTTGTAACGACGTACTAAATCTTTGCAACCCCAGACTTTATCCAGACTATTGAAACCTCTCACGTTCCATGCCGCAATACGGGGTAGGATCATTGGGGTTTTGGGTTATGGTTAGGAGCTTTTTTTGCTTGCTTGCTCCTAGAAGCTTTCTGCTGAGTAGGCGGGGGAGCCCTAACAGTATCTTGTTATGATGAGGTAGAAGGTTGTACCTCATTAAAAGTTTCTTGTAGTGTATCGAATCTGTTAGGTGACAAGATTTTATCCTGGTTGATGTTTGGGATGTCATTACATGGGGGTGGCAACTCCTCTATAGGAGAGTTTAGATTAGGTATGGCGTTAGATGGTGTGGCAGGGATGTTTGAGGGGGCGGGAATGATAACAGTAGGAGGTTGCAGGTTAGCAGAGGAGTTGGGTATGACAATTTGTGGAGAATTAGATGGTCGGCTATTAACCGAAGGAAGTGGGAATGTTGAGCTGGTAGGTAAGTGATCTTGGGTTTGCTGAACCGTGGCGGGTCTGGAGTTTGGTCTAGGAGGCTTTCTGCTGGTACTTCTCCCACGGGTAGGAGGATGAGAGGTGCTTTGTGGAGTAGGGGGTTTGGAAGGGCAGAAATCTGGCGTATGCACAATGGATCCACAATGTTCACAGGGGGTTGGTTTCCATTCGTATTGAATTTTAAGCTCAAAAGGCTCCCCAAGAATGGTGATAGGGATAGTCTCTGGGTAAACACAGTTTTTGGTGATCTGAACGCAAACCCTTGCGTAGGTAAGACGCGATTTCTCCGCCGTTAAATCATCCACCACCAAAGGGATCCCAACCTTACTAGCAATACGAGAGATACCTTCAGGAGTCCAACAGGGCAAAGGCAAATCAAGGATCTTAAACCAAATAGGGATGGACTTGAATTCCTCTCTAACCGGCTTGAAGTTAGGAACACATTTCTGAAGCACAAATGGTTTACCAAGAAAGAACCAAACACCTCCAGTTAACGCCATCTCATAATCATCCGGGGATGAGAACTTCAACATGAAAAATCCATCACTGAGGGAGAGAAGTTTCAACATACCTTTCAGCTGCCAAACCTTACGAATAGCAGAGAGAAGCGATTCGTAGTATGGGCGACGTCCAATGGAGTAGCCTATTAGCGACATACCCCATTCTTCTTTCGCTGCGTTGACATGAGCTTCATTGAAGTCAAGAGTGTCTTCCAGAGATGATGGGATAGAAAGGGTGAAAGCGTTCCCTGGTCGAGGTGCTGAAACAATGTTACTATAGCTTAATGTGGGAGACGATGAAGGTAAAACGGTTTTGGATGAGAGAGGGGGGAAATCAGTGGAGGAAGAGAGGTTGGCCATGGAGGGGACGGAGGTCCCCCGGCCAAACCGGGGGAGAGATGTCAAGCGCGAAGTCGGCTAGGGCAGCCGGAACCCTAGCAGAGAAAAAATCAATGCCTCCTTTTTCCTTTCAACACAGTGTCGAACCATTATCTTTGATTATTGGATTTTTAGTTCATTAAATTCAGTGCCTATGTTGCTCTCCTCATCAAATTCTAACTAACAATTACCATCATTAAATCATGTTGGATTAAATGCATGCGCGCAATTCAGTTTCATATTATATTTGTGGGAAATATCATTATGAGGTTAAATTGATCCTTTTTACAAGTAAGCTCTTTGTGCTCTATCGCGATCATTGATAATTTAAAATCTTTTTTCTTTGTTTACGATATGCTATAAGATCATTCAAATTGATTTCTATTTAAATTTGCTTTAAATTTTTATTATAATTACCCCTAATAATAATATTTGATATGCGTAAAGTTCATCTGCTCCATTCTTTCTCTTAAACTATTTCTCCATAACTAATGAAATAATTTTTTTTATATGATTTAATTAAGAAATTTAGTGATTTTTAAGCCATAAAATATTTTATTGACTCGTAAAATATCTTATTTTTCTCACTTTTTTTTTCCAAAAAATAGTTTTAATCCATTAACATAAAAGTGAAATACAAGCAAAGATCCAAAAAAAGGCCAAACAGGAAAATACAAGTTAGAGACCCACAAAGTAAACGACGGATGCAAGGGTACTTGAAAAAACAATAAAACCAATGATAGAGATAAAAAAGGGCGTAAAGCCTGTCGGCAGTGGCGAAGCCAGAAATTTTATTTAGGGGGGCCTAAATTTTCTTTTTGTCGTCGCATTTGGAAGGTTAGAATACATTAAAATAGTTTTGCTTGCCGTCTTATTACTAGAGCCAAGAGGAGCTGTAAGATCAAAATTAAGAAAACAAATAACATGACCCTTAGAGTTTAGAAGACATAAACATCTGCCACAGGCCATCTTCGTTTGGGGACGAGAGAGGAGAGAAAGGGAAAACGAAAGCTGTACTTGAGGTTGTGAGTCGCGAGTTGCGAGAGAGGAGTAAAGGGGAAAACAAACCATCAATGCTTTTCATATGTCCAAAGAAAGATGTTGGTGGCTTCTCTAGATTAATAAATAACTTAAAAGGTAGAATTACAAAAAATAGAGCATGTTTCCTCATTGGCGAACTTATTGCTCCGCTAAACCACTAAAACAATCAGCTTTAAGCCTCTTTAGGCTTTCATCATTCCGTCCACAATGGAAAGTCATTCCTCCCTCTCTCTTTCAATATTTTACCCCATTAGTCTTTCTCTCTCTACAGCTGAAGCATTACAATAAAGTCTAAGTATTATTGATTATCTTTTTGATATTTATCAACTTATAATTAATAAAATTTAGAATAGAGTTTAAATTAATAAAATTCCTATTTTAATTAAATTTGGATATTAGATGTTATTGATGCATCAAATTTATGTTGAACAAATTTATAGTCTCTTATTATGCATTAAATTTTCTTTCTTGACCTTTCTGTAATCTCAAGCAATGTCTTCTAATATTGTCCGATCCAGAATCACGGTCCGGCGACCGTACCGTCGTGAACTTGTCGGAAGTTAACGGAATCCGACGCGAGATCCGGCAGCACGGACCCACACTGAAAGGAAAGTGCAGGCATACCAAACGGATAACAGTGGCATCTCCGCAATTTTCTCTATTAACAGTGGCGTTTACCATTTAAAAAAAAAAAGAGGCCATTTTTGGTTCCAGCAGAAAGACGCTGTGTACGCAATGTTTGGCCAAAGGCGGGGCTCCTAAACGTTCGCCATCACCATAAATTCTTAAAATATTTAAACAAAAACGTTATTTTGAAAATTGATTAAAGTGGCATTATTCCAATTGTGCCCTTTTCCGTATTTACTATTTTGCCGCACAGGCATTGAAAATATTTTTGGAATACCGAACAGCATACTTTGATTTTGGTGGCTCGTGCTAATAAAATATTGTATTTATTTTCGAAAGATATCTCAATTAATAGTTACTGTTTCACTTCATTACCAACTAATTTATTTGTTTAGTTGCGAATAACATAATTCTATTTCCTCTTCCCAGCTCACCCTTAATTCTCTCCCCTCTCCTGTGCGCCATTGTCTTCAAAGCTGCCGTCTGAGCACCTAAATCCGGTGCTCGCCGAAGCCGGTGGCGGTTTTCCGGCTAAACCCGGCGGTTTTAGTGACACAGCAGGTGTTTTTTTGTCAGGAATATGTTGGGGAAGTGCTGGGGTGGAGTTATCGTTGGAGCTTGAGTTCCTCTGCACGAGTTTTTTTTTTCTTTATCTTGTTTAGGTCTCTCCAATGGCAAAAGCTAGTGGAAGCCCTATGGCTGTGAATCGAACGGCAGAGTTGTCTTTATTCCATTGTTGAAAGGGCGATCCATTGTCCTGGCTCGTTTTGGGAGGAGAAGGTGGCGGCGGAAGATTCCAGAGCTGAGAAGGTAATTTATTCATTGGGTTTCTCCTGCTATATGTTTCCTTATGGAGCGGAGGGAAGGGATGCCAGTTTCTGGGGTTGCGATGACGTTGGAGGAAGCTGGCGCGAGCTTCCAGTTTCCACTGAGAGCCTCAGCGCCAGCGCCGGCGGGGCCGAGGATAGAGAATCCTAGCCACGGTGGTGGAGTCATTTCATCGACTGCGACGGCGGCTGGGATGGGGCCGGCGGCTCAACCGCAGCCGCAGCAGCCTGTGTCGGCTGGGCCATCTTCTTCTGGGGTGGCGATCGGGCCTGGGTCTCTTAGCGCAGCGATGCCGGTGAAGAAGAAGAGGGGGAGGCCGAGAAAGTACGCACCTGATGGGAGCGTGCTGCCGCTGAACCCCAAACCGATTTCGGCGTCTTCGCCGCCTGGGGAGTACTCGGCGCCGGCTGTGATATCTATGAAGCGGGGTAGAGGGCGGCCAAGTGGTTTCCTAACTAAGAACCAACCGAGGATTGACTTGGAATCATTAGGTAATCGCGTCACAACTTCTGCCGTTCTTGTTCTTATCGGCTAGGTATCCATTTCACCATCACGAAACATCCGTATGAGATCCGACACATATGCGAACTTTGGAACCTTGGATTGTTTTCCAGGTTAATATTGTATTTTGTCCATCTTAAGCTTCTGATTTAGTGCTTTATGGTCTCTTATTCGATCTTCACTAGCATTTAAGTATTTTAGTTTGCTTCTATAAAATCCTTGTTATGTTTAGGTTCTTTGGATCTTTTTGGCCAATATTTAACTTTATGGTTCCCTACTTTGTTTGCGGGCATGCTCTTCTTTATGTCACCGTCGTCATCCGCTCTCTCCTTTCTCGTTTGCATTGGGTACATTGCTTTCAACTTTGAGTTTTGAGGTAGTTGTTGGGAAGTGCGTGGGACCACTAGATAGATGGGTGGCTTCAGATCTATAATGAATTTGGTTCTATTTTGTGGGGTTGGATGGGAATCTGAATCATGCTGAGTCACCCTTCTGCCTAACCATAACCAGTCTGTTTTTTATCCCTAGCGTCCGTCTCTCTTTTGAACTGGGCGTATAAAAACAGATCATTTGGACCATATGTATATGGAAATTCTTAAGAAACCTTTGTGGGATAATGTAAATAATTGGTCCCTTCTATGTGGCAGATGGAACCCAATTCAGATGCTGATACTGTTTATAGAAATCTGTTTGTCAAAGTATTCTAAGGTTTATTTCCTTGTTGTTTTTGCTGTTCGTTAGTGATGTGACATCGGATTAACTTATTCAACTCTTGTTTTATGCTACTGATAGTAGCCATTCTGTTGACATCTGACTAGAAAGTGGATTTTCATCAATTAGTTCATTAGATTAATGACTTCTTTTAATTTTCATCTAATTGTACTTTATTATTATTATGACATGTTCTATTTCTCGGATTGTTTTGTTTTTATTTTTTTTATTATGTAAAGAGTTCCTCTAAGGTATTTCAATCATATGCTTGTTAAGCTATTGATAGATATGACCCTTCTTATTATGGAATTTAGTTTGATGTATATAAAATTTAAATTTGATGCCCCTTGAGAATTCGTTCAAGGAAAGTTTTTCTTAGGTGTGAAGTTGTGTGAAGCAGTGTCTTCCCGTAATTTGGTGGGCAGTGTAATTTAACCTTTGCCTCTTTTATTTATTCTCTTTTTTACTTTTCCACTCCTCCAACTGTCCCTCTTCTTCTTTAAACCCTCACGGTCAACCTTCATCTCCACCTTCAATCCATTGCAATATATTGCAATCTATTCCAAGTTCAATTATGACATTTTGGTCCCTTTCTCGATACATCACAACAATTAGCTTTAATATCTTGAGTTTCACTTTCATGATGGGTTTTGTGTTCAATGTTTGGCTCCATTGAGCAGTGCTTTACAGTGTTGTGCTATTGAGTAAAGCGTGTGATTGTTAGGCATAATCATTTTTAGAGTTGAAATCGATGACTTCCCTGAAATATATGTTGTATTAGACTTGAGTAAACTCAGTCACAAAATCAATCCAATAATAAAATTTAGAGCAATGGACGATAGTGAAAAGAAAGAAGTCTCCAAAAATAGAAGAATCAAGCCTCACATTTGTACAAAGAGTTAATCCATCCAAGTTATCTTCAAGTTTCCTAGTTAATCAAGTAGTTGATTATTGGAAGTAGAAGGAATGACAAATCATTTGGATATTTATTAATAATACAATTGATTATACTTTGTTCATGTTTAAACCCCTATTTATATTATTAAAAAATCCCATGGAATTCCCTTATCATTCTATCATCAACACAAAAGAATGCGGAAGTCACCTATAATTTGGATGAAAACTCGCAAAAAGATTGCAATATAAGAAAAAAGCACCACTAAGCCACAAGTTTTGACAAGGAAAAATACTAGAATAGCCCAAATCCCAAATAACTTGAATTACCACATTCATGAACACCATACACTTGTAATTGTTTTTAGCTTATGACACCAAACACCAACAATGCTTACGACTTGCAACATCATATGTTTTCATGCATCAAAACAAAAGTTATTCATAGGAACCACAACCTCAATTATCACATGGGAAATAGAAACCATAGGAAATAGGAGGATAAGCTTGAATACTTCTTGGAGTAAGAGAGTCATGGGGTCCATTATTTTGCCAGAACACTCCAACAACATGGAACGTGATGAAGAGATATAAAAACCTATTTTCATAAGCAAAAAAAAATCTATAAAAGTAATATAGACAATATATTTATCAGAATAAACAATGGAAGGAAATCAAATTTTTATTTCATTATCATAAATTTATATACCAATACATCATCTAGACTGAATTACTATATGTAAAATAAATATGAAAGAAACAATAACATAAATGAAACCACCCAATCCTCAAAAGAAAGCACATAAATGACTTACTTCAAAGTTTAAAATGCCAAAATATGTTATAGCTGGCAGATCTACTCCCATGGTGATGGCTCACCAAGCACTCTGGTATGACTTGTCATGAAAAGAGACAATAATGAGTGAGTTTGATAAATCAAATCCAACAACTTCTATTTATTAAAACATAAATGATAAAAGAATAAGGCATGCATAATGATCGGTCAAACATGAAGTGGCAATCGATAATCAAAATATCAATGTAATCATGTCACATGTCATGGTTCCTATAACGATTCTGCTATGTTGCTGTTGCAAATATGCATGTCAACTTATAATTAATACAATGTCAATTAAATTTGTGCACCTATAATCATGTTAGGTATCATCATACCTATATATGGTCCATTAATCATTCATTGTGTTTAACTCATATCTAATTATATATCTATACATTTATATGTATGTAATTATAATCGATTTTAACAAATATCCTGCACCGAGAAAATAAACACCAACCCAAGAAAATTCAGTGATTTTCTATAGAGTCATCACTCTGAGGACTCGTTAGCCTGACTAGCTAATATCCAATAGGGTTCTACCAACTTATATACAAGAATATAATGCCTATGCTTTTACAAATAAGTTTCAACATGTATTATGTACGTCACCATGGTATTTATAACTTGTATAACTAGTATGATTTATAACATGAGCATCATGTATTGCATTTAGTGTAATAATATTTATGAATTAAATTCTCTACGGAAGGAAACTCATTAACGGATAAGAGCTCATGTAATAGTAAATCAAGGTGAGGTTGCATCTACTATATGATACCTTCATTATGAGCAATAAAATGATATCTAGCATATTTGAAAATAGATTAAAAACTTATAATATCAAGGAATCTATTGCGAGTAACAAGGATAACGCCTCAAATAAAAAAAGATATGTTTATGCTTTAATAAATAACAAGTACTTATAGTGCTTGACACGAATTCCAACTTCAATTGTTGTTCATTCGACTCCACTAAGCGGAGGTCTTACAAGAAGCAAAATCAGACAACTACAAACACACACTTCAAGTCATCCAAGCTAATTGGTAGAAGCTACACCATCAATGCTAATATTAGCTATCACAAAGATGAGATTTTCCTTACAACCCTCCTAGTCACATCAAATGATCTATAAATTGGAAAATCCTCCCCCAAAATAAACTTAGGTTAATATTTATAATATGTTGACAAGCTACAAGATATATACGATTTACTCTAACCAAAATTTAATCTAAAAAATAAAGACCTTCCTATGCCAGTTATAACCCGCAAGAATGTTGGGGAAGTAAATCATGCAGTGAACACAAACAAGAAAGAGAAAATATAGCAGAAAGAAAGGACACCAATATTTAACTTGGAAAAATCCAAAACCGGGAAAAAGACTACGGAGCCACACCACACTAAGAAATTCACTATGAAAATTTGAGAGAAATAATATAGATCTCTCTTCTTTCTCACTCTCTTCTTGTCTCTCTTCACACTTGCACTAGTCTATTTTCTTACAAGAATAAACAAAGAGAAATTATAAAAACCCACTAAGGGATGTAACCCTTAATAAAAACAAGAAATAAAATTGCTAGTCTGTCTTGTAGGGTGCTATGCTAGATTTGGAGCACCGTGGTGCTCAACTTTCTGTCTCCTGTCTGCCTGATAACACTATAGTGCCGGGGTTTAGAGCACCACAACGCTCATTGGAAGCGCTACAACACCGGGATTTGGAGCACTGCAGCACTCTGCTCTCTGTCTGTCTCCAAGTAATTACAGAACGCCGCAGTTTTTGGGTATATAGCACTGTAATGTTGCATTGTTGTATAGAAAAAAAAAGGAATAACCATTAAGAAGACGAAAAGGAGGGATGAAAACTCACTATTATAGAAGAGAGGGAATTCAGAGAAATGTTTGTCGATGGTTGCTGTCGTTTGAAAAGGAAGAGGAGGGGGGGGGGGGGGTTTGCTATGTGAGGGAGAAGAAGAATAAGAATGATGTCCTAGTTTTCGCTTTCTTAAATTACTCCCATGGCGTAGACGAGTGGGAAGTTGAGCGCGGGAGGATCTCACAAGCATAGGCAAAATTGGAGAGAGAAGTGCATAAAGTTTGCATGCGAAGGAGGTATGTTACGTGCGATAGGGGTGATTTACTTGTTTGATTTGCGAGATGGCGTTGCGATCTGGGGGAGGCTTTGGTAGATGGAATCCTTTGGACTGAACTGGTCCAGGATATAACAATCTCCCTCTTTAATTTCCTTTTCATTTTCATCTTTCATATGAATATGTAAATTCCTACTTGGACATTCATTTGCATAGTGACAAATTTGATGGAATTTAAAGTACACTTATGTAGAAAATTTAGAACTGAATTTAACTACATTAGGTTCATTTATTATCCTTGTTAATAATGATTTCACTGCCTCTAGAAGTAAGTGCAAAAATTTAGTTTGGATATTTTGAAGATAAGTATGTTTCATGTATATGCTCTTACTAGTAGAGAATTTCAATATTTGCTTTAAATCTAATGAAAGTTGGAAGACATTATCATGTAATTTAATCATATGTGTAATATTTCTCTTTTAATATAATAAGGCCTTAATTCAAATATGAACCTAGATAGTGTTGTTTTGGGATTTTCCATTAGTTTAGATTGCATCTGTAACTCTTTAAATATATTCATATATTTTGTAATAATTTGTTTTAAGTATGAAATCCATCAAGAAATAGATCATAATATGATAAGAGGATCTATTTTTCCTTAAGTAAATCATTTGTTTTTCGATCCAAGTCATGTTTGAATTTTTACCAAGCATTTCTCTTTATTTTTTCATACTTATCCAATGTATTTTAGCTTGTCCAATTAATTTTAACTTTACAAATCTGTTGCTAACCAGATGGTTTACCATTTAAAGAAGTTATTCATATCTATAACCTTAAAAAAAAACTTAAGGACCTATCTTCCCATCAAATGTAACTGTTCCAATTTTTACTTTCTTCATTGTAGTAATCTAAATCACATATCTATTATTTTTTATTACAACATACGTCATTATCATATATTCTATAAGGTCTATTTAGATTATTTGTACTATGATGAATTTCCTATTGCTGGATTAACATGCAGATTGACTTCGCATCAATAAGAGTAAAATCAACTTATTGTTCACGTGGTCGGGAATGAGTTATTTTCATAATATTGTTTTTCTTAAATTAATTTAGAATTAATGTTTAGAAGTTTAGAATTAAGAATACCAAGTAAAAAGTTGAAATCTACGTGTTTGTTGAAACCAAGATGGTATCATGCTTGAGTAAAATAATCACTCAATCAATCTAATAATAAGATTTTGAGCAAGAAATAAAAGTAGTAAAAGAGATGTCATCATAAGAAGGATAATCTTGCTCCATTTTTGTATAAAGAGATAATTTTTTCAGAGATTCTAGAAATTTCCCTTTTGATCAAAAAGATAATTCTTGGAAGTAGAAAAAATAACACATCTAACTAGATTTTTATTCAAAACAAAATTGATTGAGTTTTGTAAATACCTTATATTCTTACTCATAATTGAAATTCCGTTGGAATCCTTTTATCAGCTTCTTGCAAAAAAGCTGAAGTCACCTATGAGGTCATGCTTCTGATGAAAACTTGCCAACCATAGGTTTTGCCAAAGAAAATACCTGGGTAGCCTCAAATTATGAACAACCCAAGCACTCAACACTCGTGATTACTAGTTGCTCATAAATGCCTGCAACTTGTGACACTAGATGCATGCTCACTTCACAATAGAGGCCAACCACAGGAATCACAACTGCAATTTTTCCTTGTGAAATAGAAACTAGAGGCTATAATATTTGTAGCTTGAATAGCTGTTTGAGTAGGAGAACTGCACTAAAGCTTACCTAGTTGGCTGCAACGAGCAGAACCACTGCTCAACAGACAAGCCAAAAGAAAAGTCACAAAAGTAGAGAACCCAAAATAAAGAATCCAGGGGGACTAGGGCAGTGAAATTTAGTTCAAATTAATAATGTATCTGAAACTACTAAAATCAAATAGAAGGCCCATATTTTAAATTGTTAGTCTTAATGCACATGATTTTTGTTTTCAAGCGTTGTAGAGTTGCATCAACAAGCTATGCCAAATGGATGCTTAAAATATATCTGCTTCTTGCTTTAATGCTCAAGAGTTACGTTTATTTGATTTGTTGTTTTTCTTATAATTTGTCGCTTCACATTCAATTCTTCTCATTGGATGAATTTCCACGCTGGCAAGCATTTCTGTATTCGAGAATAGCTTCTGTATGGGGTGCTATAATAGTTTTCAAGATCACCTTATTAATACTTTTGTCAATGGTGCAGGGGAGATGGTAGCATGTTCTGCTGGCACAAACTTCACCCCTCATATAATTACTGTAGCATCCGGCGAGGTATGGTTTAGCTGTTCTAGTTAATTGAAGTCTTTCTTATTGTTTTCCCCCCAAAAAAGTCTTTCTTATTGTCTATCAATGGCAATCTGCAATGATATGTAATTTACATCTTTTTCTGCAGCCTAAAAGCAAATTATCACATTTTAAGGTCTTTTGTTATTTTTGCTAAGCATTTTGTAGTAAGCGGAACACTTGAGGATTTAATGCTTGTTTGAGGTGGCTGTAATTGCCTTTCGTGTTATTGTCCCACCCCTTCATATATCCTTGTTAACCCAAAGAGAGTGCTGCAAGAGATGTTTGTTTTTAAAAGAGCAACTACACATGCCCACTACCACATTGTCTGACAACAACAAATCATACCTATTATCCACCATTGATACATAACAAACACACCAAATATCCACCTTACATGTGTCTGTAAAAGTCTATATAAGGATGTCACTTTATACTGTAATGGATATACTGAAATGCATTTACTCCTCTAATTCCTTTGGTCTGTTACAATATTTCTGATTTCATGTACACAGCTCTTAAGGCTGTCATCATGGTATCAGAGCAGGCATAAGGACAACACCTTTCTCCTCTACCAAGAAACAGCTATGTCTTCTTCCTCCCAAACAGCAGAAAACTCTTCCGCCTCAGCCACCAACCCCACACCCATTCCTTCTTCCTTGAAGCTTGTTCTCTCCACCATTAAAACAATCGTCCCCATATCTCTATCCAACGACAACTACTCTATATGGAGATCGCAGATTCTCAAACTTCTGCGCGCAAACGGCTTCGTCGGGCATCTTGACCACACAGCGGCCAAACCAGCTCGTCTTCTACAGCAACCTGACAACACCACTATTCTCAACCCCTCATACCAGCAATGGCTGCTCATTTATCAAAATCTGGCAGCGGCCCTTTGCTCCACAATCTCCCCTTCCATCCTACCCTACGTCCTTCATTTTGATAGCTGCTCTGAAATTTGGAATACACTTGAATTCCGGCTATAATCCTCCAATCGATCAAGAGTCATCCAGCTGAAAAACGAACTCCACAATGTTTCTATGAAAAATCTCACCATGCCTTAATACCTAACCACCATTAAAACACTGGTAGATAACATAGCAGCAGCTGGCTCCACGGTTGACCTCGAGGACATCATCCTCTACACACTTAAGGGTCTTCCCCCTTCCTATCAAGCCTTCAAAACCTCCATTCGCACCAAACTGACCCCCATCAGCCTCGACAATCTGTATTCACTACTTATCAGCGAGGAAATCACTCAAGTAGAGGAATCCAAGATCGCTCTACCTCCCACAGATACGAATACTGCTCTCTATGCTACAAGGGGTCGTGGTCACCATGGCAGAGGTCGTTACTCCCCCAAATCCTCAACTACTAGTCACCCAGAATCCGCTCCTCCTACTGTTTGTCAAATCTGCAACAAGCGGGGCCACTCCGCTACCCAATGCTGGCACAGACTCAATGTCAACTACACGCCGAACTCAGCATAGCATGTCTCTAAGGCATTCGTTGCAAACTCTGCTCCACTCAAGACTGACTGGTATCTGGACTCTGACGCATCTTGGCACCTCACAAATACGATGGACAACATTACTCATCCGGTTCCTTACACTGGCTCCGACAGCATCATTGTTGGCCATGGAGGTAATCTACCTATTGCTCATGCTGGTCCTGGTATCCTCCCCACCCCTACCCGTAAGTTACTTCTATCCCAAATATATCATGTTCCTCAGCTATCTCATAATTTGTTATCAATTTTCAATCTCACTAATGACAACAATGTTTCCATATCTTTCTCTCCCAATGGCTTTTCCATAAAGGATCTGAAGACTCAGACTCTTCTCTTACACAGTCCATGTCAAAATGGTCTCTACACACTTAAGCTTCCCAAACCAGCAACATCACTCAAAGCTCTCTCAGCCATAGCCACAACCTCTACAATCTGGCACAACCGGCTCGGGCATCCACACTCTCGAGTCACAGCGGCCATCTCTCAACAAAATCAACACTTACATATACCTAAATTCACTAGTTTCTGTTCAAACTGTAAGACTTGCAAAAGTCATAAGTTAGTTTTTCCACTTTCTAAGAGTTCTGTATCTTCTCCCTTAGCTCTACTACATCTTGATGTATGGGGTTCATCCCCAGAATTATCTATCCAAGGCTATAAATACCATCTTTTAATTATTGACGATTTTTCGCGTTACTCCTGGCTGTTTCCTCTGCATAAAAAATCTTAAGTTCCTCAAATCTTTAACAATTTCAAAAATCACATTGAAAAACAACTATCCAAACCTATCAAATGCATAAAAACTGATGGCGGAACTGAATTCCTCAACTCCACGTTAAAACTTATACTGCAAACCAATGGCATATATCACCAAATATCCTGTCCCTACACACCCGAGCAAAACGGTACAGCAGAACATAAAAACATACACATCACAGACACCACAAGAACTCTCCTTCACACCGCCAAACTTCCCTACCACTTTTGGCCAAATGCTGCTCTCACAGCAACCTATCTTATTAACCGCATGCCGTCAGCCACCACTCACTTCATTTCACCACTGCAACTTCTACTAAACCAAAAACCAGACTATTCCCATCTAAAAACATTCGGCTGTGCATGCTACCCATGGCTACAACCCAACCAACGCCACAAACTGCAACCTAGAGCTCCACAATGCGTTTTTCTGGGCTACTCAGACTCCTACAAAGGCTATAAGTGTCTGAACATATCAACCCACAAACTCATCATATCTAGGCTTGTAGTCTTTGATGAACATACATTTCCATATCCAGCCACAAACCAAAAAGCCTCTCCTACAATAGCATCCCACCCCACCTCAAATAACCCCTTACTCCTAACCCCAACCTCCATCTACACACCCACATCTCCTACCACTATTACTTCCCCCACACAACGGCTCTCCACAAGCTCAACCACAACCCCAATTTCCTCTCAAACCATCCCGCAGCCCAACCTACCTCTAGTTACACTCCCATCTTCACCCCCACCATATACTCCTCATCCCATGCTAACCCGCCTAAAAATTGGCTCTCTCAAGCCTCGAACCATACTAAATCTTCTTCATACTACCACAACATCCCCAACCATTATTATTGAGGACCCAACTACATATTCTGAGGCAGCTAAGCAGCGTCATTGGCGAGATGCAATGGCTAGTGAGTTCCTAGCTCTACAAACCCAAGGTACTTGGACACTTGTCCCACCTCCTCCCAAAGCCAATATCTTAAGATGCAAATGGACTTACCGCTCCAAATTTCACTCAAATGGCACCCTAGCCCGCTATAAGGCACGCCTTGTAGCGTAGGGCAATAACCAAGAACATGGACTGGACTACACCGACACCTTTAGTCCAGTAGCCAAAATGCCCACCATTCGTGTTCTGCTTACTATTGCTCTCCACCACAGATGGCCAGTCCATCAACTAGATGTAGCCAACGTTTTCCTCCACGGTGATCTTCATGAAACAAGTTACATGACCCAACCGAAAGGCTTTGAGGATTCTGCTCATCCCAACCACGTATGTCTCTTACATAAAGCACTATATGGCCTTAAACAGGCACCTCGTCAATGGTTCACCACCTTCTCCAAATTCCTTCAAACTCTCGGCTTCCTACACAGTAATGCCGATCACTCCCTTCTAACTCTCTCGCTCAACAACATTCACATCTATTTTCTAATATATATAGATGACATACTTATTACAGGCAATTGCTCCACCACTATATCCAAACTCATTCACTAAATCAGTCATCAATTCACCATGAAATAACTTGGTCTCATTCACAATTTTCTCGGTATCACCATTCAAACCACCGCTCAATCCTATTTCCTCTCCCAAACAAACTATGCAACCTCTATTCTTCACCAAGCTGGACTTCAGTTGTGCAAATTTCTCTCTAACCCCACATCTACCAAAAACATCCTCCAAGACTTCTCTGATAGCATTCTCAATTCACCTTTAATCTACCGCCAAATAACAGGCTCCCTACAATACCTCACCATAACCAGGCCAGACATAACATATGCGGTTAATCTTCTATGTCAACACATGCACGCTCCGGAACCGGCTCACTTCCATCAGCTGAAATGGCTCCTTCGGTATCTTCATGGCACCCTGGACTACGCCATCCCCATCAACAGCGGACCGCTATAGCTAACCTCCCTCTCGGATTCAGACTGGGCCAATGATCCGAACACCAAAAGATCCACCTCCGGCTATTGCTCCTTCTTAGACAATACCTTGATATCCTGGTCTGTTAAGAAGCAACATACAATGGCTCGCTCCTCAACCGAAGCAGAGTACAAATCCCTCGCAGCAGCTACTGCCGACACTTTATGGCTTAGAAGACTCCTAGCAGACTTTCAAATCCCTATTCAGCAGCCCACAATAATATATTGTGACAACACTTCCGCTATAGCTCTTGCAAACAATCCGGTGTTTCATGCCAGAACGAAACACATAGAAATTGATCATCACTTCATACGAGATAACATTCAAGCCAAGCACATCACCATTGCTCCTATCAGCACGGTTGATCAAATAGCGGACATCTTTACCAAGCCACTATCCACAAACAGATTCTTCAAGCTTCGTGCCAAACTGTCGGTTCAACCGCCACCATCAATTTGCGGGGGGGATAAAAGAGCAACTACACATGCCCACTACCACATTGTCTGACAACAACAAACCATGCCTATTATCCACCATTGATACATAAAAAACACACCAAATATCCACCTTACACGTGTCTATAAAAGTCTACATAAGGACGTCACTTTATACTGTAATGGATATACTGAAATGCATTTACTCCTCTAATTTCTTTGGTCTGTTACAGTATTTCTGATTTCATGTACACAGCTCTTAAGGCTGTCATCAGTTTTGTGTTCGTTTTTGGGTAAGTGTTAGCCACTTGTCTATGATGTTGCCAAACAGTGCATTCATGAGGTGCACTTGTGAGCACTGCCCACCACACCCCAGATGAAATCTTAAACAAGACCCTTGGTTAATGTCAAATGATGCACCATGCCGTGAAGATTCCTTAGTGTCAAGTGCATGTAAAAGACATCTTGAGTGGTATTTGTAAAATTGAAAAAAATATTACTTGAGATATTAATTAATTCAACAGTCTATGACAAAAAAATCCCATCAAAAAGAGAAAATAATGTTACATAAAAAAATGTTTCTCATGCATGATGATTAAATTATATATAACACTCGAAATTCACTTAAATCAAATCAATACCTACGGTGCCACTAAAAACAAAACAAATGCAAAAAAGGATACCTAAACTTGAAACTATGTCAACCACTATGCATGCATTTGACAAAAAATTGCAACAATTGAACAAACAAATAATCACTCATGCTTTACTAATCATATCAACATTGGAGGTTGTTAGTGACTTAGTTCTATGTGGAATCTGATTGTGTTGATCAATCGGGTTGTATTGTTGCCTCGGATCTCAATTCAGTCTGTTGAGCTCGTTGGGGGGTTGCAGGGGGTCCTTCCCCTGAAAATCTTTTTCCATACAGCGCCCCGGTGCTGTGTACTTGAGCTCGTTGGCGATGCATAATTTGGTGGAAAAAGACAGAGAAGTTGCGTGTTGCGGTGCTACAAACCTTGACGCTGCCAAGGAGCTCTACAACTCTCCAGACCCGATGTTGCGACACTGTTGTGCAGGTTGAAATCAGAGAGTTGGGAGCGCCACAGCGCTACGAGACTGGCTGAGCAGTTTTCATTAAGGGTTGCGTCCCGTGGTGGTTATATTGAATCTCTTTGTATGTTCTAGTGTGTGAACGATGCAAGAAAGAGGAGAAGCAAGGAGAGAGTGTGAAAGAAGAGATCTGTACTATTTCTCCTAAATTTTCATAGTGAATTTCTTGGTGTGGTGTGGCTTCGTATTTTTTTCCTGGTTTCGATTTTTTTCCACGTTAAATCCTAATGTTCTTTCTTTTCCGTTGCATTATCTATTTCTTGTTTGTTTCGTTGTGTGTTTTACTTCCCCCCAATAGAGGTAGATCATAAGATAAACAAGGGAAATTGCTCTTAGAGAAGAAATAACCGCAAATGCCACATACTTTCATGACCCACCAAACTGATTTTGACAACATAATAACTAGCAGTGTGACTCTAATAGTTTACAAATAAATTAATATAAACTGTCATTGATCATATACATTTATATCCACTAAAGCAGTGTCATACAAGCAAATTAATGTCAACATCCATTCAGTTTATCCATTCAGAACAAAAATCTAATTATTATTACATTCATCTGAAGAGGGATCCAAACTCCAACTGTAAGTACATAATACGCATTAATTGGCAAACTATTGAAGACATACTGAACTCATATCACAAATGCGATCATCAACAACAAATATCCATAAAACTTACTCATCATGAACGTGTCTCTTAATTTTGATGATTGCATAAAGGACACCCTTCCTGAACCATCATAACATGTATAAAGGAATGAGTTTTTCCAATTCAGTAGGCGGATCACTTACAGTATAATAACTAGGAAACTAAAAATTGATATATGCGTACTGCTATATAAGAAGTTATAATATTCATAGAAAAAACATATATAATGATACAGAGGAAATTTTAAGTATCAAATTTGAAAACAGAAAAGGAAGAGAAATTTTTTTGAATTTATTTTATTCAAACTATTTAGTTCTGGATTTGCACAACAAAAAGAGTGGGAAAGGAAACCCAAATTCTAGAAAAGTCATAATATAAATAATTCAAAACAAGGAAACATTAATAATTTGCTAAAAACGTTATTTTCCAATTTCTGGGATTGTTCCTATTTTTTCACACACTCCTCATGGTCATGAATAAATGTTTATCATTCCTAGATCGTCAACTAGCGTGTCAAAAGCTTTGATTTTAGAAGTCCTGTTAGAATATTTGCCAAATTTTGCTTTGTTGGAACATAGGTCATACAGATAAACCTTTCCTTATTTTTTTTCTTCGATAAGGTATATACCCACTTTAACCTGTTTTATTCAGTTACTATGGACTGAGTTGTCTGCAATATTGATTGTTACCTTATTGTTGCAAAGCAGCTTTCATATAATATGTACTTTGAACTCTTAGCTCTTCCAACAAACATTTTTCGCCAGATTAATTCACAAATTCCTTTAGCTAGAGTTCAAAATTCTACTTTTGCAATACTATGATCTAATTGCTTTTCGCTTCTCAAAGTGACTAGATTTTTCCACTGTTGACCTCAAACCGTCTGCCTAGCCACCTCACGGATCCCACTACCTCCACTCATGCACGATCTCACAACTGCCTCACTCACGACACAAAACTCCCTCACATGACAGAAATCTCTCCTGCTCACTCATTCGACTCTCCCGACCTCAGACGCATGTAGACAACCCCAACTAAGAACTCCCTCTTCCAATCTCTCGCTCGATCTCCACCCTGCCTCCCCCTGCGTTTGACTCCCAAGTGCGATCAGACCCGTGAATGGGATCTCTAGATCCCGCAACCTTTGCTCGCTGATCTCAGTCGACCGAACAGCCCGTGCCTCCCATGCGACGTAGGTCCTCGCGACCGACCCCGACTCCGACTCCCGAGCCCGCATTGTCTGACTCAAACCCATGCGATCAGCCTCCTCTAAGCTCCCGCGCACGATCGGACCCACCGAGCCGCATGGACCCAGGCCTCCGTCCGATCTCTCACGTTCGCCTTCTGATCTTTTGAGCCAAAGCAAACCCACGCCACACCTCCATTTAATGTGAGTGTGAATGGGAGTGAATAAGGTTTTGTATATAAGAATATATATATACGATAGGGATCTCACACTTTAGTACGATAACTTGACCTTAGTCTCTTACCATCAATAGGGCTTATCGAGTCTATCTCTGTAAAGGCTGCAATGCCCCTTTATTCATTTTTGTCACATAATAACCATTTCTTTTTCATGCATCTTAAGATCTTGTAGGCATCTTACAAGTGTTCTTCAGATAAGAGTGCATGTATTAGCTTACTTCATTGACTACAAACACATCATTCGGTCTTGTATACAACAACAACAAAAACAACAAGCCTTTATCCCACTACGTGGGGTCGGCTACATGAATCCTTTTTCTCCATTATGTCCGGTTAAGAGTCAAATTCTCATTTAGATCTAATAAAGAAATGCCATTTCTAATATTTTCTAACCAAGTCTTTTTAGGTCTACCTCTACCTTTCTTAACATAGGTTAAATCTAATACATCCACTCTCCTAACCAGTCATTGGAAGGCCATCGTTTTCTGTGACCAAACCATCTAGGGCGACTCTCTCTAATTTTATCTGCCATTGGAGCTACTCCAATCTTTTCACATATATGCTCATTTCATATCCTATCTCTATCTCTAAGAGTAAAGCCACTCATCCACGTGAGCATCCTCATCTCTACAACACTTAACTTAATATTATGCTCTCTTTTAATGGCCAACATTCTATGCCATAAAGCATTGCAGGTCTAACCACCATCTAATAGAATTTTTCCTTAAGTTTGAGTGATACTTTTCTATCACACAACAAACCCGATGCATTCCTCCACTTCATCCATCCAACTTGAATTCTACTAATAATATCCCCATCTATTTCACCATCACTCTGAACAATAGACCCAAGATACTAAAACGTGTACTCTTATTAATGACTTGATCGCTCAAAATCACAATCCTCCCACTAGATCTATTACTACTAAAATACACTCCATGTATTCAGTTTTAGATCTACTCAAACGAAAACCTTTAGACTCCAAGGTTGACCTCCATAATTCAAGTTTACCTTCAACTCTCTCTTTAGTCTAATCAACAAGAAGAATATCGTCAGCAAAAAGCATACACCAAGGAACATCCTCTTGCAAATCTCTAGTAAGAATATCCATGACTAAATCGAAAAGATATGGGCTTAAGGCTGATCCTTGATGTAATCCAACTGAAATTGGAAAATACTTGGTCAAACCACCTTGTGTTTGAACACAAGTAACAGCTCCAACATACATATTCATAATGACTTGAATATAAGCATTATTAATCCCTTTCTTTTTAGAACTCTTCATAACACTTCTCTTGGAACTTTATCATATGCTTTCTCTAAATCAATAAATATCGTATGAAGATCTTCCTTTTTCTCTCTATACTTCTGCATCAAACCTCTCAATAAATGCATGGCTTCCATAGTAGACCTACCGGCATGAATCCAAATTGATTTTGAGAAACATTAGTATCACATCGTAACCTATGCTCCATAACTCTCTCCCATAATTTTAAAGTATGACACATCAACTTAATTCCTCTATAATTTGCACAATCATGTGCATCACCTTTATTCTTAAAGATATGAATCAACACACTCATTCTCCACACATCTGACATCTTTTTAGTCTTCAAAATAATATTATAAAATTTAGTAAGCCAAGAAATTCATTCATCTCCTAAGCATTTCCACACATCTATTGGAATATCATCAGGTCCAAAAGTTTTCCTACACTTCATTTTCTTTAAAGCTTCTCTAACTTCAGTTTTAGTAATACACTCATAAAAATAAAAAATCTCTATTTTCATTTATAGTGTTAGTTACTAAAGTCAATAGTATTTTCACAATCTTCATTGAAAAGCTTAGCAAAATATCCCATCCACCTTTGTTGAATATCCTCTTTTAAAAAAAACACTTTTTGATCTTCATCCTTAATGCACTTCAGTTGAACTAAATCCTTACTACTCCATCCTCAGCATTCGGTCTTGTATTAGAAATATATATAAGTTTCCAAACCAATCTTTGGTATCTCTCCGTTTACAAGAAATTCATTTTTGAATTACTTATAACTTGTGTTTAATTCAATAAATGTTTTAGTGGCTTGCACCTAATCATTTTTTATTTCTTTCAATAAATCAAGCATGTATTTTTGTTGTCGGTAAAAAAATGTATTGATGTTGAGCAAAAATTAAATACTTTTATTGTTTTTGGCCATCTCCATTCCAAGGAACTATCTAAGTTGTCCTAGATCCTTAATTTCAAATTCCTTTAAGAGTATATTTTAATTGCTTAATTTCTTAATCGTAATATTACTTTAGTTAATATAATGTTTTGACATACACAATGACAATAGTTTTTTTTCCATCATGTGAATATATGAAGGAAGGGTATGATCAATTTGTGCTTGAATATATCCATTCCTCTAAATCTATCTATAGTGTTCAAACTAAGCTCTAAGTGATTATTTTTATCCACACACAGGCTTCTTTTGTTTGCATATAATGCTTCTACTTCACTTATTTTCTTCAAAACTAGGTGGAAAGTCCATGCTTAACTCTTCATCAAGTTTACCATTAAGAAAAACATTTTTGACATAAAGTTGGTATAGACCATAATCGAGATTGACTGCTGATGATAGTAAGACTTGATGAGGACATCGTCAGTGATTTCGACATGTGTACCATCGGAGACACCAGAGATCGACGGTCACGATCAGGAGTTTATATTCTGAGTCATTTTATGTAGTAGTTTATTTTTATTTTTTCAGTTTTACTGTTTTACCCTTATGGGTGGTCACTTGATGTTGTAGCCCGAGGGCATTTTAGTATTTTATTTTCTTCCTTTCGGCCTATTTATATGAGGCCCCTTACATTGTATGAGAGGATGATTGATTAATGAAAATTTCCTTTGCCTTCTTCTTCATCTTGTGTGAGCACTAGAGGAGAGAAAGAGAGCTCAAGGTGAGAGCAAGCGAAATACCCATCAACCGGTGGAAGAGTCCTCGGTTCGTGGTCCTTGTATTTTTATTTCTTTCATCTATTCTTCTTCTCCTCCCCGCCTCCCACCCGCCGATTCCTCTTAGTTCCCCCCCCCCCCCCCCCACCGCCGGTCACCTCCCTATTTCCCATCATCTCCACCTCCAACCACCCGCCCCAACCCCTAACCCGCCGGCATCTCCTTCCCCACCTCACCGCCCCCTCCTTTTCCCCTTGGACCGACCCCCACTCCCCCACCACCGGCCTCCCCGGACGCCTGAACCCGCCGGCCACCCCACCGCCAGCCGCCGGACTTCCCCTCCCCACCGTTCCCCTCCTCCCAAGCCCAAAGCCGCCGGCCTTCCTAATTTCCCTCCAAGGATTTTGAAATTTTCAAAATTCAAAGCCCATAAATACTTTCCTAAAATAACTCTCCCCATTAGGAAGGATTATCAATTTGAATTCAATTCAATATTTGAATTCAAATAGTTCCCTCCCTACTAAGTCCCAATATTAGGAAACCTCCCTCTAATGACTCAAATCTGAAATTAATTTCAGATTTGATGTCAATTAGCATTTAATCCTCATGGCCCACATACAACGAATCTAGACATCTTGCTCCTCCTTTATGTGGCCGGCCCCTCCCTTGCCTTTTCTCCCTCCTAATCAACTCCCAATCACAATTAATGGTTCCCTAATTCCCTCTCTAATAATTGCCCAAGTCCTATTTGAAATTTAAATTTAATTTCAAAGTGTTTCCCTCCAATTTCACTTAACCTGAAATTAATTTCAGGTTATCTAATCCCAACGCTTTCCAATTCAAACCTAGCCTCCTACCCTCTCTTCCTCCCGCCATCCCAAAACCCCACCCCTACCCAAACCGCCGGCCTCCCTCTCCACCCGCCACCTCCTTCCCCTCTCCTCCCCACTTCAATATGCATGGAGGAACTCGAATGGAACTTTGGATTCGTGCATGACGATCGAGGTCAAGTCGACATCCTCCAATCGCCCTTCTTTGACGTGGGCTTTGATTTCGACGACACCGTTGAGGAATACATCGACCGCATCCAATACGACTTAGTGGACGTGATCGACGAGCAAAGATCAAAGGGACGTTGGATAATCTACGGTCATCCACCACCTCCTCCAATTCCGGCTACCTCTCCGGCGACTACTACCCTCCGCGCCACTTGTCTTCTAGTGGCTTCGCTAAGTGTGCTTGCAACGTTCATCCGCTAACCTCCACTATTAAGAGAGCGAGTGAGGGACCTCAAGGTGAACGATCTAAATTTTAAACGTGGGGATCTTGTTAAACTTGTTATTTGCATTACTTAGTAGTTGTTAAAAATTATTTTGCAAGTCCTACTAATCTCAACTTGTAATCCATTGCTCTTACCGAATCTCTCATGACACATTCTTAAAGATTAACTTGAGCACGCAATAGGTTTACTATTAGTAAGCAAAGTTCAATAGTTACATTAATCTCTTATGTGCAATTCTTGCTTCCATGCATATGTTTCACATCAAGACTCTTGAAGAATGTCTTTGTTAGTATACTTCAAGAGTATGTGTGAATCCCTGGCAATTAAACAGGCCTTGTACTTTTATATTGTGCTATCAGGCTTATATTTAGTACTAAATCCTTTTTTACAATCGATTAGTTTCTTCCCTCCTAGTAATTCAACATCCCATGTTTAAAGATATCTATTTTTTATTAAATCATTTCTTTGCTTGGGTCTCATATAGCCTCGTGAATGTTCTTTGGGCTTGCAACTTGATCAATATTTTAAGTAAAGACTTGCAATGCTAGACAACCTATGATAACATAAGTAACTTGACATGTGATAGGGTAAAAATGTAAATTCTAAGGGTCAATATTTTAAGATCAGATTCACCATTTTCAACTTCTTGTGGATTTACCTTACGTTTGCACTTTATTTCTTTTTTTTTTAAAATACTTGCACTTCTCCATCTTTTTTCACAATTTTCTTCTATTAATGGCATTTCTAATGGGGTAGAATTCATATTAAAGGAAGTTGTATCTAGAGGAATAAGTACGAGTCAAATTTATAGATTAATAATGGTGGGGTATGGAATCAATAATAGGTAGGGAAATGAAAGGATGCATGTGTCTCTTTTCCCATAGTGTCTTCCCCTAAAGTGGTGGGGTTGTCAAATTGGTGTTTTTATTAGAAAGAAACTAAGATCGACAAATCATTGTTCAGTTGCATGACAATAACACTTGTACCCTTTGTAGTTGGGCAGTAGCAATGGAATATGCATTTGTTGCTCTATAATTCATTTTCACTTTTTGTATTATTATTACATATCAAACAATAAGCAATCAAAGAGGAAAAGACTTGAGCAGTTGAGTTTGAGGATAGGTCTCAAATTTTGAAGTTGAGCATAGGGGAAGTCTATTGATGAGATAAGAAGTTGAACTACATATCCCTAAAAGCATTATAGAACAAATTTATTGACCATAAGAGCACAAATCACTTCTAATAAATGAGTAATTTTTGTTTTATTTGAAGTTTCGAACACAATAATTTTGAAGAAATATATTATGATTTTGAAAGAAAGTTCCAAATGATTGAATTGAAATAGTTTCAACCATTATTGTTGCGAAGGATTTTTATGGAAGACAAAAATTTATTTTGTTTAAAGTTGTGGAACTATTGAAAGGTCACTACCACCCATCTTTTTCAATTATCAATCCAACATGCTTTAGGGTGATCATTAATGTGAGTAACCCTTGATTTTCATAAATATTAGGCATCCTTGAGGGGACTCAAACATTATTGTGAATCAAAGAGAATATATGTGAAGGGTTATAATGATCCAAATAATAGGTTTTAGGAACAAAAATAATGGTATAGTTTTCATGCAAGGCTTGAAAAATTCGAGAATTGTCCAAATTGTATAGACCAATATACATCCTAGTATTGCAAGTCCTGTCTCTGATTAGAAAACTTGAAATTCATATTGGGAAGAAGAGAATTTTGATAGAAAAAAAAATGATTGCACTTGGAATTTGAAGCATGATAAACCAAGGAAAGCATCAAATTTGACACTTGCATGCACGCTTGAATTTTAAATTCTTGATGCAATGAGTTTAGAAAGTGCATCATATGTGATTTTTGTTCATATGATTAGAGGCCCTGGAATCAACAATACATTACATATTTTTTGTCACCTGGTTAGAGGCCTTAGAATCAACAATCCATCGCTCATTTCAATTTTGGCATTTTGTGCATATGAGTAATTTTCCTTTTATGTTTTTGAATAGTTAGGGAGGATGATGATGGAACCGAAGAATTGTTTGTTAAATTTTCTTGGGTGAAGAATACTTGCAGATGTTCAAGTTGTTTCTTAGTTTCTTAGTGAAAGAGATATTGCCCACTTTGTTCCGAGTAATAGCTTAAAAGTTCTCAACTAGATTACCATTGCTTTCTTGTTTTCCATTTTGTTGGCTCCCACAAATTGTCTAAAATACTTTTTTTTAGTGTGATAAGATTTTTGACAATGATTGCACCATGCATGGTTATTTTTTTATTGTCACGAGAATTCAATTATCCAAAATCTGGTTTTGGGTTTGGACTTGATGCACGTCTTCTTCTGTATTCATGAAAATCACCCTCTTATGGCTTTCCTCCTATCAAAGCTCCTTGAAAACTTCTTGCGTGTTGGGAAAAGGGTTCATTCTCAATAAGCAACCTCTTATTTCAACCAAATCCTTATTAAATCTACAAAATAAATTGAAAATATGTTCCTTTTCAAGCATTTGAGTATCTTCTAGATTGTCAAGTTGTGGAGATAAATTTTTTTAAAGGTGTAGAGATAATTTCTCCACCTAATCATTACTTTTATCTGCTACCCTTTCATTAACCCCTACAAGTTTATTACCAACAAGTATCTATATTACCTCTAATTATGTCAACTACCATCATCTACCTATATTACAAGCTTGCTACCTAGCACTTCTATGAACTATATAAGGAGTCAGGTGCCTATCTTGGCGCATCCTCAAAATCATAAGAAAAATAGAGAGAAGAGTGAGATAAAGAGGGGAGAGGAGCTTTCAACCATCCATATTAGGGAGAAGCTCTTATAGCAAAATATGGATGAGAGAAAGAAGCTCTTATAGCCATAAGGGGAATATGATAATAGTAGCAACATCAACGCCTTATTCTCCTTATTTAGCTTTCATTTTTATAGTAAGTGATTGCGTGTTCTCTCGTAATCATTGACATAGAATAATTATTTTATTATCCTTATCTTTAACTTTTATCGAAAGAAATCATTGATCTACTCTTTTAAAAAATATTGTGGAATATTTGATCTTTATATGATAGTGGATGTAAGTGAATATCATTGAACTATGTTATTTGTATTGCATTTATGATCTTTGGTGTTTTCATTCTCCATTTCATTTTGCTTTGTTTGAAAATTTATCACTATCTTAACAACTAGTTTTAGTTCTTTGGTTAAGCTACACATCAATTTAAGCAACGGAAGATGGACGTGTCAAGATTGATAAATTTGATAGCTGAGACTTTGACTATTGCAAAATACAAATTGAAGATTATTTTTATCAAGGAAAACTTTATCAACTTTTTAAGGAATCAAAGCATGCTGCTTTTGATCAAGATGAGTAGGAGTTAATGGATAGGCAAATATTGTGAGTTATTCACATATACCTGCCCAAGAAAATTATTTTCAACATTTCAAATGAAAGACCACAGTAGGCGTGATGAATTTAATATCAAACATATATGAGAAGCTCTCTACAATTAATAAAGTACATTTTATGCACAGTTTTTTGTATTTGAGGATGTTTAGGGCTTAATTAACTCAAACCCTCTGTTGCTTAGTATATCAATGAGTTCAACTCAATCATAAGTCAATTGAGCCCTGTACATGAACTTTGATAATGAAATTCGTGCATTGTGTTGGTTTTTGTTGCTAAGTGAAAGTTGGAATGATATAACAACAATTGTCATTGACTTTTATGGATTAAAAAATTGAAGTTAAATGATGTTAGAGACGTCATCCTTAATGAAGATATCTAATGATGAGAACAACTGAAATCCTTTCTTTTGCTTTAAATCACTACAGGAAATTCACGAAATACTGACGGATTTTCCGGCTGCAAAATTTCGTCGGAAATTGCTGACGGATTTTTTTCGTCAGAAATTCCGTTGGTAATTTTCTTTGGAACTTTTCCACTGGAAAAATCTGTTGGTGATTTTTGGTGGAATTTTGCCGCAGAAAATTTTGTCGGTAATTATATGACGGATTTTTTGACAGAAATGTTAATTTTTGATGGAAAAATCCATCGAAAATTCTACCGAAAAAGGCCCTATTTCATCTCGAGCCCCTCTTCCTCTCCCATGTCACATTTTTTTCTCCTCCAACCAAAGCTCTCAGCCTCTCTATTATCCCTCGCCATTCAACTTGATTTCTAGACAATTTTTCTCCATTTCTTTGATTTTTAGAAGGTAAAACTTCATATATTCAATCATTTTTTATTTTATATTCGCAGAGCTACTCAAGCGGATTTCTATATGTTTCTATTGGATCATTGTTATCTTTGTATCGGTTTTCCAGTTTTACCATATTTCAAAGAACAACAAGACTGAAAGGATTCTTCTTCGAAAATACTATTATATGATGCGAGTAAGATATTTTCATCATTTTTTAAATTAGATTCTCTTTAGAAACTTGCATTTATGTTATTTATTTAATTTATGTATCTAATGATTGGTTAAGGATTTTCTATTCTCTATCTATAGTTATTTAAACTAATGAAAACAACAATTAGCTTCATCTTCAACTTGCAAATTTTTTTTAATTTTTATATATAGTTTTTTGATGGAAATTTTCAACGAAATTTGACAGGTTTTCTTCGGTCGGTTAAGATAGCAATTTTCCATCGGTAATCCTCCAGAAATCCTTTAGAAAAATTTTTGACGGAAAATTTCCGTAGGAAATTATTTTCCAACTTGCATTTTACCGGCGGAAAAAATTCCGTCGGAAATCCGTTAGAAATGCTAAATTTTGACATAAAATGATCAATTTCTGATGGAAATGTTCGCTGGAAATTGGCCTGTAGTGAATCTTAATGATAGAAGCATGTCTTTGATGCGTCTTGGAATTAAAAACAACAAAATAAATAGAAGAAAAATACAAGAATACAAATATGGGGGCTGATTTTTTATTACTTCTTCAACAACAACTAAAGAAACAATTGATCTACTATTCGAGAGGTAGATCGGCTCTCCCACAAATCCTAGCCATCGCTAGAAAACTCACACCAATCCTTTGGAAATCCCCCCCTTTGCTGCCCTTGGTTCCGCTCAGCCAAAGGGCTGGGCTAGTCCAGGCTGGCTAGGTGGGCCCCCACCTTGGCGTATCAATACTTCCCCCTAAAGACGCACTTTGTTCTCAAGGTGGAAAGATTAGAACTGCCTCTTGATCATCTCGTATGGATCCCATGTTACTATGTACTCCGGCAAATCCTTCCACTTGATTAGTACCTCCTATACTCTTGTTTCCTCTTGGCACACCCTTTCTACTCCCAGGGGTTTCAAAATGGCCTCCATGTCTTCTATCAAGGTCGGGGTAGTGAAGACGGTGTGTGATCTCCTATTGCCTGTCTCAGCTATGAGACATGAAATACTGGGTGCAATAAGGCCCAAAGTATCATGGGGACAATTTCTCATTCCCCATCATGGCTAGTGTCTTCTGCTGATAAGGTCTCAGCTTTAAGTAAACCATGTCTCTTGGCTCGAAATTAACTTCTCTTCTGTGCTGATCAGCTTTCCTCTTCATGATCTACTGAGCCATCAACAAATGTCCCTTGAGCTTTGCTTATATTTTGTCCCTCTTCTTTAAGTACTGATCTAACACTAGATACCGGTGTAGTGTTATGCCCATAATATATCAAATAAAGTGGATCTCTCCCATAAAGAATCTTGAAAGGGGTGGTCTGTGCTGCTGAATTGTACGAAGTGTTGTACCAATACTCGACCCAAGCAATCTACTTTGCCCAACTCTTCGATGTAGCTGATATAAAGCATCGAAAATAGGTCTTCATGCTTCTGTTGATCACCTCCGTATGGCCATCTGTATAGGGATGGTATGCTGTGCTCCTCTTCAGGACTATCCCCTGTAAATGGAACATCTCCTTCCAAAAATGACCGAGGAGCCCCTTGTCTCTATCTGACACAATGGATTTTAGAAATCCATGTAACACCACCTCCCGCATGAAAGCTGTAGCCAAAGAGACAATGGTGTTAGGGTGCTTTAGAGGGATGAAGTGTGCGTACTTTCTCAGACGATCCACTACTACCAGTATCACAGAAATCCCTCCGAATGTGGTAGCCCCTCAATGAAGTCCATCGTCACCTCCTCCCACACCCTCTCCTGTAGAGTTAGAGGTTGTAGTAATCCTACTGGTGTTATGGCCAAGTACTTGTGCAGCTAGCACACATTACATCTCGCCACTCAGTCCTCTACATCTCGACGCATCCCTACCCAGTATAACTCCGCGGGCATCCGACTATAGGTTCTGAACTCTTGAGTGTCCTCCAATTGCGCTGCCACCTGCAACAGTTTGGGAATTTATCTTGATGTTCTTGGTAAGACGAAACGCCCCCGATGTTGCAACTGGGTCCCCCTCAGCATGTAACCGGGATGACTGTCTGGGTCTTGTAACAACTTAGTTTTGATCTTCCTCAGACCCTCATCCTGTTCGCTCTCATGTCTTAGGGCTTCTCAGTCTAGGACCATAGGTACTGATAGAGCTGCCAGCTGTGACTCGTCCGCCTTCCTTGATAGTGCATGCGCGGCCTTGTTCTCCAGTCCTGGGCGATACTGGATCTTAAAATCATGTCCAAGCAACTTGGATAACAACCTCTGATTCCCCTCAGTCACCATCCTCTACTCCAACAGAAACTTTAAACTCTTCTGATCTATCCTGACGATAAAGTGTCTCCCCAACAAATAGAGTCGTCATTTTTGGATGGTTAAGACAATCTCCATCAACTCTCACTCATATACAAACTTAAGGCTCGCCTTGGTCGTGAGCACCTGACTTAAATAAGTAATGGGTTGATGATCCTGCATGAGGATATGATTTGCTGAAGTCAAATAATACTCATGAGTATTGCTCCTAGTTCATATCCTCATGCATCCATCTCAACCACAAATGATTTGCTGAAGTCAAGAAGTGCTAATACTGACATGTTGGTCATGGCTTTCTTCAGCTGCTCGAAGGCCTGTGTTGCTGCTTCTCCCCAATTGAAATTGTCCTTCTTCAGCTGTTTTATCAGTGGTCATGCTATTGTTCCATAGCCTTGCACAAACTTCTGGTGGTACCCGCTGAGACCCAAGAACCCTCTTAATTCTTAGGTAAAGGCCAATCCAACATGGCCTCAATCTTGGACTAGTCTTTTGCTACCCCTTCTGCTCACCACATGTTCTAGGTACTCTACTTGTGGTTGTGCAAATGAACATTTCTTCAGGTTGGCATATAGCTAATGCTCCTTCAAAGTCTCCAGTACCATCCTCAAGTGACCAACATGATTTGTCTCCATACAACTATAGATCAGGATGTCATAAAAAAATTTCAGGATGAATTTTCTAAGTTAGTGTTGAAAAACCTAGTTCATGAGGGACTGAAAAGTGGCTAGAGCGTTGATAAGGCCGAAAGACATCACCAAAAACTCGTAGTGACCCCCTGAAAACTATCTTGTGTACATCCCATGACTTCATTCTGATTTGGTAGTACCTCGACTTCAGGTCAATCTTCGAGAAAATGACTGTCCCAAATAGCTCATTGATCACGGGGATAGGAAACTTGTCCAGCACAGTTTTCTTGTTTATGATCCTATAATCCACACAAAACCTCCAACTGCTGTCCTTCTTTTTCATCAGTAAACTTGGCTAGAAAAGGGGCTCACACTGGATCTGATAATCCCTGCCTCAAGCATTTTTCTGATGAGTCTCTCTATCTCATCCTTTTGAATCTGTGAGTATTGGTACGGTCTGACGCTGATAGGACATGCTCTCTCCTTCAAGGTAATGGTGTGCTCGTGGTCCCTGGATGGCGGTAATCTGCTAGGCTGCGGAAAAATCTCAAGAAACTGCTGCAAAAGCTGATGTACACACTCAGGGACCTTGATCGGCTCTAAATCTTGGACCTCCTTCAAGCTATGCAGCTCCACCAAATAGCTCAACCTTGCTCCTTGTATCACCTTGACCATGGTTTTGAGTGAAACCATAGTTCTGCATAGGTTGGCATCTCCTCGTAACACAACCCTCTTCCCCTCCACCTGAATCTTCATAGTCAAAGATTTCTAGTCCACCTTCGTCTCTCCGATCGTCTATAATGACTTCATCCTTAGGATCATATTAGTGCTCCCCAAATCCAAGGGAAGAAAATCATCCACTATCTGTATGACCTGGAGTGTCAATACCAATCTCCTGCAAATTCCCCTACTCTCTATCTTCCTTGTCCCCATCATGACTCCAAAGCTCGTTGTATTCACCAACTTCAATCCCATTGCTCCACAATTCGATTTGAGATGAAGTTGTGAGTAGCCCAGCTATCCACCAAGACTGCCACTAGCCACTTCCTGATCTGTCCCCTCACCTTTATTGTATGATTTGGAGTAAATCCCTCCACTGAGTTAAGAGGCACTTCTGCCACATCATGGTGTAGGTGCTCTCATCCCGCTTATGCTTCCTCCTCCAAATCCTCATTGTCTATCTCCTCCTCCTCCTCACAAACCATAAGGACCTGGAGTGTGCGGTTCTTGCACCGATGGCCTGGTGCATACTTCTCATCACATCAGAAGCACAAACCCTTGTCTCTCTTATCCTGCACATTTGCCTCTATGTGGCACTTGAAGTTGGCCCTGGGGCGAACTTTCCCACTCTTCTCCCTCGGTGCCTCCCGCTGAAATGACACTGTATAGGTCCTCGGTGCTAGGGAAGTCGAGGCACTCCTGTAGGAGCCTCCTGTGACTCCACTCCTACTTGTTCTTTCCATCTGTCTCTGATCCTTTACTATCTGGGTTAGCTCTATCGTCTCTCTCAATCCCTTCGGCCTCAACAATCAAAGGTCTGCTCATATGTTAGGCTTTAGACCCTTCATAAAATTTTCTTTCAACACAGCCTCCAAAATACCCCTTAATTGCCCTGACAACAACTCAAATCTCTCCGTATACTCCATGATAGTCCCCTCTTGAGTCAAAGCAAAGCATTGCTCGTATAGGTCCACTTCTTGAATGGCTCAGAAACTCTCCAACAAACAATGCTTAAACTCCTCCCAAGAGTGGATCGGATATCTAGTCTCCCTCTAGTGGAACAAAGCTAGGGCTTTTTCCTCCAAACATAGCCTTGCGACCCTAAGCTTCTCCTCCTCAGTCAACCCATTCACTGCTAAATACCTCTCCACCTGGTACACCCACCCATGGGCATCCTCCTCTTCAAATATTGGCATCTTCAACTTCCTCACCCTAGCATCTCTACTCCAACTTCCTCTCCCCATTAAGGGTGGGAATCTCACCTCTCTTCCATCCTCCTTGTATGATCTGATCCCTATGGCTTTGCTCGACCTCCTCCATCTCCGGTCACCCACTCCCTTGATCGAAATGCCTCCCATAGTGGTTGGCCACCCTACCACCTCCACCAAAAAATTCCCTCATTGTTGTCTCTCCATCCAGAAACTCTAATTTACCCCTTATCGGAGCCCTAGGAGGTGGCTCTTGATGAAAGAAACTCTCCTTGTCAAACTCCTCTTGTCTGATCTCATTTTTCTTATATTCGGCCAAGGGAATCCCTATCAAATCTTTGTTAGGGTTGGCAATCGGAATCGCCATTGGAGTTTTGAATTGCATGACCATGGGCTTCCTCATCATCTCCTACAACCCTCCAAATCGGCTCTCAATTTGATTTTCTATGGTTGAAAACATTCCTTCGATGGTTGAGAACTTCTTCGCCATCCCGAATTTGATTTCTTCACTTTGCCTTTCAGCATATCCACCTTCTTTACCGCTATCTCTCCAAAACCTCGCTCTAATGCCACTTTGATGCGTCTTGGAAGTAAAAATAGCAAAATAGATAAAAGAAAATTGCAGGAATTCAAATATGGGGGCTGATTTTTTATTACTTCTTCAACAATAACGAAAGATACAATTGTTCTACTATTTGAGAGATAGATCGACTCTCCCACAAACCTTAGACGCCGCTAGGAAACTCACACCAAATCCTAGAAACTAAACTCAACATACCCCCTAACCCTAGACAAAACTCTCCCTTAAATAGCCCTCACACTCAATAAACACAAATTGAACCTTCCTAAATAGCATAAACATAATTAAGAAACGTTCCTAAATAAGTAAAACCTTCCTAAACGAAATAAACACAATTCAAAAATCTTCCTAAACAATTAAAACCTTTCTAAACAGCATAAACATAACTAGGAAACCTTTCTAAACAGCTCCCCATTTATTTCTCCTCCTTATATAATGAATAATTGCTCCCCTAGGCCCCACAAGGGGGACTGAAATCTCCCCCTTTGTTGCCCCTAGTTCTGCCTAGCCAAAGGGATGGTTTGGCCAGGGCTGGCCCGGTCGGTTGGGCTGGTCTAGCTAGGCTGGTTTGGGCTTCCCAGGTGGCCCCCCCTCGGCGTATCAGTCTCAAAATAAAAGCAACCATCAAAGCATAGATATATCCAAATCATAAAATAAGAGCCAATACGCACATTACAATCGAAGGAAAGAGGTTGCTTGGAAGGATGGTAGTACTTTGGAAAGTCAGGAGATATGATAAAAGATTATTGGAAGGATGCGTGAAATTGATTTATTTGTGCATTTTCTAATGCCCTTCAGGGCTTTAGACAAAGGGAGTTGGCTTCGTTGATTGGAACAAATTTGGTTACCCATTTTATTTCTTGCTAAGATGGATGATTTGATATAAGAGAATGAATTGTTATCTATAAAGGTAATGGTTAGATATTTAATCAAACTCTAAATGTTATTTCTATCTATCGAATTAGACCGTATTACTATGGGACTTGAGTGGAGCAGCTTGATACCACATTCAATTGATCCATGAAGAAAAGTCATGTTGCTTTATCAAGCGAGCAGGATATTGCAATAGTGAGAGGCGTTTAACAAGTTCTTTGCTGCTTTTGAATTTGGAGACTTTCAAGAAAGAAGAAAGGGGATTTATTTGTTTTTTGTCTTGAAAATTTGAGGATGTTTTTTTTTTCTCTTTAGCTTTATTCCAAGAAAGCTCGCTCCAATTTGATGAGATATTCTAATCCCCTCCTTGTTAGCTTTGCGAGAAGAGAATTTAATCTGTTTTGTTATTCTTCTGAATTTGTACTCATCCATAACTCTTGATAGTGGATTTATCTTTTCCTCCTAGTCCCGTGAATGTTTGTCAATTTTGATTGATTTAGTTAAATCCTGTTCTTCTCTTTTTGTTTTTGTATTCATATTATATTTGTGTGTGGTATTAGTTTTATTTCCCTTGGGTTAATCTGTTTGCTTTTATTCGTGTTCTTAAAGAGATTTAGGGTTCATTTGGGATAGCTTTCTTATTGATTTCTCAAACAACTTTTTAGTACAAAAATTTTTTGAACAATTTTTTTTTTAAACTAAAAAGCTGATTTAGAAAACAATAAAAAAGCTATCCCAAACTAAACCTTAAATTGGTTGCTTCCTTTGCGACATGCTTGGACAAGCTCAGGTGGGCAAGAGTAGGCTTATGAGTTTAACCTATTTCATTCATACAAGTGTGAATGCAGTACTAAAAAAAAAAAGTGTGAATGCAGTACTATTATTGTGCCTAGTTAAATGGCTAAGCAAGTTCACTTGCAAATCACGTGGGAACACTTGTATATTTGGACACCAAAATATAAATGCTCATGCATATTTGCTCCCATTTATCATTTATATAGTGCCTAGGAAAGTAATTTGATATCGAGGGATGGTGGTGTATATATGTTTCTGTAAATTTTGCTTGGTTACAACTTGAATGGCTTGCACAGTTTTAATAGTTGCACTTCTATACTGAAGTAGCATTTGCCGCTATAACAATTGTTATAAAACGACGGAACTTTTAATGTTTCAAAGTTATGTTTTTGTATTTATTTTCTGACATGTATGTTTTCATTTCTAGGATGTTACCATGAAGATAATCTCTTTTTCACAGCAAGGGCCACGAGCTGTTTGTATTTTGTCAGCTAATGGCGTGGTTTCAAATGTTACTCTTCGTCAGCCTGATTCTTCTGGCGGCACACTGACTTATGAGGTTTCAAACTAACATATCCTTGTAGTTTTTAAGTTTTCTTTTACTTTTTTTTATACATATATGCGTTTGGGTTACATGTAGAACACTTTGTCACACTTACAACTGCTTATTATTGTCGTGCTTCTTATAATCAGCATGTTGCTTTCATTGAAGTTCACTGAAATTTGTACCTTGGGCTAAATATTATAATATCTTTATCTCACATTTATGTCGACAACTTATTTGTGTTATGATTTGTACGGACGTACTTGCCATTACTTCTCCGTTGATTTAATACAACTTAAGTGGATTTGATCTATGACATGGGGTAATCCCCGCCTGCAATGTACATGTATTCCTAAGCAAAGACTTAAGACGGAAGATGAAGATGCTCTTATATGGTAAGTTAAACATGGACTACGAAGGTTAAGAATTTACTTAAGCTTGTGTAAAATTCATTGGAAAGAAGAAAATGCATGTTTTGGACAACTATTTATAAAATGCTTCTCCATGATTATGTAAGTTGTTTTTATCTTGTACATCATTCTAGATGTTTTCTTTGTTGGGGAGTAGATCACACTGCCATTTGGCTTATAAGTGCATGACCTTTTGTAAGATTAGGCTGAAAATAATAAAAACAAGCTAATATTTACTAGGTTATCAAGAGAAGTCAGAACTATATTCATCATCATCATTAAGTTGATTCCAACTAATTAAATGTTACATAAGATGTTAAACTTATTATTTGCAAATCATTTTGAACAACTTCTATCCATGTTACTTTTAGTTTACCGTCTCTTTGAATTCCTAATATTGGGACATCATTTTTTCTACATGTTTAAAGGATTCATTTTCTCCTCCTTTGTTGTACATGTTCATGCCAGTAGGTCTATTTTTAATTGCATTATTTTCAATAGATGATATTTCAACCATCTCTTTAGTATAATTATCCCTTATTCTTTAATAGGTTTAATAATATTTTGATTTTAATATTCTTTTTCTTGTCATGCCCAAACTTAGCTATCAACGATTGTTTTACCATCCAATTGTTGACTAAAAAAATAGAAAATTCGAACAACTTTACGAAGCAATGCACCTGCCTCCGAGCCGACCTCATCTTGTGCGGTTTATTCCTGAAGACGCAATGGTTCGTTCCTGTAACTTCCCTCACGGCACAAAACATCCCCAACTCGCTCCCTCCTCATTCGAACCCTCACGAACGCAGAAGAAACCGTTCTGCTCTCTAATCCCGCTCTCGTCTTCCTCAGTCACACGCAGAGTCGAAGCCGACTGGTTCTCCCGCTCGCCTCTTCATCTTGTATGCAGACGCTCAGTCACGCAGCCCGCTCCAACCGAAGCCTGATCTCGCGGCAGCGGCTAGCGTGACCCAGACCCATGCCCACCTGAGTTCGCCTGCTCGACACTGATCCCACAGGCGCAGCACACGCATGTCTGACCTTAACCTGCGTGAAACTGCCCCGCCTCGCACGCAAAGGCCCTACTCGCTACACGCAAAGGCTCTGTTGAGTTTACTTTTTCTTGTTTGGTTTGAAGTAATGCAAAATAAAATAGCAGTATATTCGGAACAATAATTGATCGGAAGTGGCTAATGGTGGGCGGCAGTAGCGAAGAGCCGCCGACTCACTTTTACTCATATTGTGTATTTAGAATTTGCTCAAAATGGTTGAATTCCAAATACACTCAAAATAAACACAAGAGTAAATTCCAAATTCACTCCTATAATACTATACATTTAAAATGCAACAGTCCAAATACCTAAATTTTCAAAACCCCTACTTTAACTTCACTGGACACTCCAGATGTTGATAGCCTAACAACCTTTTAATCTAACAAAATTTTGGCTAAGAGGATGTCAAGTGGTTTGAGAAATCCTTGATACCTATTGATGTGGTGCCTAACATTGTAGATGCATTTCTGGAAATGGCTATAATATTCTTCTACTTATTTGTTTCACGTTCTTCCCTTTCTAGCTATTGGTTGTTTCTTAAGTGGTTGTCTTCTGAGTTTTTTTTCATACCTCGAGTCTAGAAAATGTTACACCCCAGCAACAAGGGACATAAGAGATACAAAAACTTGCTTTGTACTCACAGGAAGAAAGTTAATAGCAAATAATATAAAAGTAAGAATAAGCAAGGAACATATTTAATATTTTATTTCATTAATAAAGCTCATATAAGAGTACCTTTAAGAAGCCAAACAATAGTTAAATGAAAAATGACTGAAATAAACAATTATAGAAGCAAAACTACCCAACCCAAATGAAATACAAACAGAACTATTTCATAAACCTGAAAATATCGAATCAAATCATACTACTGAAGAATCATTTCTTACGGTTATGGTTCCTCAAACACTCCAGTACAACTTGCTATGAGAAAAGTTTACAGTGAGCAAGTTTGAATAACTTATACGAGCAAGTAGCTCGTATTTATTAAAGCACAAATGATATGATAATGGGGCATGTAGCATGAACAAAAAAAGCATAAGTAACGAAGTAATTGCGACGTAATCAAGTTATTAGGTTGGAATTATATTACCTTACATAAATGAGAAGTGCCACTTATTTTATAAGATGATTTCCTACATAGCAATGTTCATGATCATTTATATGCAAAATGTAATAATAAGACCTATATGCCACCATATTAGGTGTACTCATATATATATATATATATATATATATATATATATATATGGCTTATCATCTATTTATATATAAATGCATACATACATACATAAAGCAGAAGGGATAATTAATCATAGCAGTTTGCGCCTATGAAAAATATGAAATCAAATCATGAAGTCCTCACAAAATGAGGGTGAAATTTCTAGGTAGTGTTTTATCTGAAATCTTATTTTCCTTCTAAAAATTTGATCTGGAATATCCTAAATTAGAGGTGTAAATAAGTTGAGCTGAGCTTGAGTTTTGGCTAACTTGAGCTCGGCTTGTCAACTCAAAGGCAATCTCAAACTCAAGCTCGAGCTCGTGTCGAGCTCATTTGGTGAGCTCGAGCTCGCTCGCTGGAGTTTCAGCCGACTCGAGCTTGACTCGCATGCTTGACTTGTCGAAGAAGGAAGTGAGGACGCTGATAGGAAATACTTGGATTCAAGTATTCCTATCGATTTGGGAGGTGAAAACAGCGGGAAAACTGCTGTTCACAGCAGGAAAACAGCCCAAATCTGCTGTTTACAGCAGGAAAACAGTGGAAAATAGGTGGAAACTCAAAGCAAACACTTGTATTTCACTAATAGAAGCATAAAACAAAAGGGAGATACAATGTTCTTCAATTCGAGAGGAAGAACAACTCTCCTAATCTCCGGCAACGCCAAGAGCCCAAGCAAGAAATCCTAGATCTCAAAAATACATTCAAATTCAAGATGCCCTCATTCCCTCCCAATCCCCCCTAATTAACAATAAAGGATTTCTCCAAAATTCCTAAACAGCCCTTACATTCAAATTTTCCCCCCCAAAATTTGCATTAAGCCCCCCATGGGGCCCACCTAGGTTCCGCCCCCCCCCCCCCCCCCCCTCCCTGTTTTGTCTGCCTGGAGTAGGTTTGGACCGGTCCAGGCTGGACCGGTCCAGCCGGTCCCTCCTGGGCCGGCACATGCTGCGTAACAGGCGCATGGTCATCGAAGTTATGTCAAGCTCGAACTCAGAAGCCCGTGAGAAGGATTGACTCGTCGTGAGTCATTTGCCAGAGTTACGTCGGGCTCAAACTCGGAACTGATGACGTTTGATGAGAAGAAGAAATGTTGTAGAAGAAGATAATGCTCTTTTTTGGGAGAAGAGACAGCTGGAGCATTAAATGTAATTTATTTTTTGAGAAAATAATTATTTTTTTTTAATTTCAATGGCAGCTGACAGCTCATAAAATGCATTTTGTTTTTTTGCAGCTTTTTTAGCTACTTTCGAAGAAGAAACACAACATACTTTTTTTTTTAAATAATATAATTTTTATATCTTTTTGATAGTATATAACTTAAATTAATAAATATCATATTTTTTTCTCCTAAATATCTGTCTAATCAAGCGAGCTTGCAAGCTGACGAGCCGAGTCTCTTCAAACTCGAACTCAAGCTTGAAACTCGATAAGCTCAACTCATGAGCTCGTTAATGAGTCGAGTTCAAGTCGGCTCATTTACACCCCTATCCTAAACTCTCCCAATAGAGAGATCTGGATGCTAATTTTAAAGCCTGCATATATGTATGTATATATGTATGATAGATATCAATCCTTAGAAGTTCATTTTCTGGGGACCTATTTGTCAACCTAATATCTACATAAGGGCTTAATACTGTCATACATATCATTATAATTGGCATACATATTCTATACATTATAAGCAAGCATTTAACATAAATTTTATAATATGCAAGACCAATGTTATTTTTATAATAAAATATTATTTTGCTTGAATAAAATCTATTACATTAAATATATGTAATGTGTATTAAAACAAGCTTTTATACTACAATGACTTATTCAAAGTACATGAATCATGTAGCAATACAAAAAGGAAAATTACCTACACAAATTGATAATTCATTATACACAATAGAAGAGACCTATAGGTATATGTGTAAATAAATAATCGATAACAAGGACAACACGGACAATCTTATAAAATTTCAAAGAACCTAATACAAATAACATGATTATACCACTAGAAAAGAAGAGCATGTTTATCCTTTAATAAATAACTGTTACTTACCTCTAGATGAATGGTAGGAGATTCAAAATTATTTGTGATCTAATTGACGATGTCAATCAGAACTCAACTCGAGTATCGTACATCATATGGACACTTAATCTGTTACATATGCGTAAAGTGGTGTTAAACTATTTGTTAATTGGAGCAAGTGCAATTTGCTCAACTTAGATTACCCCATAGTTCAAGTCGAATTAGTTATTACCTTTGATGAAATAACTTATAAACTTAGCTATCTAGTTTTGCCCCCCCAAAAAAAATGATTTTAAACCTAAATCTATGGCCAATAATTAAATGAAATCTAAACTTAATCTATCCTATATAATAGATAACTGCACTTTAAGAAAAAAAATTTTAAGATAAGAAATCAAGGTATGTAAAAAGAATAAGAGGTCTTATGGATTTAAGAGGAAACAACACATAGAAGGTTTAGTTGAGGAAGACGAAGAGTAGGAGACAAGTCTTTATTATTCAGTTTGGGGAGGAAGGAGGAAGGAGAAGATGAGGAAGACCTCTGTCGGCAGCTTGATTAAAGGGTTGAGAAAGTGATTAATGCTCAACCAAGAAGTTCGGTGGTAAGGGGAGAGGATATGTGATACTCTAGGCTTTTGGGTTTCTTATATTGCATCCAATGAAGCTAGAGACGAGAGAATCAACTCAATTTCTTTGTTGATTGCAGGAGGAGGTGGTGCAATTTGGCCGAATCACGAGCATTGCGCATGTCGGATCACCTGAAGAAGCATGAGGGCTCTTTGTGTGAGGATTGCAGATTGCGTGCAAGAGCTTGCCCGGTTCAACTTTGATGGGTTAGGTTTGCTGGTTAAAATATTTTCATATGTGCGTCTTAGTGGTTTTCCTTACACAAGCTATTGGGGGACTATTACATTATTTAGGTTTTCTTAGGCATGTAAAATATTAAGCATTGTATGTTGAAATATAATTCAGTTTTCTTCTTAATTGTTGTTTGTGCGCTGTTATAGATTCTTCAAGATCTTTGCAAGTCTTGATGACTAATACTTGTGGGCGAGTTTCCTTATACTAGTAGGAGGCTTAGATCTCCCATTTGGTGATTTTTATCCTTGTTCTTTCTCCTTAACATGTGTACTCAATGATTAGTGCTAGATTCATTTGGTAATAATGTTAGTGAATTTAATATTTGCTCTCGATTTTTCTTTCAAAAATTCAGATTTTGGCAACTATTATATTATTATTTGAAATGAAATATATTTTTTTCTTTGCATCAAAAGTGGCTAATCTTTGCTAAAATTGAGGGTTGTTGATATGTGAATTGTGGCTTTCTAAATCTTTTATTGTGCATCTCATCTTAAATTGTATTAGTGAAACTTACATCCTAAGATGTCCTACATCACTTATCCTTATGAACAAAATAATTGTTTAGAATTATGATAATTAAATGGGAATCAACATTTGGACTAAAGGTATAAAGTTATAATTACAAGATTAGAAAAATTGTGTCAAGTTGAACTCCCAATTTAGTTTTATGACAAAAATTATAAATAGTATTCAATCACAAATCTGCTATTGGCACTATTGTTCAATGATTATTAAAGGTATAGGGGAAATGATAGAAGCTCTGTTTAAATTTTATTGATACAACAACAACAACATCAAGCCTTTGTCCCACTACGTGGGGTCGGCTACATGAATCCTTTTTCTCCATTTTGTCCTGTTAAAAGTCAAATTCTCGTTTAAATCTAATAAAGAAAGATCATTTCTAATATTTTCTAACCAAGTCTTTTTAGGTCAACCTCTACCTTTATTAACATAAGTCAAATCTAATACCTCTACTTTTCTAACTGGGTCATGGGAAGGCCGTCGTTTTATGTGACCAAACCATCTAAGGCGACTCTCTCTAATCTTATCTTTCACTGGAGCTACTCCAACTTTTTCACGTATATGCTCATTTCGTATCCTATCTTTAAGGGTAAAGCCACTCATCCACCTAAGCATCCTCATCTCTGCAACACTTAACTTAGTATTATGCTTCTCCTTTAATGGCCAACATTCGGCACCGTAAAGCATTGCAGGTCTCACCACCATCTTATAGAACTTTTCCTCAAGTTTGAGGAGGACTTTTCTATCACACAACAAGCCCGATGCATTCCTCCACTTCAACCATCCAACTTGAATTATGCTGATAATATCCCAATCTATTTGCCCATCACTCTGAACAATAGATTCAAGATATCTAAAACATGTACTCTTATTAATGACTTGATCGCCCAAAGTCACAAACCCCTTTCTAGGTCTATTACTACTAAAATTACACTCCATATATTCCGTTTTAGATCTACTCAAGCAAAAACCTTTAGACTCTAAGGTTGACCTCCATAATTCAAGTTTACCTTCAACTCCCTCTCTAGTCTTATCAATAAGAAGAATATCATCAGCAAAAAGCATACACCAAGGTACATCCTCTTGCAAATGTCTAGTGAGAACATCCATGACTAAAGCAAAAAGATATTGGCTTAAGGTTGATCCTTGATGTAATCCAACCGAAATAGGAAAATACTTGGTTAAACCACCTTGTGTTTGAACACAAGTAATAGCTCATGCATACATATCTTTAATGATTTGAATATAAGCGTTATTAACTTTTTTCTTTTCAAGAACTCTTCATAGCACTTCTCTTGGAACTTTATCATATGCTTTCTCTAAATCAATAAATATCATATGTAGATCCTTCTTATTCTCTCTATATTTATCCATCAAACCTCTCAATAAATATATGGCTTCCATAGTAGACCTACTTGGCATGAATCCAAATTGATTTTGAGAAACATTAGTATCACGCCGCAACCTATGCTCCATAACTCGCTCCCATAGTTTTAAAGTATGACACATTAACTTAATTCCTTTATAATTCGCATAATCTTGTGCATTACCTTTATTCTTAAAAATAGGAATTAACACTCATTCTCCACTCATCTGGCATCTTTTTAGTCTTCAAAACGATATTAAAAAGTTTAGTAAGCCAAGAAATTCCTTCATCTCCTAAGCATTTCCACACCTCTCTTGGAATATCATCAGGTCCAACAGTTTTTTCACCCTTCATTTTCTTTAAAGCCTCTCTGACTTCAGTTTTACTAATACGCTAATAAAAACAGAAATCTTTATTTTCATTTAGGGTGCTAAGGTCACTAAAAACTCTTTCTTCTAGAGATATCTTTTGTATTAATTCTTCTAAGTCATTCCAAAATTTAAATTTTGACCTTATATCCAAACCTATTTGAGGAGCATAAGCACTTTTAATATTAACAATCTTAGCATCAACAACAATCTTAAAAGCTATAATTCTATCTTTAATTTTATTAATTTTTATAACAATATCCTTCAAACTCTTATCAATAATCACACCTACATCATTTCTAGTACGACTCCTACCCGAATACTATAGTTTAAATCCTAAACTATCAATCTCTTTAGCCTTCTCTCCAACCCATTTAGTTTCCTGAATGCACAGAATATTTATCTTCCTATGAATCATAATATCTATTAATTCCATTAATTTTCCTGTAAGGGAACCTATATTCTAAGTTCCTATCCTAATTTTAATTTCATGGACTAACTTCTTTGCCCACATCCGTCCTTGATGTGAGAACCCTTGCCTATTTAACACTGCACCAGGGTGCCGATGCAGCGGCCCTTGCACACTTGCCACTGTATTCAGGCCATACAGCGCGTCGCTTCCAGGGGATGCCCTAGCATTAACATAATTTTTTAAAGGATTCATGTCATAATTATTCGACAAGTTTTATGCTGGTTGTCGACTATCTAACGCAACCCTTCACTTTTCTCATCCAGACTTGGGACCTGGCAATGACAGTATTTTTAAATTTTATTGATCTTGAAAGAAAATTTAATCAGGTATCACTAAGAAATGCAATCAGCATCAATGCAAGCAACCTATGAAGTAAGGCAGCTATATCTTCTATGGGGTAGGAATGGGGAGGAATGAATAGATAGATCAATCAGCCCAAGGAAGCTGTTGTTTGTCAATCTAGTGGGATAGATAAGCTGTTCAATGCTGCTTGTTAGGTTAGTTCATTTGGTGGGCAAGCAGCGAGATGGCTCTCTCGGGAAGCCGCATCCTGATTCTATGAGATGTTTCAACCCTCTGGTGTGAAACAAGAAATGATACTATAAGACTAGGCAATCTCCTGAGTAGCAGATTTTGAGGATCTCAAGAGTCGAGTGATTCACAGGGAGAATGGAAAGTAGTGATGGTTTCTGTCTAAATTTGCATCCTAAGTCCTAACCTCACTTAAGAAGGGTCGGAGCAATATCCAAATAGGCATTTCAAACATTTAAATAAACAATTTGTAATTTTGCATTTGAAAGGATGCCCCGTATGCCTGATCCATATAAATCCTCAAGTTGCAATGCTTCATAATGTCTATTGAGATGTAGTGCGATTCTATTTATCTGGTTTTGCTATTTCCCATTCTACTCTAACATTGTTTGCTATGTGTGCCTTGTGCGCTTGTGCTGTTTTGCAGGGCCGGTTTGAGTTACTTTCTTTGTCTGGTTCATTTATGCCAAATGATAATGGAGGAACAAGAAGCCGATCTGGTGGTATGAGTGTCTCATTAGCAAGCCCTGATGGTCGTGTTTTAGGGGGAGGAGTCGCTGGGCTTTTGATCGCTGCTAGTCCCGTGCAGGTAAAATTCCTTGTTGATTATCGTCCATTTTTTTTTTTCTCTGTTAATTAGTATTCCAGCAGTCCACAGCTTTTGGTTCCCACCTACTCGGCCATGCATCGACATTCTGCTATTTCACTCCATCTGTCCTTTGCTTCATCCCCACTAGGGTTAACTTTATTATTATTTTTTTACCGTATTTATGAAGTTTTGATGAAAAAAAGTCTTTTTCATTAAGGTGGTTTACTTAAATTCATCAAATCTATTTATCTTGATTAGAGAGTCGTCTTAGATGGTTTGATCATATAAAACATCAGTCTTTTAATGACCACATTAAGAGAGTAGATGTATTAGATCTACCCTATGTTAAGAAAAGTAGAGATAGACCTAAAAAGATTTGGTTAGAAAGCATTAGAGATGACCTTTTCTTTATTAGATTTAAATAATAATTTGACTCTTAATAGGACAATGGAGAAAAAAGATTCATGTTGCCGACCCCATGTTGTGGCATAAAGACTTGATGTTATTGTTATTGTATTTTCCTTGATTTGGGAGCATGCTGGATAGCATTTGATATTCATCTGAGTTTGCCAATTGTAATCGTGCAACGAATTTGAATTGAAAAAAAATTTCCCTTAAGTTGGGTAAAACGGAAAATTTTGTCTTGAACTTGAGATTCTCAACTAAAAATACTTGCAACTACTTCAATCCTGGTTGTAACCATTCTTCCAGGTGGTGGTCGGCAGCTTTTTACCTAGCTACCAGCTGGAGCAGAAGACAAAGAAACCGAAACTGGATTCATCCGTTGCTACGCCAACTGTTGCAGTTCCAATGTCCACCATGGATATAGAGGAGACTCACAGTGGTGGGCAAGGGCAACTCAGTTCTTCAACACCAAAGCCTATCGTAGGAACCTCTTCCTTTAGAGGAGAAAACTGGTCTTCTACTCTACAGGCTTCAGTACATGATGCAAGGAATTCCACAACGGATATTAACATATCTCTTCCTGGAGGGTAAAGCTCTAAGAGAAAGACTCATCAACTGTGAAGTTCTTATAGACCATAAATTTTGTGCCTCTAGGTAAAAGCTTACGAAATCTCACTGATGTGGTCCTGTAACTCATCTTTGTGCATTTGGTATTTCAAATTTGATGGACCAACTTGATATAATCCATGACACTATTGCTTGCCCATTTGTTTTAAAATTGACTAGGTTTTGATGGAATTTGTATTTGTAGCCAATGTGATAAAGCTGATCCCAAATAGTGGGTATATGCTTGGGTAGTGATTAAGATTGATGAGCACATGTGATTCCGTAATAAATTTGATTGATATTGTTTCCAGTATTTATTTCATTTTTTGTGGCCTTGATTTTCTGATTCAATGTGTTACATTGATCACAAATCCTTGTGGTACTTCCAAATTAGTGGCTGATTGATGTCCTTTGTCTGGCATTTGCTTTGCATCATAACTAAAGAAAAGAACGTGCTTGAAAGCAATAATGAGTTCAAGAATCAAAAATAATCTTCAAGAAAATATTAAAAAAATAAAGCAAGAGATTGTGTTGTTCAATGAGATTTAGGCTTCATATGAGGATCTTTCGTACTGATTTATTTTTTTCCGATTGTAATTATAATTTTTATTTGATCATTATTTTTTATTAATTAAAAAAAATTATTAAAAAATTATTTTTTATAACAGTTTAAAAAAATTATTTATTTTATAAAACAGCAAATAAAATCTTATTACATCTATGATTGCAGAAGATGATAAATTTTGTGTTAATTTAAATACAAGTTTAAGAATTTAAAATTTGACACTTAAAATATTCTCTCTCTCTTCTTATCTCTATAGGCTTCACTATATGTTATTAAATCAGTTCAAAAATCAAATCACGACAAAAAAAAACTATAGGAATATTTCTTGCCATTTAATTGCACAGTACCTGGGCTACTTTGCTCTGCTTCTACTTCTTATAGAAGCCCTCAAATTGGAACTAACAGCGGCTAAACTAACCCTTGTTGTGAATCTGGTTTTAAGGGTTATGATTTTGATGATAGCAAACATTTCTGTTTCTGGTTGCCTGTTTAATCTTTTAGGTACGCAGGATCAATTGTAAGTTCAAGCCAGTCCAAGATCGAGTCAGTCTGTTTTGAAATTTAGGTCCAATGTACTGTTTTCTTCTTTATTGAGTCAAATGCTATGTAACTGATCCCCTAGCTAAGTAACCTTGCACACACACTCAGGGGAGAGCTTGAGTGAATTAGAGTTTCTGTTCATTTTTTGTTCAGATCGTTCTAGACGATATTAACATCGTCCTGGAAGATTCAGTGGAAACAGAAACCCTAATTAGGACGATCATGTTAAGTCGATTTGATTAAGCTGATCGTCCTGGACGATATCAATATCGTACTAGACGATAAGCTTAAATCAGAAATTTTCAGCCGCCAGATCAAGTTAGGCAAGTTTTTATTTTTGGTGATTTGGTCTGATCGTCCGGGATGATATGTGTATCGTCCTGGACGATCCATTATAATCATGCCTAAATTAGTCTGGTGATTAAGGAAAGTAATTAAGGTCTGATTGATTCGATCATATCGTCCTGAACGATCTCAAGATCGTACGGGACGATACGTGTATCGTCCTGGACGATCCATTATAATCATGCCTAAATTAGTCTGGTGATTAAGGAAAGTAATTAAGGTCTGATTGATTCGATCATATCGCCCTGGACGATCTCAAGATCGTACGGGACGATGTGTTAAAAATCCTGACTGTCCAGTGCATATCACATGTACGTCTAGAGCTATGTGCAGGACGATAATCCCATTTTTGAACTAATCGTACGGGACGATATCAATATCGTCCCGGACGATCAAGTCATTTTGAAATCGTCCAGTATGTTTTGACCTGTACGTCCAGAGCTATAAACAGATGATTTTGACACTTTTTGAACTTATCGTATATGACAATAAACATAAAGTCCCGGACGAACGAGTCATTTTGAGATCGTCCAGTACAAGTTCCCCTGGACGACCAGAGTGGTCCTCTGGACGAAATTCATGATTTACACTAATCGTCCCGGATGATCTGAACAACTCTTGTCTACTAATCATCCAGAGGAACCAGATCGTCCAGGCTGATACATGTAATTTTGAACTGATCGTACAGGACGATCCGTCGATCGTCCTGGATGATATGTGCCGACCAGTTGAGATTTAGGGCAATTTTTGAGCCCTTTTTTAAAAGATCTTTTTCTTCCAATAAGAAAAATTTTTTGCCACTTTCCTTTCCAGAGAAACCTTGAGAGAGAGAGAGAGAGAGAGAGAGAGAGAGAAAGAGAGGATCTTATGAGGGGGAGTTTGTGAGGGATTCACAAAGGTTGTTCCAAGCAAGGATCAGAGTTGTCTTCTCCGTTCGTCGTCTCTTATCTTGTCGGTGTTTTCTGTGGGAGGATCGTTCGCAAGAAGATCCGGGTTCTTTGCCCGCTTCAGGAGGAAGTGAAAGGAGTTCAGGTTCTCTGCATGCTTTAGGAGGAAGCAAAAGGAGTCCGGGTTCTCTGCCTGCTTCAAGAGGAAGCGAAAGGAGTTCAGGTTCTCTGCCTCACCGGGTTGGTGAAAAGGAGTTTTGTATAGGTTTCTCTACCTTGCTGTGGGAGTAGAAGGAGAGTCACTTTTGTGTTAGTGCAATACCCGGAGGGGAGGCTCCGGGGAGTGGACGTAGGTCAAGTTGACCCAACCACTATAAAATCTGGTGTGCTCTTTCTGATTATTTTATGCACTTTACTTTTCTGTTATTATCTGCTTGGGTGAAATCTATGGTTGATCTTTTCACTTCTGTGTTTACTTATTTCCGCTGTAAATTATCGAAAAGATTTTTCCTGTTGCTCACGAATTTTTAAAATAACCAATTCACCCCCCCTTTTGGTTAGCCTCGGGACTAGTTCATCAGGGCTTAATATCCATATCGAACTTTTAAGTGGTATTAGAGAGGGATTCAAAAATTAAGTTTAAAAACTTTTGAATTTGATCCATGGCTAACTTTGGAAATCGCAATACTGCTGAAGGTTATTCAATTACACGACTATCATTTCTTGATAACATACCTTTTGATTTTTGAAAAACTCGCATGTCCATTTTTCTTCAATCTATAGATTATCGCATGTGGATGCTTATTAAAGATGGCTATGAACCACCCTTTAGAATGGTTAACAATGTTAAAACTGAACTGCCTTTCAATGAATGGACTTTTGATGATCGTGACTTAGCCCAATTGAATGTCAAATGCTTGAACTATTTTTTCTGTGCCTTAAAATATGAGGAATACATGCGTGTTTCTACCTGTACAACTGGTAAAAAATTTTGGGATAGATTGTGTATTACTTATAAAGGTACATCTGAAGTCAAATAATCTAGGTTAAATATATTGCTTCATGACTATGAACTTTTTCGCATGAAACCTAGTGAATCAATTTCTGAAATATATACTAGGTTCTCTCAAATTGTCACTTCTTTACATGCTTTAGAAAGAGAACTCACTAACTATGAAAAAGTAAACAAGATTTTGAGATGTTTGCCTTCTTCATTTAATGTTAAGATAACTGCAATTACTGAATTGAAAGATTTGAACACGTATTCTATTGATAATTTATTTGGGTCACTCATTGCTTACGAGTGTTGACCTCATTTTTGTATGAGGTCATTAGGACCCAGCCCAGACTCCAGATAAATCCAGGCCCTAGGATCAATCTAATCTTAGATCAAGCCAAGCTCTATGATCAATTGAGATCCCAGATTAAATTCAAATCTTAGATCTATCCAGACCTTGAAATCTACTCCAGACCCTAGGGTCTTCCTAGAACTTAAACTTTAGGATTCACTCTAGATCCTAAGACTCTTCTAGACCCTAGAACCTAGGACCTCTTAGATTCTAGAGACCTCCTAGATTCTAGACCTTAGGATTCTTCTAGACTTCATGTCCTAGGATCTACCCATGTCCTAGATCTACCCAGACTCTATATCAATCTAGGTCTTAGGATTCTCCTAGACCTTAGATCCATCCAGACCTTGAAATCTACTCCAGACCCTAGGATCTACCTAGACTTCAGATCTATCTAGATCCCAAATTAATCTAGGCTCTAGATCAACCTTGATTCAAATATATCCTGACCCTAGATCTATTTAAATTCTAGATCAACCCAGACTTTAATTCAATCTTGACCCAAGTTAATCCAGATCTTAAGTCTATCCAGGTTTTAAATTCATTCAAACTTCAAATCAATTTCAATCTTCATCTGAATCCAGACCTCAATTCATTCAAGCTTTAAATCAAACCCCAGCTCAAATCAATTCAAGCTAAATTTAATTAAATATTGATTTAGTTAATCCAGCCTTAAATCCAAACTTTAATCTTTCAAGCTTCAATCAAACTCAATCTCAAAATTTCAATCAAATCCAGAATTTAATACAAACCTTAACCCAAACCTTAATCCAGACTTTAATCCTGACTTTAACCTAAATTAAAATTTAGATCTCAACTCAAGCTTCAAATCCCAATCAAAACCCAATCCAACCCTCATCAAACTCAATTCCGCTTTCCAATTCAACTTCATTCCAATATTCAGATTTCAAACTCCAGTCCAACCTTCAATCACCTTAAATCAATCAAGCTTCCAATCAACCTTCAACCAATTTTTAATCAAATTTTGATCATACTCCATTCCAGTCTTCAATTTACACTTCAATCAAATCTTCGATCATAGTTCGGTCCAATCTCAATACTTTAAACATTCAATTTTCAATCAATCATCAATCAAAACTCATTTGATTTTTATCAAACAAATTCAATCTAGTGATATAAAATTTAGTCGACCGGTTCACATTCAATTTAAGACTCGACGTCTTTGATCGGCTCGACATAAATCAAAATGACATCATTTAACTTGAATACATTTTAATCAAATTAATGTGAGTCTAAGATTTAATTATATCAAGTCATTTAATTCAATTATTTCATTATAATCATCTTAAGCATAGCTTTAATATTGTCCTTTGGTGTCAAGATGAAGGGAAGGTATGAAGGGCAGCTATCAGTCATTGGATCAAGTTTCCATGGGTAAGATAGTCATATTATTTTTATCTTTTCATATCTTTCAGGTTTTAAGAAAAAAAAAAGATTAGGGCAAGCCGGACTGGCTCATGAGACATGACTCTAAGCCCTAGCGATATCCATATACGCTCCTCTCTTCTTCCCTCCGTCCCTCTCTTGGAGGAGATCTTGGCTCATGTTTTTGGCCAAGACGAGAGGGGGCTAGGTCTCCCTTTAATGCATCTTTCTCCTACGTCAAGCAAGAGTTTGGAAAGGAGTAAACGATGGGAGTTACTGCTCTCGTGATCATAGCAGCTCAACTAATCAAGGAGGATCATTAGGATTATTCGATCCCATGCTAACAACCAGCTGTCCCCTTGGAGATCCATCTCTTCATTCGACCAAGAAAAATCCCATGAGATTCCAAACCATAGCAGATTTTGACCCTCCAGTGAACTGGCCAAGCAGCTCCTCTTCATAGCAGTTGGAGCTGCCCTTTTACTAGCTGCTAGCCGCTTCCTTGGAGAGACCTCTCATCCGCTCTTGAAGCTGCTAGGCAAACTTTTATGCGATCCATAGAGGAAGAGAGGTTCGGCCAGTAGCTAGGAAGCCTTGCTCACTATGCCAGAGGACGTTCAATCTGTTTGATAGCATCTTCATTCCAAGGGGGATGCTGCTAGGGTCGATGAAGATGATTTCTCTAGTCAAGGTGGAACTGAGTTCGGGTGAAAGCATTACATGAATCAATGGCCAACTTTCACTTCCTTCTCCAGTGGTATACACTCGAGACTCTTGATTTCTTATATATATATATATATATATATATATATATATATATATATATATATATATATATATATACAAAATATTTTGTTTGCATCTCTCCTGGATTCGTATTTATTTCATTGTGTTTAAGGAAGGGCGGTTGCCTCTATAAACCTTCCTGTTCCTTCATGAGTAACGAAACAAAACATAACTTGAGAAGCTTGCAGATTTTTTTTTTGGTTGGCATGCCACATAGAGGAATGGGAGGAAGGTGATTCATTAAATATAATATTTCGTCGGATCCGATTCTACTTCACAAAACAGCTTAGGGTATTTTGTGCACTATAGCGATCTCACATATGTTGGGTTTCTTTGGAATTACCGAAAACTATGCCAAGGTTTTGCATCTATAAATTAGCTAAAGAGAAAATGTTGTCATGTTTTGTCCAAACCATCAGTGACCCATGATTTAAAAACAAATGGTGTCCAATTTCTGTCAAGATTTTGTTCCAGATCTTTCTTGATTAGAAATTGACCTGATGTGGGATATGATTTTGCTTTCCTCCAAAAGATTTCCAGATGCTTGGTATCCCAATAATATTCTCAAAACCATTTAAAATGGACTATGGCAATTTCTAAGGAGTGGATGCTATGGATCGTAGAAAGTTTCATATCCAGCATTGTTGATTTTATTAGAATTTATGCCTTCTAAGATCGTTTATGGGGAGCAATTTCTTCTCTTATTTTTCTGAAGTTCTTGGGCTGTAAGAAATTTATTGCACCTAGCTGCAGATAGTACTACTTTATTTAAGGCATTTGAAGAACTTTTTTATGGGCATTATATAATAATAATAAAAAAAGAGGAATTCTTCATGCTATATCCAGGAATTAGGAAAATGTACTGTTGATATATTGACACATGTTCCATTGAAAGATATGAGTTTGCTCCATGATTTCTATGCAGAATTTGTGAAGGATTGGTGACCTTTTTTTTATTCTACATTTTTGTTCGACATTCATGGACGACATTCATGGACAAATCTATGTGTACGAGCAAGTATTCCAAAATCCAAATTAATTGCTTAATCAGTTGGAGAATAGGTTCTCGATAAATAGTGCAAGCTTACTCTTTTGTAGATTTTGCAAATTTGTATATCTAAATTGATATTCATTTCCATATAGCTCTTCTTCGCTCGTAACTTCAGATTATTTCTAGATAACTGATATATTCATTCATTCCAATTGATAAAAAGTTCTTTAAGACTTAATTGATGCACGATGTGATTCACTCTCTAAATTTATACATTTTGTATGGTAACGAAGGAGAAGCTGTGGTAAGCTTCTATCATAGTCATTTTTGACAGATTATGGGACATTGAAGTTACTCTTAACGACTTACACAATCATGAAATCTCTTCATTGCATAGAGTTATTTGTTGGGTTTTCTTTCTTTTTTATGAATACACTTGCTGGAACTCCGCTTATGGATATTTTAAATGCTCTCTTGATGGCTTACAAAGTGCTGAAATTTTCTTGCAATAGATCATACTATGCTGAAATCTTCTTATGAAGAGTTGTAAAATATTGAAACATTCTTTTAATGAGTTGTAGAGTCCATATGCCTACCAATGCTTTGATAATGTGTATGGAGATATTGGAAAAGCTTCTTGCATGTTTCATGTGGTGGTGTTATGTGACATTTTGCTCAAAGAATCATGGCTATGTTGCTGAGCTTTCATTTTAATGATCGAATGCAAATTTCTATGGTTTATGCTTGAAGATTTCTTGAATTGTTAGAAGGAAGTGAAGTTGCTATCCTTTTCTTTCCTTTCTTTTCCCAAATCTCATTTGGCATAAGAGTTGAGTTGGGATAAATGAATATGTTGGAAACTTATCTTTCGCAAGATTGGGTTCAAATTGAGGTGTACGAATGTTGGAGAGCACACATATATTTTGTACTTCACTTTTGAGTATTTTAAAGTTTTCCATGAGGTGTTTTGGATGAAGTTGGAAAGTGACACATGCATAGTTATATTTCGTTCTCATATGTGAAAAGCCTTATGAAGTGTTTTGGAAAAGAATGAGTTGGGATTCCTTTTCATCTAGAAGCATACATGTTAAATTTGATTCTTGTAAAGTAATACACATTTTGAAATTTCTTTAATGATTTGATTTGATTTGTACTCCTTACGTATTCATTTACATGTTAATTAATAGTAACTTCTATAATTGATGCATGATATTCTGACACCTCTTTCTCTCTTCGCCTTTCTGGGAGATACTGGTGGAGTTGATTGAGGGATAGAGTCAAGGAGCTTCAATCACCCTATTTCTTCCAAACAGGGTGCCACGATCAGAATCACCGTTGACCAGCTCCGGTGATCAAGTAAGTTTTCTTAAAACTTAGAAGATCATAGGGCTCCTAGATTTCCTTGTTGAGTTATTCCACCAGCCTTAAATTCTTGCAGTAACTCCTACATTTAGTTAATATTTACCATCGACATAACTTATTTACATTCATATGCATGTCCAAAGGGTTAGTGACATTGATTCAAATTGCTTAAACCTAGTGACATCATTAAGGATAATAATTAAGGACGAGTCTTAGAGAACTTAGATAAACCCTAGGATTTACACTTATATCCTTTAGGGATCAAACATCAAACATAGAAAACTTAGTGACACCATACCTTAGGATTAGTGTACACTATCAAATTTGATCTTAATCAAACTTAAATCAATCAATTAATCATTAAAACACTTAAAAGATTTAATTAAAATTAAACCCTTAATTAAACCTCAAAACTTCTTTAAATTCAATTGACTTGAAATTTAAACCCCTTGAGTTTAGTGACCTTCCCTGCTCTAGGGAAAATCTTCACTAAAATTTGAACCCTTTAAATCCCTTAAGATTGAGCCTTAATCAAACCCTTAAAACTTCAAGTTCTTTTAACAAATCAAATTTAAAACACAAAATAATACATAATATCTCAAATTAATCAGAATTGAACTCTTAACATAAGAAAATTAAAACCCCCTTGATTTGACATTAACTTTAAGCTTAATTAAATTTTAAATAAAATTGAATATTTAATTAATTTAATTAATTAAAAATTCCAAAGAATTCTCAAACACTTGATAATCCCTCCTTAGATCATTCCTGATCTTTGGAGGTGATTTCAAGAAGTTTAGAGTTCATTTGGACTCAGATCATTTAAACACCCTTAATTAAAAACATTAAATAATTCAAATAACTTTAGAAAATTAAATACTTAATTTAAAAACCTAGAAAATTTCAATCTAACTTTAAAACCTGCAATCAATCAACCTTAATTAAGATTCATTAAATTTTAAACCTTAAATCAAATCTAATTCATTTAATCATACCGGGTATCACTAGGTAACCTAGGCCTACGAGGCTATTAAATTAACCCCAAGGAAGATGAAATAAATTTTATGGCCTCGGTGAGCAACAAAGGTAGTATCCACCAAATAATTAATAATCGATCTTTAAATCAATTTTAAATCATTAAGACTTAAACTTTAACCAAATCTTCCCTTAAGCCTTTCAACCAACTAGAATATTAAATAACTTTAACCAATTACCTGATATAGGACATACCCCAACCACACAGCCTGCTACACACACCTAGATTGATTTGTTAGGCGCGAACTCTAGCTTTAGGTTAGGCCGATGTTCCTTTCTATTTTTGAGATATGTTAATATGCACACAAAATGAGAGTGACATCCTAGGTTAGATAACATAGACATAGGTTCACTACTCATAGACCTGTGCACCTCCTATTTGTCAGCCTAGGATTAGGTCTCCAGCCCCTTGGCCTACGAGGTCCCCTTGAATAAGGTAACCCATGGTTGCTAACAATGATCCTCTGATCGGTACTCGACTAAGTAGGCTAAGGATACCGATGAACCCGGGATGATGGAAAACCATGGGATCTTGACCGGGAACGTCATACCCACTCAGTAGGTTAGTCTCCACCCTTACTTCTGGGCATTCTCTCAATATGGTGATCAAGAATATAAGCCCCAACTTTCTAATAAAATTGATCATTTAAACTAAATATCTCTTTCAATCAAATTCAAGTCTAACAATTATGATATGTTGGGGTGTTTATGAAGTAATTCAGAATCTCAAAACACCTCCTACCTTTCTTCTTTTGACTCCAAAAATAAGTGTTCATTTTTTATCCAATCTCATTTGAAATTACAGTCCCGATCTCCTTTGATATCAAGCTTCGAAATCTCAAATGAAATTCGTATCACTATTTTAATCGAGAGTTTTCGTAGGAAATTTCTGGTTTCCTACGATGTAATTAACTACGAGGGCTTGTGCTCGTAGGAGATTTAGAAACCCAGACCAGATTTTCAAAATCAAACTTTTCAAAAAATTTAATTAATTATCTTTGGAAAAATCAACTCGACGATCATTATCAAACGATCAATAGTGATTGATAACTTCTTTCTCTAGAAAGATATATCAATTACTATCGTAAGTTTGATTATGAGATCAATGATCCTCTTATCCATATTATTGTAGTTAAATATTCAATTGAATGCTCATTTTGATCCTTCGGGGTCATATGTAGTTCTTTCTTGAATTCGACTACGAAAATCCTGATAGATTCAAAGATTTATAATCTGAACTTATTAGAGAACGATATGTTCACCTTTCAAGGTGATGTATCATTCATAATAAGTGTTTGGTTGTAAAATAAAAATTTCTGAAATTAAATATTTCTCAAAGAAAATTAAACCTTTTCAAAATTATATTTTTCATTCAAAACAACGAGCAAGGGATGAACCAAAGATAGCTTGATACAGGTGAGAAGAAGAAGGAGAAAAATGTGCACTGAAGGCCAACGATAGTGACACTAATTCTTTTGGGTCTGATAGCAATGATGTTGCCTTAATTACTAGGCAATTCAAAAGCTTTCTAAGGAAGAAACATAAGAACTTTCAGAAGTGGAATAAGGGTAAGTCCAGTAAAAATTTTAAAGGTTCATCTAATACTGTTTATTTTGAATACATAAAGCTTGGACACATTATGACTGATTGTCCTACACTTAAAGCTCACCCAAGCAAGAAAAAGGGTGAGGAGAAACCCAAATTCAGGAAGGAAAAGAAGCGGATTCAAAAGGCATTCTAGACAAATTCTGTATCCGACTCCTCTGAGACTGAAGAGGAGGGAACCAACTTGTGTTTGATGGCAGATGATCATCCGGTCAGTCTGACCAGGAAGAGGTATGTGAGCTTACTTACGATTAATTATTTGAAGTGTCTGAAAGAATTCACGCATCGTATAGGAAACTTAAGAAATTGCATGCTATCCTGAAATTGGATTTCCTAACTTTGCAAAAAGAGCATGATGTTATGGTTAAAGATCATTCTACACTTGATAGCAATCACATATCTTTACTTGATAAATTTGATGAATTGAACAAAAAGCATTCTGATCTGATTACTGAGCATGATTCATTGAAAGTCTCGCATATTGATTCAGAAAGAGCTTTTAAACAATTAGACAACATGGCATGTAATGTGGAGAGTAGTAAGGGAGCATTGAACTTTGAAATTCCGAGTCTTAAGAAGGAGAATAAATTTCTAAAACTAAAAATTAGTCCTTTTGAGAAAAATAAAACACCTCCTATTTTTGCACAATTTTATGCACCTCCTCCTTTTGAAGAATCTGTTTCAAAATCATCAAAGCATGTTTTATACAAATCTAGGTAGAGGCACTATCACCCACATAGATTAGTTAACCCTTTTCCTGGTGTTAGATATTTTTCTTGTGGCATGCTAGGACACATCTCCCACACCTGCACTGTTCACCGTAGTACACATTGGGTGTAGAGGCCCAAATTGCCTGTTTCACAGCACAGCACACATGCATTATATTCTTCTTTTTATAAGAAGGAACTCAAACCTGTTTGGATTTCTAAATCTGATATTTGATGATTTTGTAGGTGTGCTCTCACACAAGACCTCGTGAGAGCATGTGGTACCTGGACAGCGGATGTTCAAGACATATGACTGGATATGCAAATCAGTTCATTTCGCTGGAGGCTAGGGCTGGAGGCAAGGTTACACTTGGAGACAACACTACGAGGAGGGTGGTAGGATCAGGTATAATTTGTGATTCAAAGAATTTCATGATTGGAGATTACCCAAGGGATTGAAAATGCAACTCTGGAGGAAAGGGTAGAACCTCAAAATACTTTGCCTAGAGATTGGAGATATTCTTCGAGTTATCTTAAAGAACTGATCTTAGGAAACCCTTCTGAAGGTGTTAGGACTAGGCATGGACTTAGAAAGGAAGTAAACCACTCTGCCTTTATCTCAATGACTGAACCCACCAACATCAATCAAACCCCTTCTGATGAATTTTGGATCTTAGCTATACAAGAGGAACTAAATCAATTTATAAAGAATGATGTTTGGGAGTTAATAGAAAGACCTAGGAATCAAAGTATAGTAGGAATCAAGTGGGTCTTTAAGAATAAGATGAATGATTCTTGTGTGGTGGTCAGGAATAAGGCAAGATTGGTGGCTAAGGGGTACAATCAAATTGAAGGGATTAATTTTGAGGAGACCTTTGCCCCTGTAGCTAGATTGGAAGCCATTAGAATACTACTAGCCTTTGCATATTATAAAGGATTTAAGTTATTTCAAATGGATGTCAAGAGCGCCTTTTTAAATAGGGTAATAAAAGAGGATGTCTACGCAGAGCAACCCCCAGGTTTTGAGAGTTCTCAATATCCAAATCATATTTATAAATTAAAAAAGGCATTGTATGGATTGAAACATGCACCCAGAGCTTGGTATGAGAGGCTTAGCACATTCCTGTTAGAAAGAGAGTTTGTTAAGGGGAGCGTAGACATCACCTTTTTTCTGAGAAGAGTAGGGGATGATTTACTCATTGTCCAGATATATATTAATGATATAATTTTTGGATCTTCTGATAAATATCTATGTGTTGATTTTTCTAAAATAATGAGTAAGAAGTTTGAGATGAGTATGATGGGAGAATTATCTTACTTTTTGGGGTTTAGCATAAGACAAATGGATGATGAAACCTTTCTCAATCAATCTAAATACACTAAGGACATTTTGAAGAAATATGAAATGGACAAAGCCAAGCCAATCAACACTCCCATGAGCTACTCTGTTCGGTTAGATAAGGATTCAAGTGGAAAATCTATTGATCAGAAGAAGTATAGAGGAATAATTAGATCACTGCTTTACCTGACTGCTAGCCGACCTGATATTATGTTTAGTGTTTGTCTTTGTGCTAGGTTTCAAGCTAATCCTAAAGAGTCCCACCTGACTGTTGTTAAGAGAATTCTTAGATATCTTTTAGGGACCCTAAACCTAGGAATCTGGTACCCAAGGCACAGCATCTCTTTTGAGATTATTGGATATTTTGATTCTGACTTTGCAGGGTGTAGGGTGGATAAAAAAAGTACTTCTGGAACTTGTTAATTCATAGGATAGTCTTTAGTCTCCTGGTCCAGTAGAAAATAGAACTCAGTTGCACTTTCCACTACTGAAGTTGAGTACATTGCCTTAGAAAGTTGTGTGGCCCAAGTCCTTTGGTTGAAGCAACAAGTTTTAGATTTAGGATTACCTGTGGGCATAATTTCTATTCTGTGTGATAATACTAGTACCATCTGTATTTCTAAGAATCTAATCCAATATTCTAGAACCAAACACATTGATATAAGGCATCACTTTATTAGGGACCATGTTACAAAAGGAGACATTGAGCTACATTATGTAGCAACTGAAAATCTGCTGGCTGACATATTTACTAAACCATTGGCCTTTGACTCATTCAGTATTTTGCGGACCAGATTAGGTGTGATTGACATAAATGTTTGATTCTGATGACTGATAATTTCTAAGTTTTTCCTTATTTTATTTCTGTTAGTCTTTTGATTTGATTATTTATTTTTTATTTTATTTTTATTCAGTGCTGATTTTCTTCTTACCTTTTGCTATTTTTCTGATTTAAGCATTTATTTTGATGAGATTTCCTACTTATTTTTGATTCACTATTTTATTCCTTTAAAAAATCAGATCATTGCTCACTATTGTTGATAAACTGAATTTCTGACTGAAAATTTTGCCTTGTTTTGTGGTTTGGAAGCTTATAAGCAGTGATTAATTCCACTGGATCTGTTAAAGAGAAGAAACATTGATGATTGTTTCTCTTCCTCTAACTTCTTTAATGGTGTATTGTCTCTTTTGGATAAATTTTTTTTTTCAAAATTAAAATGTTAGTTTTTGAAATAGAGATCTATTTTATCTTCCTACATTAATCTACTTCATATGAATAGTATTTTCAAAGTTTTGAGTCATTATTATGATTTTTTGAACCAAGTGATCGTACTTATCATATGATGTATGGTTTTTATTTTATGAATTGCTCTTCCTTATTGTAGAGAGTGAGCTTTGTCATCTCTTATGTCTGGAAGGTAATTTCACAGCTAAGATTCTTTAACAATTTTCAAAGGGAGAAAGCTTACAAAAGATGCGCAAAGAGCGCCAAAATAAAAAGAGACGTAATGTCGCCAAAAATTGAAAAGATACACAAAGTGTATGAAAAATTAAAAGATGTGTAAAATATCAAATAAATTGAAAAAGAGGCACAAAATGAGCCCACAAAGAAATATGCTTTCTTTCCTTTCAGATCTTTAAATATCTTAGAAAAATCCATGCACCACTTAATATTTTCAAAAGCTTGAGACGAAAAATCATGATTTCTGATTCCTTACTTTGTAATACTATTATATCAAATATTTTTTTGGAACTAGGCTTGAAAGGATCTCTTTTCGAATGTAATTTTTTTTCTTCTGAATTTAATTTTTATTTTGAAAGGAATTTGCACCTATAAGATGTCTGAGGTGGGAGTTACGAAAATATATTTTCCAACTTTTTTGGATTTCAGCGCTGTCGATCGTCTTCTTATTGGTTTTTGGATTCAAAATCAAGGGAAAATTTTGATTTACTGGAGCGGATCGATAAAAAAAATATAAAAATAAAAAAAATCTTTTTTTTAGTCCTTATTTTTTTTTGCTATGCTTTAGCTACTCTATTTTTTCTTTTCTTTTATTTTGTGTGTTTTTTGGATCTCTGATCTTTTCTCTCCATCCTTTATCTTTTTCATTTGTTGTCACATTGTCCTGGATGATCCCCACATCGTCCCGGATGATTCCCTTCGTCCTGGACGATCCATATATTGTCCTGGATGATTCATTCATCATATCCACCCTAATCACATGGTTGAAATGCACCAATTATTGGTGATCATCCTGGATGATCCATCAATTATCCTGGATGATATTATCCAGTTTTCTTGATCCTGATCAAATGGCTGAGAATGCTCCAATTATTTATCATCATCCTGGACGATACACCTCATCATCCTAGATGATCCACGTGTCAGTAGTTGGATGATTCAAATTTGGCCCGTCCTAAGCATTTATTGCATATCATCCCGGACGATCCACCTCATCGTCTTGGATGATACTTTTCGTCAATGGTCATCCAGCTGGACTCTTCAGGACGATCGCCTGTCTCTAATCATCCTGGACGATCCGACCGCCTTTTTGACCAATCGTCCTGGCCGTCATAATTACTCATATCGTCCTGGACGATCCTGTGATCGTACGGGATGATCTGGCCTACTTCTACTTAAACAACTATTTTTCTTCAGATTTCTTCACCCCTCTTCCTTCCATACTTCCTCCATTATGATTCTAATGGCTGGTGGAAAAAGATCTAGGCATCAAGGTGCAAGCTCCTCCCAGGGAAATGTCGATCCCCGCTTCCTTGAGGCAGTCCATCAGGCTGCCTTCCAACGTTATAGTGAAGTTGGAATCACTCAATCCAGGATAGTCAACCCCCACACTCCTGCCTACCTAGTCCTGGATTTGTTTGCCCATACCTCCCTGACCTTTATTCTCACCTTGGCCTTCCCCTTTAGTTCTGAACTCCTTAGGGTCTTTTTCATAAATCTTCGCATCACTGCTGACTACTCCGCCCTTCACTCCTTCGTTAATCAGCGACCTGTAGAACTCACCGCCCAGAGCTTTCATCATATCCTTCAACTCTCCATCACTGGTGATAAGATCCACACCCTCATTTTTGATCAAGATTTTGACTAGAGTGTCGTCAATCGTTTCCTTTGAAACACCAAATTTAACTACCACGATAATGCCTGTTCCTCCCTCCTTAAGGATGCCCGCACAATTCAACATGTCCTTCGCTGCTCAGTCATCCCCAAGGCTGAGGATCGCATCCACATCACACCATTACTTTTCATGACCACCTACTACATCATGGCCCACCGAGATTTCAATGCTACTGATCTTCTCTTTTAATACATCAAACATCTTACTGGTATTAGGGATCTGGGCCACAGACGACTGTTGACCTCGTTTTTTGCTTTTAGACTCTCGAGCATACTAGTTATTATTCGATTGAGTTAGATTCGGGCCTAGCAGGGTTTGACCGTGTTTGATCGGCTCAATCGAGCCACGACTAGTTGAGTTTGAGTCGAATCGATGTCGATTAAAATTTGATTTCAAATTAACTCAGATCGAGTCGAATTTAGTTTGACTACGCTCGATCGATTTCGGTTAACTCATGTCGATTGCATTGAGCCGGATTCTGTTTGTGATTAATGCCGAATTTGAGTTTACTTTTACACGATTAAATTTATTGAAACGACATGAACCTAAACTGACTCAAATTAAATCAAATTTGAACTTGAATCTAACTTGGTTTAGCCCAATTCAATTCGAATAAGATTCAGTTGAGTTTTTTAAGTGATTTAAATTTATTTTATAGATCAGGAAACTGCATCGACGGTCCCGATCATCCTGAAATTTGAAATCCGACGTTGCCAGGTGCCTCGACTGCATTATATCCTTAGTTTGGGAAAGACGTTCAGAGGTTTTTCTTACGAAGCTTGATGAGCATAACCCATTTCCACGCTCAAGAGAAGAAGAAGATCGTCTCTCGAGCAGTGAGAAGTGGATCTCCTGCTCCTTTTCCTTTTTCGGTCTGCCTCATACAAGAAGGGAGAGGCGACGGAACTCCTAAAAAAAGGCTCATTCACGAATACCCCTCCTCTCCGGTTCTCCTCTCGGTTCGCACGACCAGGCAACGGAACCCCCCTCCCTTCCCGACCTCTCTCCCTCACGCGAGTAGGATCCGACTTCGCTTGCCCTAGTTCAGACCCCTCTCCCTCTCCCGTCTCTATGTTTCGCACCAGACCCGAGCCAAGGCCGGACCCCCTCCGCCCCTCCTCCCTTGACGAGCAGCCAGCCGACCAACCTCCGAGCCGCCGATCTTCCTTTGCTCGTAAGGTGATATCTGCCCATTTCTCATTTCTTCTTCTTCTTCTTCTTCTTCTTCTTCTTCTTCTTCTTCTAGGCATTTGAAGAAGGTCCTTTGGATAATTGTGTTGAGAGCCTATGAATTGTTGGAAGTGATTTGCCATATCCTGTTTGATGCTTCAAATGGATTTGGAGGTAATTTAGATGCAGTCTTTTATGGGTTTTATGCTCCAAATGGATTTGCAACGTTATATGTTGTGACACAAAGCATGTTTATAAGTTTAAATTAGAGCTTCCTTCAAACTTTTGATGCTATATAGTGTGGGATTTTGAAACTCTTTAGATAATTACGTGTCTTATGGATCCATGGTAATTCAGATTGTTAGATTTTTTTTATGATCCTCTTTATGTTGGAAAATCTCATAAGTTGTTCTATGGTTGGAAAGTTTTGTGGGGTGTGTTATGTTGAGAATATTTGTTTTAAATGTTGGAAAGCATTCATTAGGTTCGTGTTTCCTATGAAAGTTGTACTTATGGATTTAGGGTAATGACACTATAAACTTTGTCTCTTGGTGAGCTTCACAAGGACGTTGGAGGATAATTTAGAAGTGTTTACAAGATCTTTCGTATGCATTTGTTAGTTATAGTGATGTTGTTGGCCCTTGTCCTATGCATGTGGGCAAGGCGGGATTTTGTTTGAAGCAAGGTTGACTTCATAAAAGTAATTGTTTAAGCCATAATATCCTATGAAGATCTCTACATTATTGTCGCTTATGAGAAATTGTTATGTTTTGTAGTTGTTAGACAATAGTGCAAGTGCAACATGGAGTCATGAATGGTCACATCTTGTGTAGATTGTGTTAAACAATTCAAGTTCGGAATGTTACGACTACACTTTGGCAAGTTGATTTGAAGTGCAATAGTTTAATATCATATATTTTCTCCTATGTTAAGGTCCCTAATGAACTTCATATAGATTTGTGTTGTGATGAGACTCTTTTCTTGTTGTTTTGGTAAAGATCTTTAATTAAACTTTATGGATTCGATTATTAACGATGAGTATTTGGAAACTTCTGAGCACGATAGTGTCCCCTTTATACTTCATGCAAATGATTTTGAGGTAACTTTCAAGCATCTTCTCATGAGGTAGAGTCATGTTTTCATCCATATTTGTGTGGGATATTGTGTCTATTCGTCATTGCCAATTAATGTCACTTGAACTATTTTGTGAAGTTTTATGAGTTTTCTTTTGATTGGAAAATTTTAGGAAATATTTTGTGTCAAAAGGTTTCATGATTCACCTTGTGTTGAAAGCTTGAGGATTTATTTTTTTTTTCTTTTTGTTGGAAGAAGTCTTGGTCTGCTTATGTTGAGATGATTCATCTTTGGCTCTAGATTTGTTTGTTTTCGTATTAGAGGGCTCTATGCTAAGTTTCATAAATGCTTTACAATGGGAGGTTTTATAAAACTTTCTTGTTGGAAAGCTTTATGGTCATACCCCACACCAAAGTAAGAGCACTCGATGTCTTGTGTTGGAAAGACTTTTGGTGGATTTCTTATGAAGAGGATTTGGGTCACTTTGAGTATGAAGTTTTATAATTGCTACTTTCGGGATTGCAATTATTTCCTTTTATAAATGGTTTTGTGTTGGAGGTTCTCTAGGTCCTTTTTGGGATAAAGTGGTATTTCTGAGAGCTCTTTAATGTCTTTTCTTTTTAGAATGAAGTGGTATTTAGTGTATAAATTATCTCTATCTTGTTAGTATTTATTTCTAAAGTTGAGTTTGGGTTGAATGTGAAATAAAAGTTGCTTGTTTATGTTTTAGTTTTGGGAGCTTATTTTTCCCTTCGCCACTTTGGGTTTCGTATAGGATATAGTGTGAGTTATTGAGTCGTATGAGTGCTTGTTCTTGGAATGTGGGGAACAACAAATAGCATCTAAACCCCTTTTCTGTTACTCATGTTATATTGAATAGGAGGAAGGGTGTTTTAGAGGCATGCTTGGTCGTGATTAAGCATGCCCAATAGTAAGATGCTAACATTTATTTTATTATATTGGCTTTTCATTCTTTTCTTTTCGGCATTGTCGTCTTTCTTTTTTTTGCTTCCTCGCTCTTCTGCTATTTGCCTACTTGTGCTTTAAAATCAAGTGTTTGCAAAATATGAAAGCTCAAAGGTGCAAAGTGGCTCAACCGGTATACAAGCCCGAAAATAACAAGGTACGTTAATGTTTCAATTGTGTTTATTTTCATCATTCATTTCATATTATCGTGCTCTAATATGCCCTTTTCCTCTCTTTTTCTGTGTTCTTTGCGAGGGAACTTTGGAGAGCAAAGAACATGGAGCAATTGGAGCACTAGATGAAGGAGCCTACATAAATAAATCAGTCGCCCCCACTCATTCCGGTGGGGGTGCTACGGGCAGTACCACCGGGTCATAGCCCTCGGTGTTGTAAGTTTCTTAAGACTTAGATAGCATTTAGAAAGCCTTTGTGTGTACTCTCCCCCACCCCTTAGGGCCTTATAGAAACTTCATTTATAACTAGGATTAGTCTCTTTTATTTTAGATCCATAAACCCATTTTACACACGTACGAATGTCCAAGGGGTTAGAAATAAATTTTATTTCATCTCCTACAACACTAGTGACACTTAAGGACAAAAACCTAAGGATGATTCTTAGACAACATAGACTTAGGATGCATGCTCCTTTTAGGATAGAAGCCATAAAATATAGAAAAACATAGTGGCATCCTATCATAGGATTAGTGTAGTGATATCTAAGTCTAATTAATCATTAATAATAACCAATCTATAATCAAAACCAACAAATTAGTAAGGGGTCAAATCAAATGCATAAAAGATGTTTAATTCCTAATCAAATCATAATCAACACATATAATCATTAAGAGGGAAACTTGAATATGAATGTGAACTAATACTAATTAATCTATTAATCATCCCTTAATCAAATACTAACTAATTGAAGTCTATTAAAATTGACTTAAATCCGAGAATTATAAAATTGGAGAACAAACTAAACTTGTTAAATAAAAGACCTCTAAAACTCAAACCTTAATCAAACCCTCTTATAATTAATTACATACTTGGCCTAAAACATCTCCAACCTTGAACACTAATGAGTTAAAACTTAATCAACAAAGAGAATGGTATAAGAGACTTGTTAAAGTTTAAGCATAACTTAAACTTTAGAACCTTAATAACTCACCTAAAGGTTTAATTACATCATTAATCTAATTTCTTAAAAATAACCAACAAATCCTTAATTAATAATAAATCACCTAATCCACCTCTCTTTTAATCTCCAACAAATCAAAATTAACTTAATAAAGTTGGTTACTACTGGGTAACCCAGGCCTACGAGGCTATTAAGTTAGCCCCAAGGAGGGTGAAATAAACCTCACGGCCTCGGTGAGTAATAAATGTAGTAATCAACCAAACACTAAAATAAAATTTTTTAAAATTGATCTTAAATGGCTAATACTTGTACTTAAACTAAAGTCTCCCCTTGACCTTTCAACAAATTTAATTACAAACAACTTTAACTAAACTATCCTACATAGGACACACCTAAAACCACACAGCTTACACACACTTAGATTTATTTGTTAGGACACGACTCCTAGCTTTAGATTAGGCCGGTGTTTTCTTCCTTTTTTTGTTTCTGTGATGTGGCGATTTGCATGTGACACGTGTGCTGGTTATTTTAGTTTTCTGTGTTAGATTTCTGTGTTGATTTTTGTGATGGTGGTTTTATTTACTACATTGTTTCTGTGATGTGATGAGCAATAGATTACCCACATATTAGGGATAATTTTAATACTGACAATATTTTCTACAGGTGGCCATGCTCATATAGCGCTAAAAGGGGGCTAAAAATAAATAAATCATAAATAATTGCTACAAGTGCTTTAGCTGCTTAGCCCCCAAATAAATAAGAGCATGGCCAAGTATGGCTGATTTGAGTACTTTTATTTTCATATATAACTGCTTGGGATGATTGATTTTGATTGCTTAGAATAACCCTGTAGGAGAGTAGATTTTTTCTTTTTAAATTCTGATGTAATGTATTTAATGTGTAGAGTTGTAAAAATCTAAAATGGGGCATTTTAATAAAGAATTAGGGATCCAAAGAGAAAAGAAAGCTCCTTCACAGGGAATTTCTTTTCATTTGGATATCCTACTAGTAGTGTACCACGAGAAGACAAAAGGAGAGTGATCCACGAGAAGGCTAGAAGATGAAGACCAAGACATGAAATACCTCATTTTAAGATTTGCGTCGTTACTTAGGAGTAGAATCCGGGTTGTTGTCGGTGGGGCCCGGCCACCACTACTTTTCTGCATTCTGGGTTGTATATTGTATGACACTTGCCGTGGACTTTTGACACTCTTTTTTATGGTTTTGATGTGATGATTTACTTACCTATTTGCGTAGTAGAAATATCATGATTTTCATAGGTTTCTTTCTTGCATGTGTATGTGCCTGACTCGCTAGGCTCTTCAGGGATAAAATTCTTCTACTCGTAATTAAAATTAAAATTTTAAGAATTAAATAATATAGAAAGATAATGATTTAGGGAATAGCCGGAATCATCCGGGGTCGCATGCATATCAATGCATCCTCTCTTCCTTATTTAGACACTTTCCCGCCTGCGGGTAGAGTTTAGATAATCCGACCTATGAGGATGAGGTTCTGAACCTGAGGAAGCCTAGTCTTTCTTAAAAAATTATTTTTATAAGCCTTTTTAAAATCTCATACATTCCTGATTGGGATATTTAATCAGCACGCATTGCATTAATAACTAATTAAAATTAAAATTTAATTACATTAGTCTTAGGAGCATAGTACCATACATGAGTCCGAGGCCACTTAGGAATCTCTTTAGATGTCGGCCTCAAATTCCAAAAAAAACTTAGCCACCCACCCATCTTTCATAAAGACTGGACAGCATGAATTTTATACGATTAGGAGGTTTAGTTGGCTTTCCTTTTCAGGCAGGATATAAGTCTAGGATGCTTTAGTTAGGACAAGGGTTTCAGTGTTGTGTGGAACGCTAAACCCATCTTAGATTTAGGGTTCAAGGCTACTATCATTAGTGTCTCATAGTATGCCTCATTGATGGGAAAGCTCCCCCTTTTTCTGGGGCTATAAATCCTGCCTATCCGCGTCACATGGATGGCATCGCCTCCATCCTTCTCTCATGCATGATTAAAATGTAATGTCTCTTTCTTTTTCCTCAGTTTAGTCTCTTTTAATCCTCCGAATGATTATATGATATGTGCTTGTTGATTAGCCTAATTGGACCTTTCATCCCCTTGATTAGGAGAGCCTAAATTTCCCTTAATGCGTCAAACCCATTTGAGAGGATAATAAAGTGTCCTTAATCAAGAGTTTTCTTAGGCTAAGGTCTAAGATGTAATTAACCATGGGGGCTTGTGCCCGTGGGAGACCGATCCCCACATCAAATAAACCACATTCGAGCTGATGTATCGAATGGGAGAAATCTTGTGACTCTTGGGTTATGCATATTATTACCCATCAAGGTGCGTAGGCGAAAGCCTCTATCCTCTATGATTAATCGTATGTATAATCTCATATGCCCTCCCATTGGCCTACTTGTGTAGAGTGTAAAGGTCTACGATCATTTTGTCCTACGGGATAGTGCGGTCGTACCCTTTACATTCTGTTCCCCACAAGTAGAGTCCTTTCGGAGACCCACATCGACGCCCAAATCTAGCCCTAGGCCACCTCATTACCTATGCCCTTGAGATGAAATATAATCTGTAATATCTAGTCCCTGTCAATGTCCCTCCTTCCTTCTTCACAAACAACTCCTTTCATGTCCTCCACAGCACCTGACTGCATCTGAAGCCCGCCACGGATGTTGAGGAGGAAGCGAAAGAAGATGTTCCTGTTTCTGCTGCACCTGATGCACCTGTTCTCCTTCGTATTGCATCTCCCTTTGATCATCTGGTGTAACGGTTCGACCAGTGAGAGGCCCAATTTGATTCTTATATGGCTGCCCAGGAGCAGCAACATATTACGGATCTACAACGCTTTAATAACTATGCTGCTCAGCAACACGACCAGGATATGGCCTGGTTTGGAGCCCATTTTGCCGCCATTCACAGCTACTTTTAGCCACCATCTCCTCCTCCTTCTGATCAGGATCCACCTCCTTTTTAGCTTTTTGTGTTGTTGTGATATTTTCTGTTCGTATTGTGTTATCTGTTCTTTCTCCTTTTTGTGATATCAAAAGGGGGAGTTAGTGTTTTGAGTGACTAGTAGTTTCTTATACTGTTCTAGTTATTTTTTATATTGCTCTTATTTTGTAGTTGTTTTTTCTTATTGTATTTTGTATTTAGTGAAATTTGAAATGATATTTTTCTTTCATGTGTGTGTTGAGTACTCCTGTATGTTTTATTTGAAACTACTACATCAATATCTGCCATCATCAAAAAGGGGGAGATTATTACATACAGGAGTACTCAACACACACATGAAGCATTGCAGGCATTGATGTAGTAGTTTCAAATAACTTGCCAACTAGTTACGCTTGACAAAAGTTGCAGGTATTGATGTAGTAGTTTCAAGTATTTTCCTATTTCAGTTGGATTACATCAAGAATCAGCCTTATGCCCATATCTTTTTGCTCTAGTCATGGATGTTCTCATTAGACATTTACAAGAGGATGTACCTTGGTGTATGCTTTTTTGCTGATGATATTCTTCTTATTGATAAGACTAGAGAGGGAGTTTAAGGTAAACTTGAATTATGGAGGTCAACCTTAGAGTCTAAAGGTTTTCGCTTGAGTAGATCTAAAACAAAATATATGGAGTGTAATTTTAGTAGTATTAGACCTAGTGAGGGGATTGTAACTTTGGGCAATCAAATCATTAATAAGAGTACACATTTTAGATATCTTGGATCTGTTGTTCAGAGTGATGGGAAAATAGATGGGGATATTATCAGCAGAATTCAAGTTGGATGGTTGAAGTGGAGGAATGCATTGGGCTTGTTGTGAGATAGAAAAGTCCCTCTCAAACTTAAGGGAAAATTCTATAAGATGGTGGTGAGACCTGCAATGATTTATGGTGCCGAATGTTGGCCATTAAAAGAGAAGCATAATACTAAGTTAGGTGTTGCAGAGATGAGGATGCTCAGGTGGATGAGTGGCTTTACCCTTAGAGATAGGATACGAAATGAGCATATACGTGAAAAGGTTGGAGTAGCCCCAGTGGAAGATAATATTAGAGAGAGTCGCCTTAGATGGTCTGGTCACATAAAACGACGACCTTCCGATGATCCGGTTAGAAAAGTGAAGGTATTAGATTTGTCTCATGTTAAGAAAGGTAGAGGTAGACCTAAAAAGACTTGGTTAGAAAATATTAGAAATGATCTTTCTTTATTAGATTTAAATGAGAATTTGACTTTTAATAGGACATAATGGAGAAAAAGGATTCATGTAGCCGACCCCACGTAGTGGGACAAAGGCTTGATGATGTTGTTGTTGTTGCTAACCTCAATGTTAGATTGTCATATTATTATGTTAATTTTATTAATTTTTAATAATATTTTTATTTATTACATCATCCGGTTCGACCGGTGGAACCGTGAATCTCTCCTTCTTTCGGTTCGTTGTCCAATCCAATTTTCACAACCATGCCTAAAACTATCCTAACTATATAGAATCAGCTAAACTTCTCTTGAACTATTTAAATCCTTTAAAACCACCCTATAATTCATAGTTCGAGGTATAAAGAGAGGAAGAGAGTATAAAAGAAGAATTATAAATTGAGTAATTTGAGAATATGTTAAGAAACATTAAAATAATATCTTCGTTACATCATTCCATCAAGAATCATCCAAGCAATTGTAAACTGTAATTTATCATCTTTCTTACATTCATTACTAACAATTGGGCCACCTTCAGCCTCATTAAATTATGTGTTTGGTAGTCTCAAGAAATACAGATCTTAGTGGCTAGCAATTAGTCACCATGATTTCAACAAAGGTGATATATACAAAATCATATACAAAATATAATTTTAGCCCAAGAAAAACAATAATGTCGATTGCCTCTAAAAATAACCAGTCAAAAGAATTGGCAGAAAGTTCATATAAGTTTGCGAACATGTGTCATCTAATCTCACAAAGAGATTCAACTAATCAAATACATGCACATGCTAGTACAATGTTCGGGTTGTGCATGTCCAATCACTTATATCAATAACTAGTAATATTATTATTCAAAATTTATGATTAAAAATTTTAAAAAATAAAAAATTCTTTCAAAGAGATTAAATAGAGGGTTCCATAAAAAATCAAGCAAAAAGGCTAAAAAACTTTTAGCAAAAAGGTGTCATATTCGACTAACAAATTCTTCTTTTTTTTCAGAAAACTAGGGGCAATCATGCCTAATTTCATTAAATAATGAAAGGGTTACAAGTGAAACAAAAGATCAGAAATATAAGAAAAACAAAAACAAATTTACAACTTTTGCAAAATAACTAAACAACTACCTAAAAAAGAAAGACACCCTTAGAGAAGGAAAAAATCCTTCCTATGCAACAAAAAACACCCCCTAAAAGGGCCAACACCCAAGGAAAAGCCTCCCAGAATAAGAGATTAAGGAATTGATAGCCTAGTTTCACATAGGAAAGGCCCAACAGTCTCCTTCAACACAAGCACCAGAAGAGGCCCCCGAACAATAGATTGAGCACTAGAATAGATTGCTCCAAGTGAGAAGACATCTCCTTACCCATAAATCTAACCAACTTCAAGCAGGGCAACAAAACCTCAAGAGAACAACCCTTGCAATAAAAAGTATGAGCAATAAACTTATAAAGAAAAAGAAACCCAAATACTCAGGTATTCTAAAAGGGAAACGACCCCTCCTTATGTTAAAAAATCGAAGAGGATTATACAAGCTGGATAAATCAGCCCAGAACAAGAGAAAAAAGATTAACCCACAAACCAAAGGACAAATTTAATAAGCACCAGACTAGGCCGCACTAAACCAACAAACATCTCTAAACCCAAAATTCAACCAGCTCCAGGCTAAGCAACAAAACCACAAGAGTACAATTCCCCCAACCACAGGGACTTAAATTGGTAAAATACTCCTCTTTAGCATCAAAAAAATACATCAGAAGAGAAAAAAGACACCCTCGAACAAAAGCATAAAACTTATCCAACAAAGGACAACCTCAATAAAAAGGGACAAATCCCTTGGTTGCTATAAACAACCTTGGTTGCCAGGCCAACATTCCAAGGGACACCCTTGATAAATCAATTCATCACTGACCCAATACCCAACCACCTTAAAATCAATAACTATTCAATCTGCCAGATAAAATCAACCAAAGAAAAGACCAAATAGATCAAAAAAAAAGATTCAAAATAAATTAAAGCCACTCACAAAGGACCACCACCAGCCCAATATCTCCAATTCAAATGATAACCAAAAGTATAGAACCATATAAGACCACTTCACAAATATCAATAAAAACCAATCTTAAAAAAAACCCCAAATTCAGACAAAAACATAGAGCCAAAAGGAAGAAAAAACCACAGTTAAACCAACTCCTCTCAAAGCAAAAACTCAGGTAACCAAATGCTTGATAATATGGAAGGAATTCCAAGAGGCAATTTTTCCCAGAATTGTATTTTTTTTATAAGCATGTCCATCATAACAGAACAATTATGCTTACCAAAACTCTCTTATTATTCCTTTCACTCCATAAAAAATAAATGGAGCAGCAATTTGCAAGAAATAATAAAATTTTGCATTTTTCTCCAAATTAGAAGCCATAATAAAATCAAAAGCCTAAATTAAAGTAGGCATAAACATAAAATGATCCAACCATGGCACTGTATCAGAAATAATTAAGAAAGAGAAATCACACTCAACGAAAAGATGATTATGATTCTCCTTAGCTTTACCACATAAAATACAAGACAGAGGCACATTAAGATTCCTTTTAGAAAGAAGATACACAATTTCAAACCTTTTGATTAAACCATCATAAAAGGCTGCATTAAATATCTTAAATGAAGAAAGAGGTACCCCACTCCAAGAGATATAGTAAGCCACCATATTAGAAATGCAAATAGAAGAAATAGCCAAAACAACTTTTGTTGTAAAAAATTCTGACAAATTCCAACAACTAGAAATAATTAAATCACTAACATAAACTTTATTCAAAGAATAATTCAAAATATAATCAATCACTTCATGAAGCGCTCTTCCCTCATTCCAAGGATCCCAAAATAGAGAAAGAGGGCTATTATGCTAAATAATAAAAACAACTTATTGTTTATATCCCACTAATAGAGCAAATACATTTTTTAAAAAATAGAAAAAGAAGAAGACTTTCAAAAAGAGATGTAGTTATGCTAAACCTAACCAGCCACCACAATTTAAAAATAAAAAAAAAATCAGCCACAACAATTTATTTTCTTGATTAACAAATTCCAATAATCAATAAAACACCTTTCATAATTGAAAAAGATAATAAATGGTATGTATTTAAAAACAATAGTTTGTCCAAACGTTAATTTCCACCGACCAAATTTCACAAACTTTCACCCCCACAACGAGTGGCGACCACGTGGACGGTTGTAAAAGAATGGAAACCCAGCCTCACAATACACCGTCCCGTCAAATGCGACGGGCCGCCATCTGTTTCTTGTGCCCCGGGTCACGAGTCTAGAAGCCTCTCTGCTTTATATACCGCCCGGCTATCGCCTCGCAGTTAATATTCCTTAAGCTTTCTTAACAGCTGACCGATTAATTCCGTCGATTTCTTCGAAGAGCAATGGCGACGATCAAATCAGTCAAGGCGAGGCAGATCTTCGATAGCCGTGGAAACCCGACTGTTGAGGTTAGTTATCAGATCTGATCGGCTTTTAGATTTTGTTATGTATAAATTACGATCTGGAATTAAGTTTGGTTTCCTAGTTTGGTGGGGAATTCGTGTGCTGTTGCTCGAGGCGGGGTCTTGATCTATGGGACTGCGAGTTCAGTTTTCGTGTTTGCTAATTTTTTCGTTTATTTTTGTGCCTCTAGGCGGATGTTATCCTCAGTAATGGAACCCTTGCAAGGGCTGCAGTGCCGAGCGGGGCATCTACAGGTATCTTATCTCACAATACGGATCTGCTTACTTGGTTTTAGTTGGAAACGATGAGCTTTCGCTTCGGGGATCTATTGATTCTGTTGCCGTTTATTTGTTTAGAGAATTTAAGGTTTTCTTTCGGGGACCATTTTTTTTCTCGAGTTTAGTATTCTTTTAGCTTATCTGCGGAAAAGCTTGGGGGTTTGAAGCAACATATTACATCAGCGTTAGATTATGGCTATGCGATATAATATGCATGGTTGCTATGTTTTGATTTTGAAACTGTATATCCTCATATTCGGGAGGAAATTGTGAATCTTCACTACGGGGGTTGGAAAGCATCTGGAAACCTATGCTCTTACGCCTTGATATGTTGATCGAATGCGTGCTCTTTCTTTTTTAACACAGGTACATATGAAGCTTTGGAACTTAGAGATGGAGGTTCTGAATATCTTGGAAAGGGTGTTCTCAAGGTTAGTCTTACTTATGTTTCACCGAAGTGGAAAGATAAGCTTAACTAATATTCATTGGCTGCCTGCCCGTTGGCTTTTTGTAGATTTTCCTATTTTGCGTTGCTTTTTCTGAGAATTCACAGGAATAAACCATCTATTGTTTTCAATCATCTGATGAAAAAGGTCTTCTTTTTATCAAAATATTTGATTGCAGATTGTATGAATATTATTTTTGCATCCTGTAAGTGTTTGGAAAACTTATGAAAGCATCATACGAGCAACTCAATTCTTCTGATATATTGCTTCTATATATGATTTTTTTCCTGACTGTATGATGATTGAATGGCACTTTCATGCTTCAGAATGATAAGAGTGTTGGAAATCAAAGCATGCTTGGATTTTTTGAAATGAATCCATTTGAGTTAGGTTTCAAGCTGGGAGAGTGTATTGAATCCTAATTTGGGTCAAATGCGAATTGGAGATGGTTTACTTAAATTAAAATAACTAGTTGGTTAATCTATTGGTTGGATTCTTCATATGTGCATAAGGTCACATGTGCAATTCCACCTCTAACATTGCTTTGAATTTTATTTTCAACTTGAATTGAAATTATTTGAGCTGGCTAGGAACCAGATTAATTTTAATTTCTAGCTGGTTTGGTTCTATTTGATATTGTGTTTGCTTTGAGTCAAGTCAAACTGAACTTGATGATTTCAAGTTGGAGATTTGATAGCTCAGTTGACCTAATGAAATCAATAAGTTTAGTGGCCAGTAGTTCTTAATTACACTTTGGATACATATCATAGAACCCTATTGTTAAATTCCTGAAGTTGTTGATACTTTTGTTCTTGATGTAGATGGCTAGACGGTCTATGCACAAATCGTTTGTATGTTTAATTAGGCTAGAAAGTCTTGTGTTTTTTATGAGCTAGAATGATTTTTACTCAAGTCTATAGACTGGAATGCTATAAAAAAGTTTGTTTATGCCAATTGTGGAACAATTGATTCTATATATCTTGTGCAGTAGCGGAGCCAGAAAATATATTTATGGGGGGGCCTAAATTAATTTTCTTAAATTCTCCCTCAACTTTTTACATGCAAGCTTGGGAACGGCATAGGTAGTTTTAATTTTTTTTTAAAATTATTATTTATGAATGTAGAATACTAAATCTAAAATAATAAACAACTTGCAATAAAAAAAACTTTGGTAGCATAGAAAAATTAATTTAGCTAAAACTTCGTCTATAAAAGAATATTTGAAAAATTGCTAGAAAATAGTAGGAAAAAAAAAGATTATTGTCTTAATAGCAAAGCAGTTACAAAATTGTCCCAAATAAATCCTAATTATATAATATTTATAAAAGTTATATAACATAAAATTATATGATATTTTTATCAAATTAAAAAAATTAACATGTGAATTTTTATTATATTTAAATAGCATGAAATTAAATAGGTAAAGAAATTAAAAATAATAAAAATATTAGCTTTAAAATATATGATAAAAGAATAAATTATAAGAGAAAAAAAGTCTCATATTAGAAATGAAAAAAGTCACATGAATAATAATTGAATTGTTGATGTAGAAGAAAAAGTATAAAACAACAATAGAGAGAGAGAGAGAGAGAGAGAGAGAGAGAGAGAGAGAGCATAGATGGTGGAGTTCCATGCGGTTTATTTTTTTTTTAGGGGGGGGCACGTGCTCCCCCTTGCCCCCCCTCCCTCCGCCAATGATCTTGTGGATGCTTTATCTATCCTTGAGTGTGTTCTTTCTGTAAATTCTGGCGTAATATTCTTTGAGCATTGTTTATTAGTTATTACTAACATCATTATGTAGATTCAACACGGTTAAATCGCAACATTAAATTTGATACATTACCAAATCCTTGTGAAACCATTGTTTGGCCCAAGTTAATCTTTTTTTATGGAGCATTCAGCTTGCTTAGACCTTTCAAATCTTTCTCCTGCAAGCAAATATGCTCTATATGAAATTCCTTTTATCTCGATCAAATCCTAGAACCTTTTTGTATTTTTAAATTATATGTTTGTTTGTTCACATCAGCAATTTGGGAGATTACTTATGCTGACCTTTTTGTTGTCTGTTTGCCTTTTTATAGGCTGTTCATAATGTGAACGCCATCATTGGTCCAGCATTGATTGGCAAGGTATATTTTGTTATCAGCTTGTATCAAGTGGAAAGCGCACATGGAGCCTGATACATATATGTTGATTTATATAGGATCCCACAGAACAAACACAGATTGATACTTTCATGGTGCAAGAGCTTGATGGGACCTCTAATCAGTGGGGTTGGTGCAAACAGAAGGTGCCAAAACGTCTGCTTGTTCCTTTTAGTTCTTGTTTGAGCTTCCAGGGTTTAATATCCTTAAAATTTTTAGCTTGGTGCAAATGCGATACTGGCGGTATCTCTTGCTGTTTGCAAAGCGGGAGCTTCAGTGAAGAAGATTCCTCTCTACCAGGTTTGTGAAATTTATTTGTTTATATTTTTGTGTGCCTTATTTTCCATTGTCTGTCAATCTATTTATCTGTTGTCTGCAGCACATTGCCAATCTAGCTGGAAACAAGAATCTGGTTTTACCTGTGCCAGCATTCAATGTTATTAATGGAGGATCACATGCAGGAAACAAGCTTGCCATGCAGGTAGCTAAATACTACTATCATTTTTAGTATCCGTGCTTTTTATTGTTTGGTCTATGCAAGCATGTTGGTCCAAGTTTTGGTTGCCATTTCCTTTGTGCAATATTGTGCTGTTCGTTTTACAGAGAATTTTCTCCATGCAACATTATGCTGGTTAATGAAGATTCCTGATTAACGCTTTCTGTATGCTTGTTATGTCCATTATTTAAAAATGCGCAATATGAGGCTCGCCTTGAGGTCCGCCTTAGCACAGTTCCAGTGAAAAATGCTTCTAGATTTACGCCTCGAGCTTTTTTTATGAGGCTTGCGTCTCAACTTGGCTGAGGTCCGCCTTGAGGCGAGCCTTGCCTTACTGGTGTGAGGCGTATGCCTCATCTGATTTATATATATTTTTATTAAAGCTTAGCTAAATCCTAAACTAAAGCCCCGAACAAATCATGCCTTCATGAACCCCCAGGCCCAACAACTTCCTCTCAACCACCTCAACCTCTAACCCACCGCATTTGCCGTAGCCACCACAGGGAATCACTTGAAACAACACACCACCATCACCTCATCCTTTAAAAATTTTGGAGTAGTATTCTCATCTTTATATTGATGACAAATATTTATGAATAAGAAAGATGATTGAAATAAATGAAAAAGAAACAGATTGAGAGACATTGAACTCCACAGGATGAGGTAGGGGAGAGACCAATTTATTATGATGACGACTCAAATAAAAATCCCCTTAGTGATGATAGTGCAGATAATTTCTGAGTTGTTGCCAATTATGTCAGTTTTTTTTAAGAATTAAATGTGGATGAGCAAGGAACTAAGAAAGAAGGAATTTGATATTATATGATACTTTTACGCAATTCCTATATTTCATGTTGTTTTGCTCTTTTAAAATTTAGATTTCAATTCTATTTCACGCAATTTATCACTTGTCACTTTACGTCTTATACATTTTTTTTGTTTCATATGTATGCCAATTTGTTACTTCATAGTTCAATAGAAAGCTAATATATCATTCTTTAATATACTATTTTGTTATTATATAAAAAATCACTTTTAACATTTATGTTCACTTTATGCAATTTTTTGATTTTGAGGTTTACGCCTCAAAAGTCTTGAGGCTTACGCCTCGCCTCACGAAAGAAAAATGCCTCAATACCCAATTCGCAATTTTAAACCTTGGTTGTGACTTTGATTATTACGCAGGAATTTATGATTCTTCCTGTTGGAGCAGCCTCATTCAAGGAAGCCATGAGGATGGGTGCTGAAGTATATCACCATCTAAAGGTGAAAGACGTGACAAATTTAACCTTCCTGCCTGCATTTTACTTCTACTTATTTTGATGGGTTTTGCCTTCACTTTTCTAGGGTGTAATTAAGAAGAAGTATGGTCAGGATGCTACAAATGTTGGTGATGAAGGTGGTTTTGCACCTAATATTCAGGTATGGTGTTTTCTAGATGAATCATTTTCTGACCACAACTTTCATTGCTTTCTGGGGGCATATTATTTTGTTGTAAGCTTCCCCATCATTCAGTCGTTCACAAAAATGTATTATTAATACATTGCTCAGGCTTTAAGGATCTACTTTATTTTCATTTCAAGCTGTTTTTGAAGTCTCCATCTATTATATATGGAAGTTCTCACCCTAATATTATTTTCCAAATACGTGCCTGTGGCTGTAATAATAAAGGTGGATGTCTTTCACCATTCTATTTTTACAACTCGTCTATTTCCTTTTTACTGAATTTACAGTTCAACTTGAGGGTTTTGTTACTTGAAAGAACACTTAGTGCCTTCCAGGCACACTCTCTCTTTAACCTTAATCATTTTCATCATTATGCTGGTGTTTATTAGGTCTACTTCACATTCAGCATAAGCAAATTCCTTTTAGAAGCTGCTCTGTTGGTAAAATTTATTCCAATAATGCTATTGCTGCACATAGGAGGTCCACTGCCTTTATAGTGCATGCTATTCCTCGTTTTTTGCTCCTTAAATGGCATGCTAGTCTTATCGAGCTATTTTTTCTTCACTTGGTACATTGGTTCTCCATTATATTTCTCTAAATGGCAGTCGTGATTCTCTTTTTCTGACATGTAATGAAAACACAGGAGAACAAGGAGGGTCTTGAATTGTTGAAGACTGCTATTGCGAAGGCTGGTTATACTGGCAAAGTACAGTCTTTTTTACTTGTGCCTTCTGTTCGGACTGATTAAACTCCTATGCACGCTGAAGGATTAGCTGATTTATCTATTTTCTTGTGTTGCACTTGCTTTTATCAATAGGTTGTCATTGGAATGGATGTTGCCGCATCAGAGTTCTATAGTGATAAGGATCAGACGTATGATCTTAATTTTAAGGAGGAGGTACGTTTTTAGTTTTCATTTTACTGGTTTCCTAGTGATAAATTTTCCTGCTTGCATTTATATCTTTATTCTTCATTTACTTTAATTATACTCCGCTTTATTTTTATTATTGCCTCATTGCTGTTTCATCCTGCAGAACAATGATGGTTCTCAGAAGATATCAGGAGAAAGCCTGAAAAATGTTTACAAATCATTTGTATCAGAATACCCTATTGTATCCATTGAGGACCCATTTGATCAGGATGATTGGACCCATTATGCAAAATTGACTGAGGAGATTGGTCAGCATGTGCAAATTGTTGGAGACGATCTTCTTGTCACCAACCCTACTGTAATTCTTTGCATCCTAAGTGAAACTTTTTGGGGTCTCCAAATGGTCTAGTCTTATATATTACTAATTTTTTGTTCATTTCTGCAGCGTGTTGCCAAGGCAATCCAAGAAAAATCTTGCAACGCCCTTCTTTTGAAGGTAATGTACTCCATCTCCATGCCTTGGTCTTCATTCTGTGGAAGATCCATGCTTATTTGAATGTAATCTTTTATTAAAAATTTTAATTAATTTTTGTCGCTCGTTTTGTGTGTGTGAAACTAAAATCATTACATTTAATGTTATGTGTTCAAAATCACTCAAATTACACTCAACCAGAAGATAAATTTAGCATTTCATTTTCTTTGTTAAATTTATTTTTAATTTACATGCGATGATCCCTTAGTATTCGGGAAGGGTCTTTTTCTATGGTCATAATTCTTTTTTTCATATTGTTTTCTAATACTGAAACCGATTTTCTCATCAGTTTCATAATGCAAAAATTTTAATCGTTCTCGTCTGAGGTATATTTGTTATCACATGCCAGGTGAACCAAATAGGCTCAGTCACGGAAAGTATTGAAGCTGTGAAAATGTCTAAGCAAGCTGGCTGGGGTGTAATGGCAAGCCATCGGAGGTAATAGGCGAAAAATTATGGTCAACACTTCTCATATTTACTTGTGATCTGCTAACTTTTTTTTTATTATTTTTTATTTATTTTTGATCTGCTAACTTTTATATCTTGCTTTTTCAGTGGTGAAACTGAGGATACCTTCATTGCTGATCTTTCCGTAGGCTTGGCAACAGTAAGTTACTTTTTCTGTGCATTTTTTTCTTGCTTATCTTTTTTAATGAATTTTCAGTACTCCAAAAATATTTTGAAAGTTTAGGTTTTGGATCTATTTCATCAGATCTATTCGAAATTGTCTAAAAATTTTCAGTTGTACTCAATTTTGGCTAGTTTTGATAATCCTGGAAATTTTTGCCGAAATTTGGCTGAAACGGAAAAAAAAGTTTTAAATTATGGATCCCTAAAAATTCAAAATGACTGAAAATAACATCAAACTTGAATATTGAAACTGCCAAAATCTTGAATCTTCCAGGCTGAAAATAAAAAATCGAAATTTAAAATCTCACCATCATATGGAATACGATACTTTTTTCTTTCAGAAGTGCATGGATCTATATCTGTGTTTTATTTATATTTTTTTAATTTTAACTAGGGCCAAATCAAAACTGGAGCTCCATGCCGATCGGAACGTCTTGCCAAATACAACCAGGCAAGTTTAATTCCTATACCATTTAATGATATGAATGTTATATTTTTTTCATAGTTTACTTCATTCGTGTTCCCATGTTCTTATTAAGCGCTAATTTTTTTCTTAATCAATCTCACAGTTACTGAGGATCGAGGAAGAGCTGGGTGAAGCGGCGGTTTATGCTGGATCTAAGTTCAGGGCTCCTGTGGAGCCATACTAACTTGGCAGATGAGTAATATTTGCATTTTTCTTGGATTTTGGAGGGCCATTTTGGCCAAGTAATTAAAATAAAAGATGTCTCGTTTGATGCTGGAGGCATTATGATTTTGACTGCTACTGTATAATTTATTCTACTTTTTTCCCGTAATGTTCGGTGGTGTTAATTTGTGAGAAATAATCTGGTTAGCCTTACTGGTGAGGCTTTCCAATCTCTATTACTTTTCATAATCTCAGCTATCTGTTTGAAACTAAAGGATCTTGATTATCTTTTTGTATTTCTGTAGCTAAAACAACTTTTTTAGATAATGATCATGGTTTTTAAGCTTAATTGCATGTAAGGCGTCCTATCTCTCTCTTCTATGTTTTATAATTTCAGGGTCTTGATTTTATACTTCGGTTCTTTAAGGAACAGATCATGATCCAAGGTCATTGAGTTCGTAAGTGGCAATTGTATTTCAAATTGGTTTGGTTTAAGAAAAGCTCCTGCCTCTGTTTTGTAAGAAGGTTATCGTTGTGATCGTTAGGACAGTTTCTATCCTTGAGATTGTTTTGAGATAAATACAAAAACGAGTTGGTTTCAATAAAAGCATGGTTAACATATTTAGTTCATTAAAATTGTTCTTTTTAACAGAAGCTGTAATTGATGCGATACTAATATTAAACCTTTAAACAAATTATTTATAAAAGTTCTAAAATTATGAAAATGTCAAATATTTTGTATGCTAGTAGATTTTACTTAATTAGTAAGTGTTTTATCTAATTAAAATTAGTAGATAATCTCTTTACGTAAATAAATTATTGGAAGATCACAAATAAACTCATTGAACACTATTTTTCTTAAGATTTAGATATACTTTTGAGCTTGTAAAATCTTAAATACTTCGCATCAACTGTAAATGCCTGTTTATAGTTCGGTTAAAGATGGCCTTAGTCGGCTACTAGTCACTAAATCTACTGAACACCAAACTGTAACTCCTGCCAAGTAATCTTTGTCCACAATTAGGTGATCAGGCAAAGTTTAGATAAGAATTGTAGTATTGTAACGAGGCACCAACAGTAATTGTGTTGAGCAGAATTGCTTATTGCTCAGAACCCAAAAAATCCTAAGCAAAAAAAAAAACAGAGTAATAAAAAGTCTACAAAATCACAAGAGGAATACAATCAGATAACAAAGCGACATAAGACAGCACAGGAGACTCGAAAGGGCAAAATGCAGCAAAAAATGGTAAGGCATAGATACAAAATATATAGGAATTAGCCTCAACAAAAGTCCATTCAAGCCTCCTAAGATAATAAGGCAAGTGAATTGTAACCTTAACAACAGGGGCAGCACCAGTAGAGTTGCAATTTGCATGTAATCTATCGAAATTTTCTATCCAAATTGTATAAATAATAATATAAATAATTCGAAGATGGAGTCCCCTAATCATTTTTTGTTCATACTTAGAGCTAGCTCTCAAAATCTGTTATAAAAAAGCCTAAAGTTTCTACCATAGCAAAAAAGTGCTTCAAAAGAATAAATAAGCAATCCTCAAGTTCCACATAGCATAACTTACAATGGTTAATGATATCAATGCCTATAGCCTTCAAATTATCATCAATTGTTAATCACTCAATACAGGCCATCCAACAGTAAGGAGGGTGCTTTATGAAGTAGCATTTAAGATGCACATATTTTGCCGACAAACCTCAAGAAAACCAGCAAGAAGAGCTTCTTAGCTTTGCAAAGAGAGAATCCTCCTTATCCCTAAAAATTTTATCAAAACCCTTAGAAAAAAACATTTCTGATGATGTTATAGCAAGAAGAATTAGTGATTCAAACAATTCCGGAAGGACCCATTCCCTATTCTGAATAATAGAATTGGGCTAGTATTAAGAAAGATTTCTGAAGTATCACCCAGAAGAACACTTCAAGGTCCATTAAAATCTTAACAACCATGCATCCAAAAAAGAAATTCCTTTCACATGATGCTTAAGGAAATGGTTAATGAATTGATGTTTTCGGAGTATAGGATTAAATGAGTCAGTTGGGCATCACTTACCAGTTCATACAAGACAAACTACAATCCCATTCAGCTTTTACATCTGAAAATAAAGGCAGAGCAAGCTCCTATTTTTTCTTATCCATTTCTTTGGTTGAAGCTTGTGCATGGACAACGAAAACAAGTTCTAGTTCATGGTTCTGACAAAATTTCAAGCTCTTCAAATCAACTGCCAGTTAACTTCAGACCATCTACAAGCATTTTTTTCCTTCCAGCATTTCCTGATCCAGTGACTTACAATGGCAACTTGGACTGTCATTTATCCTTCCATTCATCCAATGAATCAGTTCCACAGTCATCCCTCACTGAAATAACCTATCATGTTCACATCCCCCAAATAAGTACCTGATATCCGATCAAAATAAATCCAGCACACACTTCGCAGAATGTAAGAAATATTATGGAAACTGTTGGCAAGTTTGATTCATTACGACCCAGCTGCACCCAGAACTAAGCCTCAACCAAGACTACTCTGTCACAGAAGATTTCTTCCCTCAAATTACGCAACAGGATCATTTAGGCTCCACCCAACTGCACCCTGGCACCTTAGCTAATCCCTTCTCTACCATTACTTTCCTTAGACTCTTAGCTTTCTCCCACTCCCCAGCTTCAGCATAAATACTGGCCAGGATAACATGGTAACCACTGGAATCTGGTGCTAACTCAAAGCAATTTTTTGCGGCGAGCTCACCAAGTTCTACATTTCCATGCAATCTACAAGAGAGAAGCAATGCTCCCCAAACACCAGCATGGGGTTCCATTGGCATTGCCAGAATCAGTTGATGAGCTTCTTCTAATCTGCCTTTCCTACCAAGAAGATCCACCATAATAGCATAGTGATCAGTTGATGGTGAAACAAAATACTTGCTCAACATAGAAGCAAAGCATCTGTTGCCTTCATTCACCAGACCAGCATGATTATATGCTGTGAGAAGTCCAACAAAAGTTGCTGAATTTGGTGCAATCTTTGATTTCACCATATCATCAAACAAACTAATAGCTTCAGCACACCTTCCATTTATGCCACATCCTAATATCATAGCACTGTATGATACTAAATCCTTCTTCCTGAGATAGTGGTAGTGTTTGAAAGCCTGATCCATGCCTCCACATTTGGAATACAAATCTATAAAAGCGGTGCGCAAATGATCATCCAACTCTATTCCAATGGAGCATATATAATCCTCAATCCATATCCCAAATTTCAAGTCTCCCAGTTGGGAGCAAGCAGAGATAACACTTGAAAAGGTCATCTCATCAGGATTAACATTAGCATCGGGCTTTCTCATTCTGTTGAACAGCTGAATTGCATCTCTTGAGAAGCCATTCTGAACATAGCAAGAAATCATTGCATTCCATGAAAATATGTCCTTTGTATCCATCCTCTTAAAGAGCTCTTCCGAAGAAGTGACATCTCCACGTCTTGAGTAACCAGTAATCATTGCAACCCAAGATATATTGGTCCTCTGTGGCATTTCATCGAATAACTTTCTTGCTCGTGCCATATCTCCACGATCAATGTATGCACTAATCATTACATTCCATGAAGCTGGGTTCCTTTCCGGCATGGCCCAGAAAAGCTCAGCGGCACGGTCCATGTCACCCGCTTTTGCGTAACCCGAAACCATTGAATTCCAGGATACCACGTCTTTAAGAGGCATTTCGTCGAACACCCTGCGTGCATCCGTTATGTCCAAAGCTCTAATGTAACAATTGAGTATTGAGTTCCAGGAGACGACGTTTCGGTTGGGCATTTCATCAAAAACCTTCTGAGCGGTTACAATTCCGTCGAGCTTGGAGTAGAGGCCCACGAGCGCGGTCTGTGTATAGACATCAGTGCGATGTCCGAGCTTGTGTATTTGGGCGTGAATGGCGACGGCTGCAGCCATGAAAGGAGCGCGAGCGCACGCCTTGAGAGCAGCAGAAATGGCGAAGGGGTCCGGGTGGTAACCGGATCTGAGCATCTGGGCATAGAGGGAGAGAACGTGGCCGTAGCGGCGGAGGTCGGCGGAGGACCTGATCGCGCGAGTCCATGAGGAAGAGGGATTCGTGTCTTCTCCATCATTTCGCAGGCCTTCCGAGGAATGGTGGATTGAGCGGTTGGGAGCTTTGGAGCTAATTCTGCTTCTCGCTCTAATCAACAAGAGCATTCGGTGGTTTAAGGTGATTTGATAATGAGCAGGGGACTTAAAGTAGAATTTGGATTTGATAGATTTGTAATTCCTGTTTTGTTTTCATTAATGATTGTCAATAGATTTTGATTTCGTTTGGGACAGTTTATTTTATTATTTTTTAAAATAACTTTTTAATATAAAAATATTTTAAACTAAAAATTTTTATACTAGGAACCTGCAAAATCTTAATCTAAGTTAATTTTTATATAATGAATGAAAATAAAAAATTCATAAAATCAAATCCAAATTATTAGGATATTACTAATGATGATAATGATAATGATAACAACTCTTAGAAATTATTTGGATGCAAATGAGCGAATTTACTAAATGTTATAAAATTCCAAATTTCTTGGAGCCTTCTATGGGGAAGAATTGCTAAATGTATTGTATAGTTCAATAAAAATATGGACTTATGAATTTTATAAATCAAGGCTTCATTTGGGAAGGCTTTCTTACGGCTTCTCAAAATAATTTTTTAGTACAAAAATTAAAAGCCGTCCCAAACAAAACCTAAGTAAACTAAAAAGTGATTAGGTTAGCTTAAATCTAGTTTAAATCTTATAAACAAACACCACTCTAAAAATTATGAGTATTTAAAAATTAATTTATACTCATTTTACAATTCTATTTAATATTGGATGGATCAAATGGTCCAAGCCCATTCAACCCATTTAGTTATTCCATCTTTTGAGTGCTAGAATACTTGCGATAGTAGAGAGTTTTTCGTCTTACCATTTCTCAAAGATTAGCAAATATTTGATAAGATAAGTTAAAGCAACTAATAGAAGATATGGGGTTTAAATGAAAAAACCATGGGACTTAGGTTTGTTGAAATAATTTAACTAATGTGTTGTAGGTTTCAAATAATGCACTTCCTCATAATCAGTGAAGACATTGAGAAAACATAATAGATATGGCTTATGAATGATGACTTCCATGGTATAAGTTACTTTGAGCCATTAAGTTGTCGCCTTTGGTAGGTTTTTATTTGTCAGTTTGATCATTTTTTTTATATGAGAGGAGATCATATACCAAAAAGATGAACAAAAGTTTTTGGTGTCAACCATGGGGGTTGGTGTTGATGGTCACGATGGACAATGACCTTATTAGTGACAATGGCATGCTAAGGTTAATGTCGACGAAATGTATTAGAGCTTATATCGATGGCTGGCATTGATGATATTAGCAATAATATGCATCGAAATTAGTGTATATAGTGTGCAACAACTTTATTGTTTATGTCGTTTGTAAATATTATTATCAGTGATGTGCATTAGCGTTATTGGCTATGGCATGACTTTATTGATGACTAGTAATGACGTTGTTGGCATTTTAATTGGTGTCAATAGTGTGCATCGATCTTACTGGTGATGAACTGTATCGATATTGTTTGGTAAAATGTGATGCCGATTAGAGGATGATGGTTATTGATAATCATCTTTGGGTAGAAACATAAGATTCTTCAAATTTATTAGATCTCACTTACTCCCATCTATTAATGTGAAGAATATAGGTCTACAATTAGATTTCTAGAGTAACATTTTGATTTTTTTTGGCTAAACTTTAGAAATGACTTATCATTTGATCATCAGAGCACAAGATATTGAAATTATTTTTTTCGCTCAAATAATGTCGTAAAGTTTTTTATATACTTCGAGTATTCAATTTAGATTCATTTGGACTTGGATCAAGGCACTTTGTGTTAGTGTATTCTTCTCATCAAATTGTTTGCTTTCGCTGTAAATTTGTTAGTTCAAATGATCCCATTGCTACTTCTAATGTTAATGTGAATACTTAATGAAAAGATCATCTGGAGCCTATTATAACTTGGGTTGGTTAGATTTATGACTGCTTTGTTGAGCTACTTATGGAACTATATATATATATATATGACTAAACTGGTTGCATTGGGCTTTTAGCAATTATTTGGGCTCAAGGGCCTGCCTTAGGCTAATTAGATTTAGCCCATTTTATACCTTATCCATCAGAATTAGCCTATTAAACTTTTAGATAGCAGGGCTCATAGGCATGTAGACTGCTTGACATCTATTAAAACACAGTGATGCTTGTTGAGATGCAGCTTCCTTCTTCTATTATTTCCTGTGCTGGAAATGTAAGTGAAAGCAGCTTATAAGAAATGAATTTATTTTCATTCATTCATTTGAGTCTTCTCTTTCATTAGAATTATATATTTGTATAAATCTGACTCATTATGTAAGGAAATTAAAAATTAACAATCTTTTTATTAGTATTTTGCTATAGAAGTAAGAGGTTAGGCTTTTCTCCACTTATTTTGTAACTCAAATTGTGTAAATTTGAGGATTTTTATTTGAAATCAACTTGTATTGTATAGTTTGAGCACAAAGTTTAATCTTTTAAATTTATGTATAATTAATTTTAGAAAACTTCTTGTTTGAAAAATATAAGCCTCTCATGAAGGGATCTAGGCTTCGTTTGGGACAGCTTTCTTACTGCTTTTTAAATCAATTTTCTATTATAAAAATTAAAAATATTGTACTAAAAATTTAGTTTAAGAAGCAGTAAGAAAGCCGTCCCAAACAAAATCTCAGGCTTCGTTTAGAATGACTTTTTTATTGCTTTTTAAAGCAATTTTTTATTACAAAATAATGCTCATATGTAGAACTTTGAAATAGTATAAACTACTGTTTAAGCAAATTGCTGTAAAATATTTTAATATTGCAGAGGTTAGAAAAGTTATTATATTGAAAATAGAATATTGTTGCACTTTTCATCAGAATATTTGCAAAAGCTATATCAATCTGTTACAGTTGATTTTAGCAACTGCAAAATATTTATTAGACTTGAAAATGCATCAGTGATCATCAATTTATACACTGTTAAATGGTACAAATTTGCAGTGAATCATTGCTTGCAGACGCTGCTGCTCATGAATGATTTTAGCAGTTTTTCTAATCCTCGTATTTGTAGGTAGAGAGGCCAATAAATGATCTAATATTTTAATTTTATTAGAACTTAGGTTTTTTATTTTTTGGACAGCTTATGATAACTATTTTTTTTTCTATTTTTTAAAGAAAATTGTATTTAAAGGTTATTGTAAAAAAGTAAGAAAGTTATCTCGAATAAAATCTTAATCATCTTATAATAATTTAGTGTTGGGATAATTGGGCAGTATTGAAATATCGGATAATTGGGCAGTGTTGAAATAGACACATATTTTATTAGGTTAAATAGCTCATATTCGGGTTAATGGAACTGTGTTGATTAAAAAAATTATATGATTTATAAAGTTAAAAAGTTAGATGAGTTTTATTTGGGTTGAAATGGGTTTGGATCAAATATTTTGACCCAATTAATAAATAATTTTGATTCAGATCCGGTAGATATTAGTCAGGCCACCCTCAAGTCTACTCGAACATGACCAATCAACTCGAATCGACAAAACCTCTCTTTGCTCGGGCTGATATTAAGTATTTAGTGATGTTGAAATATATAGATTTATACAAACTAGGTTTTAAAATCCAGTTTTAAATTTGTGCATTATTATAAAATAAATAGAGTTATATAATTGAGGTTTTACTTATAATACATATAAATTTTAATAAGGCCATACTATCAGAATTTTAGTAGGTTTTGGAGACTACTTAAGAGTATTATTAAGATTTTATTATAAAATTTATAATCATGGATTGGTGAGAGAAGATTGATTTTAAGAGAGAGAGAGAGAGAGAGAGAGAGAGAGAGAGAGAGAGAGAGAGAGAGAGAGAGAGAGAGAGAGAGAGATTCATTTTAAATTTGAAACTTCAATTAACCAACACATTCTATGTTACCAGATCTTCAAATCTCATGTTTATGCCAATGAGCACAGGATGTTTTTTTTAAAGTACAAATTGAGTAATCCTATCCCTCAATAAAATTATACTTAAAATTCATATTTTGTATTTCTTATGCCTCTAATTTAGGTGGAACAATGAAAATATGCTGGGCTGTTATACTTTTTTTTGTTTTAATTGATGAATTTGAATAAATAATTTTAAATTAATGTGTGAAATATATTGTGGTTATATACATGTTCATGTAGATGATCCACAATTACTTAATAGGTTCTAGTCAAGGGACTCGATCAAGACGGTCACATCCTTATAAGTGAAGCTTGCTCGCTTGAGGAAAATTTGACCACATAATAGGCTGGTTAGCACCAGCTAGTAAACTCCTGCTTACTCCTCATAAGGACTATATTCTCAAGGTTTGTCCAAGGTAGCCAAACTAGGGCGTCCTCACCCCCATCAAGGACCATTGAAACTCACCTTGATCAGTTTGAGCCTTAGAGGCTTCCTGTCTCAATAAAGCTCGTTCATCCATAACTGTTGTCAGCTATCAATGCACCCCCCCCCCCCCTTTGCTGATATTTCTAATCCAACTACAGAAAGCACACACCTCAAAAGCCCTTGCCCATGACATCCCATGCCAATTTGTTCTTAGTTAGTGGCCATTTCTACTCAACTAAGCCTGCCCTTTACATGAGGTCCGAGTAGTCCCTCCAAGGACTCACGTATATATTCAGAGGACTTGCCTTTACAAACTCACCCTGTCAAAATCCAACCCGTTCAGGATAGGTTCTATCATGTTGAGTTGTGATAGGCTAATCATAAGATTTAGTTTTGAAATTTTTCTGATTTTCTTCCAACATTCATTTTATATAAATAACAAATTATATAGCTACTAAATATTCACATACTGAAAATAAACTCATCCATAAAATTTCTTTCATTTCATTAAAACATATCTATACTACAATACATGACTACATATAGAAGCTACAGAATTGAACTGAATAATAAACTAGTCATGGTTGTACTAAAATAAAAAAAGAAATACCTATAAATTCAAGATCTGATCCTGAACTGCTAATCAACAGTCTCCTTCCCCTTCCCAAATCCTGAAAATCAGAAGCAAAATCAAAGTGAAACACAACAACTCAATAGGCTACACAAACAAAATATAAATTTCAAAATTCTCTTACTAAATTTTAATAAATATTTAAAAACAGTTAAATATAGTCTAACAAATTATTATACTAAGAAATGTAATAAGAACATAATAGTTATTCAATTATTTAAATAATAATATTGAGCAAATAAATAAATTATAATTCATATCATATAGCAGTTCATATCATATTTTCTAGACCAACATAAAATCTCAAAGGATTCTGACCTCTTATGACTCTCTTTTATACTTATAGCATTAGAGCATGTCCGTAGGCACCAAAACTAACTTATAGCCATCAGAACATGCCTTATAGGTACTAGAATAGTCCATGACACAGATATAATCTTAAAGGATTATGACCCTTTATCTCTCCGAGCAAATATAATTTAATCACATATGTAAAATATTTTAATATTGCAAAGGTTATAAAAATTATTATATTGAAAAAAAAAGAATATTGTTGCACTTTTCATCTGAATATTTGCAAAAGCTATATCAATCTATTACAGTTGATTTTAGCAACTTCAAAATATTTATTAGACTTGAAAATGCATCAGTGATCATCAATTTATACACTGTTAAATGGTACAAATTTGCAGTGAATCATTGCTTGCAGACGCTGCTGCTCATGAATGATTTTAGCAGTTTTTCTAATCCTCGTATTTGTAGGTAGAGAGTCCAATAAATGATCTAATATTTTAGTTTTATTAGAACTTAGGTTTTTCATGCTTTGGACAGCTTATGATAACTATTTTTTTTTTTTTTTAAGAAAATTTTACTTAAAGGTTATCGTAAAAAAGTAAGAAAGTTATCTCGAATAAAATCTTAATCACCTTATAATAATTTGGTATTGGGATAATTGGGCAGTGTTGAAATATCGGATAATTGGACAGTGTTGAATATCGGATAATTGAGCAGTGTTGAAATAGACACATATTTTATTAGGTTAAATAGCTCATATTCGGGTTAATGGAGCTGCGTTGATTAAAAAAATTATATGATTTATAAAATTAAAAAGTTAGATGAGTTTTATTGGGTTGAAATGGGTTTGGATCAAATATTTTGACCCACTTAATAAATGATTTTGATTCGGATTCGGTAGATATCAGTCAGGCCAATCTCTCCAAATCCTCTTCTTGCGGCTTTTTTCAATCAGGTCAGAATATGTCAATTCAGATGCTGAACCTGTAGGTCTCACACACCCTATATACCATTTTCTATATGAACTCGCACCAGGCACTTGTTCTCAAAGAGTCACTTTGGGTACTTACCTCAAAATAGAGTCATGTCAAAGATAAGAATCCACATGTCAACCAACCCAATAAGCCATGTATCTATGAGAGTCTATAAAAGACGTATTATAAATTGTATTTTCTACGTTGTTTTCATGTGTAGCTTTTTCTGTACTCTTCTAAGCCCTGTAAATAAATGATGAATAAGCATATTTTGAATCTTTTGAATCCCATACTATTTGTTGAGAGACTGATATAGATTTCAGAGCTTTTTCCCCGATTCTTCATATTCACTCAAATCTCACCTAATTGATGCAATCATCCACAAACAAAATTGAATTCAACAGTGATAGATCTCCAATAATTAAAACTAATAATAATGCAAACCACCTGATAACTTCGGCATCCAATGCATCAACATTCCACAAAAATTTCTTTCCAGAACATACCACTACTTACTTCAAGACCAAGGAGAGCGTAATTGCACATGTTGCCGTAGCCCTTTGGTATAGAGATCGTCTTCTTCCTCTGTGGCCCATATTCAATCAAACATTGCGATTTAATTGCTCTACAATAAAAAAAAGAAAAAAAAAGAGAACATTAATAATTAGATCATCATAAGCGACCAACATATCACTAAAATTTTTAAATTTGTCAAAGACTTTTGACCAATGGGTTTTTTTTATACTATTAAAATTAATACTACAATAACAACATCAAATCTTTATCCCATTACCTGAGGTCGGCTACATGAATCTTTTTTCTTCATCGTGTTCTATTAAGACTCGAACTCTCATTTAAATAAAATAAAAAATGTCATTTCTAATACTTTCTAATCAAATCATTTTTGATCTATTTCTACCTTTCTTAATATAGATCAAATCCAATACATTTACTCTCTTAATCAGGTATGTGATCAAATCATCTAAGGCGACTCTCTCTAATCTTATTTTCCATTGGAGTTACTCAAACATTTTCATATATATACTGATTTTATATTTTATCTCTAAGAATAAAACTGCTCATTTGTCTGAGCATCCTCATTTATGTAATATTTAACTTAACTTTATGTTTCTCTTTTAAAATTAATAATGATGAAAATTTTATAATATATATATAATTATTAAAAAACAAATATATTATAGATGATTGCATTGAATTTTCTTAAATTTACAAAGGGGTGAGAATCACCTCTAATCATCTGTTGATTCCATCAGTGATTGGACAATCTGTCACACACGCCATAGATAGGTGCAGCATGGCTCTAATATTTATAGAACAGGTTGAATTCAGCTGTCTCTAACAATTTCCAGAATTTTTAATTAGTTAGCTCCAAAGTGTTGATAGGCAAATAGCTTGCCTTTTTATATTGTCGTTATTTAATCTTATTTTCTTTAAGCATGTGGCCCCTTCTAATCTTCAAATCAGAAGGAATCCTTTTTCTTTTGTAAGTGCATTGTAACTTCACGTACATAATGGTTTGTTTTGTTGACTTTAATTGGATAGAGTGAAGTTGAAGAAAAGATGGATGAATAAACAAATTAAATTAAATTATGTTATATTATATAATTTTTTAATAGATGAATAAATAAAAAAATATTTTCTTAAGTAAATTGTGTAATATTCTCCTTTTTGTTTATTGATATATCTAAAGAACGGGCCTTAATATTTATTTATGGAGTATTATTTAAAGTGCGGAGCAATGCTCTAAAAAAAATTAAAATATTTGTTGAAAATAATGCCAAAACGATTAAATTATATGAGGATATGCTTTGCTTTTCGATGTTCAATGTGAGATATGAATGCGACTTTTTTACACGCTGGAATAAAATGATTGTAGGGAGAAAATTTTAGGTTTTGGCTTGAATGATAAGAATATAATTAAAAAGGTAAATATAATATTTATGAGATATTGAATTTCTTATGAGAAAATCTTCAAAAAAAACAAGGCTTAGTTGAAGTAATTTTAGCTAGTTATAAGCCTCTAGGTTATAGATAGTTGCCTTTCTTTGAAATTAGAGAGGACATCAATAATATAACACTAAAATTTAATGAATGTTTTCTTTTAATGAAGGTAAAAAGAGTTCAATGATGCTAATGTGAATGATATTTTGTGGTGGTCAGGATGATCCCTTGCCCTACAAAAATGAGGAGGTCAAATAACCTAGAGTTGGAACCTTATGATCCATCCTTTTAGGAAGTTGAATTGGGTGAGTATAGACATTTAGGATAATGACTCTCTCGAAACAATGGAGAATTTGACAAGATGCATTTGACGGGCCAGTAAATATTGTCATACAATTATTCTATGGCAGGAAGAAAAATTAAGTGACTTGAAGACAATAAAATATAACGGGTTTGAGAGCATAAGCATTAATAGAATTCTCTATGATAAAAAAAGTTTATTTTGAAGTTCAAAATATATAGAATTATTATTTTTTGGGATATTTAGGTCAATTAAGGTAAACTCACATACATCACATACGCAAGACTCGAACCCAAGACCTCTTTGTTGGACGTCAAAGCTCTCAACCAACAAGCTATTATGAGCTACATAAATGTATAGAATTATAAAATTTAAGATGGTCTTCCTATTAAAAATTCTCAACTACTTACCAAATTTTTAGCCCATCAGATGGCCTTCATATTAATCTTCCAATACTTGTAGTTTACTCCTCCAAAGTAGGAATGATGATTAAAGAACTAATATCATGAAGTATTGTTATTCCAACACTTCAAATTTCTCTCCATAAGGAAACCAAAATGATCTCTGAAACCAATTTGAAGGTTATAGCAGAAGAGGTGGTAATGAGTTGCCTAAACTATTGATTCTAATTTTTAGTTTACATGAAAATTGGGATTGCATCTGTATTTATGCCGCTCCATCGATTGTTCTATACTTAGTGAAGTACAAAGAGATGCATAGAAATATTAAGTGTTATATAAATGTCAAAGAATCACATCGAATTCTCTTAATATCATTTGAATTTTTAGGAGTTACAAAAGGAACCTAAATATCTATTTCTAAAACTTCGATCAAATGCAATAATTTTAATATAATTATGATGCTTAAGTTTAATGTTGATTTTTACCTACTCTTAACAAAATAATAGATCCATTAAATGTCAATTATTTTTCTAAATACAAATTATATATATATATATATATATATCCGAATGAATGATATAGCAAATAGCAATAGCAGCTTTATAACTCATGTTTCATAACTTTTTTTTTTTTGCTATATTTTCTAAATTCTGGCTTCATTTGGGACGTCTTTCTCACAACTTCTTTCAGAAGCAATAAAAAAATTGTCTCAAACGAAGTCTCAATTTTAATTGATTTCCAATGTAAGCTAAGAGTTTTTTTTTTATTTTTTTTATTTTTTTATTTTTTTTAAGCTAAGAGTGTTTACATTAGACGCAACACAAAAACTTGACTCAAATCTGGCATGAATAATTTGAGTTTGGGCCAACTTGCATGGGATCTAAGTCAAGGTTGGGCCACATTAAGTGAATAAATATAGAGAATGCATGGGTCGAGTTTGAGGCATATTAGATTGAGTTCCAGTCAAACTAAAAGATAACTTGACTATTTGATAAATTTTAATGAAAAACTAGTATGAAATTAATTTTTTTTGCTATATTATCAGTTTATCAAAATCGGATAAGTGTATTCATTTCGAGTTAAATTGACACTAAACCTGCCCAAATTAATTGTTTTTCATTTCGTATTTTCTTGTCATGTTGGACTTAGGTTTGGTCAAGTTGGGTTCAAATTATGATTTTTAACCTGTTTACTAAATATGCCAAATTTGTGTTAATTAAATTTGCATTGAATATTTTCAGATCCAACTCAAACCTGATCCAAGAACCTAAAATAAAACCCTAATGCTAACAACTCCTTTGCGTCGCATTGTCTGTTTTCTTTGTAAAATGTATCATTTTACTTGTCTAAACACCTATTGCTGTGTAAGCTATCACCATATATATATATATATATATATATATAGAGAGAGAGAGAGAGAGAGAGAGAGAGAGAGAGAGAGAGAGAGGTGGAATAGAGAGGAAAGCTTAATGGGCGATAAAGTAATTAGTGTGTACCTGGGTCTGGCTTGGATTGGGTTGATAAGTGAATTTAATAAGATGGACTAGTCACTAGTGTTTTGGCCTTTTGGGGTCTAGTCATTTGAACCGGCCTAGCTAGTCATTTAATTCTCCATGCTAGGGATTCTTAGTAGGATAGAAGTGTTGATAGATGGCCCAGCATCATATCATATCTATTATATACCCGACTCAACAAATTTTGATTAGAATTGACTGAAATATATATTATGGGTAAGATTTTGGTTTAAAATGTTGATAGGTGTAATTTAAATGCCGGGATTGGGCTGAAGTACTCCTTGAAAAGTAGAAATCAAGCCTTTTAAATTTTTTTCAAAGTATCATGAACAAAAGTTATAAGAAAAAAAAAAAGAAATACTCATAATCATTATTAATTTGAGCTATAATCTGTTTTATTATTATTTTTTTGAAATATGGCTAAGAAATTATATTTTGATCATATTTTTCTTAAAAAAATAATGATTAAAAATATAATTTTAGCCTTTTTTAAGCTTATATTATTTTTGAATAAGAGTGATATTGATTTATAGAAATAACATAACTTTAACTCAATTTTTTTACCATGAAAATATAAAAAAACTAACATCTCAAATCGCATTTAAGAAAAATAAATAGAGAATGGTAATTACAAAAACCTAATATCATATCATTATCATTAATATAATCATTCTTTGATCTCCAACGCCTAAAAAAGTTGAGATCAAAGAGTCAAAGGCAATCACTTAAGCATGCATGGCTATCAATTACTTTCAATTTTGCTAATCATGATCTTAGTTCTTGTCATGATATGTAATTAATTAATAGTGTAGTGGTGATAATTAAATTGAAATGTGCCGCCCCTAGCTAGTTAAGTTTCTCAGTTATGAAATATTTAGTCAATTAAGCTAGCTCATCCCTACGTACCAAGCCTACCAACTATATATGATGAGCATTTGATGCTTGTAGGGCCATCACAATTATCAATCGACCATATGATGTCCAATATCTTCCCAACTTTTGACATATTAATGCTTATTGAAAAAGTTTTTCATGTAGGTCATTTATGATGTAGGATGATTTAGTTTATTTTCTTAATTTGTACGTATTTATTTAGGAATAAGACAAATATTAGCTTGAAGATTAAGATTTCGTTTGGGATGGCTTTCTTACTGCTACTTAAAGCAACTTTTTAGCATAAAAATTAAAAATTTTATACTAAAAAGTTGCTTTAAGAAGCAATAAGAAAGTCTTTCCGGATAGCTTTCTTACTGTTTTTTAAAGTTGCTTTTCAATACAAAAATGTTTTAGCTCGAAAAATTTTTGTGCTAAAAAAACTGCTTGAGAAAGCAGTAAAACAGCCGTCCCAAATGAAGTCAAAGACTTACTAAAAAAAATGCATTGTATTTTCTTACTATGAGATTGAGCTGGAATTTACATAGATCTGTTAGATCATCAAAGAATTTGGGCCATTTTGAACTTCCATTGATTTATAAGTTTTGTTTGGTACAAATTATTTTAAGTAAACATAGATTTCATACATTTGAAATAAATTAACACAACTATATGTATACAACCAATTATTTTAATCAACAAAAAAAAATTTTAATCAACAATAATAACAACTATTTCACACAATAGTTATAATCACTACTTTAATTAAAAATTATAATAAATAAAGTTACAACAAACTTTTCATCATCATCATCAATAGCATCATCGAGATTACCGCCCATAACACCTTGTTGTTGCAGCTCTTCTTTTAACGGTCGTATGATCTCCTTCACCTCCTACCACACAATTGATTATTATTTGATCTTTAAGAAAAGTAGTAATAAAAATTATAATTCAAGGCTTAAGGCAATGAAATGAGACAAGACTACCCCTTTCTTCTTATAGGCCCTTTGGAAGAGTTCAATTTTTATTGGACCTTTTCTTAATTCTTTCTTGTATAGTGTATAACATATTTATGTGACCTTATAATAAGATATTCATTTTAAATATTTATGTTATTAATATAATATAAATTTAAATACTACTAAAATCATGAGGGACCCAATTACAATTAATAAAGTTGAGCCTATAGAATGCATTGTTATGAACTCTTCCTTTAGAGTGATGCCGTTGGAGGAATTCACTCTCAATGATTTCTGTAAATCTTAGGTGACCTAATGTAGGATTAGGCCATCCCAAATAGCATCATTCATCCAATGTGGCCCGCAACCCTTTGTGTTTCCAAAGCAATTTGTGTTCCCTTTGTTAGGGAATTTTTGTAAGCCACATTAAGGGTTTGAAAAAGTTTGATTGTAATACTTATTTTTCACTCATTCATTTATCTTTTGCATCTACAATTATTGAATTAGATACCACTTTGATTTGATGTGTAATATTAGCAAATTGGTATGTTGAAATTTAGTGAAAAACAATCATAGGGAGCAAAAGCTACTTATTTTCACATGATATTTATCATAGTTATGAATATAATAGGGAACCATTATTGTTTAGCTTACAACAAAAAGATTTTAAAAAGAAACTCATAAAAATTTTCTTCTAAAGTAATTGGTTATCTTCATCACTAATAGTTATTTCTAGCTATTCTATCTTGACTTTACCTGCACCAAGCTATCAGGGGCCAAAATTTCTAAGGCTTCAAGTAGTAATTGGTTATCATGTTCTCCAATGATGACTTCTAATTATTTTACTTTGACCTTATCTCAATCAAGCTACTATGGCACCAACTTTGGTTATCTTGTTCGCAACTATGATGGATCAAACTATCCATTCCACTAAACCATAACTAAACACTTGAAGCATACTCAAACTGAAGATATTATAGAAAAAACAATCAACCCACTTAAATATTGAGCAAATATTTATTCTTCGAATAAGGTTCGAAGGTGCGATGATCGAAAGAAATTAGAGTGCAAGTGAGGGTGAGTCAAGATCGTGCATTGACTAGGTTGTTGAAAATAGGGTGGTTGATGATAGCTACTAAGCCAATGGTTGCTAGTTCATAGCTTGAATAAGATAGTCGATAAAGAGAGATAATAATAGTCATTAAGAAGTGGGGGATCTAGAGCATAGTTTTAGAGGTCAATAATGAGAGGAGAAATGTGAGAGTGCAAGAGAGGAGTTGAGATATACCTATAGATCGAGTTATTGGAGGATGTAAGCTCATGGGCCGGATTCAATGAAGATTGAAAGGTTGAAAGGAGAAGCAATAAAATAAGAAATAATGGCATGAAGGAGTCAAGTTATTAACCATTTACAATCAATCTCAATATCTAAGTATAGAACTAGTCACAAGAATTCAATATTCATGTGGTGAGAAAAAGAGATGTTTTGCACACTCCAAGCATGCCTAGTGAATCATCTTCTTGACCTTGATCTTGATCATCTCAATGGTTGGTATATATTGATAAACTTATAAAAGATACTCCGTAAATCATTAAATGACACCACACAAGATTTATTATCATCAAATTACTAATGTGTCATATGAGTTACATGAGCTCATAGGATCAACACTACTTATAAGTATTAATTGTGGAGTCTTATTGTCGATTATGTAGCAAGTGAAGGAATCGACTCCCCATGTTACGAATGCTAAAGGTGAGCCTCATTGAGTAGGATGCGTTCAAGTCAAATTATTAATTTCTTTTGGTTGTGTACTCTAGTGAGTTATATTGGACAATAAATTATAAAATTCAAGGAGTCATATAGGTGAGTTACTAATCATTATATGAATTTCCAATTTTAAAGATTTAAGAGACTATTGAGTAAGAAAATTCTGATTTGTTAGTCCTTCAAGTTTGTTAAAAAATTAGTGGCTTTATAGAGCTAATTAAGGCTCAAATCATTTCTTGATTAATCAAAAACATGTTATTATGGGTATATATCAATTTCTCTATTATTTTTCTCCACTTAGAAGCTAAGAAATACATGTAATAGAATTAGTGAATTCACAATGGGTGTGCTTAGATTATTGGAGTATATCTTTATAAGTGTTTAACACATGAACATATGATTCAATAAATTCTAGACTGATTATTCATCTTTAAATTTCATGGCATTGATGTCTGCAACCTTCTTTATGCCTCGAATTTTCATCATCGTCATCTTGTCCTAAGAACAAGGAATTTAAGAGTGTTCTTGGTTTAATCATTGTTAATATGCTGCATTAGTGGTTTAGCTTAAAGTTAATCTTAGGGAATCCCCTTGGTTATTGATGGATTATCATTGGTAATGGATGCTCATTTACTAAAAGAAGGTAAAAGTTGAGGAGGTTGATCAGGTTAGGAGAAGATATAATTTCAAGTGGACAAACAGATTCAAAAGAGTCCAGTAATGCTAACAACAATGCAAATGGGGAAGTAAAGAAATCCATACCAGTTCCATAAATAGTTTAAGTGGCTGTAGGTAATGTCATCACTCAAACTAAAGAGGGAAGTGGTGAATTTGACATCCCTATATCCTCTCTTTAGACTCATGTAAATAAGTGTTTGATAACCTTGACTTTAACACTAGTCAATCTAGAACATTCATGTTTAATATATAGTCTAGCTATTCTAGCCATGAAAACCTACACATATAGCTTCTCAAGATCTTGAGAAGCATGAGAGGTTTTGCCAACAAGTTTCTGCCAATCTTATGGGATCATGTCAATTGAGACTAATGCTAAGGGCAAGTTCACCAAAGTTTTTCATCTTGAAGATTAAAATATGGAGGTATTGAGAAGTCAACTTTTGAAAAGATCCGATCAAGCTTTACAATTATAAGTGATGAGGATACTATAAGGTATGAAAAGGATGTCGAAAATATCAAATATTGAAACCCAAAGAAGCTAAGCATGATAGGGTGGATATAGAGAAAGTGAAGGAGGATCCTATTGAGAAAGAAAAAAAAAATTAAATAGTTGACTTCATAGAGAATTTTAGATGGTCAAGGGTGGAGATTTCTAAAGCTAAGTATCAAGATGTGAATGTCACGGTGATCCATATTTTGGTTCTGGGTATTTGGCATTTTCATGCTTATCACATCTAAAAATATGCGGATCTAAATCTATCCATTGAAATGAAATAAAATTTTGAATATACTTAAGAAAATGAATCACAAAAATGCTAGAAGAAGAGAGAGAAGCTTGATCTCAAATAATTTTTTCAGAGTGAGATTATAGATAACTCCATCGAATCTATTATACCAGACAAGGTGAGCCAAACCAGCTAAAATAGAAATAGCTCCAACAACAACAACAACAATATCAAGCCTTTATCCCATTATGTTGGGTCGGCTACATGAATTCTTTTTCTCCATTGTACCCTGTTAAAAGTTAAATTCTCATTTAAATCTAATAAAAAAGGTCATTTCTAATATTTTCTAACCAAGTCTTTTTAGGTCTACCTCTACTTTTCTTAATATAAGTCAAATCTAATACCTCTACTTTCCCAACCACGTCATTGGAAGGCTGCTGTTTTATGTGACCAAATCATTTAAGGTGACTCTCTCTAATCTTATCTTCCACTAGAGCTACTCTAACCTTTTCATGTATGTGTTCATTTGTATCCTGTCTCTAAGAGCAAACCACTCATACACCTGAGCATCCTCATCTCTGCAGCAATGATTCTCTTTTAATTGCCAACATTCTGTACCATAAAGCATTGCAGGCCTAACCACCATATTATAGAATTTTCCCTTAAGTTTGAGGGGGACTTTTCTATCACACAACAAGCCCGATGCATTCCTCCACTTTAACCATCCAACTTGAATTCTACTAATAATATCCCCATCTATTTCAACATCACTCTAAACAGTAGACCCAAGATACCTAAAATGTGTACTCTTATTTATGACTTGATCACCCAAAGTCATAATCCCCCCCTAAAAACTATTATTACTAAAATTAAACTCCATATATTCTATTTTAGATCTACTCAAATGAAAGCCTTTAGACTCTAAGGTTGACCTCCATAATTCAAGTTTACCTTCAACATCCTCTCTAGTATTATCAACATGAAGAATATCATCAGCAAAAAGCATACACAAGGGTAGGCCTGTCAAAACCGGGTTACGGGTCGGGTTCGGGTCGAACTCGACCTGACCCGAATCGAATCGGGTCAACCCTAACCCGACCCGGTTAGGAAAACGGGTCAATATTCAGGACCCGAACCCGACCCGAGGCGGGTTCGGGTCAACCCGTTTGACCCGCTGACCCGCTTTCACATGAAGCCAACCCAATTGCCAGCAAAAAAATTTTAATGATCAAAATCACAACCTGGAGGTAAATAACCAAGGCAACAAGTAATGAAAACCAAGGCAGCAATTGAAACATTAAAAATTTAAATTACAAATTACCAAAATTCAAATTATACATCATAATTTATGAATAATAAATAAACAAATACAAGCTAAGAATTACAAATGATAAAATTTAACAAATCATAAACATCTAATTTAACAAATTACAAACATCTAATTTAACAAATTACAAATCATAAATTTATAAATTACAAATTACAAATATCAGTCTGACTATTTGGAGAAATCCGAACTCTGAAGAACGAAAATTATTTACTAGCCCTCCTGGAGATTTAAGCTAACTGCAAAAAATATAATTAGTTAAAAATCCATAAATTAGTTGAAAGATTGAGTCATTAGCTCAGATTCACCCTCTAAATAATTCATCAAATAATGAAATGTGAGTCAACAATACAATTTTTTGCAGTTGCGGACAGCGGTATTGCCCTCCAAGGCGGCATTTTGTATTCTAGAGCTATACGTAGTATCTGTTTGATTAGACGACAACACAAATGCCACCTGGTTGCAATAATTTTTTTCCCAAATGACCTCACAATCAGTTTAGAAGGGTACTCATCATCGCTACTCAACTTTCAGAACCAACCCAGAATTTGAACAGAGACATCAAGTTACAGAAAACCAACCCAGGAAAGAAGACAGCAACCAACCCAGCCAGCAAAAAATTCAAAAACAGGAAACCAACCCAGTTACACCTTCCCAGGAAACAAAGCCACCAACCCGGGGAAACTTATACATCTACCAAGACAGCAACCAAGTGAATCCAACCCAGCAATCTGGGCACCCAAGACAGCATCCCAGGGAAACCAAGGCATCAAGTTACAGAAAACTAACCCGACGAATGAGTGAAACTAGAGATGCATAACATACAAAGTTTTTTGTTCACAAATATTTTTAATTAGAACAGAAACGCTAAACTTTTATTTCCTTGACTCCTTTCCTACAGCCACTGCGATCATAACCATTTCACCACCATCATGCCCCATCACAAGGCCAGACATATATAAAAAACTATAGTGGATCGGCCTTTGGGTTCTTAAAATGATATAGCATTCAAAAAGAGAAAACTACATAAACCATTTCACCACCACCATGCCCCATCAGGCCATCAAAAGGGCATACAGCAATACATAAACAAAAAATTGAAACAGAGTAATCGATAACAGCAATCATATAAAAAATCTGAAACAGAGCAACTACAGTTACTACACAACTGAACAGAAAAAAACCTCTCAAACCAGAAGCCGAGTGCAAGCCTGCAAGGATATTCGAACAACACCTCAACCATTTTTCGGACCAAAACAACCCCAAAGCAGAAAGCATACCAAAATGTTCCAGAATTTCATAAAACCCGACGAAATATTCCAGAAACTCGTTTTTAACATCAAGTCATCAAGACGACAACAAATCAGACAAACCCTAAACCCTAAATTTTTTTGCATCAACGTTAACAATTTAATCAAACAGCAAGACAGTAAGTCAGCAACATAACCCTAAACTCTGCTCATAGATCAAGCTTCTAAAAGGAGAAAAAAGATAAGAGATACAAACAGCGAGGGATGTTAGGCCAAACGAGATGAACACGATGAACACCACGGACCAACAACGTGCCAAAGAAGTAGAAGAGAGGAAACCGTTGAAAGAGCCAAAGATCTGAAGAGATCCGATGAGGAAACGGAAACCCTAGACGAAGCAGCGAAGGAGAGGAGAGCTGGTAGCGGACGCGAAATGAATACGGAGGCCTCGGATTCCAAATTTTATCCCTCGCGTGAAATGAATCCCGCGGGTCGAACGGGTCACTTAACGGGTTGGCGGGTTAACACGGACCCGACCCGAAATCGAAACCGGGTCATTTAACTGAACCCGAACCCAACCCGTTAAGCCGTTGGGTCGTGTCTGACCCGAAAATTTCTGGTCGGGTTCGAGTCGGGTTTTCATGTCGTGTCCATTATTGACACCCCTACACAAGGGTACAACCTCTTGCACATGTCTAATGAGAACATCCATGACTAAAGCAAAATGATAAGGGCTTAAATGGAAATAGCTCCAAAGGAAAAAAAGAGAGAAATCTTAAAGAATAAGAGAAAAAGCTCTCCTATTCCAAGATTTTCATCTCTTATGCTAATCATCCAAACTTCTATTTACAGGCAAAAATGGAGGTGGGCACAACACGAAACACTAAAGAAAAATTAAACTGTTAAGAAGTAGTCATTAAATGTTCTTAGATCCAAATTATGTTGTGATTGACGGAGTTGAACCCCCAAGGCTGTTGATATTGCAGGCAAGTTCAACTACTAAGAATAGGTTTATTTTGGATTGTGAGTTCTCTAACAAGTTTTGCCGATTCATAAATGGCTAAATTCTAGCAGTCAGTAATGTGACCTACTCGAACCATAATGAAAGATTTTATGAGATTTTACGGCCTCAACCATTAGACCAGCGGACTGAGCTCTGCTCAGTTATATTCCTTCACAAAACAAAAGTCTTGCACATCGTCTTTAATGGACCACACGCCGAACCACGAACCAGTCACGAGGAGAAAGTCCACGCATGTCGACCCAATTTTGATGGCTTCGCAGGAAGATCTGAGGACCAAGAGATTAGATAGTAAATGGCATATATGGGTGATGGGTCCTTTGTCTTTTAAATTTCATAAAGCTATTTTTTTTATAAATTGCACTGACAAATTTAACTTACGTTGAGTGCCTCTGCAGCAGGCAGAGTCCTGTTGAGCTTTACAGCAGCTAAGTCATGAGATTCGTACCTTTTTCCTTTTTTTCATTCCCCTTAAAATTTTTCTATGGCATTCTTTTACTGCTTTATTTCTATTGAGAGCAGGGTACTGCCTAATTCTAGCTAATTCATCTAATGCTGTCTCCACTCCGTATAAGGACGGCCCCGGCTCTTTAACTGGGTTGATGATTGAGAGTCTGTTAGTGGACTACACCTCAGGCACTCTGAAGTGATTTTTTTCGGGAAATTGATGGCGTTTTCTTTTAGTACATAATAATAAAAATAATGATAAATCCAATGCCAGGAAGCTACATTGGGAATATCTATGGCTCATTATTCTCTAATAATAATATAGTAAATAATAGCAAGGTTCATATAAAAATGTTAATTCACTACAGAAAAATCTGTATTACCGACGGCCAAGCTCTGTCTAAAAATGCTCAAAATCAACTGGAAATAGTAATTTCCGGCGTTTTTCGGATAGATTTTTTTTTCGACGGTAAAACACACATTGAAAAAGTCCTTCCGACGCAAAATAGGTTACCGGAAATATTTCCAATAGAATTAATCCGCCGGTACAATTTCTGATGGACAATTTTGCGCCCGAAAAAAAACTACAATTATGCGCCTAACCCGGCCATCAACCCACAGCCTCGGACCCAACTGCGCTGCCTCAGTCCACCGTTCGGCAGATCCACGCCAGCACCGCGCCAGCACCGCCCTTCTTGCAAACCCACGCGCCAACCTGTCAGCCCCCATGATTGCCCGCCCATGGGCTTGCTCACCCACGCCATAGCCCGCCTATGGCGGAATTCGAATCCCCGCCATCCAGCACTCAATTCCCCAACCACCAGGCCACTAAGGCAAATATGTTTCATTTTTTTATTTTATTTAAATTATAACTTATTCGTTATAAAAAATAATTATCAATTTAATTAATTTAATTTAATAAATTTATTTTAACAATGAATTATTAATTATTAATTTAATAATATTTCATTTTATTTAATTTAGCAATGAATTATTAATTATTAATTTAATTTAATAATAGTTAATTTAAATAATTTTATTTGAGAATAAGTTATTAAATTATTTAGCTTAATTTAATGAAATAATTAATTATAATTATTTATTATAGTTATTTTTTAAAAAAATTTAATTTTCGTCGAAAATTCTGGCAGAAATAAATCCGTCGGAAAGCCAAATTAAAAAATCATCCGAAAATCCGTCGGAAAATCTCCCAAAAATTTTCCGTCGGTGACCCACCTGAAATTCCACCAGAAATGGGTTGTTTTCCTATAGTAATTAAATCGGTTACTATTTACTCCAAATCAATTACTCAAATTCCCTTCATTAAGGAGATGGTTTATTTGAACTTCTAAAGTATCAAACTTAGTGAATCTAAATAATCTAATCACCCCCCAACATCTTGGAAAATTACTTTTATCATTATTTTGAATCGCATGATAGCCTCAAGTTGTACATGGCACTCCCATTTAGTCAAGAGAATGATTATACCGCATGCCTTCGGTTGCCCATTGAATCTTGGTTATCTAATCTGCATTTTTATTTATGAGAAGAAATGTCTTAATTACTTTCAATTGTCCACCAAATTTAGGTCATTCGATCTCCCATTTTAGGAGGTAGATTGTCCTAATTGCTTTCGATTATTATCTAATTGTAATTCTTTTAATTCAACTCCTATTTAAGAAAGGGATTTTCCAACTACCTTTAATTGCCAACATAACTTTCTTATATCACCTCATCATTTTTTTTAATATTTGTACCATCTCTACTTCTATAGGAGGACTGATTCAACCATTTTTAGTAACTTTTATGATCTTTTTATACCTACCTTATTACTAGCCTTTAGTTCATAATATCCCTAACATCCCCATCTCTCTCAAAGGACTAATTGGATCATCTTTAGTAGCCCTATGATCTTCTTGCATCACCTCACCACCAGCTTTAGATCATCTCCACCTCTTTAAGAATGCTAATTCGACCATCCTTAATGTCTTCCACAAACTTTATATATGCATTAGTTTATCACTATTTTCATGTCATGCCATCTCCACATTTAGGGGAGGATTGATATAGCCACATTCATGACCTCCATGCATCACCTTTCCATCACATTTGTATCATATTGTCCCCACCAACATGGGAGGACCAACCCATCCATCATACATGACCTAGATTTATGATCTTTCTGTGCTTGCATGTGAGAAATCTTTTGCTTATATCAATTTAATGTACTTTTCTATTTAGTGTGGGTAGTTAATTATTAGTTGCTAAGATAGCCAAAATCTCTCTATCTCTACTAAAATATCTTCAAGTAATAATTAATTTGGCATGTTGAGCCCTAGAGCTCATGGTGATTATAAGTTTATTTTGATGATAACAAACATATACTTAAAATGTTTAATATTTATATTAAGTGGTTTTAAGATTAACAGTTTGCACAATTTTAGCAAAAGTTTTATGACCATATTATGCAATATTTAATGGCTTAAGAAGAGTGTACATAGAGTAAAAATAGAGCAAATTTTGTAATTGCAGGATGAATTACTCTCATTTGGATCAAGCTTTTAAATTAAAAATTATCAAAATTAATTTAAAATTCTTCAAATATATTACATAATATGTAAACTAGTTTATTATGTTTTAGTTTAGCAAAAAAAAAAGAATAAATTTTGTTAAATATTCACCTTAGCTTTTAATTATTTAGTCTTGACAATATTAAAAAAGAGGATTAAGAGCATAATTATTTTAAAATGGGAATTTTCTGATTTTTATTCCATTATATATATTCATTGTATTGCTTTAATGCAAAGTTATATATAATATAATATATCTATTCGTTTTATATTCATTAGTTAATAATAAAATAAAAAAAGTAAAAATATTTATAGAACCTTCATCATATAGTTTAAAATTATCACAGTTAGTGGATAATAGGTTGGATTTAGTATGACCATGATGAAGTCCTAATTATTTTTGTTCATTTATAAGTTTGAAAGCTAAAGATGTTTATTATATGCAAGATTTGTTCTTATATCTGGAATATGTCTAATTTTGATTACAAAGCCCTTAATAAAATAGATTATTGGTGTTAAGGTTGATAAGTGACTTATGGAATGGACTCCATGGGTTGTGAATGATTATTCTGCAGGAATACTTTATAGTAGGGCTGATACACGTATGTGGAACTTGAATTGTGGCCGAATGCGTGAGGCACACAATTGAAGATAGACTAAAGTTTCTATCATAAGAACTAAATATGGTGGCTTTAACATATTTAGTGATGTTGCGTGTTATAAAATTTGAGTCGATAAAATATGTATTTTACATCTCAATGTTGTACAAAAATTCAGCACATACAGATGAAAGTTGTAAGATCAGAAATATTTTACGTGGAAAATCCGAAAAGAGAAAAAATCACAGGATCTGACCCAGATGAAGAATCTATTATATACCAAAAAATACAAGAATCCTTCCTTCCTTGGAGTTGAAGAAGAAGAGAACTATTTGATAATAAAATGCCTGATTTCTCTTTTACAGGATTACAAAAGCATAGTGTCCATAAGTGAATAATTGAAACCTAAAAGTCGGATTAAATCTTGAAAGGAGTCTGAAGATGGTGGCTATTACTGATGGTGATTGTCGACAGCGATAGTGATTGTCGGTGGCAAAAGATGTGGTGGTTGTCGGCGACAACAGCTTGAAAATACAAGAGAGTTCTCTAGTTCTCTCCCTTCTCCCTCCTCCCACATGTGGAGAATGGGACTTTATATATAGGCTTTTTGGGATGAGCAATTTGGTAATTGAACAAGAATCCAAAGACACTCCATTGTATGGTCCATATTTATTCTCTCGATCATAAAGTGCTTGTTCAATATTTAAGTGCCTTAATGATGTCAGAATTCAATAATATTAGGCTTGTTGGATTCGTCTCATCGAACCGCTCGTTTCAATTATAAGCACATCAAATTTAGAGATCATTTGATCTTCCAATTAATGATTGAAGTTTCTGATTGTATTTCAAGGGTTTGATTTGGGCTCGTTTAGGCTCGAATTAGACTATTTTTATGTCGTTTAGTTCATCCCATTGAGACATTTATTTCGACTGTAAGTTTGATGAGGTTGGAATTCATATGATTTTGAATTTAGTTTAGGAAGTTTTTAATTGAAATTTGTATATAAAGATTCCAGCTGATCATATCAATTTTTTTAAAGATATATCAATTAATAATATGAAATTTTAATCTAAATTATTAGTAATAATTTATCAACCATTAAAAGGGTCCACTTTGTTGACCTTAGAAGTCGATTCAAGTTCTGTGAGACTTATAGACATTTTATAATATAAAATATTTATGTAGTATTATGAAATAATTTGTTAAGTGATTCTATTGCTATATAAATATTAGCTAAAGTATGGACATGATAGCCTACTCTTCAAGACTTTTAGAGTCTTTGTTTGTTTATATATTTTAATGTGTGCTTAAATTATTATTTATGCTAAAATATCTCAAGAATAATAAAAAAATAGCTAAAATTAATTAAAATTATATTGTTCTATTACTCTAAATTTATCTATATTTTTTCAAAATTTATTTATATTTATATTGAGATAATTAATAATAATGTGCTGAAATTTATTTCAACTTGAAATTAATTACTAATATTATTATAAAGTATATTTGTGTTTTCAATTACATAATTATATCATTAAATTAATTATTTATATGCTTAATTATGTTAGTTAATGATATTTAACTTATATCTTTTAATTTTTGAATAGTTAGCTAAGATTTATATTTTTGTGGTACGCGAATAACATATCTATATTCTTATATAAAAATATAATTATTTTGGATCTGCTTTGATATATTTACAAAATTATATAGTTATGTAATAATTAGTAGTAATGAAGAAATTGTCTTATAATTAATTAATTTAGGACCATTCCTACTCTTTTAGATTCATTGATTTTTTATGTCATTTCATATATTATATGACCTACTTTAAATTAAAAATAAATTTATTTTACAATTTTGAACATTATTTATTTATTATTTTGGTTGTCAACTAAATTGTTAGTTGATTATAATTATTGCAGAATTGAATGTAGTTGATTTTAACCATTTAAGAGGTTGATTTTGAGATGTTTACTAAGCCTTAAATTACTCTTTATATGCCAAAGTGTTAGTCACCCAAAGTGTTGGATCATTTTGGAAGGTGTTTCTTAGAGTTTACCAAGGCTAGCTTCATTTGGGATGACGTTTTTACTGTTTCTTAAATCATCTTTTTAGTACAAATTTTTTAACTTTTGTTCTAGAAAGCTGCTTTAAGAAGCAGTAAGAAAGCTGTCCCAAATGAAGCCTAAGGCTTCGTTTAGGACGGCTTTCTTACGGCTTCTTAAAGCAACTTTTCAGTATAAAATTTTTTATTTTTATGCTAGAAAACTGCTTTAAGAAGTAAGAAAGCCATCCCAAATGAAACCTAAGTGTTAGCTTAAAAGTGATGCCTATTTTTATTTTTTAATTCTTTTAATTTTAATTTTAAATTTCTTTTATTATTCTTACTATGTTTTATTTATTTATTTATTTATTTTTTTGGGGGGGAAAGCCCGGCGGTGGGGCCTTACGTGTTAATTCAGAAAAAAGATTACAGAGTCCTTAAAAGGATCCTCCAGCTCGTTACTACTGCTCCAAAGAGCTACAAAAAAGAGCAAAATAAAATCTAAGAGCCGGTAGTTCCTTATACTAATAGTTACAAAAAACCCTTCTGATAATACTGGTAACCCTTCTGATTTTTATTCCATAAGGTCCATTAAGCACTCCCTTGCTAATATAAACTACTATATTTCTCATATTTTATGTGAGGGTAATGCTTGCGCTGATTGGTTAGCCAAATTGGGTTGCTATAACAATATTTTACAAGAATTTCATGCCTCTAATCTGCCGCTGCTTCTTAAAGGTTTGGTTAAGTTGGATAGATGTGGGTTTCCTTATATCAGAAATGCGTGATCCTTTCCCTCACTTCTCTCTGGTTCTGGATGTTGGTTCCTCTTGCTGGTAGTCTGGTGGGTTGGCTTGGGTGTGTGCTCTTTGGTGCTGATATTTTGGTTGCTGGTGTTGTTTTTGTTTTTTGTCTTTCTGGTCTGGTGTGTCGCTCGATCTTCGGGTCCTTTCGTTTTCAATTTGCTGTTGGCTTACTGCAACTTGTGGGGTGTTGTTGGTATTGTCTTACTATTCGTTTCTCCTCTCGGGTTGTTTATTTTTGCAACTTGTGGGGTGTTTTTACTGGTGTTGGTGGTGTTGGTTGGTATTATCTTCATTACTGGAGGGTTGGCTTTTGGTTATGGTGGCTTGTTTTTTCTGGTAGCTCTGTTTTGGGTTTTGTGTTTGGTGGATTATTTTATCAGTCTGGTTATGCTTATAAGTGCTGCTGGTTTTAGCTGGTGTTGGTGGAGATGGTTGGGTATTTCTTCCTCACTTTATGCTACTTTTGGGGTGTTGTTACTGGTGGATTATTTTGCCAGTTTGGTTATTCTGCTGCAATTCTGGCGGGTTGGCTTTTGGTTATCCTGTGGGAATTATGGTGGCTTGCTTTTTCTGGTAGCTCTGTTTCGGGTTTTTTGTTTGGTGGTTTACATAGACAGCCTGGTTATGCTTTTGGGTGCTGCTGGTTTAACTGGTGTTGGTGGAGATGGTTGGGATATTTTCTTAACTTATCAGTGTTTTATGGTGTTTATTATCAGTCTTAGGGGTGGTTCGATAATTCCCTCTACCCCCTTGGGGGTTGCTGTATGCTATCCCAGTGGGGTTGGCTCCTATAATGTTATGGGGTTTGACTACTCTATTTCTAAAAGAGGTTTGAATTTTCACTTGTGTTCTATATGTTTCCATATTTATTGCAAATTAACCTGGATGCCTTGTAGTATTTTTCATGTGCAGATGATTCTAGATCTTTCTGGGCTTTTCAACTTTTGCAGAAAGTTCGTGGAGTCTACTTCTAGCGGTAACTGGATTCAGGTTCAAATTTTTTGCAAGGAGTTTGTGCTGATTATTTTCATTTGGATCTCCCTTTTTTGGGTTCTGTCGTCTTGCAGCCCTGGAATGTTATTAGGTATTTCTTGTATTCTTAGTATCTGGAACCACCGGCTCGTAGGTTTTATTTTGATTTGTTTTGTAGCTCTTTCGAGCATTAGTGAGCTGGAGGTTCTTTTTAAGGACCTTGTAACCTTTTATTTTATATTAACACGAAGGCCCCACTGAGGGTTTCCCCCTAAAAAATAAAAATAAAAAAATAGTTACAAAAAACACTAATAACATTCTAGGGCTACAAAGAGACAGCACCCAAAAAAGGAAGTAAAAAAGGATGACAATCAGCACATTCTTCCAATACCAAAAGAGGGTCCGCCAGCACAAAATACCCTGAGAAATCTCCATCCTCCAAATCTGCAAAATAAAAACACTAGAACACCACAAGGAATTATGATAACGGAGATATAACCAAAATTCCAAAAGATACACAGTCAAAACATTGTTACTATATAAATAAGTTAAGGAGGCAGAAACAGTATCAGGCAACCAACCAGTAAAACAAAAGACCACTGGATTTGCTTAAAAGTGATGCCTTTACTCATAATAAATGTTAAGTTATAATTTCTCTCAAGCGAGTGAGAATATGCTTTTTCTTAAACAAAGATATTATGAGTTACTTAGGTATAGTAAAATCAGAAGTCCAGGGGGTACTAATGCATATATGTAGGCTATTGAGTAGGCCAAATCACATATATATCTATCATGTTCATCTTAGTATATACTTTAGATATTCATTATGATAGTTATTATTGAATGATTTACTTACTAATTTGTTTCTAACTTTACTACTTCATATCATTATGATAGTTTTTTTTTAAATAACAAACATATATAAAAAATAAATTATTATAGATAAGTGCATGCACAAAATTTTAAATATATATTTTTAAATTAGCATGAATATTATTGATGAGTGCATGAAAAAAAAAATAATACATGAATATCATCATGCCAAATTAAATAAGTAAATCAAACAATACATTATCAGGCACAAGACAATAAATTTTGCTACGACCTAATTCTTTTCCTAAACTATGAAAATTGGAGATTTATTAATATTTTAAGTTGTACACATACAAGTTAAGCCAAAAAAAAAACTTTAAAATTTTGGAAAAGTGGGGCACTTCCATCCCATGGGGAAATTATTCTATGCGGTCATCGGACCGTCCGGAGGCAAATCAGGATGCGCCACGTCATCCGGTACAGTACAGCAGTACACAACATCGATACATATCAAAAAAATGAAGTGGCGCCTCCTGATTAGCCTCCAGACGGCTTCTAGTGATCGCACCGAATAATTTCTCCATCCCATATATAGGTGGGTGATTTGATCTCTTCACCCAAACACGAGTTACTATCCTCTTAATCAGTCGCCCAATTTTGAAATAAAAGTTACACATTTATTTATTCTAATTAAAATCATTGCTTCATTCCTTCTAAAACATTGCCCATATAAATATTTCATCTCCTTTATTTCTCATAACACTTGCTATGCATGCTTGTTGAAAACTAGACCAATTTGAAGTGAAAAAAAGGGAGATTTACATACATATCACTTTATATTATGCTATTTACATATCTAACACTCAAAATTTTAATATTTCATGCCTACTACCCATAAATCAAATATGGATGCACTGAATTAAATATTAAAGTTCATAGGGCGATATGCATGATAAAAATGAAATATAGCAGTGGCATAATTGATATTAAAATTGTCTATATGTGGTAGGTATGAAATATTAAAATTTTGGATGTTAGATATATATAAATAGCATTATATAGAGTGGTACTTATGTAGATCTCCCAAAAAAAAATTTTTAAAAAAAGGTGAAAAGAGAAAAGCCCTTAACCGAACCAGTAGTGTCTTGTTGCTTCCAAAAGCCATTTGGACGGCAGTTTGGTGGGAGAAGTAAGGTTAGTTTGTGTTCTCGTTTAGGGCCCATTTTAACGATTTTTTTGCAACTACCATATCAACTTTGTACTAACCTCACATGCTAAACTTCATTTTGTGTGCTTACATTAATCACTCCTTGCTTTTCAAATAGAAAAATGGATGACCAAAGAAAGGGCTTAGCAACCTTTTTGATATTTTAATCGTCGCTTTTCACAGTAGCTAGCTTGAATATTTAATACATGAACGTTTTAGTAGCCGCCTTAGTCATTAGGATTTGGTTTTGTGAATTTTTTTTTTAATTTTTCATTATATCTTAGTAATTATTGCATGAGATATTCAACATTTTTTTATTTAAACTATTTATGCTATCATTATCAATCTTAATTTAAGCAAATTATTTTACATCATAATCCTTACACATGTTAGCTTTATCTACTCATCTTATGAGCATTTTTCTAGTCATATTGTACACATCCAAATCATCTAATATTATAAAATATTTTTATTTGATTCTACTCTCTATTAGTACTATCACATTATATATAGACGCGCACACACATTATATCATCCTAATTTTGATCACACATTATTTAATTAATAGTATTCGCATTTAAGTTGGCTATAGAAAAATTAAAATAGATGTAAATATTTCAAATTCTTAATAAATATCATCTAAGAAAAACTTTAAAATTAAAGTTTATTTGGGACAGCTTTTTTGCTTCTTTGTTTTTAGACAGAAACTATAATTCCGTTTAACTACTATTTTCTTACTGCTTTATCGTTGCTTTCAAAAAATTTATATGATGAGAATTGAAAAGTAACTTTTTATGATAATATTCGCAACAGCTTTCTAATAAGTTGCATTCCCCAAACAATCATATATATAAAACTCTACAGTCATTCCAAACATAGCTAAAATATCCAAAAGTTTGATTCCATCTTATCCTACCTCATGAGCACTAAACAACAACTTAACTTGAAATATTTAAGAGACAAAGCAACCAAACTAGCATTCATTAACAGCTATAGATTCACAACAATTTACATCGATAAATTCCAAATGCCAGAAAATATTTCTGCACATATTTCCATTTCCCCTTCATCATTCTTCAACCAAACCATCCTTTCTTATGTCTCACGTAGAAAAAAAAAAAGGGAGGGGGATTAGCATATAAACAAAGAGAAGAAGACTTAAACATAAATTGGAAGTTAAGCGTTAACCTAACAAGAAAAAGGCAATAACGTACAGGCCATAGTCAAATTTGAAAAGCTACCTGCTCCCTTTCGTGTACCTGTTACACGAAATTTGATGCCCTACCTTTCTCTGCTGCCTCTCTCCTTTATGTACCTGTTACCTGATCTAAACTAAACAAGTTACGAACCAAAGGTAGCTAAGGACCCACTCCTAAATCAGCGTGCCTAAACTTTATAATGCCGGCCCACTAATTACATACTTCACTTTTAGTAATTTCTTCGTATACATACTTGCAGCAATTATCAGAAAGATAGGCCTCCATGTACACAAAAGAAGAGGCATGATGTGACATAAGAACTTTATAATTATCTAGTGCTTAATTAAGGCCTCATTTGGGACCTTTTTTGTTGCTTTCTAAAGCAATTTTTTATTATAAAAATTTCTAGCATAAAAAATTTTTGTACTAAAAAGCTGTTTTAAAAAGCAGTAAGAAAGCCGTCCTAAATGAAGCTTAAATGTGGTCATGAAACTCAATAGCTTTTCAGAGTTTATTGGTTGAAAATTTAAGCTTTTTTTTAATAAAGAGGTCTCAAATTTAAGATCTAATATATGCGTGAATTTATGATTAACTTTGTTGAATTTTTAAATATAAATAAATAAATGTGGAATGCATGTACCTCTAAAATAATGGATGCTTTGAGCAGTCGAATATTAGTACTAATGGTTGGCTATTAATTAGAAATTGGCTGCAAATTAGGTTTGTGATATAGGAAGTTTGTTATGTGTGAGAGATCAAGCTGGTGAAGTGAAGAGGAATCTTAATTATTTTATTTTACTTTTATATCACACGCATTAATAGTTATATATAAAGAGAGCAAGACATTAGTTTTTTTTTCTATGAGATATTCTTAAAAGGGAAAAATTATGGGTCATACACCTATTGAGCAATATTATAAGAAATTAAAACAAGGTGATTCACCGAAGAATATATATATATATATATATAGGGTTTGGAGGACATTCAGTGAATTGTAATATAATAGTGGTCATCGATATGATGACCAACAAATTATATAAACTCATGATGTAAAAAAGATTGAGTATAAACTATATAGTTCCTCTTAACTAATCGATGTGATCATTCAAGGTTTTTTTTAGTAATAGGAAATCAAGCTTTCCATATAAGCAAGCCCCTATAATTATAAATTGTATCTCATGGTATTTGAGAGCACTAATGATTAGGTAATATTATTGACACTTAACTTGATACGAAAGTCAATATTAGAAAATATGCATATGTGAATACCAAGAATGATGACAAGAAGGATAAATCAATTAATTGAAGTTCATTTTAAAAATTTGTAATTCAAATATTTCATCAAGAAAAGCTAAAATCTAAGATGAGGATTTAGGATGTTACAACTACTCAACAACTAGAGGAAGATGCCTAAACTATACTCATGATAGTTTCAAAAGTACCTGTCTTAAGAGAAAACAAAGATTATGAGCTATGTTAGTGATATCTTACAATTTCATCATAATAATAGGGTTATGCCTAGATTGGAGTCATCATAGTACAAATGATACTTTGGGACAATAATGAAACCAACAATATTATTGAGAGTACAGTGACAAAAGTACTACTCTAACCTAGCCATCTAATTCCCAATATAGAAGCAAGTAGTTAGTTTTGTACGATCCGCACTTATTAGGTTTCTAAGCGAACAATTAAAGTATTATATGGCTTAGATGTATGTCATTCGCCTTCATGAGGAAATTGGCTATCTTACCGAGTCTTATAATCATGTCTTATAAATATTACTACCTGAATACTATTATGAAAGAGTTTTGATTACATAATTTATATTATGTTATTCGGACCTTTAAATAACTTCTTAAAAATCATATATGCTGTGAATTGACATGTCTTGACCAATAAGCCTAGCATATAGTCCTAATGCATTCAATTTTCGTTAGTATACAAAATCTGACACTCGGCTATAGGTAGCATTGTCTACTCCTTTAGGATACAACAAATTGATAGGCTTATTTTTAAAATAAATCACTAATGATCTATATCGATTTTGGAAATTAATTCATTTAAAGTTTGAAAATTTATTTACATGGTCACATTCTACTACTCAATATATTCAAGAACACAACATCATAAACAATACATGTACTAAAAAATATTGCCATGATTTTTTCATCACTATTGTGAGAAACTTCATAGGTCTTTGATCTTCCAAAATTACTCGAAATTTTCTCTCTCGGAAGATTCATTGGAGGAAAGTTAAGCATTAAAGGCAATTAATTAAAAGTAAGTCTAGGTAACTCCCAGCCATTATTACATTTTAATTTATAGGATCCAAACTCCTAATAGCTTTGATTATGAATGAGTTAGAATAATTCATAGTGAATTTACCTAATCATTCCCCATTTTGATGGGTTCAACATTTCTTTGCATAAGATATCATATTTGAAAACTTCTTGGCTAGTAGTGTCTTTTGATGAACCAGAAGGCTCTGACTTTTTGATAGCTATTCTTGTAGGTTGCAATGAGGCCATGCTTCTCCTATAAGTTGAGTTAAAGATGCATGTAGACTTCATTCTTTATATAACAATGCTTGGCTTCTTCCAATGTTATTGTGTTAATATTGTATATTCAACCATATACTGGTTACACAATTCAACCATCACCATTACTTCTACTTAGAAAACCAAAGATAAATGAGTCCCTTCAATAATCATAGGTGAAATTGTCTGCTCGGCTCAAAAGACAGTCAAAAGTTTTTCCAACTAAGGCTTCATTTGGGACAGCCTTTTTATTGTCTTTTAAAGCAGCTTTCTAGTACAAAATTTTTTAATTCAATAAATTTTTGTACTAAAAAGTTATTTTAGAAAGCAGCAAGAAAGCTATGCCAAATGAAGCCTAAGACTTAGGTTTCGCTTGGGACGGCTTTCTTGTTGTTTCTTAAAGCAGCTTTTTAGTATAAATTTTTTAATTTTTGTACTAGAAAGTTGCTATATAAAACAATAAAAAAGTCGTCGCAAACGAAGTCTTAGTTTGGAACAACTTTTTTACTGCTCTATTTTTCAGACTGCAACCATAATTTCTATTTGATCAGTATTTTTTTGCTATAACAACTTTATAAAATAATAAAAAAATCGTTCCAAATAAAACTTAATTCAAGTGGAGACAAACCTAAGCGAATTCATAGCCATCTTACCTCATCTTTTCCTAACAGATTTATTGTACTTATTCTCGCTTTTTCAACATTAAAATTTTGAATCCCGACTTGTTGCTAACTTTTAAGGGCTATAAATGAGTATAATCATCTGTCAAATCATTCAGATGAATTAGTTTAATACAGGCAGACGTGTCAAGCTTCACAACATTCAAACCAAAATCTTAACGAGAATATAGTCATAAGATAATGCGATCTTCAATTGTTTTTGAAGATAGCGTATTCTTTAGGCGCACAGTTTTTCTTTGCTTTCTAATTATCCAACAGCCAATGCCAAAGCAGATACAGAAAAATACGTGCGACTCAGTGCTTGAAGAATAACTGCTTCTATAAAGTGGATATTTGAACTTCCTTTTGTTTAATCTGAAGCCCATATATCTAAATCTCAAATTAATGAGCTTAAGAAAATAATCTACTCTAACTACTAAGGGTCTATTTGAGATGACCGTGATATTTTACAAAAGTGATTATGAAGCTGTTATAGGGAGAATAATTTTTTTAAAAATTACTGTAAATATTATAAATATATTCTTTTTTTTAATCGAACACTTGCTTTTTTTAAAGCTACTATACATTAGCATATCTGATGGTAAAAAATAGCTTATCATAGACATTTTTAAAAAATAGCTAGAAAGCGAAATAAAAAGACAGTAACTTATAAGGTTTTGTTTGGGACGGCTTTCTTACTACTTTCTAAAGTAGTTTTCTAGTACAAAACTTTTAATTAAAAAAATTTTTATATTAAAAAATTGCTTTAAAAAGCAGCAAGAAAACTGTTCCAAATAAAGCCTAAATGAAATTATAGTTGTGATTTGAAAAGTTAAGCCATGAGAAAATTTTCCCAAATAGACTCTAAGTCAAACATTCTTTCATCACTTAAATTAAATTAATTACTGTTTAATAAAAATTTATTAAAATTTTAGAATTAACATTTTTATATATTAAACTTATGCTTCGATATTTAAATGTAAAAAAAAATAAAAACAAAGCCATCAGCGCTCCACCAAATACAAAGCAAAGAATAAAAAAATATTGCATTTTATTCGAAATAAAGGTGATTAGATGAAATATCCTATTAAAGTAAAAAAAAATTAGTGAAGAAGATTAATTATAGATCAAACATCTTATCTTGTAACTAATGGAGATGCTAAATCCGATGTGAAACACACTTAGTCAAATATGAGAGATTCTTCATGTAGAAAAAGTCAACTTAACTAAGATCTAAGAACTTTTTGAGATACATATTAAAGTGAAATATAATTTCACACCGAAAGTAGCATTAGGGTTAGTGCCTCTGATGTAATATATTAGTAGTAGCCTTTATTTATTTATTAATTTATTTAAGCTTTCGAATTAATGGTTTATTGGTGTGATTTAGTCCTATTATTATTTTTTTTTATGAATTTTAAGTGAATTGAATTTTGATTTCATGCACACATCCGCTTATCTAGTCTCGAATTCATTATCATATGTTAAAAGTCAAAGCCGGTGATCGCTAGTTGAGAATGAATTACATTACATCACGTCATTAATGGCTACACATCTATTTATATATCAAAGAGTGAAAATAAAAGGATTTTTCTTTTGCTACGTAGTGTTTGTTTGGAACGGCTTTAGTTGCATGTAAAATTTATCATCTAATGAATATTAAAATATAGATTCTTGTTAATGAATTGTAGGTATTAAAGATTTATTTAATTTTTTTAATGATAATAATTTTTTGTAATTATCTCACTCTAACATATCTAATTATAAGAAAATTCATTAACAATGTACCACTATAGTCGGGCGATGATGATGAAAATAATAATAATAATAATGTACCACTATAGTGGGATATATAGGAAATGACTAGTCTAAGGACAGTCCCCTTTGGCCAAATTACACATTAATTTCATGGTGGAATGGTAGATGTGTGCATGTGGATGGCTTTCTTATGCAAGCATTTAACTTTCATCTCAAATAGTACACTTTGTTTGTGCCACAATTTTCATGTGTATATATGGAATGTAATTACTAGCTTATCTAAATTGCTTGATTTATAGGGAAAAAGACTTTTCAAAGTATGTTATTTTCACAAATATACATATATAATTTGGAAGTGAGTTTGACTATGTGCAAGTGATCTTTAAGGTCCCACACCATCAAAAGTATATGCCCTAGCTAGGTAAGAAACCATCCTATGGAAAGTCTATCCAAGATGTTAAATATGGTCCTTAGCGAGTAGCATTTTTCTTCTACTGTTAAAAAATAAGATGGTCACTAATTTACCTCTCTAGCTTTCAACCCCTTAATCCTATGTTTTATCTAGGATTTCTTACCTAAAAGCTCAAAAGGTTGAAGAAAAACTTAAAACGTTGGTTAAGCTAATTATACATGTTTGTCAACCATCAGGTTTGGTGGTTCTTGCTCTTGTTATTGTTGCATCTATTATGCGTATTTATGAGACTATAACTTCGCCAATATGACTGGTCTAGTTTGCCCTTCTAACTATTCCCACCTAATGTCTTAATAAGAACAAAAATAAGGAAGATAAATATGAGTATTAGATGTTGGCCATTAAAGAAAGAAATCATGGAGAAAGGAAAAATCCTTTAGGATACGTCTTCACTTAAGTTGCGGTTGGTTTCACCCACTCTCCAAAGTTGAGAGAGATCAGGATGTGGATAAAATAGTTTTATCACCTATACAACCCCTTGAGACACTAAAGGGGTTTTTTTATAAAAGAGAAACTATAATTATAACCAAGAAAGGTCAAGTATATTCTCCATAGGATTGATGTCTTGTTCAACATGACAAAGGAAAAACTTATGAAAAAGTTTAGGCTATAAATTTCCCCTATCCATCAAGGGAAACCTTAATGAAGGATATTAAAACTTTAATGGATGCTAAGGTGGCATTTCAATCCATAAGGAAAGATAAACAAATATTCACTTCCAAGTTTTCTATATATACCATCATTGATGTTTATGGTCGATTGTATGAGATGATATCTACCATAAAGGAAGAATAAATTTTGTTTGTGGATGGCTTAACATGTCATAACCCAACCTGATAAGGCCAACATAATGGACTTATTCTTTCGTGTTGGTTTGCAATAGGCGAATCCTAAGGTCTAAGTTTTGAAAATCATTTAAATTTTTAAACAAATCACAATCATAGAGTTACTAAAAACATCCAATGAACTGAAAAGAAACTCATCTACAAAATTCTCTTTTTTTATTTTTTATTAAAGTGAATCTATAATTATAATACATGGCTATAGTTTGAGCTATAGAACAGAGCAATATAGTTAACTAGCCATGACTTTAATAAAATTTTAAAAGAAAGAAATACCTCTATAAACTCATATCAGATCTTGACACTGCTACTCAACTGGCCCTTTCTTGCTCTTAAACCTTTAAAATAGAAGGCGAAACAGTTGTGAGCTAATACAGCTTAGCAGGCCACATTTACTAATCTAAATTTCTAAATGAATCCATTATTAAGCATTTAATTGAGTGCTAAAAATAATATAATAAATCGCTGTGCTGAGTAGAATAGAAATTATAGTTATCATAAATTAAAATAATAATGCTGGGTAAATAAATAAATAATTACTTCATATCAAATAAAATTTAGAGAATTTTAACCCTTATGTCTTCCAACAGACATAATTCATAGAATTCTTACCCTTATAACTCTAAATAGATAAAATTTAGAGAATTCTAAGAATATAATATTATGTAGCACCAAAACATACATGTAAGCATAAGAGTATTCTCCTAGGCATTGAAACATGCATGTAGGCACCAAAAAGTGCATTTAGCACTAGAATTGAACTTCCTCCATCCACACAAAATATTATGCCCCAGAATCTAATTTGGATGAATTATTCTTTTATCTTTTAATATAATAACAAACAGAGCTATCTAGTCTCTTTTATTAGTACAAGCACCAGTGAAAGTAAAGTTATTGATCAATCATTAATATACATCTGTATTCATTACTTCCAAAAATTATGCACAATACTGAAGAATTAAATAATTACAAAAGTTATCCAGTCATGAGTATAAAAGAATAATAACAAAATAGAAAGAACAAAGTAACAATAATTTGAAGAATCCTTATTAATCTTACACTCTTGATCATTTGTCTTGATCTGAATTCATTTAAATCATATAATGAGCTAAATAGCCCAGTAAGTCACTAAATCCTACAACTGAACTCAAAATATGATAAAGAAGAAGTATACATGACGTCAATCAATTCATAACAGTAGCAATCATTTATGATCATGAATCTCTCGAGTATAGAAATAATAAAATCTATGAAATAATAGAATAATCCGATATAAAAATCAATAAAGTCAGTACCAGTACACTAATAGAATCGATAAGCTAATAACTCAGTGACTCAGTATGAAGATCAAATCCAATATACAATGGAAAAATTATGAAAATTATAACCAGAAATATCTAGAAAACTGTTAGAATTAATAAGTGTAATATAATCAAATCAGTATAAACATAAAGTTTAATCATTTTATATCGGCATCCGATCAGAATCTTATATCACATACTCAATTTCACTTACTCAGTATGGGAATCACGTGCTCATTATTAGCAGACTAATAAATAGTGAATTAATGGAAGTGATAGTGACAGTGAATCAATAGAGGTAACGATATCAATATCTATAAAATTGATGGTTGTAATAGTAAATGGTACTGTGGTAGTAGAACAATAATGTAACAATCTGAATTTCTAAAAATAATTGAGAATAAAAAAATTTAAATTTCCTGTTTGAGTTGCAGTGCATTGGAGAGAATGAGAGAAAGCTATTTTTAGCAGCTAAATCACCGGATCGCTTTACCACTTTTATAAAAATTTCTCATATTATTATAAGTGATTTTATTCCTATCTCTATTTTCAGAGATTTTTATTTTAACTCTTTGATTCTCCTCAGAACTTATTTTATTATATATTTTTATATTTATTAAACTTTTATCGCATAATTTATTAATTTTTTATGATTCAATTAGTATTGTATATGATCCTGGAGAAATACAAACAGATGTATATATTGATGTTTTAACTAATAGTTTTATTTTCTCTGGTATTTATATTAATAAATGAAATAAGGTAGCTCTGGTTGTTATCTAATAAAAGATTAAAGAAAGAATTCTTCTAAATTAGATTCTGAAATATTACAAATTTGATATCAGAGTAGTTGTTGGAAGACTAATTGAATTGTTACTAAAGTTATATGAAATTGATTGTGAGTTGGATAGATTTGGTAGATTAAGATGTATTATTTTGCATTAATAATTGATTGCATAAGTGAATGACATGTGATTGAATGAACTGTAAGACTGTGTGATAAGTATTAATTACTGATTTGATGAGTTTTGATTTAATTTTTTATTTGATTTATTTTGATACAGATTTGTTTTATATCAATTTTATACAAAAATTCTTGAGAAAAATGTTGATGACAAAGTTTTTCTAAGGTGAGTAAATTGTAACAATCTTAATTCTTAAAAATTATTAAAAATGGAAAATTTTTAATTCCTATTTAAATTGCAGTGTAGTGGAGACAAAGGAAGAAAACTAATTTTTAGCAACCAGATCGCTTTGTTGCTTTTGTACAAATTTTTGAGATCACTGTATGTGATTTTAATTATATTTCTATTTTCAAATATTTTGATTATAACTGTTTGATTCTCCCAAGAACTGATTATAATATATATTTTTTTAATTTATTGAATTTTTACCACACAACGTTTTATATTTGTATGATTCCTAAGTATTGTATATGATCTTGAAGAAATAAATATGAATGTATATATTGATGTTTTGATTAATAGTTTTATTTTTATTGGTATTTATAGTGATAAAAAAATTAGGTAGCTCAAGTTATTGTCTAATAAAAGTTAGAAGAAAAAATTCTTCCAAATTAGGTTTCTGGGGTATCAAAAATAATCAGTAAAATTAAAATAGTATAGTGGTGACAATAAATCAATGCAGTAACTATCAGGTTGAAAAGTAACAATAAATTAATAATACACATTTGAGTAACCATATTTAATATTGTTCAATAAGGAGTTTTGGATATCATGGTGTTTTTCAGTAATTAGTGTTCAATCGGTAATTGTTGGTCAGTAAATAGAGCCATCACTTTTTATCTGTTGGCACATCTCCTTATATCTTCCAAACATTGTATCATTGTATCATTGTAAAGGCTAACACCAAATCATAATATTTAAAGAAAAGCCCGTCGACCCACCATCTAGTACAGGTCTTTCAATCTTCAACCAATGGACCAACCAGTCTTTATTTGTTTCACACACACACATATTATTATAAAATTAATAGCGACCAGTTATTACCCAATGACAATTCATTCTCAATGCTTGCATTAACAATAGACATTTATCATACATTAAAATTCTATTCAAAGTAAATCAGATAAAATAGTATAACTTTTATTTTACCCAATGAAATCTCAAAATCAATCGTCTAAATCGTTCAAAATATTCAGTACTATAATATATGATAAGTTACGCAATGAAAGTTCTATAAAATTGGAGAAAATATAGAAAAATAAGTTTTAAGGAGAATTCAAGAGTCAAAATCAAAATTTTTGAAAATAGAGATAGGATTTAAGTGAACTATCTCAATCTGAGAAATTTTCATAAAAGCGGCAAAGTGATCCAACAATCAAAATCAGATTTCTCCTTTTTTCTTTCCTCCTTCCCTCTTCCTCTTCTCCCATTTACTTCTCAGGCAAGCTGACAGTGAGTGCAAATGGGGGACACCGAGTGGAAAAATATTATATAAAAATAATTTTTAGTGGGTAATGTTGCAGCACCACCACTCAGCACCACAACGCTACATGCAGAATCTAAAGCTACTATAACAAAGATTTTAATGTCGCAGCGGCCATTCCGAGGGCCACTGCGCTTTGAAATGTAGCACCTCAACCCTCAAATTCATAGCAGCGCTATACTGCATTTCAAATAGGAATTTATATTTTGCATTTTTAAAATCACTGTAGAAATTTGAGTTGTTATAATCTATCCACCTAAAAAAATTTCATTCTTGATATTTCTCTTAAGGATTCAGGCATAAGAATTGATATAAAATAAAGCCAAATGATCAAAACGCAAATCAAATAAAAAACTCATCAAATCATAATGTCATACATCATTCCATCACATGTCATTCACTTTATGAATTAACTAATGTCAATGGCTAGCTGCATAATAATGTCTAACGGTAATGGAGCTGCACTGTGTTGCGCATTTGCTACATCTTGCTTTGGCAGCTCCATTGCAGCTATTCATTTTTATACGATTATGTCTGATCTAAATAATCCACACATGCAATCAATTCTGTATGCAAAATAATGCATATTAATATACCAAATCTTTTACCCGACACATTCAATTCCTATAGCTCTGATAACAATTCAATTCTTCTAATAACTATGCTTTGATACCAATTTGTCATACCTCAAAATTTAATTTGGAAGAATTATTATTTTATCTTTTAATATAATAATAACCAAAGATATCTAGTCTCTTTTATCAGTATAAATATCAGTGGAAATAAAGCTATTAATCAAACATCAATATAGAATTATACTCATTACTTCCAAAACTTATGTACAATACTTAGAAATCAAATAATTATAAAAGCCATCCAATCATAAGTATAAAATAATAATTATAAAATAGAAGGAATAAAATGACACTAACCTGAAGAATCCTAATCAATCTTACACTCATGATCCTCTACCCTAACCTAAAATCATTTAAAACATATATAATGAGCTAAATATCCCAATAGTCACTAAACCCTATGACTGAACTCAAAGTATGATAAAGAAGTAATATACATGACGTCAGTCAATTCATAATAGTAATAATCATTTATGATCATGAATCTATGTAGTGGCAAAATGATAAAATATGTGAAATAGTAGAATAATTTTATATGAAAACTAATAAAGTCGGTACCAGTACAATAGTATAATCAATAAGACAATAACTCAGCGACTGAGTATGGAGATCAAATTGAATAAATAATGAAGAAATCATGTAAATCAATAAACAGAAAATTTTAGATAACTATAAGAATCTATAAGTGTGCAGTATAATCAAATCAGTATACACATAATGTTCAAGTAGTCTATAATGGTAACCAATCAGTATCTTATTTCATATATTCAGTATCACTTACTCATTATACAAATCACATGCTCATTATCAATATAATAATAAATAGTGAATTCATTGTAGCAACAATAACAGTGAATCGGTAGCAATAACGATATCAATATCTATAAAACCAGTAATAGTAAATAATACCATAACAGTAGAATAATAATCAGTAAAAGTAAAATAATACGGTGGTAGCAGTAACTCAATACAGTAATTATCAACTTGAACAGTAATAATGAATATATAACATGCATTTTAGTAATCATATTTAATATTATTACACAAATAAGGAGTTCTGGCTATCATGATATTTTTAATAATCGATGTTATATTGGTAACTGTTGGTCAGTAAATAGAGTCATCACTTTTTACCTGTCGGCACAACTCTATATAACTCCCAATCGTTGTATCATTGTATCGTTGTAAAGGATAAAATCAAATCATAGTATTTAAAGAAAATTCAGTCGACACACCATCCTATACAGGTCTGTTAATCTTCAATCAATGAGTCAATCAGTCTTTACTTATTTCACACACACACACACATACATATATAATTATAAAAGTAATAATGACTAGTTATTACCCAATCATAATTCATTCTCAATGCTTTCATTAACACTAGGCATTTATCGTATATTAAATTTCTTTTTAAAGCAAAGATAAATAGTATAAATTTTATTTTACCTGTGAATTCTCAAAATCAGCAATCAAAATCCTTCAGAATATTCAGTATTATAACATATGAAAAGTTACTTAGTGAAAGCTATATAAAATCAAGAAAAATATAATAAAATCAATTTTGAAGAGAATTCAACGATCAAAATTGAAATCTTTAAAAATAAACATAAGATTTGAGTCACTACCTCAATTTGAGAAATTTTCATAAAAGTAGCAAAGCAATCAATCAAAATTAGATTTATCATTTTCTCTCTCTCCTTCTTCCCTCTCCCTCTTGTCCCATTTCCTTCTCACGCAAGCTAGTGGTAAGTGGAAATGATGAAAGATGAGTGAGAAAAATATTATATAAAAATAATTTTAGTGGATAGCACCACAACGCTACTACTCAGCACTGCAGCATTGCATGCTAGAATTACAATAGAATAAAGGCTTCAATGTCGCAGCAGCCATTTTGGACACCACTGCTCTCTGAAATCCAACGTCGTTGCACTGCTATTCAAATAGGAATTTAGATTTTATATTTTAAAAATCATTTAAGAAATTCAAGTTGTTACACCAAAACTCCTCAGAATTATATAATTCAATTAGATAAACTCATAATTCATTGCATTATAGTAATTCAAACATAAATGAACTTATTTTATTCACAAAATGCTATAATGATAGGCATCATAATACACTACTGTGCATAAATTCATTGTTTCAAATCATAATCAAATTACTAGAGATTGTTCAAAATCCTATTTAAAGACTTTAATTATACTACAATATTATTTTTTAGAGTCAAACTTATTTTCTAATAAATTAAAATAGCAAAATTCTCAAAATCTCTAAAAAACAATTGCCAAACAATACCTAATGTCCAGAATAATTGTCTCTATAACTTACTAAAATTTATGCAATGAAAGCTTTGCGTATAACAAGCTATTCTTATTTTCACTAACAAAATTATAAATTAAATTTAAAATTTTCCTAATTATCAAATTTTAAAAAATTTAGATAGGCATAATATCATCTACCTCGATGCGAGTAACTTTCAGAATTGAGTCATCAGCTGAAAGCTACTCAAGAAACCCAATTCTATCTTTCCCTCTCTAGGATTCTCCCCCACTCTCTCTCTCTCTTAGTAGTAGCCACCTTAGGGAAAATGAAATGACAAAAAATTAGTGAAAATTTATTTTTATTATTTAAATTTGGCCTAGCGTAGCAGCCCCCCGCGGTGTCCACCACAACGCTCCCTTAAAGAGCCCATAGCGCCGCAACTCTGCTCTAGCACCACCGCACTGATTATTTTCCAAAATTCTCAAGAACATAGGAGTCAGAGTGCTGCCAACCCCAATGTCATGGCACCCCAGGGGAAAATTAGACTTTTTAAATATGCAAACAGACCCCCGGGACCCACTTCAAAGCATATACGGACTTTCACAGGCACAAAAAACATTCTCAAACATATTTTGAAGAGTTTACATGCAAAAATTTAACAAAGCACCTTCAATATGGTTGGGTCAAAAAGGGTTGAACAGCATACTGACTTTTCAGGTATTACAGCTCTTCCCTCATCAAAAAAGTATCATCCTCGACATTTTAAGACTCAAACCCTCAAAATAGATAAGGATACTACTGCTTCAATTTAGATTCGTTCTCCCAAGTAGCTTCTCTTTTAGTTCAATTCTTCTATGAAACTTTAATCATTGAAGTATATTTATTTCTTAGCCTCCTAACATCACAAGCCATAATCTTCTTTAGTTCCTCTCTATAACTCATATTTAGATGTACCTTAACTTCTTCAATAAATATACCATTTCTAGAATCACATATCCATTTCTTAGAAATAACACATGAAATATGTTATGAATTTCAGACATATAATCTAGCAACTATAACCTGTAAGGAAACTTTCTAATTCTTTCAATAACTTCAAAGGGCCTAACGTACCTTGGACTTAACTTTCCATCTTTGCCAAATCTATTGATGCCTTTCTTTAGCCTAATTTTCAAATATACAAAGTTTCTTACTAAAAATTTCATATCCTTGTGCTTAGCATCAAAGTACTATGTATGCCTATCCAGCATAGCTTTTAATTTATCTCTGATTAAATGAATCTTTTCAGTAATGTCATCAACTAAAGCTAGCCCAATCGGATTTCTTTTACCCACCTCTATCCATGATAGAGGGTTCCTATACTTCCTAACATATAGAGCTTCATAAGAGGTCATACCTATGCTTGACTAAAAGTTGTTATTTTAAGCAAACTTAATCAAAGGAATGTGATCTTCCTAACTGCCACCAAAGTCAAGAATATACAATCTCAAAAGATCCATTTATATATGAATAACCCACTTAGACTCTCTGTCAGTCTGCATATGAAAAGTCACACTGAAATATAATTTTATTCCCATACCTTACTAAATATCCTTTCATAATCGTGAAGTAAACCTACTATCTCTATCAGAAATGATCACCTTTAGTATCACATATAATCAAATCATCATACGTACGTATACTTATGCCAATCTATCCACTGAATAAGACTTTTGAATCAGAATGAAATGAGCAGACTTTGTTGGACTATCCACAACAACCCAAATGGCATTATGTCCCTATCTCTCATGGGAAAATTCATAGTAAAATTCATCGTTACCTCTTCTCACTTTCACTATGGAATTGGTAACAAATGTAAAAAATCTCCAACTTGTTGATGTTTCACTTTCACTAACTTACAGGCTTCATATTTTAAAATAATATATATATATATTATTTTTTAATCTAAACCACCATAACATACCTTTCATATTATTATATATTTTGTCGATTCCTAGGTGGATAGTGTGACCTAAATAATATAACCCATGCAGAATAACTGATCTCAAATCCTTAGACCTCAGAACCCACAATCTGTTCTTATTAAAGCTAATATCATAATTAGATACTTGCAATTCAAAATTTTTATCAGATTTGATTTAATCAATCAATTTGAAATACTCTGCATCTAGCTTCTGGGCTTCCTGAATCCTTTCTTGCAGGGATGGTTGAAGGATCATCTAAGCTAAAATGCCATAATCATGATCAACATGCGCAATCAAATCTAATTAAAGCTTTTTTATATCTTAAATTAGATATTCATCATAAGTAAGCTGAATATTGAATAGTCATATCATAATCTTTAATCAACTCAAGCCATCTCCTTTTACGTCAGATATAAATGCTTATTAGTACATATATGCTTCAAGCTCTAATAATCAATAAAGATCTTACACCTGATGCCATGCAAATAATGTCTCCAGATTTTCAAAGCAAAGATAGCAGTTGTAAGTTCCAAATCATGTGGCTTTAATTATCTATAAGCATTTATTATAACATTCTCATGCTGTAACAGAATAAATTCTAGTCCCTTCAAGGAAGCATTAGTAAATACTTGAAATCCTTCCATACTAGATGGTAGTATCATAATAGAGTAGAAGTCAAACAGTCCTTTAGCTTCTAATAGCTAGTCTCACACTCAAATGTCTAGATAAAAATTATTGAATTCTGGGTCATTCTCTCAGAGGTGCAGAAATCTAAATGAATCCTTCCACAAACTTCTTATAATAATCGGTCATGCCTAAGAAACTACATGTAGATATAATTGTAGTTCTTGGTCAACTCATAAAAGCTTGAATCTTTTAGGGATCTATAGAAATATATGCCATGCTCACCACATGTCCCAAAAAAGAAATGATCTTTAGCCAGAACTCATACTAGAAGAATTTAGCATACAAGTTGTGCCACCTCAGAATCTCTAGAATAATCTTCAGATGCATAGCATGATCCTCTTCAGAAGTAGAATAAACTAAAATATCATCTATGAAGACAATCACAAACTAATCTAGATACTCTTGAGATACTTGTTCATTAGATCCATGAAAACTGCTGGTACATTAGTCACCCTAAAAGACATGACTAAAAACTCATAGTATTTGTATTGAGTGTTGAAAGCAATCTTCATAACATTTTCATTTCTCATTTTTACCTAATAATAGTCAGCTTGCAAGTTGATCAAATAGATCATCGATCCTTAACAAAGGATACTTGTTCTAGATTATATCAATGTTATCATGCAAACTTTTCAAAAAATAAAGAGAACATTGTCAAACAATAATGTTCATATAACAGAGTACCATTTCGTAGTACTTCTATTGTTAAGTCTGTGCCATGAGAATCTACTTTAAATGTTGAAATCTTTCAATAAAGAACCTCCCTCACACCCAAGTTGGGAGTGAATTGGTATAATTTTAAAAGCACATGAGTGAGTGAGTGTGTGTCTATATATATATATATATATATAACATTGAGTTAAGAAAAAAAATTATTTTCTAAAGTACTAAAAAATTTTAGCATGTGAAGAAAGACTTCGAGGGATGTACAAATAGTGAGCATCTAGTAGTTTTTCCTAGTTAGTTACCATAAGAGATGCTGTAATACTTAAAAAACATCTAGCAAAAAAATTCAAACCGTCTTGTAAGTCATATAAAACTAATAATACAAAAGAAATATGGAAGTATATTGAAGATAAAAATGCCAAAAAGTCAAAAATAGGATATTAAAACTAATATTTGTCATTGTTTAACTCCAATATTTATGTTCATGCCCAAGTTTTTCACTTGAGAGTTTCACTATCCATTTATCCAATCCACTATTAGGTAGAGAAATCTCTTAAAAAAAAAAAAAGGTAGAGAAATCTCTGTCCTCAACGGGTGTTGGAGAAGCTCTACTCATTTCTTCCACTTCAAGTCAACCCACTGGTTAATCCACAAAATATATCAAAGCTTTTTTTTGATCAAATGGATCTCTTATATACACAGAACTTCAGATCTCAAAAAAAGACGATTACAAGTAAAGAGATAAAAAAGATAACTTTATTCCCACATTCACTTGAAAAAAATCTCCTTTACGATTTGGAAATTGAATCTAAAAGAGTTTCCCTCAGTAAAGCTTCTCTCATAACTCTCCCACCAGTTTTCTCATTCTCTCACATTTAGTGTTTGAAAGCTATAATTTATATTAAGTGATTATTAACTCAAAAATGTTAATTTTAAAAAATAAAATAGATTTAAGTAAATTTAGTTAAGAAAGCTAATCATGAAATTTAACTATTTAAATTAATATTGATAGTGATGTATGATTGACATCATATAGTATGATTTATTCAATTTTAGAAAGTCATAAGGAATGCAAATTGATTTAATAATGAAAAATTAAATTAAGGCATATTGTATAATATGATATGAATTGTACAATATAATATATTAAGATTAATTTAATTAATGTTTTTCAATTTTTGATTTTTTTATTAATTTTATCAATGTGTGTGTGTGTTTCGAGGGGGAGGATAGGGTGTTTATCTTATAGTTTATAATAGGAAACTCATATAAATAAGTTAAAAAATAAAAAGAAATTTAAATTTGTAGCTTCATGCTTGTCAAAGCTAGCCTAATTTTCTTATCTTGTGGAATTTTTCATTGTTTTTTTTTTTCTTTTTCTCATGAGCTAGCTTTGATATCTTGAGTTATATTATTTCTTCCTTTAAGTCTATCATATTTTCCTTAGAGTGTACATAATATTATAATTTACTCTCTAGTGTATGCTTGCAATGTTATTACTTATCCGTACATAAATATATGTTATTAAAAATAGGTCAACTAATTTATATTTAAATACATCAAAATACTATAGCAATGATGTAGGCTTATGGAGTTAACAAGCGCTACTACCCATTATATATAATATTTGTAGGTCTATTATCTTTTTTATGTGTATTTCTGATTTTTCCAACACGCACGGAAGAATAAGGAAGGCTCTAGCAAGATTCTAAATTATGTTGATATTATGTTAAAGGTATGTAATAGCACAAAGATAGCAATCCCGAGAAATAGGTATACCTAAAATTAAAACTTTTTAACATTTCTCTATCATTATTATGTCTTGTGCTTAACTTATCAACCTTCAAAGTGTTTGTATAAGTTGCATAAATGGAGTGAGATTGAGATGCTATAATGGCAAATAAAATTAGTTTTGATCTTTCATTTGTAACAAGTTTTGATGGCATTTATTAAGAAGTTGACTCTATGCATTAATTCCCTTATAACCCGTATTAGCTTTGCCTCCTTATAATATCAAGGAAATGGGTTAAGCCATACCTTAATATTATTTATTTATTTTCATTTTAAATTTTAATACATGTCCTATAAAGAGATCAATGCATACCTTTGATCTAGTCATCGATCATGTCTATAATTGTCGGTGTTCAAAGCTTTTATGATAAGTATTTGCACTCATGAGGGCAGTCTTTGTCATCCGAAAAAATTACAAAGCATTTGCAACTAATTTATCACATTATGTATTGACAACCACACATTTAGGAGAGATGAGTTAGCATCAAATGGTCCCCTAATCTAAATATTTAAGATGAATCTCCAATTTTTCCACTTTGAATTTCATTTCCCTGTCTCCATTTCCACTTTGTGAACCACATCACTTTATTTTTCATGACATTTATCTATAATCATTCTCTTAGAATTTACCCAACTAATATCTCTTTTTTGCACATCTATTACTAAAGTTTTGTTGGAGATAGACATCTTATGTGATCATGAAAAAGAAGTTGGATTCCAAAGTCTTTTTTTACCTTTAAAAATGTTGACTTTGAAAAATAAATCACATTTTTACTCTCATTTTCTTCATAATCATTTATCCAAGGATTATTTTAAACTTCACCCTCAGTAAGAAAAGTGTGCAGAAATGTTGTTAAATGATAAAGATAGTTATCACACTAACACATCGTTCAAAAAAAAAAAAACTTGTAATTATTGCCAATGACGACGTTCCTTGACAAGATTCAAAATTTTAAAAAAATGGTAGCCCATCAATCCAATCTACTTAGTCTATCAATTTTTTTTTGTTTTTTTCGTTTGTAAAATGATAGTTTTAGGAAGAAGGTTTATGCCAAAATGCCTCATTTCATGAGCACATCAGCAAAAGGTTTATGTGTAACTATGAAAAATCAGATTGAGATGGAGATCTCTATTATGATTCAAATATGATCAACATATTTAATATCATGATTAGTTTCATCTTTATTTTCTTTTGAATATTAAAGTTTCGTTTGGGACAACTTTTTACTGTTTTTTAATGTAACTTTTTAGTGTACAAATCTCTTATCTAATAAATTCTATATTAAAAAATTACTTTAAAAAGTAATAAAAAAGCTGTTTCAAATCAAGCTTAGTATTAGCAATTAGATCTCAAGCTAATCTAACTTCTTGCAATCAACTCAATAATCAATGGGACCTCTATCTCTGCTGCTTTTTCAAGGCATTTTATAGTATGCTCATACTTGATACATTTTTCAAGATTACCTATGTACTTTGCTCTTTCACCTTCTGATTTCTACCTGAGAGATGAATCTTCATTTCTTATCAATGAAATTTATTTATTTAAAGAAGAAAAATATACACCATAATGATAGAGATTTTGACTCCATTTTAATATTATCATCTTTCGTTATATTGTACTGTGCCATGCAGTGCTTTGTTGTCTTGTACGAAAACCTGCATGTTTAATAAGATCATATGACAATCAATGTTTAAAATATCGTACTAGCTGTGATTCTCTAGCAAAAACAATTGCTACGACAACGATACGAGTTGATGATATTTTAATCTTATAGATAGCTTTCTTTGAGATGGACCTTTAGGTTTCCTTTGAGATAGCTTTCTTACTGCTTTTTAAAACAGTTTTTTAGCACAAAAATTTTATAAAATCAGCAAAAAAGCAGTGACCAAAAACTGTCCCAAATGAAACATTAGATTTCATTTGGGACACTTTTCATCATTGCTTTTTTTTTTTTAAGAAATGTGTGCACTTAAAAGCTGCTTTTGAAAGCAATTAGAAAATTATCATAAATAAAATCTTAGTGTACCATATTTTGTTGATTTTGATTTGCATTGATCATGAAATTTATGAAGCTAATTTATGTGCAAATCATTCAATTTTATATTTTTATATATTTAATATTTCAATTATGTTAAAATTTAGGCTAAAAAATATTTTTTTTATTTTTAATTAATTAATTTTAATGAAATTTATATATAATTTTAAAATTAAAAATTATATAAATAAATATAAAAATTTAGGTATAAATTTTGAAATTCAATATCCTTCAAATATTCTTTTTTTTTGTCATATCCTTTAGTACCTTTTATATGCCTAAAATATTTCATTAATTTTCAATATATTTGATATTAATTGACTTTTTAAAGTTTTATTTGGGACAGCTTTTTCACTCCTTGCTTTTCATATCATAATCATAATTTCTATTTGATCACTATTTTTTAAAAAAAATTTTACTAGAAAACCGCTTTATACAGCAACTTTTAAAAAATTTATTTTTTACGCAGCAATTTTACAACTATTTAAAAATAAACTAGGCAATTCCAAATAGACCCTAAATCATAAAAAAAAATATTTTACAGTAATTTATCGTACTTCCTCTTTTAAATTCCACTTCTAATGGATTTTTCATATTCTTTTTGTATATTTTATCTTTATTCTTCTAAATCTTACTTTCACCATTTTATTCTCTTAAGTCTTACGCCGTGTAACTTTCTCTAATGCATCATAAAAACATTAGCTACTTGCATTAAAATTACATATACTTCCTTTAATATTTTCCATTAAAATTTGGTTGGAAATAGCTTTCAGAAAATTTTAAAATATATTTATAAAAGTTATTATTCAAATAAGGAAAAACTATTTTACTTAAATTCATGAGAGAATATTATGAAAAAAAAGGAATTTCTATGATAGAAAGTAATTTGTTATGTTAGCTAAATTTCATTATAAAAATATTTAAGCATATTTAATTTTTAAAAAAATAAAATAAACAATTTAAGCTTTATTTGAGACGGCTTTCTTATTGCTTCTTAAAGTAACTTTCTAGTACAAAAATTTTAATTTTTTTTACTGAAAATTACTTTAAGAAAAGATAAAAAAGCCGTCCCAAACAAAGGCTTAGACTTCATTTGGGACAGCTTTCTTACGGCTTCTTAAATTAGTTTTTTAATACAAAACTTTATATCTTGTACTAAAAAACTATTTTAAAAAGAATTAAGAAAGTCATCCTAGGCTACGTTTGGAACGGCTTACTTATTGCTTCTTAAAGCAACTTTCTAGTATAAAAATTTTAATTTTTGCAGTAGAAAACTGTTTAAGAAGCAGAAAGAAAGCCGTCCCAAACGAAATTTTAATCAACCAAATTTAAATATCCCATGAAAGTACTTATTTTCTAACATTCCTCCATGAAATACAAACAGTAAAGCAATCAACCTTGAAGAAATTCATATTTAAAATGAGATTCGTTTATATAACCATGCTCACAGCAAATCATATAATCCAATAAAAAAAATCATTACTAAATCTCTCTCTCTCTCTCTCTCTCTCTCTCTCTCTCTCTCTCTTTCCTTCTCAGCTCTCACTCTCTCTCTCTCTTTCCTTCTCTCTCTGCAGGTACCCCTCCTTGTTCCCTGCGCGGTCAAAACGAATTGACAATTCTCCCATTAGTCTCTCTCTACCCTTCTGTCCATTTGCTGAATGCTTTATGACAGTTTATGTTTCCTTCCTCTTCCCCTTCAACGATCTGATACTCTTTCAACAATGGCATCTTCAGTATCGGTGCTCTCCTAAGTAGGTTACTCATACTGTTTTCTGTGTAAGAAAATATATATATCTATTCTCAAATTTGTTAATTCACATACTAAGCTTAACAAATTAAATTCAAACTTACTAATTTTGGTGTTGAGTTAGCTTATTTAGGGCTCGCTTTCATTCATCAATCTGGCTTATCCTAATTTGATAGTATGTTGATCTTTTACATGAACACTAAAAGAAATTAAAAGCTTGTGTTCCACCTAATGATTTTATGGCTCACGAGAAGCCTTTGATATTTTATGATTTATTCAATAGAGAGCCCATTTTATTGAACCATGAATGATAACTGGAAGTGAAAATAATAAAGGCCAAAAGCATAAGATTTATAGTAGTTTGATATCGACCTACGTTTACTATGACAGGGCATCAATGAATGCCTTTTGTTATGATCTCCTGAGTATTAGAAAAATTAGGACTTGATATATCGCCAAAAAATCATCTTGATCGGGCACGAATCTCGAGGAAAAACTCAAGTTGGAAACTTCAAAAATTATTTCGGAGACCATTTAAACTCCGATTTCAGCAAACTTATAGTCGAACTGAGCGTCTCGGAAATACGAATCCAACGACACCAAATTCGACTCAATCCGAGCCCAAGTGAGTCCAAATCAAGTACCCGAAGCGCTGTTGGAAGCATCAAACAGCTATTTGAGTTACCAAACGGTCTTCGATTTTGACGAGCTTATAGTCGAATCGAGCGGCTCGACGAGACGAATCCAACGAGCCCAAGATCGTAGAATTCTGACATCATTAAGACCTTCAAATGCTTGATAAACGGTTCATGATCAAGGGATTCAATATCGGCCGTTCATCCGGATCACTCCCTATTTGCCCCTGATCCCTCACATATTTACGGGCTATGCCACTCCAGAAAAACTATAAATAGCCCCTCATTTCTCCTAAGAGGGGACCCAAGCCAAGAAGCCAAGAAGAGAAGAAGAAGAGAAGAGAAGCTTAGGAGGGAACAGCTCCTCCTCGACCACCGCCGGAACTCCGCCGAAACACCGCCGGAAATCCGCCGGAACACCGCCGGAACTCCACCGAAGCACCACCAGGCGCCCGAGGGACGCCGGAGCTCTGCCCTACACGGGAGCAGCGTCGGAATACTGCCCGACGCCGGAATTCTACCCGACGCCCGAGTGACGCCGGGTTTCTTTCAAAGTGACGTCAGAATTCTGTTCGACATTCCGAGTGACGTCGGAACTCAGCTTGTCCTTGTAACGGATACTCATTGTAATCTGATCGCCCTTGAAAGCGAGTCAGTCCCCTGTAATCTGCTCAAGTTCTAGTGGAATCATTTCAACTGGGCGTGGCCCCGTGGTTTTTTCCCTTTCCAGGGTTTTCCACGTAAAAATTCTGGTGTTACTTTCTCAACTCTGTTTGTGTGCTGGATATACGTACAACGTTGAGACGGAAAATTAAAATCTATCGCCGCGTATATTTGAGTCCGCAACAGTTTGGCGCCGTCTGTGGGAACAAGTCCATCCCACAACTTCAAGTATTGCTACGATGGTCAACAGGCGCAGCAGTCGTATCATTGGAGCTTCTCGCTCCAACTCCCACCAGTCCAGAAATCAGTCTATAAATTATAGACGCCCGGTATCTACCTCTTTCCTCCCCGGGGGGCAAAACGCACATGGAGAAGGGACCTCGGGACCCTCCTTAGAGGAGAGAATTCGAAAGATGGAAGAATCTCAAAATGAGATCCTACAACTCTTGCGAGAGACTCGACAGCCGACCCTAGCACCTCAGGAGGAGGTTCTTCTCCCTCGAGATCCACCCCGTGTCGAAGCTGTTCAAATTGAACATCTTCAGGCTGAGAATCCTCTTCCTCCACCCAGGAGGCGTTCGCAGTCACGTCAAGAGAATGAGCTGGCTGATACAGCAAGTTCTACCCATCCTCCGCACGCAAGTCAGCGATCTCGCCTTCCTCAAGACCTCCCTGAGGAGTTAGCCCAACCTCGCATTGCTGAGCTCCCTCGCAATGCCCTACGCCACGAACTGCGACAATTAGTCCGGGAGGAATTCCCTACAGGAGGCATAAGGCAACCTCTTCGTCAGTGGGACTTCCAGGAGTCGTCACCCCTGGCAGAAGCCATTCTTCAACACCCTATTCCGGCTGGCTTTAAGCTGCCAAGCATTGAATCCTACGATGGGACATCCGACCCGTACGAGCACATCGACCATTACAGAACCATCATGCATATTCAACGAGCTTCAGATGCACTCCTTTGCCAGGTTTTCCCTGCTACTCTTAAAGGACAAGCTCGAACATGGTACTATTCACTTCCAGCCGGAACGATCCCCACATTTGTTAAATTGGCCAAGGTGTTTGTCGAGCAGTTCGTAGCCAACCGAAGAATTACTAAGGATTCTTCTCACCTTTCCGGGATTCGTCAAAGCGAGGGAGAATCATTGAAAGAGTACTTTCGACGATTTTCTATCGAGGCTCGACAAATCCCAGGAGTGGACCCAGAATTGCTCAGAGGGGTCTTTCTTGGAGGACTCCGTCCTGGCCCCTTCTATTCGGCACTCATGCGCGATACTGTTCATTCATATGCCGATCTGATCCATCGTGTGGAAGCACAGATATCAGCAGATGAGGCAATAAATGCTCACAGAAAACAGTTCGAGCAACCCACTGGGAAGCGCAAGGGAGCACCTGAGATGGATAATCCATCATCACAACGGAAAAAGCAAGGGAAGAGCAATCTACCTCCTAGACCCCCATTGCCACGACGAGAACCCCGACAGGAGAAGGAGTACACTCCGCTCAACACCTCTCGAGCAAATGTGTTGATGGCAATTCAAGATCAGGACAAAGTGAAGTGGCCGCATCCTTTAAAGCAGAATACAGGAAACCAAGATCAGTACTGCCACTTTCATCGTAGTCGTGGCCACACTACTGAGTCCTGTAGGCAACTTAAGGAGGAGATTGAAAGACTCATCCGTCAGGGTTATCTTCAACAATTTATTGGGAATCCACCTACCCGAGAAGAAGCTCGTCCCACTGGGGGGCAGAATCAATCACAAAGACAACCAGCGAATAACCGGGTAACGGTGGGCGAAATTGAAACAATCGCAGGAGGCCCCTTACTATCCGACCAAATCTTTTTAACTGTGGAAGAAAACCCAACTCCAAAAAGGGCTCGTATTGATCATTCCATCACGTTCGATGATTCCGACCTGGAAGGAGTAAAGACCCCCCATCAAGATCCGCTTGTCATAAACGCAGGCATTGGTGACCCGTGTTACAATGTCAAAAGAATTCTTGTGGACAACGGAAGCTCCGTAGATGTTCTATTCTACTCTACTTTTCTCAACATGGGTCTCTCAAGAGAAAAACTTCAACCTGCTGCAGGTCCTTTATATGGATTTGATAATCGACATGTACAAGCAGAAGGAATAATCAGTCTCCCGGTAGTCCTTGGAGAATTTCCTCGACAGACTACACACTCCATCCAATTCATTGTGGTGAAATCAGAATCAGCTTATAACGCCATCTTCGGGAGGCCGCTCCAGTCAATTTTTGGGATCATCGCATCCATTCCTCACCTCAAGCTGAAGTTCCATACCCCATCAGGAGTCGGTGTAGTATGCGGAGATCAGCAAATAGCACAAACCTGCTATCTTAGGCAGATCAAGTCTCGTCCAACGGTTACCCTAAGCATCGAGGACTTTGATCTGCGGAGCGAAGATATTCCTCAGAGAGCTTCCCCTGTGGAAGACCTTACTACTGTATCTATATCTGAAGAGCATCCTTCAAAGACAGTGCGAATTGGATCACTTCTCTCAGATGATGAGAAGAAAAACTTTACAGCTTTTCTACGAGAAAATCAGGATATTTTTGCATGGAGTCCAGCAGATATGCTTGGAATTGACCCCGAAGTGATCATTCACTCTCTCAAAGTCAATCCAACATGCAAACCGATTATCCAGAAGAAGCGAAACTTTGCACCAGATCGCCAGCAAGCAATTGAACAAGAAGTTGATAAACTTTTAGAAGCCGGATTCATACGAGAAGTGCACTATCCTACTTGGTTAGCAAATGTTGTCATGGTACGGAAGGGGAGTGGAGCCTGGAGAATGTGTATAGATTACACTGATCTCAACAAAGCTTGCCCGAAAGATAGTTTTCCGCTCCCTCGCATTGACCAGTTAGTTGATACCACTTCCGGTCATCAGATGTTAAGCTTTATGGATGCATACTCCAGTTACAATCAAATAAAGATGAATCCTGCTGATGAAGAAGCAACAGCTTTTCAAATAGACAAAGGATTGTACTGCTACCGGGTGATGCCCTTCGGGCTCAAAAATGCTGGAGCAACTTATCAGCGCCTCATGAATAAGGTTTTCAAAAGCCTTATTGGACGTACAATGGAGGTGTACGTAGACGATATGTTGGTAAAAAGTCTGGAAAAAACCCAACATATCTCTGACCTGAAACAATGTTTCCACTTGTTAAGGCATTACAATATGCGACTCAACCCCGCTAAATGTGCTTTTGGAGTCGCTTCTGGAAAGTTTTTAGGGTTTATGGTAACCCATAGAGGAATCGAAGCCAATCCAGAGAAGATCAAGGCACTAAGGGACATGGTGCCGCCAAAGAACATCAAGGAGGTCCAAAGGCTGAATGGGAGAATTGCGGCACTATCTCGTTTCCTGGCACGTTCAGGAGACAAATATCTGCCCTTCTTCAAGATACTTAGAGGTGCTCGTAGCTCCGGGTTTCAGTGGACAGATGAATGTCAAGAAGCTTTCGAACAGTTGCGAAAGTATTTGGCATCCCCGCCACTACTTTCTAAACCAATACCAGGAGAGAGATTGTATTTGTATATGGCTGTATCTATCCAAGCCATTAGTTCAGTTCTGGTCCGAGAAGAAAATGCTATACAACGTCCTATCTACTATGTTAGTAAGGTTTTATCTGAAGTAGAGGGACGTTATCCTTTGGCAGATAAGACAGCATTGGCGTTAGTTTACTCCGCCAGAAAACTACGCCCTTACTTTCAAGCCCACTCAATTGGAGTTTACACGAATCTGCCGCTAAAAAGCATTCTGCAGAAGCCAGAAGCATCATGCAGGCTTGTCAAGTGGTCTGTAGAACTGGGAGAATTTGATATCCACTACTTGCCTAGACCTGATATTAAATCTCAAGCACTAGCAGATTTTGTAGTTGAATGCACTGTTCCAGCATCTGATGTACAACCAAGTGCTTCACCTTCTTCTCCATTCTGGATGTTGTACGTCGATGGAGCTTCAGGGAGTTCTGGGGCTGGGGCTGGAATTTTATTAATCTCTCCACAGAAGGTTACTCTTGAGTACGGGCTTCGACTCAAGTTCCCAGCAACCAACAACGTAGCAGAATACGAGGCCCTTATTGCTGGGTTGAGACTAGCCATCGACTGTGAAGTCCAGAACCTAATAGCCCACACTGATTCCCAACTAGTCGCCTCTCAGGTGGAGGGGGATTTTGATATTCACAACCCACAATTGGCTCAATATTGTAGCATTGTGAAGCTACTCTTAGCCCGTATAGGGGAACATCAAATCATACATATCCTCCGAGAACAAAATGCAAGAGCAGACGCTCTTTCTAAACTTGCTACATCAACAACGGGGGATATCTACAAGAGAAGATGTATCGAGGAAATCCACTTTCCAAGCATTCAGGGTCCATGGGTCATACAGTCAATTGACGAGCCAAGAGAGATGTCTTGGATCGAACCCATCTTGTCTTTTCTAAAAGATGGAGTGCTACCTGAAGATTCTATAGCTGCAATACGACTTCGGAGACAAGCTGCAAATTTCACTATTATCAGCAATGAGTTGTATAAGCGCTCCTTCATTGGGCCCTACCTCAAGTGTCTCCCACCATCAGAAGCCGATTACGCGCTTCGAGAAGTGCATTCAGGAGTATGTGGAGAACATCTGGGAGGAAGAGCGTTAGCTTACAAGATCATGAGACAGGGATTCTATTGGCCTACAATGAAACAGGATGCACTTGAATTCACACGAAAGTGCGAAAACTGTCAACTGCATTCTAACCTCACTCATACACCCGCTCTGGAGCTTGCATCTCTTCAAGGCCCCTGGCCTTTTGCCCAATGGGGAATTGATATAATGGGACCTTTTCCTATAGCAACTGGACAGCGAAAATTCATTATTTTGGCTGTAGATTACTTCACCAAATGGGTAGAGGCGGAACCTTTGGCGAAGATTACTGAAGCAAATGCCAAGCAATTCTTATGGAAGAACATAATATGTCGCTTTGGCATTCCCGCAAAAATCATCACTGATAACGGGACACAGTTCACTGGGAAAATCTTTACATCTTTTTGTAGGGATTTTCATATTCAGCTCATTCACACAGCTGTTGCCCATCCTCAAACTAATGGGCAAACAGAGGTCACAAATCGAACAATCCTGAAAGGGCTGAAGACACGCCTAGGGAAGGCTGGGGGGCAATGGGCCGAAGAACTCCCCAATGTCCTCTGGGCTTATCGGACCACCGCCAGAACTCCTACAGGGGAAACCCCATATAACCTTTGCTTTGGTACAAAAGCAGTCATACCGGTTGATATCGGAGTTCCTAGCCACAGAGTTCAGACTTTCGACTTCAAAAGTAACGAGGAGAAGCTTAGAGCAAATTTGGATCTCCTCCCAGAAGTAAGAGATGAAGCCTCACTCAGAACCGCTGCATACCACCAAAGAGTTACCCGTCACTACAATCGAAGGGTGAAACCTCGCCCTATCACTATTGGGGACTTAGTACTACGAAGCATTGAAGCCGCCGGAAAAGGCCCTCAGCGAAATAAGCTCTCCCCTCTCTGGGAGGGTCCTTATTTGGTAGCGGCTATGGTCAAGCCTGGAACCTTCAAACTGAAGGATGCTGGCGGAAAAATGCTTCCTCGAACTTGGAACGTGGGCAATCTTCGCAAATATTACCAGTAGGAGTTGATACTGCTATCAGTCTATATGTTATGTTTGTCTTATATTTTATCTTCTCATGTAGTCGTATTATAAAGTTTTTCGTACATCCCTTATGTGTTGGTTATAGAAGAACTTCTTTCTTGTATCCCTAAGTTATTTTAGGGAACTGTTATCTCATATTACAGAGCAATATGATATTCACTTTGTCGTGCTATTGTTTCTTCTCTCCAAACTCTTTTTCTGTGATTCGAGAAGTACACAATCTATATTGTATCTCAATTATTGAATGATCAATCCCAGGGGGATTTGATCCGACCTCTTCCACACAGGTTAATGTCATCAAGCAAATGCTTTGACTAACAACCTCGGATAGGTCAAGTATCCTAGGAGGATATCTTGAATATCACAATCATTTGATGATCAATCCCAAAGGGAGTTGATCTGACCTTTTTCCGGACAGGTTAAGGGAATCGAGCAAATGCCTTCACTAATAACCCTGGATAGGTCAAAATCTTTAAAGAAAAAGAATGCCTCACATTTGTTCAAGTCAAAAGAGAGCTCACTAAAGTCCAAACTGAAATAAAACTAAGTAAATTTCATTTGCATGTGAGAAAAGAACATCAACAACATCTTTATATATCACTGAACATCAAGTACACCAGATAGAAACATCAACAACGAGCATACATACAATCACTAGAAAGGAATCAAAGTGATACAAAACATCCTATAGAATCTCAACATCATCCTCGTCCTCCTCCAAGGCAAAAGCTCGCTGCAACTCACTCTCCAGCTCTTCACCACCAGAGTCCGAAGAAGCATCACTAGAAGCCTGGCTGGGAGTCAGTCCCTCGATCTCTGCTCCAGTCTTGCGATGTACTGTCCGAACACCCTTCATGAAACCTCTGATGAAGCCATCCTCTGCGCACTCTGCCTCCAAGGCCTTCACCTCCATGTCATAAATATGACTGCGGGCCTCCTGAATGTGGTCCTCAATGATGATCTTGAAAGCATAAGATTTCTTGAACTCTTCAATAACTGCTGATGGCAACTGCTGGGCCTCCTTCTCGGACAGTACACTCTGAAGCCTCTCATTCTCAGCCTCAAGGACTTGCTGAGCCTTTTCCTGCTGCTTGATCGTCGCTTGTGCCTCCACCAACTCTATATGCAGACGATCCATTCGTTCATTCTGAGAAGAGACTGAAGTGATCTTGTTCGCCAACTCAGTTCTGCACCCCTCGAGCTGATCCTCCACCACCTTCATCTCCTTCACTTTACTGTCATATTTCTTCTTGTACTCTCCCTGAAGGTATTTAACCTTCACAAACTCTTTGTTCCAATCGTTCAGAGCCTTGGTCATCTCAAGCTTGAAATCAGAATACTGAGACAAGAAAAATATCAGAAATATATTCCTTAAGAAATGTAAAAAAGGAGAAGAAGTGAAGGAGAACTCACCAACTCCTCAGCCCGTCGGCGGCCGATGCACTGATGGTTTAACACATCCTCTGGAATATATGTCTTGGATGGAGAAGCTCGGGGACCTCTGCTAACAACTGTCAAAACTTCACCTGCCCTTTTCTTCCTCAATGCCTGCAAACCTTCCTCGCTCCCTGGACGCTTGGAGTGGTTCTTTTGGGGAACCACTTCTGGAACTCTAGCAGACTTCTTCAACATTTGAGCATGTGATCTCCCTGCTTGAGTAGATAACCCAACCTTGAACAAGTACTCCTCATCTACATATCTACTCAAGTAACGCACCTCGTAGTGTAGAGCATCCAGATCAGGGAGTTTGAGTATCCTCAGCAAATCTTCTGCTCCAATGTGAAGGGGGACAGGTAGCTCTTTCAACTTCCCCCACTTCTCCTGAAGACCCCAATCATTCTGCACATAAAAGAAGTTGCTGATCCAACCTTTCGAGGGGTCTCGGGTGCGGATATCCAACCACTTGGACCTGAATGAAACACGTCCCTGCGCATCGCTAAAGAGACGCCCCATCCGAGAAAGGCACTCTGAGGAAAGTACCACTCCGCGGTCTCTGAAAAGCACGATCAGGCCCATCACAATCGACATTGCTCTGTAGGAAAATTGGGACAAGCACACCCCACAAAGCGTCAGAATGTCGATCAGTTCGGTGGAAGGGGGAAATCGTAGTCCCGCTCGCAGACTAAATTCATACACCGTCACATATCCAGGGGGAGGAAAGCAAGCACGATCAGTTCTGGCCGGCACCTTCATCACCAAATCATTAGGAAAATGAAACTTCTTCCTAAATGAGATGAAGGAATCCTCAGTGACGGTGGAAATCACATCGTCAGCCTTCGGCGCCTTCTGGACCCTCTTTGGAACTTCAGACCGTTGCACAGGATGATCTTCTGAAGGAATTTTAGAGGAGGCAGGGTCACCCATTTTTGCTCCCTTTACTAAAGAGGGGCGCAAATCTAAGTAGGGAAAATCACCTACGAAAGACTGCGGAAAGCCTCCAAAGTAGGAAGAAAAAGGGAGGAAGAACGAGGAGAGGAAGGGAGAAAGCCACTAACTTCTGCACAAAAAGAGGGGCGCCAAGTCAAGTAGGGAAAGTCACCTACTTAAAAAATGGCGGAAAGCCTCAGAATGCCAAAAGCTAGAAAGCCAGAGGAAGAAGGGAAGAAGGGGCGAGTTTCTACTAAGCCTTGGGGGGTCTATTTATAGTTTTCCTTAAGGGGGGGAGGATTCCAAAATTCTATTAAATTCCCTGAAATTTTTCAAATTTTTCGGAATTTTTTGGGATTTTTTCGGAATTTTTCGGGCCCAAATTAAAAAAAAAATAATATAATAATATTATATTATAAAACCGGCCGGCGGTTCCCCAAACCGCCGGCCAAACCGCCCAGCCAAGGGGCGCGGCCAGCAGGCGCGAAGGCGGGCCAGGCGCGGGCCAGGCGCGGGCCAAGGCGGGCCGCGGGCGGGCCCCAGGCGGGCCGCAAGCAGGCCGCGGGCGGGCCCAGGCGGGCCGCGAGCAGGCCGCGGGCGGGCCCAGCGCGGGCCGAGCGCGCTCCGGCGCGGTTCTGCGCCGCCGGCGGCGGCGGCGGCGGCGGCCGGCCGGTCCGGCCGGTACGGCCGCCTACCCGTTCCCGGGCTCCAATTTCGGGCCCGGACGGTCCAAATTCGACATTTTTGGGGTCCCCGGACACGTTTTTCGACGTTCCGGACTCAATTTTGACACTTTCGGAGCTCAACGGGGCCTCTATGATTGAGTTCGAGCCAACATTTAATTTTTGGAACGCAATTTTTTGCGATTCGGCCAATATAAAATGCCGGAACAAGTATTTTTGGACTCGTGGAGCTTCGACGTCCAAAAATAAGGGGGCAACTGATATATCGCCAAAAAATCATCTTGATCGGGCACGAATCTCGAGGAAAAACTCAAGTTGGAAACTTCAAAAATTATTTCGGAGACCATTTAAACTCCGATTTCAGCAAACTTATAGTCGAACTGAGCGTCTCGGAAATACGAATCCAACGACACCAAATTCGACTCAATCCGAGCCCAAGTGAGTCCAAATCAAGTACCCGAAGCGCTGTTGGAAGCATCAAACAGCTATTTGAGTTACCAAACGGTCTCCGATTTTGACGAGCTTATAGTCGAATCGAGCGGCTCAACGAGACGAATCCAACGAGCCCAAGATCGTAGAATTCTGACATCATTAAGACCTTCAAATGCTTGATAAACGGTTCATGATCAAGGGATTCAATATCGGCCGTTCATCCGGATCACTCCCTATTTGCCCCTGATCCCTCACATATTTACGGGCTATGCCACTCCAGAAAAACTATAAATAGCCCCTCATTTCTCCTAAGAGGGGACCCAAGCCAAGAAGCCAAGAAGAGAAGAAGAAGAGAAGAGAAGCTTAGGAGGGAACAGCTCCTCCTCGACCACCGCCGGAACTCCGCCGAAACACCGCCGGAAATCTGCCGGAACACCGCCGGAACTCCACCGAAGCACCACCAGGCGCCCGAGGGACGCCGGAGCTCTGCCCTACACGGGAGCAGCGTCGGAATACTGCCCGACACCGGAATTCTACCCGACGCCCGAGTGACGCCGGGTTTCTTTCAAAGTGACGTCAGAATTCTGTTCGACATTCCGAGTGACGTCGGAACTCAGCTTGTCCTTGTAACGGATACTCATTGTAATCTGATCGCCCTTGAAAGCGAGTCAGTCCCCTGTAATCTGCTCAAGTTCTAGTGGAATCATTTCAACTGGGCGTGGCCCCGTGGTTTTTTCCCTTTCCAGGGTTTTCCACGTAAAAATTCTGGTGTTACTTTCTCAACTCTGTTTGTGTGCTGGATATACGTACAACGTTGAGACGGAAAATTAAAATCTATCGCCGCGTATATTTGAGTCCGCAACAGGACTAAATAGAAGATAGAGCAGTGGGAAAAAGCAGTGATTCCAAGGCTTAATTAAGAGTGGAAAAGCCCTTTTAACGTTAAAAAAAAGTGCTTTTTGTAACTTTCAAATGTGACTTTATATGAGATGAGACGATGGTCCATATTCTTTACTTCACCAAAATTCAATGGAGGGGCATTGAGTTGTGACCTTCAGTCATGAAGTTATTATTACAAAATGTTTAGTGCCTATATATTTTTTAAAATGACATTTATTTCTTTTTAAATTACAATATTTATATATGGGATGCTATTTTGAATGCATAGCTAGACTCCTCAAGACTCTGAGCCTCTTAAGAGAAAATAATCTTGTTGAGGTGAAGGTCTCCTAAATCTTGGTAAAAGGCTTCTAAGATCAAAATAAAAAAATATGATTTTTGAAAAGGTGGACTATTTTGTTCATTATTATAGTTGTTATATACACCACATGTAGGACTGAGAAACTATCGTTCTCATTCAATGGGCAAGAAAAAAGCAAAAATTGCATTTGTCTCCCCAATTTACAAAATGCTATAAATGTACACTTATGTTATATGCTTGCCATTCGGTTTCTTTATTATAGACATCCTCAGTGCAACATGTCTACTAAGATGAAGTGCATTTCCATGAGGCTTTAGGAGAAAGCGAATATGAATAAAAAAGAAAGGACACGAAAGATAATAGCCACATGTGATTCAAATATTGTGCCTTACAAGAAGACAATTAGCACATTCTCAAAAAACTCAGACACGAATCATATTATGGAAATATCAACCATTGTTGCCACCTAGGCACATGAAGTGATGCATGCCCTTCCTATTAAAGATGTTGTGGATGCAACGAAGGCAGACCTTATTTGAGAAGAAAGAGAAGTTGCCAACTCTCCTCATAAGATTAAATCAATCTTATGTAAAGAGGAAAAGCTCAAGGAACTTCTGAATTGTGCGGATAGCCTTAGGAGCTATTTGGTTGGCTAAAAAAGGAATGCAGTATATTTGAAATACTATAGAGTTGTTTGGATGATTGTAAAATAAATGCAGGTTTTTAATTTTTTTTTGTTTGGCTTGAAGTAAATTGAATGCAATATAAAGTTCAAAGTGACGGCGGCCGACGATGGTCGCTTGCCAGCAGCAGCATACGAGGGTGGCCGACGATGGCCAAGGGGTGGCTGGTGGTTGGCAGTGGCAAACTGCTAGTGACAACAGAGGTGGCCGCTGGCAGTGAGTTTTTGATGTATTTGAACTAGAGAGTGAATTACTTTTACTTCAAAATTTTACTTTACATTTCTTTTACTACAAACCAAACATCAATATTTCTAAAACCCCTGCATTGGGAATATTTTACACCCCTTTTATAGAAAATCAAACAGCCCCTTAGCGAGAAGGATAATATTCCTTAAATTGTTGTGTAATACACTGCAAAAATAATAAATCACATAACAAGCAATACAAAGAACACAATGATTTATGAGATTTGGCGAAGATGCGTACGTCCACGAGGAGGGGATGATGATTTCATTATATTGGAGAATAATAGAGATTATAATAGGCTCTCAAGCTCTCTCTTCTTCTCATGCATACAATAGTAGCCCATAGGCTCTATTTATAGATTTGAAATAATATCTAATAAAAAAATATAATTAATGCAAAGATCTAATCATACAATTAGATCACCCAATCAGTGCACTAATTAAATCTTCTAATTACTAACTAACGCATCAATCAAATCTCCAATCAAATCTCTAATTACATCTTCAATCAAATCCCCAATCAAATCAACTAATTAAGAAAATAATCAACTCTATAAGCTTTCCAAAATAAAGCTTTAATCAGATTTAGAAATAATTTCAAATCAATAATCTTCACCTCATCTTTCATTTTAGAAAGTGGAAGATGATAAACCAGGCTTCAATATCAGGACGACTCCACGTAGATTGTTGCTTATATACCCCCTCCCAAGAGATCAAGCCAAGAGTAGTTCTTTAAAATAAGTGAACAATCAATCACAAGTCCTGCACCACTACCAGCGAATGTATCTCCAAGCATGTATTAATTATACCCTTTAGATATCTCAGAATACTCTTCACAACTTGCCAATGACTCCTTCATGTATCATGTATGAATATGATTATAATGCCAACTGCTTGTGTAATGTCTAGATCGAGTTATTCCAAAATTAGACTATATTATGCTACAAGTGCAAAGTAACCACAAAAAAATTTAAAAATAAATAAAAAATAAAAAAAAGTGCAAAGTAACCATGGGTCGAGGGATTTTTAACCACTGGGAAGAACACTTCATCATAATCAATCCCTTCCTATTGTATAGAGCCTTTTGCCACCAACCTAGTCTTATACTACACATCAGCTCCATGAGATCCTTTCTTCTTTGCACGCATTTATTTGCACCCAATAGCTTTTCTTCTTAAAGGAACCTTCACTAATCTCCAAGTAGCATCCTTCTAATGAGATTCCATCTCTTCATCCATAGCCGTCTTCCATAGATCATCATCAAGATTGTCCATTGTTTCCTCATAGTGACTAGAAACTTTAGCTTTTTATGGCTAAAAGTGCAAATACAATGTGGTCCCTCAACTAAGTTTTGGGATATTCTGGCGCCTGGACTTGTTCTTCGTAATATATTCATAAGCAGGAATCTCATTCTCAACATCATCTTCTACCTCTTAATTTATAGTTGAATCAGGTATCTGGGTAGAGTAATATGTCTCTGTGGAGCAAATAGAGTTGCATCAAACTCTAACTTCTACATTACATCTATGGTCCCAATAGAACTCTCCACCTGCTTAGAGTCTCGCGGCTTCAACATGCTTGTCTCGTTGAAAGTAACATTTCTGCTAATGCTTCTTCGTTATTGGATCATAGAGTTTGAAGCCCTTGACGCCACGCCTGAAGGCAATAAAGATCGTCTTCTTTGCTAGCAGTTCTAATTTATCATTCTGATCATGATAGTAAGATATACACCCATATACTCTCAAGTGCTCATAATCTATAGCAGAATGTCTTGATAACATCTCCTTTGGGGTCTTCATCTCAATAGTTCTAGAAGGTGGATGATTCACCAAGTGATAGGCATAAATCTATTGTATCCAATAGACTTTATCCAACCCATCATTGGATAACATACATCAAAATTTCTTCACCAAAGTCCGATTCATTCTCCATATTACCCCATTCTATTGTGGTGTCTCTCTAACAGCAAAGTGATGCTCAATCCCAGATCTCTAGCACTCTTACATGAATGCATCTAAAGTGTATTCACCCACATTAACTTATCTAATACACTAGATTCTTTTGTTGGTCTGAGTTTCAATCCACTTCTTCCAAGTTTTGAAAATCTATAGTACCTTGCTCTTGTGCCTCATGGTATACACCCAAATATATATGGAGTAGTCATTAACATAAGAGACAAAGTATCACCGCCCGCCAAATGATACAGTCTTCATCATGCCCTAAATATCTGTGTGAATATACTTGAAGATATCTTTTGTATTGTGAATGGTAGTATCAAAGGATACACGTATCTCATTGTCAAACACATAATATTCACAAAGATCAATCTTGCAGATGCTTGCTCCTTTAATCAATCCTTACTTTATCAAAGTCATAAAAGAAGCCTCTACAATATGATCTAATCGCATATGCCACAATACAATAGCTTCAGAAGAATCATCAGCAACAGTGGTCATTCCAATCATTGTTCTGTCCTAAAGGTAGTAAAAATTGTGGTGACAAACTCCTTTCAAAAAAATCAATGTTCCATGATATATCTTCAGAACTCCTACCTTAATGACTACCTTATAGCCCTTGGTCTTTAAAGCCCCAACATACAATAAATTCTTCCTGATATTTGGAACATATCTCACATCAGTATGCTCTCTCATAGTACTATTATACATTCTAATAAGATGCTCCCTACACCAACTATAGATAAGTCTAATCATTTCTCATGGTCACAACACCAATATTGAGCTCTTTGTAGAAACAGAACCACTGACTAATGGGATAAATGAGATAGTTAGCACCAGTATTCAGAATCCAGTATAAACTATCTGAATATAAATTCTAAGAAACTGTAAATAGTGATACATTTGAATCTTCATCACGCTCTTTCATGCTAAGGTTATCTTAAGTGGAAACTCTCTTTTCTTTCTCCTCCAGCTTCGAACAATCTTTCTTTTAATGATCATTCTATAAGCAGGAAGCACATTGATTCTCATCTAAGACCTGTAGAGCTGCCATTTCATATGAGACGATTCTCCACGCTCTTCGTTAAATATTTATTCTCTAAAGTTTTACATAGCTTCACTATAGAAATCTCCATCCTCATCCCATACTTAATCTCTTGAGATTGGCAATTTTTTATTAAGCCACAAGCACTCTGATTCATCTTGAGCCAAATCCTCTCTGAAATCTCCTCAAGACATTCATTGCTTTCTAGAATTTTCTTCAGATTCAAAGAGCACGACGCATCCATCACCTCACATCTCCAAATACCAAAGTTATATTTATCGTTAAATTTCATCACATCAATTTTGACGGGATGTGTAACCACCTGATGGATCGACGTCTTCTCCACCATCGAAGTGGATATATCCATAGTTCCACCAAATCTCATAGCCTCCAAAAAATTGCACCTGTCTCACGTAGCTGGAATTAGAACAATCTGGCTCAACAATAATTCAGAATAAAAATCAATAGCCTTTGCTTGCTTGATTTGACCAAATCATGTCTCATAGATTTGCTATCGTTCTTCAAATTGTTGCTTGAAATCCCACTGAAATCCATCTTGAATATCAATTATTATGCAATACACACAACGAAAATAATAAATCGCACAACAAATAACACAAAGAACAAGACAATTTACGTGGTTCGAACGAATATGCCTACGTCCATAGGGAGAGGATGATGATTTCACTATATTAAAGAACATTATAGATTACAATAGGCTCTCAAGCTCTCTTTTATTCTCATGCATACAACAACAGTCCATAGGCCCTATTTATAGATTTGAAGCAAGATCTAATCATGCCAATTAGATTTTCCAATAAGTGCACTAATTAAATCTCTTAATTAAAGCTAATCAAATCTTTCCTAACTAATATATCAATCAAATCTCCAGTCAAATCTCTAATTAAATCTTCAATTAAAACCCTATTAAATCTCCAATCAAATCAACTAATTAGGGAGATAATCAACTCCCTAGTTAATTACATAAATTTATTTTTAAAAACTTTTCAAGATAAAATTTTAATTAGATTTAGAAATAATCCTAAATCAACATAAACAAAGGGGAGTCTTTTATCAGCATCACCTTTACATACATTAATAAAAAGAACTCATTTTAAAATTGAATTTACTTGAGAAGTGAAATATTACGTATACAAATAACAATAAAGGATTAAAAAAATAAATTAAATATTCGCTATAGATCTTACACATGCTTTAAAAAAAAAAAGAAAAAAATAGAGATACAAAATAAGTTAATATGGTTGTAATATTAAACCATTACCCATCAATCAAATTTTTATCTTATATATTTTCATTGCTCTCTGCCTCTCTTGTTATTTATTAATAATAAATATTTTTTCAAAAGGGCGCTCAAATCCTCCCATGACAATCAGGGTTCATGGAGAACCGAGATAGCTCCAATCTTCCCAATCAGCGTCGTCCGAGAGAATCTAGAGATTGCCCAATCCTTTTCCAATCTCCTAATTCAAACTCAAGAATTTATATTTTAGCCCTAAAAGCACTGCGACCCCAGAGAAGGAAAAGTCCTCCCAGAAAACAAAAGCAATCAAGTGGAGAGAACATAAAAGAAACAGAGAACAGGAGAGGGATCAGATATAAAGCTTTCCCAAGTTCGCGAGCCTCAACTGCTTTGCTGCAATCCATTCTCTCTCCAGCAACCCAACGGTGGAAGAACCGAGACTGGCCTGGTGGATTTCCAGCCCACCTTCACCGCTGATTGCCGGCATGGACGGTCGGGATGCTGCACATCTTCGGCCGCCACCGGGCAACAGCTCGCTTTAAATGCCGGAGATGAAAGGGGTGGAAAAAAAAGAGAAACTTTTACAAGGATCGGACTAACTGTAACTGAACTATCTTGAAGCGAAGAAAAGCTTTTGTCGATGGCGGGGGAGAACTCGCCGGGGACGACGCAGTCGGCCGAGGCGGCTGAGGCGACGGTGAGGGCTGTGACTAAGAGGTACGACGCTCTCGTGGCAGTACGGACAAAGGCGTTGAAGGGGAAAGGGGCGTGGTATTGGGCTAACCTGGAGCCTTTGCTCGTCCATGGTTCCGACTCTGGGCTCCCTAAGGCGGTTAAGCTCCGCTGCTCACTATGCAACGCCATCTTTTCCGCCTCAAATCCGTCTCGCACTGCCTCCGAGCACCTCAAGCGCGGTACTTGCCCGAACTTTTCGTCCGCTGCAGCGGTCGCCTCCTCCTCTGCCCCGAGACCCATCTCTTCCCTTCCCCCCTACGGCAAACGCACTTCTCCATCTTCCGCCCCAGCTAAAACCTCTTATCTTGCCTTGGTTGATCCTTCAACCGCGGAGCCCGCCTTCTCTTCCTCACCGACCCCACCACCTCCGCCTCCGCCTGCTCTCCCTGCTCCGCACCAGCGATTGCTTTTGTCCGGTGGAAGGGAGGACATCGATGCGCTCGCCATGCTTGAAGACAGCGTGAAGCGGCTGAAGAGCCCAAAAGCCTCTCCCCGCCCCGCCCTCCCCAAACCCTTGTCCGATGTTGCTCTCTCCCTCCTCACCGACTGGTTCCTCGAATCCGCCGGTGCCGCCTCTCCTTCCTCCCTATCCCATCCAAAGCTCCAATCTTTCCTCCACCAAATTGGCCTCCCGGCTCTCTCCCCACGCCGCATCACCGGCCCGCTCCTCGACTCCCGCTTCCGCGAAGCGCGTGCGGATTCCAACGCTCGAGCCCGCGACGCCGTCTTCTTCCAGCTTGAATCCGCCGGATGGAACTCAGACACCGAAGACACCCAGAGCTTGATCAGCCTCGCGGTGAACCTTCCAAATGGAACCACCGCCGTCCACCGCGTGATGCTTATCTCCGCTCGCGCTCCCTCGGATTACGCTGAGGAAGTCCTCCTCACCGCCATCGCAAGCATCACCGACGAAGACACCAGCCGACGGTGCGTCGCCATCGTCGCCGACAGATTCAAGTCCAAAGCCCTTCGGCGCATCGAGACAGAGCACAAATGGATGGTGAACCTCCATTGTCAGCTCCAAGGATTCCATAGCCTGATCAAAGACTTAGCCCGCGACCTCCCCCTTTTCCGTTCCATTGCGGCCAACTGCTCCCGCCTCTCAGCATTCTTCAACACGCACGCATTAGCTCGTGCCCTGCTCCACAAATATCAGCTCCAACATCTCAACCACAGCTACCTCCTCCATTCCCCTCCTCCTTCAAGCAACAATATTGACTCCGTGTTCGCAATGCTGGAAGATTTAACTAACTCCTCCCATTCTCTTCAATCTGCAATACTTGAAAATGAATTCAAGCTACTCTGCATGGACGACCCGACCGCCAGAGAGTTTACAGAGATGATCGGAAATGTTCGGTTTTGGACAGAATTGGAAGCGGTTCGCTCGCTTGTGAATCTTGTAAAGACAATGAGTGACGAAATGGAGGCCGAGCGGCCAGCGGTTGGCCGGTGCCTGCCTATATGGAATGAATTAAGGGCCAAAGTAAAGGACTGGCGCGCAAAGTTCAATGTAGAAGAAGACACTGTCGACCATGTCATCGAGCGGCGGTTCAAGAAGAACTACCACCCAGCTTGGTCGGCGGCGTTCATATTGGACCCATTGTATCTAACCAAGGATGCAAGCGGCAAATACCTCCCGCCGTTCAAATACCTGACGCCGGAGCAGGAGAAAGACGTCGATCGTTTGATAACGCGACTGGTGTCGCGAGAGGAAGCTCACATTGCTCTAATGGAGTTGATGAAATGGAGGACGGAGGGACTCGACCCGCTCTACGCCCAGGCCGTGCAGGTGAAGCATCTTGATCCGGCGACGGGTAAGATGAAGGTGTCGAACCCGCAGAGCAGCAGATTGGTGTGGGAGACGTGCCTAAGTGAGTTCCGGTCGTTAGGAAAAGTGGCGGTGCGGCTTATTTTCCTTCATTGCACCGCATACCGTGTTCGGTGCAGCGCATCGCTGCTCCGACTGGGGCGGCGGTCGCCCGCGGCAGCCGAGCGGGTGGAGAAGATGGTGTTTGTGGCGGCACATGCGAGGTTTGAGAGGAGAAGCTTCTCGAATGAGGAGAAGGATCCCGAGATCTTCGGCGAAGAGGAGGATGTCTCTGCGGAGGCCTCCTCAGTGTAATTTTTATTTTATTTTATTTTTCAAATTTAAATGTTCCCTTTTTTTTATCTTAGATTAGATTTCTTACTTGTATCCATCTTGTAGGATTCGATCGGTTTTAGTATTTTGCTTGGATTCTTTGTATGGATTCATCTCTCATTGCTTGTTATTGTTGTTAATCTGAATTGGCAAAGAGCTGGGGTTTTTTATTTCAGGAATCAGATGTCCAGTTGCATGGATTTCAGATCGACGATTCTTAGGCTTCTCTGTAAATTGTAATGACTTTTTGCTATTTTTAGTTCATCAAAAGATTATTTTAGAAATCAGTAATAAAACTGTCTCAAGCAATGGCTTAGTTTAAGAGATAAACGAGCTCTTAATATCATTGCCTTATTTTTTGTTGTGATTGTTATCTCTTCTGATCAAGAGTCAAAGGGATACTTTGAAGCTAATTGCATCATCTTCATCTAAACAACTATTATGAAAATGCCAATAATCTTAAGTATAATTTTTTTAAAATATTGAATAAATATTTATATTTTGCAAGATGAAATAATGTAATATTTTATAAAAGAAATACTTATTTTCAAGAGTAATATTTTATTCACCTAATATTTTAACTAATTGTGCACTCATAAAAAAAATTTACACTTCCAATACTTAGGCTTCATTAGGACATTTCTTTATTATTTTTAAAATAGTTTTTAATATAATTTTTTTTAAAAAACACCAAAAAAATAATGATAAAAATTATCGGCTTTCTTACTGTTTCTTAAAACAGCTTTATAGTGTCAAAATTTTAATTTTTGTACTAAAAATTTACTTTAAAAAATAATAAGAAAGTCGTTCAAAATGAAATCTTAATCTTTATTCCTTGCATACATTGCTTATGCCAATTGATAAAAATGGATCAAAGTTACATTCACATTTATTTTAATTGATCCAAATAATCAATGAGCGTAAGAAATTAAAAAATATATATTTTTTATATACTTTTATCTGAATAGTGAAACATTAGCACACCAGATTTTAATTTTGCTATCCAAGAGTTCAATCTTAGCTTTTTCAGCTATCACAAATAAATGCTTCAAATTTTCATAAGAAATGGAAAAACATGCCCATGTAATATGTATCAATAGGTTCAAAGATTTCCATGAATGCGCCCTTGCTCTCATCCTCATGCAAAGAGCAACACGCAGCTACTACAATAGCAATGCGTGACCGACTAACCGACCATCACGTGGTGGAGTTGATTGGCATATATCACCGGAGATTGCCGATCAAGCATTTCATGCGTAGCCATGTTGATTTCTTCACTTGCTTCCCGTCTATAGTAGTCGAAAGCAGCCTGAACTCGGCCATAGTACTGAGATTTCTGTAAAATTTAATGCTCTAGATGGAGCACAGTAGTCTTTTTAGCCACTTTTGACACTTTAGACTGTAGAACAATGACCCCACCATGCATTAATAAAAAGCTCAATTCCTCTGTTCAATAGTGCTTTATATGAATATAAACCAACGCCTATGTTGATATGAAATCCAAGAAAAGAGTTTTAAAAGCTGGAAATGGAGTTGGGAGAGAAGTTGAGGTAGTCAGTAGTGGAGGAGAAGTGGAAGATGATCGAACTGATTAGCTGAGAACAGCACACGAAGAAGAGGAAGGAGTGTATGAACCAAGGCACCCATTCTGTTGCTTGCGATCCACTTTTTAGGAATTGAAGGCGACAGTGACTGCAAGACAAGGTAGGCTATGGAGTTTTATGCTGGTGGCGAGGATGAAATCTACTACCCTTGATTCATAAATGGCGTGTGTGCCAGTTCTGCTGAAACTGTTCGACGAAATGACAGGGATTGGGTTTGTACGTTTGGACGTTTATAAATGGTGTATTATTATTGTTATTTGCTGAGGTGAGAACAAAAATCAATTTGCTAGAATTTTGTACTTTATTGCACTGAGTGTGGGATGATGGCGCGGGGCGAAAGATCTTAATCAACTACTTGGTCATGCTGAGCCAGGAAACAAATCCTCACAATGAGTACTGTTTGGTGACTATACTATAGAAGCGGAGTTTATAAGTGAACAAATTATTGCGATAGTTAGTTTAACTCCTCTAAATTGATAACGGTGTCCTCTCTCTTAATTTCTATCTGTTCTCATTTTTATACATATTTTATTTCAGTTTTGGAGAATCATTGTGAGGAAAAGCTTTTTCATCTTATGAATAAATGACTGAACTTATATTTCTTATCTCATTTATGTATAAGATAAGCATTCTATAATTGCAAAAGCTAATGTGATATCACCTTTGTTAAATTATATTTCTGATAGAACTACCTAGCTCTGCATCACATCTAATTTCAAGGCCTCCTATCTCCCATGCAAGCATCTAAGAATCCCTCTTGAAGCCACTAAGATTTTGACAATTTATTGTCACCCTTATTAAAATATTGGCCTTATTTGATAATTGAAAAAGTGAAGTTTTCTCTTTTAACTTGTGAATTCAACATTTGAGATTCTAAATGTAGAATCATATTGCCTATTAGTTTAGATTCCTATACATGTCGAAATAGTTTGTCCAAAGAAATCATAATTGGTGCTCGCATTTTCTTATGGTGACCTTTCGAAAAAAAATCACTATGTTGTTTGGCACCAAATGATCTTACCTAAGCCAAATGAGAAAAGAATGGGTGCATTGGTTTTCCTTCCTTATATGCATTTAATTTTAACTTCAAGATTTAGATTATATGGAGGTGCTTTCAAAACTTTGGCTATTATAGCTTTTGCTAGCAATAATATTATATCTCTATTTGGAAGTTAACTAGTTTCTTCTATCAACTCACTTTATTAGTAGAAGATTTTTCAAGTGACAATTTCAAGGTGGCAGTGGCTAACCATTAATTTAGTAGGCAATGATTTAAAACTCAGGCTATGCAATAATCCTTGGCTTAATGACAACTAAATACCAAAAGTTATGACACTGAAATTTTCTTTTTTCTGCCTAGTTAAAATTCTTATATGTCTGATATCTTAATATATAGATGATATATGAAGGTTGTCATCGATAATCCTCTCTTTAGCTTCACAAATATACAAAGTTATTCTTGTGAACCTAATTTAAAGGGGAGAGCAAAATCTTTTGTAATAATAAATTTAACTGCCCTTCATAAAAAAATAGATAATTATCAACTTTCTTTTGTAGATTGGGCTAAATATATTTGGTTCAAATGTCACTTTCTAAGTTTAACCATATACCACTGTATATGGCATTCATATATGGCCTTAAAACTATTGGCAACATAAGGGCCAGAGGCTTTCATTGTATTCTCACTTGTGTTCATTGAAAAGGTAGGTTTGAAGAATGCTCACATTTGTTCATTTCATACCCCATCTCCATAGAGTTCTTGAGGGCAATATTGATTAGGGGTAATTATTGTATGATTAAACCAACCATTTTTTATTTGCTTTACTTCTACAATGCATTCACATCTCTTTTCATCAAAAAATATATTTACTTTTATATGTTCTTTGGGTTTATAATATTTGGGGTAAAATTAACAACAAAATTAATTCTTCTACGTGCCCTTTTATTCATCATATAGCCCTATCTTTTACAAATAAAGTTAAGTTTATTCTTAATAAGTAGAATGTCTCTAATGGGTTATCTTTAAATGAGTAGAAGAGATTAACTATCGGTCAGGTCTTGCCTATTTATGCTTTATATAGTTTATGGTATTTTGTCTAATATCTATGATTTTTCGTGATTTCTTTCTTGCCTTACTAGCATTTGTCCTTAGTAACTAGTTTGTATATGTCCATATCTCTTGTTTATTGCAGATAACTTCTATTTCTCCACTTTTTTGTGGTTACTTCATTTAGTGATTGAATATTTTCTATTGACTCTTTTGATGCATTCTATAGGTGGTTATATGGTGACTTCCAATCATGAGTTGTATTTTGGATGCAGATTCATATAGTCGTTTTTTTATTTTATGGCTTGATCGAGCACCTTCTTTTATTGATAATGGGTTGTTGATAAGAATACAGAATGAAAATAATTTTCCCGATGGTGCTTTGGATTTTTCGCAATTCAAAGCCACAAAAAAACTTGTGTATAATAGAGCCACCATCTGCATAGCTTAATGTGATTATTTTAATGTTGGAGTACTTTTTTCACTATTATTTGTTATTGCTCGAGATCATTAGTCATTTGCAAATCTTTTTCAGCTCAATATTTTAGGCTTTTCTAGTCACCACTTGAAGGTGCCCTTGAGCCTTATATTAATTTTGTTGCGGGTCACCTTATACTAATTTCATATAACACAATCTAAGCTCATTGTCTAGTTAAAGTTTTCTTGAGTTTCTTAAGCATTTTAATTTAATTGAGTCTTTGCTCTCATATTTATTAAAAAAAAAATCATAGAGGTGTAGTTGTCTTTTCCCATCCATGTAAACTTTTTTGGTGGGTTGGGACTTTATTGATTCTACATTTTGTAAATAGTTTGCTTTTTAATGAACAAAATTTCAGCCCTCTAAACCAAATTTAATGAAATAAAAATAATTTCACCACAATTATCACTAGCATAATAGCTAGAAGTGATTATCACCTTATCGAGTTGGATTTGTCATCTTTTTTTAATTTGTGGAGTAGAAAAATTATCTCAATAGGAGGAGTGGATCAATCAATATGGAATATAATTAAGATGAAAAAACAAAAGAATAAATCAATTTTTAAAGATAGCAAAATTATAAGTTTTGCAAAAAAAAATCACAAAATAGAGTTTTACATTTTATGCAACTCTAAAAAATATATAAATAAATTAAATATATTGATTAAATTTAAAAAATAAATAATATTCACCAAAAAGAAAAAGAAGTTCTTCTGATTCATAACAATGGAAGGTACACTCGAATTCCAACAGAACCAGCTGCTCAAATCTTCACCTTAGTGATTACATGATGAATGGAAGTACTCTTAGGATGATTGCAATCCTTGCAGAAAAATCATCACGAACTTTTTAGCAGAAAACTCTAAGACCCTTTTGACCTTATTGTAGCTGTTCAAAGTGGAATGCATACAATGGATGGGAAGATTAGACCTTGCAATTATTGTAATTATGGAGGTCCTTAATCCCATTCGTTTTGTAAGTTCTGTTATTCTTAGTTGAAATTATTATTAATGATTCCAAGACTCGGGATTTGATTTGGGAGAGAATTTAAAGATCTGAAGAAATTTAGAGTTCTATTTTGACACATTTATGATCATCGTCAATCGCTATCATCATTTGATTATCATTATCCAAATATCTTCTCCCAATCGTTGTCATTTGACTGCCATTGCTTAACTGTCATCACTCGATCGTGATCATGCGAGCACTGACCACTGTTATTTGAGAATCATTGTTTGACTGACATCGGTTAATTGTCATCACCCGATCACCATCTCTCAACCATCATCACTTGAATCCCATAGTCTGACCATTATCGTCCAACTAAAATCATCTAAATACTACATCTCCAGTATTCTCCCTCACGTATATTTATAGAAATACAAACCTATAATCCTGTCACCTCCAATTGAGAATGAGAGGCGAACTTTTACAACGTATCTATATGATGGATCACTTCATCCAGGTCAGGCCTTATGATTTTTTGCCTTTTTGAGTTTTCACATTAAAATTCTGACATATATACTACACTTTTTTATTACAAATATGCGTGCTAAATCTTTGTAAAAAATTAAGATGTAAAAATTTAATCCCTATATCTATAAATTTTTTAACACATAATAATTCTCATGTTATTATATTTTTTCTACTAATAAACTTGGAATGAAAAAAAAAATTTTCTTTTAATCACTATAAACTTGTCATAAGAATTGTATTATTTTCTCATTACCAAAACTCTTTTCTATAAAAATAATAATTTATAACAAACAAAAAATAATTGCATGAAAAAACTAAAATTTGGCTAAAAAAATATTTCACATATTACATTAATTTTAATTTAAAATTTTAAGCCTCGTAATAAGTAAATCTTAATTAAGATAGCCTAATCCAATTTTCTCCGATTAATGAACTGATTAAAAATCTCCGCTTTCAATGTTTCTGGAAAAAAGAGTTCATGTAAGCTTTTTGGCCATTAAATTCCATGCATAAATAAATTATCAATCGAACTCAAAAGGCGAGCATTTTATAACCCATCGCCAATGCAAAAGCCATTCAAGAGAATTTTTTTATGCGAAAAGAAGCTTAGATTTTTGCGCTTTTGCTTGATTGAAGGACAGAGGCATCATGTTTTTATGTCTCCCAGGTTTGAATCATGCATACTTGACCTACGCAAAACCCGCCTTTACGTAAACTTTTTTTATTTTCTTTTTTATTTCTCCCGTGAACAAGTATGATTTGTGCGAAGTAATCAATCGATAGAATGATTGATCCAATTTTTTTTTTAAATTATGGGGAAGGTTAGTATCATCATTAATCTTATTTAAATTTAGGAAGTTGTTTGATTTGAAATATTTTAAATATAAAATAAATTGAATATAAGTGATTTTTATTTTTTAGATATTTAATTTGAAGAAAAATAAATAAAGAATATCTTTTGAGATATTTATATAAATATATATATATATATTGGAACGGGGTATCTACCTGTTGTCACTGTTAAGGGAGTGCTTGGCGGCATACTAATCTCTCGGTAGAACTTAGCGAGGACACCCACCGGCATTGGGCTCAAACTTGCTGTGCCTCACTGAAGAGGCTAGGCCATAGTAGAGGGGATTTGAACCCGGGATGGGGGGTTCCCAATCGTGCTCGCCCATCAACCACCCTAAGCATCGGTGGGTATATTTATAATTTCTTATATAAATTTTTTCAACATATTTGAAAATTATCCAATTAGCCTACTATCATTGGCTTTCGCTGCCCACCAGTTATTGTCATTATCATCGTCGGCCACCCCCACTATTCCCATCGCCTGGCACTACCAATCATCATCGCCTTTCATCTGCCGCTCATATATTCACCGTTGCCCGTCATCACGAGAGTCTTTTAAAATTTAATTTTACCTTGCATGCAATAAAACAAAGGAAATTCAACTCTTAATTGTTATTGCAAACAATCAAACACCATAAGACATTTAAAAATATGATTCTACTTTACATTATATTTTGAATTATTCAAAATTAAGCATATGGTATTTTGAAAACATATAGAAATGCATTGAAGGAGATGGATGAAGAACCACAAAACCGCAAATATATGCGTTGTGGGTTCAAATTTTAAGATTCTATACTTTCTAAGAAGAACAAGGCAACCACTTACGCATCATTTATGCAAGAAATATTAAATAGCAATTGCCAATAATTGACTATTGATTGTTTTGATTTAATTATTACAACCACCATAAGTATTGCAGTTGTTTTATTGCATAGATGATGAGTGTTGTAATCTTAATAGAAAATTCTATTTGTCTGTTTGTTGATCTAATGAGCTTAAATTTATACACATATCAATTTAATTTAAGATAATTATTAACTATAAATTAGTCATATTAAATGGCATCTTGATAATGGTTAGTCTTATAATTATCATAATACTTGGGCCCTCATTTGATAATCTTTATCTAGTAAAGTTACTTATGAGTGCCATATTATAAAGTTCAGAGCATTTTTCATATCAAATAATAAATATTTTTGTTATAAATTTTAACCCAAAAAAAACCAAAGCACTTAATTAAACAGGCTAAAAATATTATTTTTATACTTATTTTTGAAGTTAGAACAATCTCAAGCTGTTCTTTTGCCATCGACACATGAAAAAGTCGAGCAATATCAAACCGAATTTATGTTAAAGAGACAGAAGTTGAAAAAGAACAAGCGCAATAGACAAGCAACTCAATTGCTTTACAGCTTAAAATGCTCATAAGGCTTGCATAAAGTTATTAATGGATATAGTACTCTATGCTCCAAAACAAAAAATTCACCTAGGATGTTATCATCATAAGGATCTCAACACTTAAAATGTTAAAAAAACATTAACATCATTAATCATATGTTTTACAGTATGATCATATTTAAAGAAAGAAAATGGTAAATATGTAATTAAAAGTTTAATTATAATTCAATGTGAGTTCCTCCATAGTCATTTGAGTCTATGACATCAGTATCCCATGCAATAATGTGATATTTATATAATAATTCCCACAATTTTTTTTATTGATCCCATGGGAGAAAGTAGTCAATAACTTTTAGAACTAGGGCATTATAGTTTTAGCTTTTAAACACTACCAACATGTTATTTAATGGAAACACACCTTGAAAGATTTGGAGCATATTAATAAGGGCATATATTTTAAGAAATGTATAAAACATTTGCTTCTTTTTTATGGACATTATTAAGCAAATTGAAGTATCATAAATTAAGAATCATTCTCATGTGCTTGAGGATCAATGCAATTGTGGTTTAACTTCATAAATCATATCTTTATCATGCTTGTACATTATGTTTTAACTCTTTAAGATAAGATAATGTGATAAGAAAATATTTCAATTTGTAGTGTATTAAATTATATTATTAATAATAAATATAACAGAAAATACTTTTTTACTGCTTTTGAATAGAAGTATCTATAATACATATATTTATATATTGCACATCATTATCTTTTTTCCTTTGGTCCTAACCTAAATATATTTAGGCAAAGAAAATTTTACTTTTTTACTCATGATAGTAATGTCACTTTTGCTACATCTTTAGAACAAATCTCATCTTCTTCATTCCATCAAAATAAATGATTTTACTAACAAAAGATATGTGATCATATGAAAATCAACATCAATTACTCATAAAAGCAATGTTGTTGTCATGCTTCAACTAATTTGAAGACGTATGCTCAACCCAACAAGAACAAAACCTTTCATCTTTAATGCTCTAGTCATATAGATTTGTTTTTGCTTTTCAAGCTTCTCTGTCAAATAGGTTTCTTAATAACCATCTTTCTTTTGAAGCTTTTTTATGTTGTCATTTCCCCAATGAATTGTATACATAAATATGTTGTCATGATTAGATTCATGAATCAAATATTATTTAACCTCTCTATATCATTATCATACATCACAACTTTAGAATATTTTTTTTAAGATTATGTGATCCTTAACTTTTTTGTAATATGGACATATTTATTATGACATGAATGACAATTGCATAAAATTTGATCTGGAAGATTTAAGTCCCTCTAATATATTTAGAACTTTGTTTAGGGTGAGACTAATCAAATCCTATATGACACAACACATAATTGAAATTCAACATTTTTGAGGCATGATTAGTTGCATGTTGATTTATTAAATTATTTATATTAGTAGTTGAAATTACCTACATAATTTAAAGGCCAAAGTTAATAGATACATAATCCCTTAGACTCAACCAAAAGAGTATTTAAGGATTTTTAATATTTCTCTATGGATTTGTATTCTCTCTAATTACCATGTTAAATATGCATTTTGCTTATGTTGAATGATCAAAACTTAATTGCATTTAACTTTATAAGAAAATTAAATTCTTTTTTATTTTCTTTAAATTGATTTTGGTCAACAAATTTCAATGAAATAATTATAATAAACCATACTTATTTTACAATTGTCATGATACTTGAATAATCTAGATGGAATCCTCTCCAAATAGTGAGTATAATTTAGTAGAGGATCCACTTGTCATAATTTTATTTACTTCTTTTTCATATTAAAAAATATTTACATATTGTATATCTAATTTTAGTAAAAGAGAGAGTAATATAATGAAAAAAAAAATTATAGAACATCTAATTCAAAGGCATTTGATATGTGTATTTTGCTCAACATAAGATTATCAAACAAAATTAAGGTGGGTTTGACCTCTTGTATATTAATGTGATATGGTATAAATTTCTTATCATTTTGTAACTTTTTATTTTCAATAACATTGAGAAAAGAATAATCTATTTTGAAATGAATTTTTTTTTTTTAGCAAATAAATTCAAAATTCTTAATAAATGAATATTTTTTCACTCAAAATTAATCGAATTAATTTTAGTGTGAATATGATAATTAAACTAACTTTATCTTCTTTTTAATGAGATATATACACATAAAAAATCAAAATAAATGATTTGACATTTTCAAGGTGAGGTCCTCAATTAGATGGGCAAATTAAACTAGATGCAAAACCTTTAATTCATTATAAAGTGAAAGGGAAGCATTTCTGACCACATAGTGGAATATGGCGTTGAGTGCAGCTTCATAGAGGAGATCAACACCTTGTAATAATATTCAAAGGATAAACTTGATCATAGGAACAAGTTAGTTTCTTCTTAAATTCTTTGAAGAGTTCATCAATGTGATACATTTCTTTCTAAACTCTTTAGTCTCCCTTCCAAGATCATGAATTATTTTCGAATATAGCTTTGTAAGGCAATTTTAAGAAAGGAGCAATATCTAAAACCATTTTTAGAAATTGCTCCTTTCTTAAACGTTTCTTAGTACACTTGCTTCCTCATTCATAAACTTCTCAACATCAATAAATTCCTCTACAAATTTTGTTACTGTTGCATCCTAGAATATTCACGATGGTAGAGAAATATAAAGTTTAACGTCTTAGCTTTGTACGAAGATCCAATACACAATCAGATAAGAGAGAGAGTGTAGCATTCTTAAGAGACACCAGAGTTTTTTTTACGTGGAAACCCCCTGAAAAGGGGGAAAAACCACCAGGCCAGGCCCAGTCTCAATGGAATCCACTATTATTTGCAGTCGATTACAAAGGAGGCCCTTTCTTGGGGGAAAGCCTTGACTTGATGTAATAACTATACATCATATAAAGTGCATTACATGATGAGACTTAAAAGAATCTGTATTGATATGTTTAATTGGTCAGCAGAACTATAGCTGGCGGGCGACAAAGGTCGGAAAGATCGTAGCATGCGACAGTGGTCGGAGGGGCCGTAGTCGGCAGGCGATAGTGGTCAGAAAAGACCGTTGTCTATTGATGGAGGTCGGAAGGACCGCAATCTGGCTATGGAGGTTTGAAGGACTATAGTCGGCGGGTGATAGTGGCTAGAAAGACCATTATCTGGCGATGGATGTCAGAAGGACTATAGTCAGTTGGCAACAATAGCCAAAAAAGACCGTTGTCTGGTAAAGGAGATCGGAAGGGCCGTAGTAGATTGGCAATGGAGGTCGGAATTCAACGATGGGCAGAAGTTTGGCGTTGGGTAGAAGTTCGACGAAAGTCTGGTGACGGACAAAAGTCTGGCGACGGGCGAAAGTCTGGCGTCAGGTAGAAATCCAGCGACGGACGGAAGTATGGCGTCGGGTAGATGTCTAATGATGGGTAAAAGTCCGGCGACGGGTAGAAATTCAGCGACGGGCGGAAGTTCGGTGTTGGGTAGAAGTTCGATGAAAGTCCAATGACAAGTAGAAGTCCGGTGATGTTCAGAAGTGTGGAGATGGATGGAAGTTCAGCTTCGGGTAAAAGTTCGATGAAAGTCTGGCGACGGGCATAAGTTTGGATGGATGGAAATTTGGCGTTGGGTAGAGGTCCGATGAAAGTTCGATAATAGGTATAAGTTTGGCGACGGGTGGAAGTCTAGTGACGGGCGAAAGTCTTGTGTCGGGTAAAAATGCGGCGATGGGAAAAGTCCGGCGTCAGGTAGAAATATGGCATCGGGTAGGAGTTTGACGAAAGTTCGGTGACGGACAGAAGTCCAGCGCCAGGTGGAAGTCCGGTAACGGGGAAAGTCTGGCGTCGGGTAGAAATCCGATAATAGGCGGAAGTTTGACGTCAGCGATGGGTAGAAGTCCGGCGTTAGACAGAAGTCTGACGTTAGTTGGTGGCCAGGAGGTGGTAGAGGAGGAGTCTGGTGGCAAGAGAGCTCTCTTCCTTCTCCTCCTTCTCTTCTTGCTTGGGTCCCCTTCTTCCCTCCCCCCTCAATGAAGAATGAGAGGTCTATTTATAATTTTCTGAGAGTGGCATGGCCAGTAAATAGGAGGGAGATCAAGGGTAATCTGGGAGTGGTTTGAATGGACGGACGATGTTGATTCCCTCGAACATGTACTATTTATTGGGCATTTGAATATCTTAATGATATCATAACTCAACGATCCTGTGCTCGTTGGATTTATATTGTCGAACCGCTCGATTTGACTATAAGCATGTCATGTTTTGAAACCGTTTGGCAATCCAAATTATGGTTTGAACCTTCCAAATATGCTTCGAGTCTTTGATTTGGACCCATTTGGGCTCGAATTGAGTCGAATTTTGTGTGTTGGGTTCGTCTCTTCGAGACGTTCAGTTTGATTATAAGTTTGCTGAAATTGGAGTTTGGATGGTCTCTAATTTAATTTTTAAAGTTTCCAACTTGATTTTGCTTTGAGATTCGTGCCCGATCAACATAATTTTTTGATGATATATCAGTTGCCCCCTCTTTTCGGATGTCGAAGCTCCAGATGTCCGAAAATACTTTCAAATTTGAAACTTGAAAATATTTTCAGATTTTTACCTGACGCAGACTTCCGCCAGCCGCCGGACTTCTACCCAATGCTGGACTTCCGACTGTTGTGGATTTCTACCTGACTTCGGACTTCTGCCCGTAGCCAAACTTTCGTCGAACTTCTACCCGACGCAGGACTTTTGCTCGTCATCGGATTTCTACCTGACGTTGGACTTCTGCCTGTCGTCGAATTTCTACCCGACACCAAACTTCCGCCCGTCGCCAGACTTCTATCCGACATCGGACTTCTACCCGTAGCCAAACATTTGTCGGACTTCTACCCGAAGCAAAAAGTCTTCCCATCTCCTTACTTCTACCCGTCGCAAAACTTTCATCGGACTTCTACCTAACGCCGGACTTCTGTCAGTCATCAAACTTCTACCCGTCGCCGGATTTCTACCAAACACTGGACTTCAACCCTTCAACGGTCCTTCTGACCTCCGCCGCCCGCCGACTACGATCCTTCTGACCTCTGTCGTTAGACAACGGTCATTCTGACCTCCGTCGCTTGCCGACTATAGTCCTTCCGACCTCTGTCACCAGACAACGGTCTTTATGACCTCCGTTGCTAGACTATTTCTGACCTCTATCGCTTACCGACTATGGTCCTTCCAACCAAACGAATAGATCAACAGTAACTCTTCTTGTTTCCACCATGTAACACACTTTGTATGATGTATATTTGTTACATCAAGCCAAGGCATTCCCCCCAATGAAGGGCCTCATTTGTAATCAACTGTAAATATTAGTGGATTCATTCAAACCGGGCCAGACCCCATGGTTTTTCCTTTTCAGGATTTTTCAAGTAAAAATCTTGGTGTCTCTTATGAGTGCTGGATCTTCGTACAATGCTAAGACGTTAAACTATATACATTTCTTTATCGCCGCGAATATTCTATGACGCAACAATTACCAACTAAGGATATGTATTCTACTTGCTATCCTCAACCTTCTAAAGCTATAATTTCTTTATGAGGGATTCTCTGTTAATGAAAATATCTCAAGATGCCTAAGACTCTCTTATATTTCCTCTTCTTTCCTTCAAAAATATGAGCTCTAGAAATTTAAGATCATGTTCACGATAAAATTTATGTAGGAAAGAATGCTTGAAGCATAAATCTCAAATTTATAGACATCGATGTTTATATACATTGATTTATGCCTATAACTCAGAGCAACCATGACTTCCAAAAAGGGACATGGGAATTCACGAACGATATATTGAAGGATATTATTTAGTATACACAATATATTATGGACGTTCTTTTATATGCACAATATATTGAGAAATTAACAATAGATGCTGCCTCCATTGCGCATATATTGTCTTGTATTAGGATAATCAACTCATAATATTGATCCGAATTAGGTCTAAAAGTTTCTCGAATGAAAATAATTATGACAATGACTATTTTTATCAAATAACATATAATATGAAAATCAAAATATTAATGAGAAAAAATATGAATTAAGATATGCATCTACTTTTGTCAAGATCTATCAACATAATATTAAATTAAAATTAACATATCATAACTAACAAAGGCTTCATTTGGGACTGTTTTTTACTGTTGTTTTTTAAAGTAATCTTTTATTTAAAAAATTAATTTTTTGTACTTAAAAAATTACTTTAAGAAGCAATAAAAAAGCCGTCACAAACAAAAAATAAAATATTTATAATAATATCTTACAAAATAATGTATCAGTTATCACACACCAAAATTTATGTAAATAATCGACCATCATAACATCAAAAGATGGAGAATTTGTTATAGAATTGTTGTCCTTAGGAGCCTTGTGGCATCTTGGTGAGGCTTAGCAAATATTGCTGGTCTTACCCAGCAAGCTTGGCTTTTAAAGCCAAGGATTTCAAGTCCCTTATTTATCCGAAGTGTTCGGCTTTTTGCGCAGTTATGAGAAAGCGATCCCAAAAGCTGCAAATTTTGGCACGGATAGCGCTTCAAAGTTCTACCTGTTTCGTCGGCCACTTCAAATTTTTATTTATAAAAATATTTTTTACTTTTATATATATATTATAATAATTATTTTAATTATATTAAAAGTTTAAGATATTCGCTGGTCACTTTCAAAATAAAATATTTATTTTGGAATAAATAAAATATTATATACTTTCAAAAAGAATAAAATAAATATTTTGTTGAATTTGAAGTGTGGCCCACCGGTGACCAACTCAGGAAGAAGGCCCATCCCGTTGACGCATTGAACCAATGTAGAGAAAAGATACTTTCCGTACGGGAATCTTTTTTCAAAGCTGCAAATAATTTATTCAGAAAACATTAAAATGTTAAAAAGTCACTGTCAGTCTATCAGACGGGAAGGGGAGGACAGTGTTTTTTTAAGGAGAAAATAAGAGAAATTCTGGAATTGAAAAATAAAAAACTAAAAAAATAAAAAATCTTCTGCGGGATTGGTCTGAATATTCTTACACTTGATAAACCGGGAGAATCAACTCAGAAAATGCTCACTGAAGAACCTGCAAGGTTTTAGCAGAAATAGAACAGGAAGGAGGAAATAAGGTAGAGCAACTTTTCTATTCTCATTCAATGCAAATGTAAACTGTTACATGGAAGGAGTATATATTATAACATGTGTATGGCAAGGATAATGATGTAGCCATTATTGGCAGGCTGCTGGTGGAGAAGTGGAGCAGTAGTTTGGCTGAGTAGTTGGTGTAGGATAGTTGTAGTGTGCTGCGAGTGCATAGGTTGCTTTAACAGCCTCCCTCAAATTCAGCAGTCGTGGATCGGATGCTTAATTTGGCTCTGAGATCAGAGAAGCGTTGTGGAGGTAGAGGCTTGGTAAGTAGGTCAGCAGGTTGATCCTCTGAGTGTATATGGTTTATTTGGACTGCTCCATTAGTGATATGCTGCCGAATGAAATGGTAGTCGATCTCAATGTGCTTAGTGCGAGCGTGGAAGATCGGATTATGAGCTAGTGCCATGGCAGACGTATTGTCACAGTATATTGTGGTGGGTAAGGATTGAGGTACTTGAAAATCTAATAGGAGTCGACGAAGCCAGAGGACATCAGATGTCGCCGAGGAGAGGGCCCTGTATTCTGCTTCTGTGGATGATTTGGCTACAGTGGCTTGCTTTTGAACACACCTCATGAGAGGAGGCTTTTGCCGAGAAAGGTACAGAATCCTGTGATGGATTTGCGATCAGTGGCATCCCCCGCCCAGTCAGCGTCGTAATAGGTGGTGAGGTGGAGCGGACCTCGGGTGAGAGGCAGACCGAAGTGAAGAGTGCCACGAACGTAGCGGAGAAGGCGTTTGAGGGCCATGAAGTCTGCAATTGTCGGACAATGCATATGCTGGCAGATGCAGTTGGCAGTTTAGGCCAAATCTGGGCGGGTGATAGTGAGATAGTTTAATGAGCCTACTAGACGTCTGTATTGATATGGATCAGAATATGGCTGGTTGGCAGCTGCACTTGTAGTCGGTTTGAGAGCCATAGGTGTGAGAACCGGTTTGCTATCTTGGAGGCCCATGGAAAGTAGAAGTTCGGTGGCATATTGCTGCTGATGTAAGAATAGACCGCTGGCAGTAGGTGTGATTTGAATGCCAAGAAAGGTGGAAACTGGTCGTAATTGTTTGAGTGGGAAGGAGCTTTGTAGGTGGTTGACTAGCTGTTGAATAAGAGAGTGGTTGTTGCCTGTGATGAGTAGATCATCCACATAAATGAGCAGAAAGAGTTGAGTGTCTGCCCGAATGTATGTCAAGAGTGACGGGTCTGCTTTGCTGAATGTAAATTCGAACTGCAGAAGAGCAGATGTAAATTTGGTGTACCATTCTCTAGGAGCTTGTTTGAGTCCATATAGTGGTTTGTGGAGCTTGCAAACGTGATGGGGATGGTCTTTGTCGATGAAGCCGGGGGGTTGGTGCATATAAACAGTTTCATGAAGATCCTCATGAAGAAAAGCATTAGATATATCAAATTGAAGGGTTGGCCACTGATGATGTAGAGAGATGATAAGAAGTAATCTAATGGTAGGCATTTTAGCTACGGGGCTGAAGGTCTCACGATAATTGATACCAAATTCTTGATCAAAGCCTTGAGCCACTAGCCTTGCCTTGTACCTGTCAACTTGGCCCTCCTTGGTATATTTAATTCTGAAAGTCCATTTGCTGCATAGGACTTTTGAGTTGGTAGGAGGAGAGACCAAGGACCAAGTTCCTTGCTTCTGCAGAGCAAGGAACTCTTCCGACATGGCTGCTCTCCAAGTGGGAAATTTACTAGCTTGGTTGTATGTGGTGGGAAGTGGTTCGGTGGTTGAGAGGGCTAGAAGGTCAAATATGCGTGTGGGGCGATGAATGCCAGAGCGGGAACGGGTTTGCATAGGATGGGAAGAAGGAATGACTGATGTAGTGGGTGGTGGGGGTAGGGTGGAATGGGAAGGTTCAGATTGGGAGGAAGAGTATGTGGGTGAGGTAGATGGATCGGGGAAGGACTGGCTGGGAGTGTTGGATGTGGTGGTAAGTGTGGTGGAGATAGGAAGAGTGGAAGTGGGTAGTAACAGATATGGAGGAGTGGACGTAGAGGGTAGATTGCTTGGAAAAGTGACCGATTGAGTAGAAACTGAGGTAGAGAATGGATAGGTGTTTTCATGGAAAATTACATGGCGAGATATGTGAAGTTTATTGGTGTGGAGGTTGAGACATCTGTAGCCTTTGTGCGTGGTAGAATAGCCGAGGAAGAGACAGTCTTGAGAGCGTGGATGTAGTTTGGAAGGAGTGGTAGGTTGCAGCCATGGGTAGCAGAGACAACCGAAGGTTTTAAGATGTGTGTAGTTGGGAGGTTTATTGTGAAGTAGTTCATAAGGTATTTGATTAGAACAGGATGAGGTTGGGAGACGGTTGATTAGGTAGTTGGAGGTAAGAAGAGCTTCTGCCCAGTACTGATGAGGTAGGCTGGCTTGTGAAGTAATGTGCGTGTTGTTTCAAGCAGGTGGCGATGTTTCCTTTCAGCTGTGCCATTTTGTTCAGGCATGTAGGGGCAGCTGAGCTGGTGAGTGATGCCATGTTGAGTGAGATAGGATTTGAAAGCGGTGCTGGTGAATTCACCACCGCCGTCTGAACGAAAGGTTTGAAGGTTGGAGTTGAATCTGTTAGTGATTAGTTTGTGAAATTCTTGGAATTTAGAGAAGGTGTCGGCCTTGGTATGCATTAGGTAAATCCAACAAAATCTTGTGTGGTCATCTATGAATAATACATAGTAGTGAAAATCATTGGTAGAAGATATGGGCGCCGGACCCCAAACGTCAGAGTGTATTAACTTAAATGCTTGAGTTACACGTTGAGAAGTAGAAGTAAAAGATAACTTGTGGCTTTTCGCCACATTACACGATTTGCAGAAGAAGGAAGAGGAGGGAGTACATATAGAGGAAACTAGTTTAGCTAACTGTTGATGAGTCCGGAGGTTGGGATAACCGAGCCTGGCATGCCAAGTTGTGGAGGTCGAGACGGTGGAGTGAAGGGCAGCTGGAGACGAGATTGGCGAAGGCGAGACTGAGTATAAGCCATTACGGCATGGTCCACGGATGAGGATTTGGTTGTCCGTTAGATCCTTGATGGTGAAACCAGTGGAATCAAAGGAGATGGAACAATTATTATCAACAGTTAGTTGATGTATGGAGATAAGATTGTGCGATAGTAATGGAACATGTAAAAGATTGCAAAGATAGAGGTTACGATTGGAGTCAGGAAGAGGGAGGATGCCTTGACCGAAGTGCTGGATGGGAAGTGAAGACCCATTGGCTGTGGAGATTGTGTCTGGACCGGTGTAAGGTTGCAGGTAGGTGAGGTGGGCTGCATTGGGCGTGAGGTGAGTAGATGGTCCTGAGTCCAGCACCCAGTCATTGGGAGCTGCAGGTTGAGAGTTGGTCCGGAGGGCTTTTGGCGAGAATGAGGAGCCGGTGTAGTTAGAGTTGTAGCGGTGCCAGCAGGTTGAGGCAACATGACCAAGTTTGCCACAGATCTGGTAGTGAGGCTTGAGGTTGTCATTGCGGGAGGGAAAGGTATTTGGTCTGAAGGGAGCTCCACGGCCACGGAAGCTGAGGTTGCTTGAGCGACCTCTGTTTGAAGCAGTTTGAGTGGTGTACAGAGCAGCATTCTCGGAGAAGGTAGTGTTGTCCCGCTGAAGCTCCGTTTGTTGGTGAATCTCCTCACTGCAGAGGATATTATAGAGCACATCGAGACTCAGAGGAAGCTGACTGGTGCGGATAGATGTTTTAAATGGATTATATGATGTGGGTAGGCCATTTAAAATGTGAAGAATGATTTCTTCTGGATCCAGAAGGGATCCTGCAGCAGCGATTTGGTCTACCAGGGACTTGATTTTCGCTAAATATTGCATCATAGAGAGATCTCTCATTTGGATGTGGTAGAGCTCATTTTTGAGCTGAATTACCCGGGAGCGGTTCGTGGGTTGTAGCCTCTGCTCGAGCGTGACCCAGATGTCTCTTGCAGTAGTGAGGGTGAGAATATAGGGTAAAACTGAAGGAGAGATAGTGGAGTGGAGAGCTGAAACCAGGTTTTGATCTACTAGGTTCCACAGTCTGTACTCGGCTGGATTGGTTTCGGTGAAGGAGGGAGGTGGTTTGGTGCTGCTACCGGTGAGGTGTCCTTCAAAACAGTTAGCTAAGAAGAGTTGAAAAATCTGTAGTTTCCAGATGGAGTAGTTGTCGCTGGTGAGCTGAGTGGCGACTATGAGTTTGAGGTTTGTCATTAGAAACTTGAGGGGAGAGGGTATTGTAAGCTCTGCCATTGCCGTAGCAAGCGAAGAGATCTCTACAGTAGGTGGGGTTGTTGATGAGGATTCCTGATTGGCCATTTTCGAAGAGAGAATAATGTTTGGATCAGAGGAGCTCTGATACCATGAAGAACCTGCAAGGTATTAGCAGAAATAGAACATGAAGGAGGAAATAAGGTAGAGCAACTTTTCTATTCTCATTCAATGAAAATGTAAACTATTACATGGAAGGAGTATATATTATAACATGTGTATGGCAGGGATAATGATGTAGCCGTTGTTGGCAGGCTGCTGGTGGAGAAGTGGAGCAGTAGTTTGGCTGAGTAGTTGGTGTAGGATAGTTGTAGTGTGCTGCGAGTGCATAGGTTGCTTTAACACTCACCACATTATTTATTTATATTTTTTATTTTGAAAATTTGAAGGCCATTCTTAACTTCATTGAGAGTAAATTATTAGTGTAAAAAAAATTTTAAAAATAGTAAGTAAGAAAAAAATAACTAACAATAAAAAATAAACTACAAAAAATTACATTTGTAATCAAATTCAAAAACTTTGATGTGAAGTAATAAGAGAAGCAAAAATCAAGCTTAGTATTAGAGTATAAAAGAGATGGTGCCATTAAAGTTGCAAGAAGAATTAGTTGTGCTTAGTAATTTAAAGGCATAGGCACTGATCATAATTTTCGTATCATGATGTTGCCACATCCGCTATAAATTGAATTTTAATAAAAATGAGCGAAGTGTATATATTGCATCTAGAAAGTACTACTCCATTAAAACACATCATCGCCCCAAAAAATAATATAAGAACCATCAAAAGCTTGCAATGGATTATAAGCTCCTATGATAAGCACAACAATAAGGAAGATGGTTGTTAAGTAGAAGTGAGCCATAATACCAATCTTCGTACCAACTATAAACCAATAACCTTAAAACAAAAGCAGTAAGGGCATGAAGTATATTGTAAAGGTGAATGCAAGAGAAGAAAATTCAACATATACCAACCAAATAGCATTGGCTTGTAATAAGCCAAATGTAATATATAAACATTGCACTAATAGAAAAATCAACAAACAAATTAAAACCAATAGGATACCAAACCAAAAAAATTCTTAGATATAATAGAAACACATAAAAGGAGTAGAAAATTTAAAACATACCAAAATTCGTAAAAAGCCTTCAAGAAAAATATGATAGTTTGCATAATAGAATCATTGTTCCACTTTTACTTTTTAAGCGAATTACAAAGTGTATTCTCATGATTAGCATCTCAAATGGAGTATAATTGCCCCTCAAAATTCTACCATTTTTGCCAATGAAAAGATAGTGTGTCATAATATGAGTAGTAAGTAAAATAAATATAGAAGTTATGGTACAATTGAAATCCTCATATTGGTAGACTTGAATGAAGCTATACCCCAAATGAAAAAAAAAAAAAATCATCTTGCAAACAACATTTCAAAATGTGGAATGAGTAAGGAAGATCAAGAAATAAATGTAATAACACTAATTTTATTTTCTTAAATTTCTAGAATTTGAGCTGTGAGAATGCTGCGGTGCCCCGATTTTGAGCTCTCGAGATTTTTGGGGCAAAACAAAAATGAGCGTAGCAATGCTGGGGTCGTGTTATAAAGAGTAGATGCAAGCAAATCACTCTAAGAGAGGGAAAAATGTGTTATAAAGAAGTCAGGATGATGTAATGAAGAAAAAACCTTAGCAAAGAAAAAAATAATCAATAATTTGAAACCTATTACTTGTTTAAAATATACCATAATAATTATCCATATACCCACTGATGCATTTAAAATTAAATTTTTATTTAATGTTATTGATACGTCATTAAAAATCACATTAATCAGTCATGAATCTAAATCCGTAAAAATCTATTTCTATTTACAAGAGGACTACTCAAAAAATTGATACTCACATGAACTTTTTTTGCATTCTCATCAACCCACTCATGATTAGCTTGATGTTGATGAGTATGTTTATGCAGCTCTAATGGTGTTGGTTCCTGACCAAAAAACTCTTTCTGCAATAGAAAACATTATTAAAATAATATACATATATTTGTGAAATTAAAATAATCATTTATCAGTCGCCATCTATGCTCAATATGAGGCACTAAAGCACCCGTCTGAAGAGAGCTTCCTAAACCTCCACAATCGAATACTCTATTCTGCTTGTTCTGTTCTTTTAACTTGGTGAACTCAGGCTAACCCAAGCTCTAGTCAAATCACCCCACATGCTCTCTCCAAACCTTAATGGATGCTCCCCATATTTTCTAATGTCTGTGAACATGTCCCTAAGACGAGTAGAACCTCTTTTTTTTCAAATTAGTTTTGATCCTCACAGCATGCTCAAGCAACCATCTAAAATATTTCTATATAATATTTGCACAATATAAAAATAATCACAAATGTTAAGTAATGTCAAAATTATATACTTAAAATTTTCTGAACCATGTATCCCTAACTTCCTTTGAAATTTTCTTCCAACATAAGTAATGAGCATCATATATGTTCCGTATTATATCTTGAATCTTGTGGGTGGCCTACCTAGCATGATTAAACCTGTAGATGCTATAAATGATATAACATATAAAATTTTAAATTTAATAATGAAATGAACTTACATATATATCGCCCTCAAGTTTTATATAAACATGCTTATCCTCTGTTGTGATAGGCTCCTTAGCTCTAACCTCTGCTTCTGTCAATGGTCCACCCTGTTAAGGAGGATAGGGGTAGGTTGATGGACTAGTTTGAGAAGGATGTAATAGATCTACAAGGAGACTCATCATCTGAAACCATCTATAATGAAAAAAAAAAAAAGTTCACATTTTAGGATGTTGTAAAAAATATGAAGATTTACATAATTAAATTATAGTAATTAAAGTTTATAATTATCATAAATAAACATAATTAAAAATAAAATTATAATAAATATGAAGATTTGTATAATTAGAAATAAAAAAATTTATAATTACTTCAAAAAATTAAAATTGAAATAAATTTTTATCTGACCAACTTGTTCTTGCTAGATATGCATTTAATTACAAATTTTATAGGTACAATATTACTAACTTGAAATAAATTTGAGCACTTAAGTTATAAGAATTATTCTGAATTAGAAATATTTTCAGTGCTTCTCTAAGTTATCTTTAATTTTTTCCTCAGACTCATTAAAAGAGCTCGTTGAACTATCCACTTCCTCTAGTTGTATTTAAGCATTGGCAGCTTCAAGAATACCACTTTTAACCAGTGGCGGAGCCAGAAATTTTATTCAGGGGGGGCCTAAATTAAAATAGTTCTGTTTGCCGTCTCATTTAGAATGTTAGAATACATTAAAATAATTTTGTTTGTCATCTCATTACCGAAGCCAAGAGGAGCTGTAAGATCAAAATTAAGAATGCAAATAACACGACCCTTAGAGCTTAAAAGACATAAATATCTGCCACAGGTGGTCTCCGTTTGGGGGAGAGAGAGGAGCAAAAGAGAAAACGAAAGCCGTGCTCGAGGTCGTGAGTCGCGAGTCCTGAGAGACGAGCAAAGGGGATAATGAAGCAGGCTGTTTGGGTCTAGGGTAAATTGGGAGTAGTTTGAATGGACGACCGATGTTAAATCCCTTGATCATGGACCGTTTATTGGACATTTGAATGTCTTAAGGATATCAGAATTTGACAATCTTGAGCTTGTTGGATTCGTCTCGTCGAGCCGCTCGATTCGACTATAAGCATGTCACATTTGAAAATTGTTTGGTGATCTAAACTATGGATTGAATCTTCCAAATGAGCTTCGGGTCTTTGATTTGGACTCATTTGGGCTCGGATTAAGTCGAATTTGATGTCATTGGGTTTATATTTTCGAGACGTTTAGTTTGACTGTAAGTTTGCTAAAATCAGAATTTAAATGGTCTCCGATTTAATATTAATACTTTAATTTATAAAATGAACACATCGATTGCAGAGAACAAAAAATGTCTAAAAGACATATATATCATATAATCTTTTATTAGATTCAAGAGCCATCATTTAGTTAACATATTTTCAAATAAAAATTTATATAAAAAGAAAATGCATTGATTATAAAGGACAACCCACTTTAAAATATAAATAAAAATATATATTGAATGCATTGATTTCAAAGTATTACTCTAACAGTACCTACATGCAGCAAGAAATCTCTTAAAAGTTAATTATCTGCTGGGTAAAGAAGCCTCTAAACTGATTTTTTTTTTTAGGGGGGGGGGGGGGGGGGGGGGGGGGGGGGGGGGGGGGGGGGCACGTGCCCCCCCCCCCCCCCCCCCCCCCCCCCCCCCCCCCCCCCCCCGCCAATGCTTTTAACTGTCCTATAATCCGACATCTCATCCTCTTGATGTGCAGTAGTTATGACGTATTGTTAGTCAATAATTCTCCACAATTTGGTTTTTATGACAGCAACCCAATCTTACTTATCTCTACGACCATTTGCTGAAATAAATTTGCACAGCTTGACTTGCTAGCACAAATGGATTAAACTTTCCTTATCTTCTACTATATTTAACCTCTATTATATCATATACAGGATGAACCCTTATGCCTTTATTCAGTACAGGATCATAACTTTGACAATTAAAAAAAATATAAGATTCTCATCTTCTCTTGGATACTGCAGCTTAAGAACCTCATCTAGAATACTGTAATAATCACACGTATCTTCTTCATGAGTGTTCCTATAATACAAACTCCATAATTTTTAGTCTTTCTTCCCCCACTCCATGACTTCACATGAAATCTAAATCCATTAACTATATAAATTGGTCATATGATTACTTTTCGTGAAGTTGGGGAGAAATATGGCTTTTTCCGGTGGATCTCCCAGAGGAAATTCTGCCGGAAAAATGTAATTAAAACTGCGGGGAATTCGATGGAAGAGGTGACAATTTCAAAAATTATCATTGGTACGAAATCGCCAGAATTTTGTACTGCTTGAAATTCTGCAGGCATCCGATGATTTTTTGTAGTGCATGAATTTCGAGGTATATTTGAATTGAAAATTTTTAAAATTAAATTTATGACAATCCAAACTTCAATCTCAACAAACTTATTATCACACTAAACTTCTCAGTAAAATGAACCCAATAACACTAAAATCGATCTAATCCGAGCCCAAATAGGCTCAAATCAAGGGCTTAAAGCATATTTAAAAAACTTTAAAGCATTAATTGGATGATCAAATGATCTCCAAATTAGACATAGTTATAATAGAATCGAGTGGCTCGATGAGACAAATCTAATTATCTCAATATCACTCAATTCTAAAATTATTAAGGAACTCAAATACTAAATAAATACTTCATGATCAAGGGAATCAATATGGGTTATATGATAGAGTGTTTTGGATTCTGATTCAAATAACCAAAATGTTCATCCCAAAAAACTTATAAATAATGCCACATTCTTCACACGAGGGAGGATAAAGAACAGAGAGAGTTCCCTTGCATTTTTCAGTCATCGCCGCTGCCTACTACCATTGCCACCAACCACTATCACCATCAGTAATCGTTATCATCTTCATACTCTTGTCAAGATTTAACCCTATTATTGAGTATAGTTGTCCACCTGTGGACATATGCTTTCTATAATGCATATAAAGAAAATCAATCTCTTTTGTTGGATATAAATTGTCCCTCTGTAGACAATTGATTTTTGTATTCTCCATTAAATAAACTTAGACGTTTGTTTAATCCCCGTCTTCTTGAATAGTGAAGAAATGATGATTATTGTATCATTTACTAAATAGTGGATTTTACTGTTGGGTCAGGCCCCACGATTTTTTTCTTTTCCGGATTTTTCATGTAAAAATTTCTGATCTTACTATTTTTATGTGTGCATGCTGAATTGTTATACAACGCTGAGACGTAAAACATACACTCTATCAACTTAGATTTTCTAGCACGTAATAATTATAGTAAATTTAGTAAAAAGATTATATTCGTCATTCAAAAATTCTTATTTTTTATATATTATATAGATAATTAAATTATCATACAATTTAATGAAATATAATTTATATTTAATTATTTCATTATAGATCAGTAATAATAACACTACGTTGTATTTTAAACTTATAAAAAGCATAAGGTGGAAGAATGCTATGGTGGTGATAATAGGCAAAAATAAATAAATTATTAATTGTATAAAAAAGTCTTTTATATATATATATATATATATATATATATATATATATATATATATATCAGATGGTATAAAGTATTAAGAATATGCTAAACATTCATAAAAAAAAAACTGTTAAAAAAATGACCAGACCCTTTTTTAACTACATTTATGAATAAAGTTCAATGCAAAACAGATCGCTCCTGCACAAAAATGTAGAAAACTTTAAGCAACAAACTCTCTCCTGTTAATCTCATAAAAATATAGATAACAGTTTATTTACTCCAGATCTGCAACTGCACAAAAATTTATAGAGAAAAGGTTATAACATATATAAGCTTATATTTAAATCCATCACGTCGAGGAAAGGAGAAGAAGGCCTAAGAAGGAAGATAATTACGAAGGGAGAAGCCCGTGAGGAGTTACTGTGGATGTTGTGGGAATTAGCAACACAGGTGATGGTGTAAGTACTGGCTAACATGATGGTTGTCGTTGATTCCTCGTGATGAGAAATAATACTGAGATTATTAGGACGTGGCCATTCCTGAGGAAGAGAAGTGCGGTTACAAAGCGTCGTGCATGGTCACTGTAACTGAGCACTCATGTTAGTGAAGGTTGAGCGATGACCAGTGAGAAGAAGAGCAGAATATTGCGAGAGCAGTTCAGAAAATAATGATGGGCGTCGCATAGTAACTGGGAGCAACAGGCTAGAATATTTTTCTTGTATCAAAATTTAAAAATTTTAAAATTCTAACGAATTCTCGTAGAGAGTTTTGTGGTTTTTTTTTTTCTTCATCTTACGAAGAGAAGAGGCAGACGAAGAGGAATTAAAAAACAGAAGTCTCTGGGCTGGAAAGCAAAACCGTAAAAGAATCATTTGCCTTTGCCTTTGTGTTATTGTTGTTGAGATTGATAAAGAAAGTAAAAGAAAATCACTCTCTTTTTATATCTGTGAGAACGATTCAGACTTCAGAAGTATTACTTGTGAAGAATTATTAAATATGTTTGATGAATTACTGCATAATTTTAAAATTTTGAAGGAGAAATATTTGCCTAGCAAGATGGAGACTAAAGCTTCGTTTGAGACTGCTTTCTTATTGCTTCTTAAAGTAGTTTTTTAGTATAAAAATTAAAAATTTTATACTAAAAAGCTGTTTTAAGAAGCAGTAAGAAAATATACTAGAAAGCTACTTTAAGAATCAATAAGAAAATAGTCTCAAACGAAGCCTGGGACGATTTTCTTCCTGCTTCTTAAAGTTATTTTTTAGTACAAAAATTAAATTTTTTATAATCGAAAGCTGTTTTAAGAAGTAGCAAGAAAGCCGTCCCAAACGAAGCCTAAGACTTCGTTTGAGACCGTTGTTTTATTACTTCTTAAAACGATTTTTTAGTACAAAAATTTGTATTAAAATTTCGTTTTAAGAAACAATAAAAAAGCGTCACAAACGAAGCCTAAGATTTTATTTCAGGTGGCTTTTTTACTATTTCTTAAAGTAATTTTTAGTAAAAAATTAAAATTATTTTAAAAAATAATAAAAAATTAATCCCAAATAAAGTCTAAAACTTCTAAAAAACTTATTGATAGTTTGAAAAAAGGAAATTAATATTCATAAATTTGTCTCCATGGAGAGACGATGAAGACAATATAGTGTTCGTTCAGAGTACATACACTGTTACGTATCAGATCATTATAATGAGTGCATGAAAATCAAAATTTGAAAGGCTTGATTTTAGATTGAAATAATGGGAATGATTCTAATCTCTTTCCTGATTTTATTTTTTTTTGACCAAAGAAGCTTGTCTATTTTTTGCTTTTATATTTTTAATTATACAAATATAAGAATAATATTTTTCTAAGGAATGATTAAAATTTAATTATATAAATCTCATAAACTCATATTTTAGATTTTTTTTAATTTTAGTACGATTTATATCTCTACTTATTGATTTTCAAAAAGATTCTATTATAAATATTATGTTTATTTTATCTGTTCCTTTTATCGAGAGAAGATGACTATAATAATATAATTATGATTATGATGCAGGTCTTAAAGACGATAATTGTTATGAAATATCATAACATTGATTAAAATAGATAGAAATAATGTCAATAAGGTAAAGATGTAAGTGTATAGGCTATGATGATTATGACACAAATATGATTAAGGTGCAAGTCTTAAAAAAAAGTGATTAGGCTTGCAGGATTTTCTCTGGCTCCAACCACCCCTAAAGTTCTGTAAATCCTACATCTCCCTGATGGTTGCTCATGAAATTTTTACTTGGAACTAGGGTCCCAAAAGCTTGAAAATCCCAGAGGCCTTAAATGATGATCAAGCACAATATTTCTTCTAGCTTTAAACTCCATCAACCTTGAAATATCTCACGAACCTCATTTGATTTTTTCCTTGACTTTTGGAAAACCATGCAACTTTTAGGCTTCATTTGGGATGACTTTCTTGCTGCTTCTTAAAGCAGCTTTTTAGTACAAAATTTTAAAATTTTGTACTAAAAAGCTACTTTAAGAAGCAGCAAGAAAGCCGCCCCAAACGAAGCCTTAATCACTTAAATGAGTCAAATTAATGCTTATTTATAGAATTTTTGTCTTATGATTCTAATCTATGTTTTTATTTATATTTAAAATTTTGTACTAAAAAGCTACTTTAAGAAGCAGCAAGAAAGCCGCCTCAAACGAAGCCTTAATCACTTAAATGAGTCAAATTAATGCTTATTTATAGAATTTTTGTCTTATGATTCTAATCTATGTTTTTATTTATATTTAAATATTCTTTATTCTTATCAATAATAAATGAGCTAATCCAAACTTTTTTCTAATTGAAAAGAGTATAGAGGGTCATGCTCTAAGTTTGACCTAATCATCATATCTTAGAAAAGGCCAGGCAGAGGAGCCAATCGAGGGCCAGCCAGTTTTATTGGTCAATTGGCAACTAATAACTCTAGAAACTCCTTCAATCAATAAATGAAGAATACCCATATACAAAACTCAATGATAAAAATTCAAAGAACATGACTTCAAATTTTTAATGGTTGGATTGGCAGAATCATTAATGAGAAAGATTTTGGGTTATTAAAATTTGAGATGATAGGATGTTATATTTATACCAAAATATACATCTTGAGAGCAATCAATCAACATAAAATGCTCATTAAACATCCTAATCATGCTTGCGTTAATTAAAACCATCCAACAGCGAGCTTAATCATTGCCCCCATTGTGTATATTTTCAATCAATCTTATCCCAATCAGAGCTATTACTTTAAATTCAAACTTTTAATACGTTGGTAGTTGGGTCTTCCTCTCCATTATTTAAGCCACCTACATCTCCCCCCTCCAACGCTGCCCATATCGTCCTTTCATTTGTAATAATAATAATCGCTGGCTAGTCCTCTAAAGACCCCAAACAAATAATCAAAGTTTATATTCCTATCCATCTCTGACAATGTTAGAGTACAAAAGTTACTTCTTTATGTCAAATTATCAACTTTTGAATTATTATGATTTAAGATCAACTTTTGCATTCTTTTACTCCAAATTATCAAATTATCAAATTAAGGGTTCACTTTGCAAAAAAAAAATAAAAAAAATACTTGTGCATTTTATTAAAAGATGTTTTATAAGAAAACTAGAAGAAAATTTGCATTTGTAAAACATATTTTTCAACTTGTTATAAGAAAATTAAAAGATAATTTGAATTTGTAAAAGATATTTTAAATTATAATCCAATTTAAATTATACTATTTAATGATGATTTTAATTTTAAAAAATCTCTCAAATATAATAATAATTTTTTATGTACTAAATGCATATACAAAAGTTAATACTTATTATAGCATATATATGTATATTTTTATCAACTAAATGCAACCAAGTGAAACTTAATGACAAGATCTTAACATCTAGCTAGCCTTTAACCTTTTTATCTTTTTATTTTTTATTTTCTTTAACCTTTTTATCTAAAAGCCTTGTTCATGGGCTTGTGCGTACCCTAATTTAGATGGGTAGCTCGAATTTTTAAGAGAGTACCACAACTACTTTACTCTTTATTTAACAAAAGATGTGAATAAACGAAATTAATTACAACATTAATGCAATCTTGAATGAACCAATATAATGGTTACATATTCATAAATCAATGTGGGGGAGGATTTGCTGAAGAGTTAATGGAGCTAAAAGAATAGTTCGGCTTGTCTTTAAGATCTTGCAGTCCTTAGTTTTCGGTTTAAAGACATACTGAAACTCAAATATAAGATGCCTAATTCTCTTATCCTTAACATTATAAATCTATCATTATCCGATATTTGATTATTCTAAAATAATTAATATCATCTCTATTTTATGTTAGGCGTCATACAAGCTTGTAAACAACGACAACAACAAGCTTTTATACCACTCGTGGGGTTGGCTTAATGAATCTTTTTTCTCTATTATGTCCTATAAAGAGTCAAATTGTCATTTAAATCTAATAAAAAATATCATATAGGTAGAAAGAGAGAAATTTAATCGTTTTAGATTTATATTATAATTCACATGCAAACAGAAAAATAAAATGAAATGTATGAGATACAGATTTTAAAATCAAAATTACGAAAGAGAAAATTGGCCAACCAATTCTAATTACAATCATTTTAACTAGATACTATTTTTAATTATAACGGACAACCTTCACAAAAAATTGAGAAAGACGTTATAAATTATGGAGAATGTGCCTTTATGGTGGTTTTGAAAGCAATTTGGGGATCTGGTGGGGATAGTGATAGAGTTTAGTCAAGGCAATTCATCACCTTAAAGAAAAAGAAAGTAGTAAATTGAGGGAGATAGAAGAAGAAAGTATCTTCATGCATACCTCACCCTCTTGATTTAGGGGTTTTCCCAAACAATATATATATATATATATATATATATATATATATATATATATATATATATATATATATATATATATATATATATATACATAGAGTAAATACCTACTTTATCACACAAATTATTATTACACTAACTCTTACCATTACATCATTATTACGATATATGAAATCACAAGTGCTTTATAAATTAATAAACCCCATGTGTCTTTAGAAATAGTAATGTCATTACAACGTCGGCCTTTATATGGAGATAATTTCTAAGGAAATGATAACTTAGAGGGTTATTTATGTATATATTTAAGGCAGGAAAACTATGATATTGCAAACTAAATAATCTTCTTATTTCATTAAATTTTGATTTAGCCTTATCTAATTAGGAAAGGAAAATCAAACAAATACATTCAATTTTAGGTCACTTGGCTTAGGATCTATATTGAGGATATGTATAGAGAGTATGACAAAAAACATCTTTGAATCTTACCCAATTTCAAGCAGCTTCTCTTGTAAATGCCACAAACTAAATATGACAGTTACAGATTAGAAATGTAAAAATCTAATAATAGATTCAAAACTTAAAATATATAGGAGAATAAATTAGATTTAGGAGTGAGTCACTAACCTATACTAACACTATTCTCAGCACAATAAATCAAGTTTTAGTGATTAGGCATTTATAAGACATAAAATATATCATTATATTTTTCCCACAAATGAATTTGATGCCCCTTTAAAAAAAAACATACAATCTATGAAGAAGATTGAAAAAATTAACCCAAAGGGCTTGGGCTTATTTGCTAAATGGGCCAAAAGGTGGTGCCCAAGTGGCAGAAAGGAATAGGTTGTTAACCAAATCTGAGCTATATATAAAGTGTAAGTTGGGCCAAGGGACCTATTGAGTCAAGAGTCAACATACCTCAAAAGTATCATGTTGCTTTCACTTTGCATGCTTTTGATAAGGTCTACGCCCAAGAATACCTTGAGGTTGTAAGAAGGAAGTTGATAAATGCTAGAGTAGTATGTGGAATCAAGACCAATGCTGGGTCCAAGAGTGATAAGTTCTATAGTAGGCGGATGCATGTAAGTGTGAATGATAGGTGTCAGGTAGAAGCTGCCTCATTACAAGGTGTAGAGCAATGAGTTCCTATCGATAAACCAGTAGAAGTTGAGCTTATATGTATTCCTTAGTGGGTTAAAGTTAGTATATCAATAGATGGTTGGATACATATTTATCAATTAACCTGAGTTGGCAGAGTCAACAAGCACTAGGTATATGCTTTCTAACCTATAGTAGGACTCAACTATCCTATGCTTGTAACTACAACCTCATAAATTAACCTCCTTTTGGGGACACAGAAGTCTTTATACTAATACATTCTTCTTCATGGGCGAGTGAGCTCAATCATGTACTTCCCTACAAGTAGCAATACAACCCCAAATTATATAATCAAGAAAAGTTTTCCTAATCCCAAATTTTCCTAAACTTCACAGATGATTGAAAAAAACACCAGCAAGTTTGCTCATAACCTCTCACAACTTCTACATTGATGCATACAACGAAAATTTTAGCTTACACACTAAATATATGTAGTCAACAATGAACCATACACTATAAATTATTTCTAAAGATAGAGTTGACGCAATACCTATTGATAAGATTTAAGCCTTAATGGAAGTAAAAAATAGTTGTCTTGTTGTATTGCATTAACTAGCTTCCCAATGAAAAATTCAAATAAACTTGGATACCAAAAAGCTCTGTTTAATTTAAAAAAAAACTTGAAAGAGGCTTGAATGAGTTTTTAGTGAACAACCTATATGCTTCCCATGGAAATATATAAGTTTTGCTTGAAGAGCTTGACAAGAGAGTAGGATATGGAAAAGACTCTACAAATATTCAATTGCTTGAAAACCATTTAAAATAAATTTACTATTAGGTATTGGTCTAGTTTTAGGTTTTTTGTTCCTTAGGTTCTTGTTATCTTAGCAGGTTCATTCTTCTATAAATAGAAGATGTTGTAATAGTGATTGAGATAGAAGCCAAGAAATGATATTGAAGTTCAGTTTTGGCTCTCCCCCTCCCCCTCCCTCTCTCATGGAATAAGCTCAAGCTTCCTCCAAGATTCATAACAAGTGGTATTAAAGTTAGGTGGAGGTGGAGGAAGCTCTTGCATTCAAGAAAAAGGAGGGAGGCTCGGCATGATTTGTTCGGGGAAGTAGACGGTAGTCAGGCCACATGTCATGCAGGTGCACGGATAGACCAAGGGCTATTCTAAGCTAGGGTCACGTAATTGCACGTGAAACAGGAATCAAGAGCAAGAAGATCAGGTCGTGCGGTCGAGGCATGGGCGGTGGACTTGTTCGCATAGGAGTAGGAGGCGTGCGGGCAAGGTTTGGTCGCCATAGGTTCACGCGTGTCTCTTTGGGCACGTGGGCTTTGTGCGGACATGCCGGAGGGCTGGTGTGTGGCCTTGCACAAGCGGAGTGTACACAGTGCAGGAGTTATTGTTAGCATTCTCATGTGGGATTATTCGCATAAGGTGGAGCCAATATATGGCTCATATTTGCAGTTTGAGACTAGATGTGGGGCACCTGTATCGTTCATGTGCAAGTCAAAGCAGGAATAGAGATGCACGCGGGGTTGGAGGCCGTGGGTCATATAGGCGAGAGTGCCACGATTGGGCGAGTTGGTGATGTGCAGGTGTAGATGAGTGTTAAGATCGAGCGCGGGCAACACGCAGGGCATGATGCGTGAGCAGAGGCGTTGGGGAGCGGGCGTATGCACATGGGGTGCGAGCATAGCGTAGGTGCAGGGCGTGATGCGCGAGGCCAAGTTGGGGGCTGAGTGGGGTTCGCACTAGAAAGGATGACCCTGGGCTGGCGGGTGTGTCGCATAGGCTCAGAATCGAAAGCGAGTGGAGCTTCATTAATTATTTTGGAGACAAGAGCAGGATATGAGGTCCGATCCGTCCATAAATCGGGATAATTAAGTGGAGGATCGAAAGGGAAGGTATTTCTTAGGCTGTTATTTTTGAACATCAGGTGAAGAAGTGGTGGAGCTGGGCTCAGGCTCTGGCAGCCAGAGGCTCAAGAAGCTGGCAGAATAGTTCTCGAGGAAGTAGGTAAAGGATAAGCTAGTAACCGTCTAGTGGAGTTTTTTTCTTGGGATGTTCTTTATGAACAACCTGTGGAGGAGAGGAGGCAATCGGCGGGGAAGGCAGGCATGTCTGTTCTTTGTGGACAACATATATCATTTCTTTCTCTTGTCAATTTTTGTAAATATGGATAAGGTGAAGATTGTTAGATATTGATCAAGTTTTAGGTTAGCTGTTCCTTAGATTCTTGTTATCTTAGTAGGTTCATTCTTCTATATATAGAAAATGTTGTAATAGTGATTGAGACAGAAGCCAAGAAATAATATTGAAGTTCAATATTGGCTCTCCCCCTCCCCTCTCCCGCTCTCATCCAAGAAGCTCAAGCTTCCTCCAAGATTCATAACATATGTACTACTATTATAAAAGCCGCTTAAATTTCCTTCCACATCGAATCTTGACTATCCATTTTATTTCTTTTAAAATTATCTTGTCCCTTCGTTGCATTATAAGTAATTAATAAATCTAAAATATAATAATTATGGAAATTAATGTCGATTACTATAAATTAATGCTGCTTAAATTTTGTATAAAAATGTTGCTTGAGATTCCTCCCATAAATAATCCTGATCTTATAGTTATAAATTTAAATAAATCTCCAACGTTAATTTTAAACTTTTCATATTCTCTTGCATAACCGTTTGGCTTGGTTAAATGATGAAATGGTTTGCTAAAAAAAAAATTGAATGTTTTAATTTCTTCAACTGGGCATTCCTTAATAGCCTCGCGATATTAAATTAAAAAAAAGCCTCTTCGAATTCTACTCTTGAACCTTTTATGTCTTCTGTTTGCATGAAAGATTCGTAATAGGGACTTCTTTGCTTTCTTCTTCTCCTCCTATCAGATCGGAAGTTGCTAGCATCGCGTGAAGAAGAATCTCGAACATTTATGTCTTCAATTTGCCTTTTCTCCTATCTGAAAGAGTCGCTATGGGGGGCTTCTTCGCCTTCTTCTTCTCCTCCTATCGAATCGAAAGTCGCTAGGGCATCGCGTGAATAAGAATGTCCTCCTTATTTTTCTTTGGATTCCACTATCCCTCTCCCTCGCTTCTGCATCGTGTGAAGAAGAATGCTTAATATGGCAAAAAAAATTTGCAAAGTAAACACTCAAGAAGCTTAAAAAAACAGCCAGCACAAATTCATGTCCTGCTAAGACCAGTATAATTGATTCAGACGGTTCTTAAGTCATCCCTACTTCATTGGTAAGGCTTCTGAGTCATTTACCAGCCTAATTGGTCATACAATAAATACAACAGCTTGAGTACTAAGATTGCAACGTGCAAAAAATAGAATTGATGGCAGGGGTGTGCAGGTTGATTACCATTGCCAATACATGAGGATTTCTTATAGTCCTTTTAATAGTTTCTCTTGGACGCTTCATCATATCAAAAGTTTGGCTTTTTTTTCCCTTTATTTTTATTTTATTGTTGGAAGTTTATGAAAGGGCTGTGAAAAATGCGCTGAATTATAATAGATTTGATTCCAAATGATGGATCGATTTGGGCTCATTGGATCTCTCCGTTGATTAATGATTTTCTATGCTTGGCAGTCAATAATTTTTTTGCTACAAGATGGATGAAAAAAGTGCGATTCACCATACAATGCTTTGATTTTTTTTGCCTTACATAAAGTTGCATGAAGTGATCGATTACTTGTTAAAAAATTTTTTTGGTAGGTTACCGGTGGAAAGCACTTACACTAATATCATGCAGTTTCAGGATTTTTGAGTGTCGGTTTGATGAGATTTTGATGATTTTTGGGAAAATAAAATGTCATTTTGTTGTTTGGTTTGATTCTATGGTGGTTGTTAAAATTGTTCTTTTAACCAACAATTGTTTGTATGGAGGATTGAATTTTGGTGGTTTTAGGTGCTATAGTTAAGAAATATTCAATCTCATTAAAGGAAATTAGTAAGAGGGGCCAGGTTTTGATGTGGTTTCACTGGTAGTTTGACGGGTTTGTTTTTATAAATGCTTTCATAATTATTATTCTTTTGAAACTGAAGACGTTCTAACTTATTATAACTTTTTTTTTGTATTGAAAAGTTTTCTTTCTGACATTCTGGTTTATTGAAATTGAATCTGACTTGTATGTTAAGAGAGGTTTCATTTATATTTATTTTGAATGCAGCTATCTTAGTGTAACAATGCACTTCAATTGTCTTCCTTTCGCGTTGTATGTGGTATCAAGTTTTTTTTTGTTGCATACTAGGAGTTATTGTGAAATGGTCTTTTTAACACATTCCTTCAACTTAAAAAAATAAAATTATGTTATTTTATTGATTCCTATTCTCTCATAGCATTTAACTTGTTTAAGAAATACACATAACATAGTATTATTTTTCATTATGGTTTTTGTAGATCAAAATTTTCTTGGCTGATATTTATTGTATTTCAACATTCAAAGAGCCTAATGAGTGACTAATGATAGAGATTTTGCCTTTATATGGGCGTAGAAGAGAGACTGGATGCAAGACATATTAGCCACTTCCATTGTAGTGATCTCCGTGATGTAATTTTAACAGTTATTTTCACACTTTGAATTATCTCATATTTTGCAATTTGAAAGTTTTTAATTTCTCTCTTGCATAATATGATGTTTAATGTATTATTTTAGTCGGACAATTTTCGAAGTTTCTTTAATCAAATTGTGGTAGGTGGGCTTTTTTTTTTTTTTTTTAATTAGCAGATTTCATAAACTATCCTTTAGATAGAAATGATTCTTTTTAGAAAGTAATAATTTCATTTTACATTTATTATATATGTCTACGAGTTCATTAGATTGAGTTTTGATTCATTGTTGCTTTTTAAGTACACCTAGCGAAATGCTTTCATTCTTTTGTACTTGAGTAACATCGTGTAGATTATGTTCTATATCTTTTAGCCTACAACACATGTAGCTCATTCAAATATTAGTATAATCGGTGGTCTCACATGAACTCTATATGTTTTGTTCTTTCCCAAGATTTTTTGTTGATTACTAATCAGTTTATTCCTTATGATATGCTACTACATCATTGAAGAAAACGAGAGGTTGAAGAAGAAAGCATAGTTTCATAACCTAGAGAATCAAGCTATCCTCTTCCAGCTTATGAAGCAAAGGCTTGCTAAAGCCAACTCTCTTTCACTTCCTAACTTGAATTCTAACCCATTAATGTCTAATAAACCAGAACCCACCAAGCTATAATTACTCTTCTAGGATCGAAGATATTGATCTTTTGTAATAAAGCTGTTATGTTAAGTTTTTGGACAATTCAACCTTTTCAAGGCAAAAAAATCATATAACCTCTGAACAAATATGTCTTCAATTTTTTGTACTAATATCTTGCATAGATTATTTATGTTATGTTGTGTTTAAGTCTTCTTGCCAATCATCATTCCATGCAATAATATTTTTGAAGTAAATGATAGTCTAATGCATTATCATGTGATGCTTCCTATTGGTATAACACTTTTCAGGGCTATCTACTAAAAAGTGGTGAAGAAAATGCCAAAAAAGAATATTGCAGAGGATGTGTGCTATTTTTTTTCTGTTGCATTGTTTGAACGGAATATTTATAATTTTCGGTTTTGTTGAGAGCTCATGCTTTGTTGTTTTTCTATCATAATATATTATATTTCGTTATTATCATAATATAGGTTTGGAGGCTACAAGTATCTTTGGGTGAACAAGATGAGATTATTAAGTATGACCAATAGAAGTATGAAAGGTTTTAAACTATATTATCTTTAACCTTTCAACTATTCAACATACTAGCAAATGATTATAACTCACAATATATTTAGTTACGATTACTCGTAGGATTTTTTTTTGTTGTTTAGATGTTTTATGGCATTACCTAACCAATTGTTGAATTTTGGCATGATGCTTGATTTCATCATTTTATTAGTATTGTTATTTAATTGCACCATTATTATTTTAAACTTGTATAGCTTAAGAATATTTTTTAAAATTTCTCTCATAAATAGCAATTACATTAGTATGATAATATAACATGTTTTCCATTGTTTAAGTTTCATATTTACAGGTTTTGATAAATTGCACTAATCTATTTATTTCATATATAAATTGCATACTTTTATCGCTGAAATTTATTACGGTGTTTTCTTTTGTTTCATTTGTTCTGATAACAAATGTGCAATAGCAATAATCTTTTTGGGTGGTTATAATGTGATTTAAACTTTTTGGATCAATTCATTTCACTTTTTGAAGGCTCATGATCTAATTATTTTGTTTTGCATTGAAATTTTATCAAAATAGCTCTTTTTTCCTTGTAATGGTTGTAAATTTTAAGTTTGTTTTTATATAAAATTCACATTTTCATTAATGTCGAGCATCAAAATGAAATTTATTTTATGTCAGTTTAGATTTCAATTCTTGTTAAAAATATATATTAATTTGGCAATAATTTAGCAAATACAAATTCTTTCGTTTAAAATAAATATATTGCAACTAATAAGCTCTAAACGTTTATATATCTATATATATAAAAGTGATTATCATTTAACTTCATAAATTTCATTTAAATAAATATCATAATAAAAAAATTGTGCTCATGTGTTTAGTATATGGTCAAAATGAAAATTTTCACTTATTATTATTATTATTATTTTATATAATCATTAAAATAATATTTATAAAATTTAGTTACTGACATTCATGAATAAGTTGGCAACCTATTTTCATTAGTCCTACTAAATAAAAATCAAATTGAATTTAGTACGCTATTCATGTTAAAATAAATAAAAAAATAATAACATAAGGAAAGATAAGTCATTGAAAGTGTGTGTTAATAAAAAAAAAAATAGCAAAAAATTCAATAAATCATGGTTTCTTATTATTAGAATTAAAAAAAAAATTTATTTGCACTCATTTGTTTAAATTCTTTTTAATTTGATCTTATAAATATTTTGTATTAATTTTAAAAATTCTTCTAACATGCACAAAATATATTTTATTAATGTTTAAAACCTCATTAATATTAAAATTATGCACATATGTTAATTTTCTAAATCTTAAATTATTTAGATACAAACTCTAATAAAAATATAAAATATAAAATTAATTTATTTTTATATTTAGAATTTTAACTTTAGATGACTAGGTTATAGAAAATGACAGGCTTTTGATGACCTGGTTAGAGAGTAGATTATTAGATTTGGCTTATGTTAAGAAAGATAAAATTGGCCTAAAAAGACTTGGTTAAAAAATATTAGGAGTAATTTGTCTTTATTAGATTTAAATAAGAATTTGGTCCATAACATAACACAATGGAGAAAAATGATTCATATAGCCGACCCACAAAATGGGATAAAGACTTGATGTTGTTGTACTTAAAATTCGAGCAACATGCATTTTATGCACATGTACTTAAACTAGTTTGCAAAGAAACTTTTCAAATTTTTGTAAATCCAAAATTGCAATAAAAAATGATGTAACAAAAAACTCTGATAATAACTTCAAAAAGATTTGCAATCAAATACTTTGATTTCTCTTATAGAAATAATATGGAAAATGTTGCTTGAAGTAATATGCAATCAAGAAAAGCTGTCATAAGAACAAAATGATTTTTCAGTGAATGGGCATTTAAAAAAAACAGGCAGTTGGGAGTTGTTCTAAATAGTAAAGACACAATATCGGTTGTATTTCCATTCCTTCAGAACTGATTTGGTTACAATTTTATTTTTGTCAAAGTTTTGAAATGGTGTTTTGATGCACCAATAAAGTGTTGTAAACCTCAAATAGCCATTATGAAAAGCTCAGACTTTGTTTGGAGTAGCTTATACTTTTTTATTTTTGCTTTTAAAAATTAATTTCTATAACCATAGTTTCAAATATGTTTTTCAAAAATAACTTTGTTGGAGGCAAAAACATGATTAGATATGAAAAAGCTATCATCCAAAAGCTCATCGATCATTTTTCCTATCATAAAAGCAGTTAAAAAGCTGCCTTAAACAAAATCCGAGTGTTGGAAGAGTAAGGCTTCATTTGGGATAACTTTCTTTTTATTTTTTATGATAGCTTTCTAGCACAAAAATTATATGAAAGCAATAACAAAGGAGTGATCAAAAACTGTCCCAAACGAAGCCTAAATTGGAGTCCAATAGCACTTTTAATAAATATTTATTGGGTTGACCGCTAAAAATTGGGTTAATATAGTTTTGCGATTCTTTAGAGCACATATAACAATATGCTATTCCTTAAGGAAATTTAAAGATTAGTATAATGTTAATATCAAAATATGAAAGCCATAAATTTGCAAATCTATATATGATTTAACTCAAAAATCCAATATAAGCAAGATTGATGTATGAAGTTGAGTGGATAAAAGTTATTAATTTATAATTAAAAATTTAATAAAAATTCAAACAAATATAGAAAATTAGAAATATGTCAAAATTTATAAGCCAGTGTTTATAAAAATTTTGCACATAAAGTTGAAATATAATTTAAAGCTTTTTTTGGGCCAGCTTGATCATTAATTTTTCATTATTTTTAATAAATTTTTATACTAAAAATATATTGTAAAAAACTGTCCTAAATAAAATCTTAATGTCTACAAAAGATTTTGGCAAATTTTAAAAGCCTCAAATATGATTTTAATATGTTGGGCTGTTTCAACAAATTGAAAAGCATAAACTATCTGCTCAATTGATTGTTCCAGAATTGCAAACCGAATTAACAAAAATCAAAATTTCTTCTATTTTTTTTCCCTTCTAGAATCTACCGCGAGATATCATACCGGATTTCCAAAAAAAAAAAAACAAGAGATTTCAGACGGGCGTGTCGACTTGCTGAAAATTTGTTGCAGCAAATTCCAATTATATACGTCTCGCCGCCTTAAACGCTCCTCCTGCAAATATATTGTCGTAGTGTCATCGATCGCCTCTTCTCATTTCTTAAAACTATTTTTCAATCGTTTTCCATCCGATCAATTAGGTAATCTTTAATCATCTCTCAACCTTTCCTCTTTCGTTTTTGAGACTGGCCTAGGGTTTTTATTTGGTGATTGATTATTATTTTGATTCTGATTTCCTGAATGTTTTCGTACTTTTTGTCATCAATTTGTTATTCTGTTTATAGAATTGTGTAATCTATTTCCTTCTCGTATAGGATTTATAGCCATGATCTTTGTTTTTTTATTTCTTAAACTTTTGCCCATTTTTAGGTTTCTAGGCGGTGAAGATGCAGAGGGGCAGAGGTGGGAGGGATGATTTATTTGGCTTTGGGGGGCTTCCTTTTGGTTCATTTAGTGGATTTGGTGGACTTGGGAGACCGGGAGGCCTGATTTCAAGCTTCTTCGGGGGGACGAACCCCTTTGATGATCCTTTCTTCACTCGTCCCTTTGAGGGCATGATGGGGCATGACCTTTTTGGTCATGGAGGGAGTATCTTTGGAGCAACCAGCAATGCCACACATCGTGGATTTCTGCAACAAGGGAATTTACCACCAAATAGATCAGAGGGACCAATAATCAAAGAAATAACTTCAGATGATGAAGAGGGGGAAGACGAGCAAAATAATGATTTAGAGAAGACGGCCAACCCCAGAAAACACTTGAGGTCTGACAAGAATCCATATGTTGAGGAGCCTGAGGAGGATGTGGAAGGTTTGTGTGTTTGATATGATGCCTGCATGCTTTGAAAATAATTATTGGTGTTTAATAAAAGAAAATTTTTATTGTAGGGAGCAAGAACAAGCAATTGCACATCACCAGTGAGTTTAACAGGGCTAATGCAAAACGCCAACAAAATGGTTCTTTCTTCTTTCAGAGCTCTACCGTCTCCTATGGTGGTCCTAGTGGAACGTATTACACTTCTTCTACCACAAGGAGAGCTGGTGGTGATGGAGTAAGTGAAATGATTGCTTTTCTTTTATGAATAAATGATGTTTCAGTTATGGATTTTTATGGGACCTTTTACAATGCACGGCTTCAATCTAGGTGGTTATGGAGGAGAGCAAAGAAGCTGACTTGACTAACCGTAAAGCCAGTCACAGGATATCCAGAGGAATGCATGGGAAGGTAGATGTCGATTGGTCTTGAGCATAATTTTTTGTTTTTTACTTACCTCATTCCAACATTATACTTATTCTTAGGCATAAATGTTGAGAATTTTTACTCTGAATTTGGTGTTGTATTGACAATTAACTTGGCATTGATCTTGCAGGGTCATTCAGTAACGAGAAAGCTGGATTCTGATGGGAGGGTAGATACGCTTCAAACTCTGCATAACTTGAATGAAGGTATATCTGATGGATAAAGTTTCTTTTGGACTGGCAGTCCTTTGGTTTATGCATTCATGTGGACTGCTGATGTAATTTATATGAACTGGGTGCTAGATGAGCTCGAGAATTTTGAGGAGGATTGGAATGGTAAAGCTAGAAAATACTTGCCAAAATGGAACTCTGCCCTTGATAATGACAAAATGAGTGAGTGATTATCACAAAGCTTATGCATTATAAAACTTTTTCTTGGACTGTATGATCTATTTCTAATTGTTGAATTTCTTTGATATAGCAAAATGTCTTAATGAGATGCCTGATAGGAAGTTTGGAGAACAATAACTCTTGCATTTTTTATTTTGCCTAGATATGTTGTTTAAGTTTTTGTCATCCATTACCTTGACATCCTTAATGCTACTTTGTTGGCCCATTATTTTATGGTTTGTTATAAAATTTTGGGTTAATATACTTTCTGATCATTATTTTTTTAATTTAGCCATAGGGCAATTTAACAAGCCAAATTAATTTTATTGTATCATTTCTTGTGAGATGATGAATTATGATCACAGGTGGTGTAATAACACATCTTGTCCAATTTTTATAGGGTCAATATTGTTTTCATGCTACCGAAGATTATCAAAAACTTTTAAATTTTAAGGAGAGTTCTTTGTGATAATAAAACTAGAATTATATTTGATAGACTTCCATAATCTTGTTTTTGTTCATTTCGTTTCTTCCTATCTTAGGCTTTAAACTTGTTTTAAGGATCATATAAACTTGATGAAATATAGCAAATTTTGTTTTGAAGGTTGGTGATATATTGATGATGCTTTGAGGGAGTATAATGCAGTAATCAACCTAAGATGATGGTGTTAAGACCATTAACTTAACTCTTATTATTTTCAATATGGCAGCCATTTTCCTATAAGATTAGATATGGAGCAAAAGTTAGTAATTGAATTTATTTTTATGTACAACACGTGATGAGATTTGGTTATTCCTTGTTTTTTAATGTTTGATTAGGGAGAGATTAATAAGGTGAATTGATTAAGCTTTTGGTGGTTTTGGTTTTCTCTAAGCCTTATTTGGTTCTTGATTTGTTTTATCCCTTCTTTAGAGGGCTTGCGTAGACTCTGAATGTCTCCTATTTTTAGCTACTAAATGGGTGGGTCTTGAAAGGGATGCCTCTATTATACCTTGTGTCTAATCAGCCTTTTGCAATATAGGGATAACGTTGGGTTTCATCAACCCCTCCCCATGATCGAGCATCTATGAAAGCATTTTGTACTTGGCACCCCTTAACTTTGAAGCACTTGACTAGATTTATTATGATAGTCCAATCTTATTGACATAGCATTGCTCATCTTCTATACATCATACATCATTAGAGGGTCATGTCTATTGAAAAAATTGTATTTTTTATGGCTAAAATGTTAGAAAAGTGTCATTATTGAAAGCTATGCCTAATAAGCTTTTGGGGTTTATAATTTTTTGAACACCTGAAAATAGTTATAAAGAAAATTAAAGCTTAATATTTTTTATCGAGACATATTCTTGTTTTTATATATAATTAATTTGTAGTCGATTCAAGTGGAAGGACCCGTGGTCATTGGTTTAAAGAGATGATTGTATTTGCAAAGTCATGGGTTCGAGTCACATACTTTACGATTTATTGCTCCTCATTCAGATACACATATATACATATGTATATGCATATACACATGTATATTGTTAGTGATTGAAGCCTCACATGAGCCAAACTTAAATTTACATTCTTACAATGTTGAAAATGATTTAAGGCAATTAAAAATAATTGAAGGCCCGATACTTTTATACTAAATCATCTTTGATTTAGTATTTGTGAATTTGTATTTGGCATTCAGAAAATGTCTAAACACGTGTTATTTCATATAAACAGTTTGTAATTATATTCTAATGATTCTTCAAAAATCAAAATATGCTTTGTTCCATGTTACAATAATTATGATGTAACTATCTTAAAAGACATTTGCAAATATATAAATCAACCATGAAGGTTAAGGAATATGTAATATTATATCATCTTAATCAAACATGGAACCTAAAAACAATCCATACTTTGATGTTCTTTTCATCAACGATTTAAGATAAAAAGCCAGCTTCAAATTACATTATCATGCTTTATGTTTTGATGTTCTTATTCATTGGACACAACTTTGTTTGGATCCTAATATTAGTGGTTGTATTAGGGAAAGCAAATATAATTTATAGTCCTAATTTGATGAACTTGGAGCTAGGTAAAGAAAACTGTCAATTTAGGACTAATTTTATGAAACATAATATTAATTTGTATCAATTCCTTATTGTTTAAATTTTGTAGCAGATAAAGCAATGTTAGAGTTCCTAAGATTATATAATTATAAAGATAAATAAATGATAGTATGTTATTAATGAACAACACATAAGATTGTCTAGTTGAGAGAAGATATTTGATGATCTGAGCAATTGAGTCATGTATTTACGAACAATCTTTTGATTCCGACTCTAACTTTTTCAAGTCATTCATCTGCGTTGCAGTTGCCTTTAGGGAATATTACTCCAAAAATGGCCTCTCAAACTTCATCTACATAATTATTGCGCCAAAGCTGTTATGATGATGATTTCCTCTCAATTGTCGACACCATTATGGAGCTAAAAGGATGATATATCCACTTTACAATCTTCAGGGCACTTCAATCTTCCAAGTCATTTTTTAATGACATGGTGCTAAGCATTAAATTTTATAGGATCTATTTTTCCATCAAAAGTATGAGAATGAACCTTCAGGAATTGCTCTATACCTCTACTATCTCCCCTTCACTAGCTTGCACAACCTGTGAACCCAATCTTTGTATCATCTTGAGGAGAGCTGTGTTCACCTAGTTCACTTGAACTAATTGTGCAATTAGTACTGCTTATCTATTTAGGCTTCTACAGTACCTTGTGTGATTGCAATTGCTTATTATGCTAGTTAAGATGCCTATTAAACTGGTTGAATTGCTCGAGTCACTTGAGTAGCAGAATTGACTTGTAAAGCTTATGTGACATTTTGTGTTACAATCATGACAATGACAAAAAAGTTAGGAGTTGGGACTCCAACGCTAGTTGTAGGAGCTCCAACATCCTTGATAGTCTGAACAAGAACTCCATGATTATTAGTGGAACATGGATTTGTAGGGACGTGTGGCTCCCTCAAAAGAAATCCCTTGGTTACTATTAGTGTTAGCTGTTGCACCTTGTCTCTTGGAATTTTACACATATTAAAACAAGTTATTGTAATTAATTAAATAAAGAAAAATTATGAATGTTTAAGTTGTGAGTGCTAGGAATATTTACCCATTCGGAAACTAGATGTCAGATAATGAGTCGATAATATTTAAGTTGTGAGTGCTAGGAATATTTATCTATTTGTGAGTGCTAGAAATATTATGAATGTTTAAGTTGTGAGCTAGATAATGAGTCGATCATAATCGCGATAGTTCAAACCAAGGAGAGTAATTATGACTTGAAATAATGATAGGAAACTTTCACAACACACTGAGACAGAGGTTTAAATGATTCAATTTTATTACTAGTGTCCATTATGTTTGGAGGGGGAGATGATTTCTTATTGCTTAAGAAAAATAAGTATACAAATTTTGTAGATTGGAAGAGTGCCCCTTGTTCTCCTGCATAGCATCAACTTTCACCAATGTAGTATAATTAGATGTCAGATAAGGAATTAATTGTGGCTTTGATATTCATTCTTTTGGACATTGCATCTTTATATGATCGCATGACTGGTGAACAATTGTTCTTTTTTGATGAACAATCTTCTAGCAAGTTAATCTTCAATTGTTGTAAAGACAAATCATGTAATCGAAGATCATTTCCAAACGAATTGGTGATGGTGGGCAAATTAGATGCCTAATTTGTAGACATGAAATTTCTATTCAACATTTCTTATTAAAATTTGATTTATTGAACTGGTTAATCAAAAGATCCATTGATCAATTGGATTGATGATAATTGGTTGATGTCTTGTTGTCAATGTGTTAGGCACGAGCATGTGTTGAGCTAATCCATGATGATTGATTCAACTGAATGGATCTCTAGAATCGACCAAACACATTTTGTATGATCGGATGAATTTCACTTCTTAGGGCTTATTCATGTTTGTTTATATTGTGTTTTTTAGTGCCTAGTGTCAGACATGTGCATTCTTGATTTGATCTCCATGAGAGATTGAAGTAAGCATTCTCTTCGTTTCCTGTCATTTCAAATTATTGCACCATTATAGATGAACTTTGAAATGAAGAATTGATGGTTATTCACCCATAATAGCTTTTGTTATGCCATGGCATTCTTGATGAAAGATGTTGCTTGGTGGAGCTTAAGATTTTGAGAAGATTTCTAACTGCACGAGTGTTTTTTGGTGAGGATTCTATTGGGGTTGTTTGGTTTGGATTTGAAATGCAACCTTTAAATGTTAACTTGTTTTACTTTGATTGCCTTGCCATGGAAGGTTAGAATCAAGCAAGCATCTAGGTTATCGATGAGAACTTTTGTATTTCTAAATTCTAGTTGTGTGTATGATTAAACTTATTTCATTTCAGTGCCATGACGGCATGGACTATTTGAATGAAATTCTCATGCCAAAGCAACATATACTATCTCATAAATGGACTCATTACTTTGTCTGATGTCTTGGATGGAATATAAAATGTTAGCCTTCCAGTGACTCGGTTAGGAGACTAGATGTATTAGATCCGGCCTATGTTAAGAAATGTAGAGGTAGAACTAAAAGGACTTGATTAGAAAGTATTAGAAATGATCTTTTTTTATTAGATTTAAATGTGAATTTTAACTCTTAATATGACACAACGAAGAAAAAGAATTCATATAGTCAATCCCACGTAGTAGGTAAAGGCTTGATGTTGTTGTTGACAGGATGAATTTTTAACTTTATGAATCGTCTTGTTCATCTAGATTATTTTTATTGCAATTTTGTTAAGATAAGAGTCACCACTATTTTAGCTCTTTTCACTAAAAATTTTCCCAATTGGGTGTCATTGTTGTGAGACTATTTTGGATAGTCTCACATAGAATCATCATAAGAGAATGTCATCACTTTGGAATACTGTTAAGTAGGTGTCTTCATTATGAAGCTATATGTAGTTGTGCTCAACCCCATCATTACTTATTATCTTAGCCTTGGTTGTTGGCTTATTTGGCTTTTAGAGCTTGTGCCTTGGCTATTATTAGATATTCATAGGTTGTTAAATCATTAAGTATCTGAACGGTTTGCTTGCTCCATCTATTTAACAAAATAATTTGATGAAAGAAATATTGTAATAGTTTAAAAAAGATATTATTTTATATAAACTTTAGGGTTTAAAAAGATTAAAAATCCTAACTCTTATGGAGCTTTAGTTCTTAATATATACCCTTCTATGCTTTTCTAGAATCGGGCTAAACTTTGAATGAGTACCTTTCTTGGAGATAGCAGACGGTGTGATTGGCTAATCTAATTTGGTAAATGCATGTTGAAAATTCAAAAGAATTTTGTTTATTGGAAGAGCTTTCTAATGTGAAGATATCCGGTTGAGAGACATATCTGTTTGAATAATCCAGTTGATTTGCATGTTGAATTGATATGACTAAATTTATTCTTCTTATGGGGATTCAATTGTGGTTGTTAAAATAATAGATCGTAAATCGATATGATGTTTTTGAGCATTATTAGGCCTTTATGTTTTCTTGATGCAAATCTTAAGCTTATCATCAGGCATTCGGTGCTTAAGAATTGCGTTATAATCTACCTGTTCAATCCATTGAAAGATTGATACTTCTTAGAGGAAGTCTAGAGAACCATATTTGAGTTGAATTCTTGAGTATCTTGAGAAATGCTCGGCACAAAAAATCTGAAACTGTGGGGCGCTAGTGTCCATTGGATGACCAAGATCGATGAGACCCTCATTGATGTTGATAGTTAGGAAACTTGAATTTATTAGGGGAATATTCATCTAGAATTTTTGTTGTAAAAATTTTGGTTAGTATGTGCTATCAACTGATCTAAAATATAACTATCCAGATTGTAATGAGGTTGACAAGAGCTTCTTATTGTTATAGGGAGTTGTTAGGATAGGAAACCCCTTTATGTTGCAAACTATTGTTCCACTTGCCTTTTTTACTATTGGAGAAGTGCCTTAGAAGCATATTATATGATAATATAACATCATGGAGGTTTAGAAACAAATTTGATTAAATTGCAATTTGGCCAGGTATATTGTATGGACCCAAGTTTTGGGCTTTTAAAAAGTCAATGATTATCAACTTTTGAGCATAAAAAAAAGAGAATATTAAGATGGATGCGTGCAAAAATTAGCAATGATTGTGGAATGATTATAGTTGAAGGATGATGGAAGAACCGTCTGCTAAAGATTAAGATAGTGGAAAATAAAAAAGGATCACGGGAAAGGATTTTTTTTATGGTAAAAGGATTTGTGTATAATAGGGTTAACACCTAATATCATTAAATTTTAACAACTTGAGAATGAAGATTCATAGAGCCTACCTCAAATAATTTGGATAAGTTTAATGATGATAATGATTTATAAAATTATGTCAAAAATTGAATGGAACATAAATATAAAGTATGAAGATGTGATGACTATTTTTTAATGAAATTCATGCATTTTACACATCTAAACATTTGTGAGAGAATAAAAGCTTCATGGCCTTATAACCCTGAGAAAGGATGTCCTACACTTTTCTTTGTTGAAGCATTTAAATAGCCTAAAAATTTGCATGTTCGATGGCTGGATTTCTGCAGCAAAAATGTTCTCTTTATTTTTAGAATCATGGCAAGAAATAAACTATAAATAGTATGATGGAAAAATGTTTCTAATAGGGATGGAATGATAGATTACCTTTACTAAAAGAAGAGACATATTGATATTATGATTAGAGGAATTCAAGATTATGATGGTTATGGGGGATTCAATTTTGAGTTATTCAGTGACTTTATAGGGGAATGTAGGGATCATAATATTAAAAATAACGAAAGAATCAATTTGATCCACAAGAATTTATTTGATGTACATGAAGAAAAAATTTGTTAAATATCTGATAAGTTTATGAAAGATTTGTTTGACAAAGCATTGGATAGAACTAGGAAGTTCTTGTAGTGTCTAAAGAACTCTTAATGTTAGTTGGATTGTATCAGATATTGATATTACATCTTCATCATTTTTAATTTATAATGAAACTGCTTAAAAATGATATTCAAAGTGAGATATCTTAATGTACATTATCTTTTGATAGCAGTTCTAATTAATGAAATATTTGTTAAATAAGTAAAATGTTTGATCAACAAAGAAAATATTTAGACGATTATGAGATTAGTAAAACATATGCTAAGTATATGATAAGTAATTAATACATTTTTTGGGGTGTGAAATTGATAATTATGAGGTTATATTACCAGAAGATAAAGTGATGTTTAATAAGTTCTAGAAGTGGTGGATTATTTAGAATAATTATGATATATATAAGGGTATAAATTCTAGAGTTTGTGGGGTGATTGATATGCTGGTGTGCTTCAAGAGTAATTTGGTATGTGAGGCTATCATACAGATTTTAAGCTTTATTTATAAGGCTGCTACTCGACTAACTATTAATTTGAGTATTGGAGGATATGAACTCACTAATAGCCAATTTGAGTGTATTGAAAATGAGATTCTTAAGATGAATTTATTCCAACACTAGTAATGATAGGTTGAAAACTGATTATAAAGTTAGATGAATTAGTCTCATAGGGATTTTGCAAATGAAGCACCTCGATGTAAGCTTTTGATTGATGATAATTCTTATCGGTTATACATATGATGAAATATATGAAAAATTTGCAGATTAGAGAAAATTTTAGAATATAAAAGGGTTTAGAATTGTTGGATGATAGATTGATTATATAATATTAGATTTAATATTAATAATGATCAGTTGATACTATTAAAAGTTAAAGTGATACTTAAGTAAAGTTTGTAGTTTAATTGATAAATTGCCTTAGGAGTATACTATGTGATAATAGAATAGCATAGAGACTTATAGCTAAATTTAATAAAATTATAGTTAGCTTGTATGTATTGTATGGACTAAAGTTTTGGGCGATAAAAATGTTGTTGGCCAAGTTGGACATAGCAGAAGTGTGAATGTTTAGACAGATGTGTGGCAAAATTAACAATAATGGATTATGAAATGATTCTAAGATATGGAAAAATGCCTCATGAGTATGTAAGAAAAGATAGCTGTGAAGAAGTTTCTTTAGAGTACATTATGTGATAAGAGAATATCTTTGGTTACTAAGTAAATTTTATAAAATTGTTGTTTGGTTGAGTATGATGTTGGGCCCAAATTTTTGGGCAGTTAAAAAGTTAATGATGGCCAAGTTGAACATACCAGAAATTTGAATGCTAAGATGGATGTTTGGCAAAATTAGGCATAATTGATTTTGGAGAAGCCTCTTGAGCATATTAGGAAGGATAGATCATTGATAGTGCTTTAGTGCTTCAAGGGTACATTGTGCAACAAGAGAGAGTCTTTCACATAAATATATTAATTATAGTTTGACTTGGTATGTTTTATAGACTTGAATTTTTGAGCTATTAAGAAGTCAATGATGATTAACTTGAGTGTAGCAAAAATGTGAATGCTGAGATGGATGTTTGAGATACTTATCAACGCTACATTGTGGAATGATTATAATAGAAGGATGATGGTAGAAACGTTTATTGAAGGTTAAGATAGTGGAGAATATACTGAGGTGGTTTGAATAGAACAAGGAAGGGTAGAGGAATTAGGAAGGAGGAAGAGTAAATTAAAAACATCATGTATAGAAGTTGTGCATGGGGATTTTTATATGCTAGATTTAACACTTACCAACACTCAACAGGAACAACTGGAATATGTGCTTGACGTCAAATTATTTGGTTAAGGCTAATGATGATGATGATGATAATTTATACCAAAGACTTAGTATACCAAAAATATAAAGCATGCAAATTATGATGAATATCATTGAATGAAATTCATGCATTCTACACATCTTAGCATATGTGAAAAAATATATTATCTAATGCCTTAAACCCTTGAAAATTTTTGCAAGGCACTATTTAGAGTTAAAGTATTGTACTATTCTAAAATTTTGCGTGTTTGTTGGGCTAGATTTTTATGGGGGGAATGATTTTCAAATTCTTTTTTCCGTATTCATAATAATCTCAAGAAAGAAACTATAAACAATGTGATGAAAAAGTATTTCTAGTTGGAATATAAAGGTAGACTTCTTTTATAATGATGATAAGGCATTTTGGTATCAATATTTAAAAATAAAGGAGATATTCGGGATTATGATAAATATTGGAGAATCATTCTTTACTTATATAATGAATTTATGGGAGAATTCAAGGGGTCTTAAGCTAATAAATAAATGAAGAATCATTTTAATTTTATGTAGGAAGAATTTGGTTAGTAGAGATTTTTTGCCATAAAAATTAATTTGTGTATGTTAAAAGTAAGGAAATGATGTTTATATGATTATTATTTAGATTGAGAAGGTATGAGATCCATAAGAATTTTTTTGATTCACTTGAAAGAGAGAAACTGTAAAATGGAATGTTGATTTTATAAAGGATTTTATGATGGAGCATTGGCTAGCACTAAAAAGATGTTGTGAAGTTTCCAAAGAATTCTCAATCATATTTGGATTACATTTAATGTCAATATTATTTTTTATCATTTTTATTGATGATGAAATTTTTTCAGAAGCGCATTCAAATCGAGATACATAGGTGTATGCTATTTTTTAGATGTTGTAGTTCTAATTAGCAAAATGTTCGTCAGAATACATAGAAAGAACAACATAGAAAATAGTCACAAGATTATGACTTATGGTTGGCAGAATCTATATTAAGTATGTGATATGTAATTTATGCATTGTTGTTGGTGTGAAATTGGTAATTATGAGCCAATACTAAAATATCAAGAGATATCTAGGTGTAATAGGTTCAACTAATTAATGTGTTATTTTGAAGAATGATGATACAAATATGGATATAAATTTAAAGTTGGGTTATTAAAATATAGTAGTGCTTCAATAGTATTTTGGGATATGAGAAATAAGAATATCATGGATAGTTTTAGGTTAATTTAATAAACTTCTATTAGACTAATTATGTTATGCGGATTTGAGGATAACCAACTCTCTCATAGCTAATTTGAGTGGTGGAAATGTGATTGCTAAGATGGATGTATGCCAAAACTTGAAGAGATTAGTGGAAATAATTATTGGAAAGTTAGGCTGGACTTAAAAGGGTATTGAAAATGATATATATATATATATATATATATATATATATATATATATATATATATATTATAGATAATATAGTTCTGATCGATAAGACATTTGATGAAATAAATGGAGAATTAGAATAACAAAGAAAGTGTTTAGAAGATAAATGGCTTAGAATTAGCATATTAAAAATTATTTATTTGATAATTTGTAATATTTGTCATTTATCAATCAATATTGTTAGAAGATGAAATTATACTTATGTGTGAATAGTCTCAGGTACTCTTAGATGTATTATTCAAAAGAATGAGGATGGCGTTTTGGGTTATAATTTTATAGTTAATGTTGAGTAGTGTAAATGGAGAAGTACCTCAGGAGTATATTATATTGCGAGAGAACAATATGGAAATTTGCATGTAATTTTTATAAAATTGTAATTAGGCCAAGTATAGTTTATGAACTCGAGTTTTTGGCCCAAAAAAAATCATTGTTAGCCAAGTTGAATGTGATAGGCATGCGGTTGTTAAGATGGATGGATGACAAAATGTTGGATGATAAATTGTGAAATGATTATAGAATATGGAGAAATGCCTAAGGAGTTATACAAGGGAGGATTGGGCAGTGCTTCAAGAATCTATTATGAGGTGAATATCACAATTACAAGTAAATTTTATAAAGTTGCTATTATGTTGGGTATGTTGTATGTTTGGGCAGGTAAAAAGTCAATGTAGGCCAAGTTTAGCATAATGTAGATGTGAATGTTTGGATAGATGTTGGCAAAATTAGGAATGATTGATTGTGGAATGATTATAAAATGTGGAGAAATGCCTTTAGAGTGTATTAATAAGGATAGGTTGTATTGAATTGCCTCTTAAGTATACTATGCGGCAAGAGAATATCATGGAGCCTTTCACGTAAATTTTATTAAATTGCAATGAGGCCAGATAATTTGAGTGTAGCAGAAATAAGAATGTTGACATGGTTGTCGCTAGATCGTGGAATGATTTAGTACAAAGATGATGGTAGTAGCATTTGTTGAAAATTAATATAGTAGAGAATATATTTCGGTGGTTTGAATATTTTAAGAATAGAAGAGTTGGGAGGGAGGAAGAGTATAGACTAAGGGGATTTTTGATTTGATGAAAAAGGATTGCAGAGTAAAAGGAACACGGTATAAAAGAAAAGCAGTTTAAAAATACTTTTGAGTTTGGTTGAATACACTACAAATTAAGGATTTTACTTTTTTTGTTTTTTGGTTGAAGTAAGGGAATGCAAATTAAAATAGCAGTGCATTTGGAACTATAGTTGATTGGAGGTGGCCAAAGGTGAGTGCGGCAAGCGATGGGCGGTGGTCGTTAGGTGATGGCGATCGACTGACATCACTTTTACCCAAGCTATGTATTTGGAATTCACTCAAAATGTCAAATTTCAAATATACTCAAAGTGAACTAGAAGGTGATTTCCTAATGCACTTCCAAAATACATTGCATTTCAAATCTTGCTCTCCGAATGCTCAAAATTTCAAAACCCATGCGTTAACTTTAGCTTCAGAATGTAGCCAACCAAATTGCCCCTAAAAGTAAGTAATTAAATAAATTATATATATATATAGCGCTAATGGATTTGTGTATATTAATAGGTTTAACACCTCACTATCCTCAATAGGAACAATTAGAATCATAAAGTTTACCTCAAATAATTTGGATTGAGCTAATGGTGATGACAATGAAAAATTATGGATGGAATGTTGACATTCCTTTATAATGGAGAATATGCATTTTTGTATCAATATTTAAGAATGACGAGCTGTTTAGGATAATGATAATTATAGTGGAATCAATGTTGAGTTAAACAGTAAAGTTATGAGAAAATGTAATGAATGATAAGCTTAAAAATAACATTAATAACAAAGAATCAATTTGATTTTATCAATATAATTTATTTCAGTGGTAATTTTTGCATTAAAAGTAATTGAATGATGTTTATTGATCTTGAGAAAGTATGTAATTCATAAGAATGTATTTGATTCAAATGAATGAAAGAACTGTGTTGATTTTTTGAGTGTTTATGTGATGAATCATTGGCTATATGTTGTGGGATGTCTAAAGAGTTCTCAATCATAGTAGTATCACATTAAATATTAATATTGTATTTTTTATCTTTTTCTTTATTGTATATGAAATTGATTTAAATAATATTCAAATTGAGATATCTTGATTTATGCTATTTTTAGATGACATTGTTCTAATCAGTGAAATTTTCATTAAAATAAGTGAAAATTTAGAACAATAAAGAAAATATTTGGAAGATTATGGCTTTGGGAATGGCAGAGCATATATTAAGTATCTTATATGCAATTTAGGCCTTTTTTGTGGCTGGGTTCAAGTAATTGATATGTTATTTTGAAGGATAATAATGTAGATAAGGATATAAATTTTAGAGTTGGGTGATTGAATACAAAGTGCTTTAATAGTAATTTGGAGTATGAGAACATCTTGTAGATTTTTAGGTTAAACTTATAAGACTACTATATAATTATACTGTATGGATTTAAGTTTTGCGAGATAACTCACTAACATAACAGCAAATTTGAGAGCAGTGGAAATGAGATTGTTATGATGAATGTATGAAAAAATTGGTGGAAAAATGATTGGGAAGTTAAGTGAATTGGCCTTACAAAGGATATTGAAAATGAGATGACTTTATACTTATTATAGATGATAGTTCTAATCAGTTAAATATCTTATTTAATAAATGGAAATAGAATAACAGAGAGTTTTTAGAAGATAAAAGGCTTAGGATTGATAGATTGATTATTTGATATTAAGCGTAATATTAACTATTATCAATTGATATTGCTATAAGATAAAATGATATTTATGTGTGAAGGACTTTAAGTAATCTCGGATGTATTATTCTAAAGAATGAGTTTACAAATGATGTTATAATTTTATAGTTAATGCTAGTTAGTGTAAATGGAAAAGTGCCTAAGAAGTAACAATGTTGCAAGAGAATTATGTGGAGGCTCACAGGTAATTTTTATAAAGCTATTTTTAGGCCACATGTATTATATGGACTCAAGTTTTGGTCAATAAAGAAGTCATTGTTGACCAAGTTGGGCATTGAAGAAATGCAAATTCTAAGATAGATACATGAAAATATTATGGAGATGATTAATTGCCTAATAATTATAGAACATGCAGAAATGCCCACGGAGTTATAAAAGGGAGGATTGTTTGTGGAGAATTGTTTTAGGAATATGTTACATGACAGCACTATCATGGTTAGTTATAAGTAAATTTATAAAATTGCAATTTTGTTGGGTTTGTTATATAAACATGAATTTTTGGTGGTTAAAAATATTCATTATCGGCAAATTGAGTAAATAATAAATGCCATTGCTAAGATCGTGTGACAAAATTAGAAAGGGTAGATTGTGGCATGATGATGATGCTATTATTTATTGAAGATTTCATACAGTGGATTATAAATTTAGGATGTTTGAATATTACATTGGCAAAAGAGTTTGGAGGGAGGTATAGCAGAACAAAAGTAATTTATATAGTAATTTTAAAAAATATAATTTATATAGAAGTTGTGCTAAAGAATTTGTGTATGATAGTTTCAACACCTAACTAGGGCTGCGAACGAACTTGAGTCGAGTCGAGTCAAGCAAATGCTTGTTCATATTTGAGCTTATTTATTATTTACTTGTTTAAGCTTGGTTTGAACTTGATTTGAGCTTTTCTGTTTGTGTTCAAGTTTGGTTCTTTTAAAATGATAAATGTTCATGTTTGGTTTGTGTTTTGTTCATGTTTAGTTCATTTTGTGTTTATCAACTTTTAAACAAACGAGCATTATCGAGTTATTAATAAGCTTTACTTTCCAGATGTTCGTTATCTTAATAAATGGGTTTTATTGGGCCTACTAACAAATAATTACCTAAAGCCTACCCGCAAATATATCCAGCAAGTGTTTTCGAGCTACAAAAAGAGCCTTTCTATGAATATATCTAGCGAATGTTTTCGAACGACCAACCGAGTTCGTTCATGAACGAACGAGCTCAAATAATGATTCTTCTTATAAACAATCTTGTTCATGAGCACTTTAAGCAAACAATCTAATAGACATGAACAAATACCCCTTGTTCATGAACAAATTCATTCTATTGAAAGAGTATAACATATAAAAATGAAATTAATTTTTTATAAAATAAGAATCATTTATTATAATAAACTAAAAATTATATAAAATTATACCAAATAAAGATTTATAACAGGACTTAATTGATTCTTAATGAGCTTATTCACAAGCTCTGTATTAAAGATTAATAGAGCTTCTTATCGAGCTTGTTGATGAACTTTAATTGAGATTGTTTATGAACAAAAATGAGTTAAACACATAATTGTTGAAGCTTGTTTATTTAACAGTTGAGTATTTTAAAAATTATTCAAATTTATTTGATTACTTGAACAAATGAGTTATAATCAAGCCAAACCACGAGTAGCTTATCGAACACTCAGTTCATTTGCATCCATACACCTAACCACATTTTATGGGAATAATTACAGAATGATGATTCACAAAGCCAACTTCAAATAATTTGGATAAAGCTAATGATGTTGTTGATGATAAATTATGCCAAAAAAATAATGATGCAATCAAGGTTTATTATTTTATTACTATGTTTTAAAAATCAAGGATTATCAAGGTTGTGAGTCTCCTCTGGTTTGCTAGCTCTTTTTGGTTCTTTTGGCATTTATTTGTGGGCTGTTTTGTCTCCTATTGGGCTTGGCCCATTTACCCTTTGCTGTTTGGTGTTTGGAGTTCTCAGTTGTTGGTTTTTGGCTGGCTGTGCCTCTCCTTGCTAGCTGTTCAGCTGCTGGATGTTCGGTTCCTGGGCTGGCCATGCCTTGTTTTTTGAGTTTTTTCCTTGTTTTGATTGGGTGTATGGGAGGCTGTTTGGTTTCCATTTTTTTCCTATTTATAGGGCTGTTTGCTGCTGTTTTAGAGGAGTTATGTGATAATTTTTGGAGCTTGAAACCTACGGGTTTGGAATAGCTTGTGAGCTATTGTCTTCTTCCTCTCTTACTTCTTCTAGTTTGTCTTGGACTTCTATCTCTTTCTTCTTTATCAATGGTTCCCGCCTCACTTGTATCCTTCTTTTCAAAAATATATATAAGTTTTATGGTTGTAAGTTTGTCATGTTATATTGAAAGGAAGTCTTTTGTTTGCAATCTTAGTTGTGTTTTTTAGATTGCATCAAATAATGGATGGAATGTTAGTCATCTTTTATAACAGAGAAGATGTAGTTTTGTATTAATATTTTAGAACAATCAGCACGTTCAGGATGATAATTATAGTGGAATAATCTTAAGCTATGCAATGAAGTTATGGGATAATGTAACGGATTAAAAACTTCACAATAATAATGATAATGAAGTATCAATTTGATTTTATGCCTGAAGAATTATTTTTATTGTGATTTTTTAGCCATGGAAATTAATATGAGAATATAAAAAGTAAAGAAATGGTGTTTATATGTTTTTTATTGGAGAAGGTACATGATCCACAATAAATTATTAATGCACACGAAATAAAGAATTTGTTAAATTTATGTTGAATTCAAGAAGGATTGTATGTTGGCGCATTCACTTGCACAAAAAAATAGTTGTGGTGGTGATAAAGAGTTCTCAATCAAAGTTGTATTATGTTAAAGGCCAATATCAGATCTTAATTTTTGTATTGATTATGAAAGTAATCATAAATGATTTCAAAGTGTGATATCTTGGTGTATGCTATTTGAGAACAATAAAATATTTAATAAAAAAAAACAGAGTTTCAAACAAAAAAATGAAAGAAAAAGTAAATTAAATGAGTTGTTCAAACAAAAAATAGGCAGGAGTGTCCTATCATGTATGGCTTTGGGTTAAATTTTTTCGATTTTATACCTTTTTAATTATTTTAAAAAAAAATCTAGAGAAATATGCCTCAAGCTGGTGACACGAGATGCGATGCTATAGCTTCGGGTACGATCGATGAGTGAATGCGCAATTGTTTAGACTATGTTATATATTTTTTAATTTTAGATCATTTTAATTATTAACAATTTAAATATTGTAAGACATACGCCTCAAGCTGGTGACGTGAGGCGTGCCTTATCCAAGATGAGGCGTACGTCTCAAAAGAAATGCTTGAGCCATACACCTTGATGCATTTTTTCCTCCAAATTATGCTGAGGCGCGCCTTGAGGCATGTCTTGTATTGCATAAATTCTAATAGTGGAGCTAAGTGAAAAATTTAGAATAATGGAAATGGTGTTTAGAAGAAATTTTTTTTTAAGATTAGTGGATAATAGAATGAATATATGATATTTGGTGGAATATTAATAATTATTAATCGATATTCTTTGAAGGTTGACAAGTATGCATGAGTAGTCTTAAATAATTTTGGATGTATTATTAAAAAAATGAGGATGAAAATAAAGACATAATTTAGAGTTAATGTTTGTAGCTTAGTTGTAAAAGTTCCTCAGGAGTGTACCATGCCGAAAAATTGTAATTGGGTCATATATGTTTTTTGTACTTGAGCTTTATATATGTTATTTGGACTTGAGCTTTTACTGACAAGAAAATCATTATTGGCCATGTTGGACGTGGCATATTTATGCCTATTACGACGGATTTGTGATAAAATTAAGGAGTTTTGATTGTGGAATGATTATAAAATACATAGAAATGTCTTATGACTATATAATGAAGGATTAAGTGTAGAGAAGTACCTCAAGAGCATATTATATCACCAAAGAATATCATGGTTACTTACAAGGAAATTTTATTAAATTGCAATCAACATATGTTGTATGGTCATGAGTTTTGGACAATTAATTCAATGATGGTAACGGTGGTTGTTGCAAGGATGTGAATGTTAAGATTGATGTGTAGTAAAATTTATAATGATAAATTATGGAGGAATGCCTTAGGAGCATATTATACGACAATATAATATCATTAACTCAAATTTATTAATTTGAAATTAGGTGAGTGTATGGACCCGAGTTTCGAGTTGTTTAAAGTCGATGATGACCAACTTAAAGCAAAAATGAGAAAGTTGATATTGATGTGTGACAAAATTAGCATGGATATATTGTGAAAGACATGGAGAAAAATGAAGGTTATAGCATCTTTTGAAGATCTAGCTTGGATAGTGGAGAATAAATTCTGATTGTTTGGACATAGCAATGAAGGGCAAAAGAATTAGGAGGTAAGAAGAGTTGACATAATTATATATATATATATATATATATATATATATATATATATATATATATATATATATATATATATATTTGCTAAAGGATTTGCGAAATGAGCATATACGTGAAAAGGTTGGAGTAGCTCCAATGGAAGATAAGATTAGAGAGAGTCACCTTAGATGATTTGGTCATATAAAACGGCGGCGTTCCCATGACCCGGTTAGGAAAGAAGATGTATTGGATTTGACTTATGTTAAGAAAGGTAGAGGTAGACCTAACAAGACTTGGTTAGAAAATATTAGAAATGACCTTTCTTTATTAGATTTAAATGGGAATTTAACATTTAACATGGCACAATGGAGAAAAAGGATTCATGTAGTCGACCCTACATAGTGGGATAAAGGCTTGATGTTGTTGTATTTTTGCTAAAGGATCTATATATAATAATTTAACACCTAACAACCCTCTCGGGAAAAACTGTTGAATGAGGATTCATAAAACCAACCTTAAATAATTTGGGCGTAAATAGTGATGAAGATGATAAATTATGTTCAAAAAAATATTGGACTAGAAATTAAGGTACATTGATGAATATTATTGAAACAAATTCATGAATTTTGCATATCTAAACAACTGTAAGAGAATAATAAGGCTTTGATAAGTTGTGCCACACCTGCCATGGTTGATGTATTGAACTAGTCTAAAATTTGCCATTATAATGACTAAATTTATGTAGGAAAAGGATTTTCAAATGCTTCCATAATTATAATCATCTCAAGAAAGAATCTATAAATAATATGCTGGCAAAATATTTCTAATAGAAATGGAATGGAAGCCTTTATTATATAGAAAGGAATTTTTTGTTATATAGAAAGGAATTTTTTGTGGCAAATTTTAAAAATGAAGATGTTCAGGATTATGATGGTTAGAGAGTTATCAATCTTGAGTTATACTTTAAAGTTATAGGAGAATGTAAATGGTCATAAGATAAAAAATAACAATGATAACTAAGAAATAATCTGGTTTTATGCATGAAGAATTATATAGTGGTGATTTATTTCCATGGAAACCAATGTTAGAATATTTAATATAACGAGATAATGCTTTTTTGGTTTTATGATCTTAAAAGGTTTGTAACTCACAAATTTATATAATGCATATGAAAGAAATGAATTGTTAAATGTGTCATAGTTATGGAGGATTATATGATGAAACATTTGTTGGTACTAAAAAGTTATTGAGTAGCTAAGGAGTTATATATCATATTAGGATTGCATCAATGATCAATATTACATCCTTATGTTTTTGTATTGATTATGAAAATGCTTGCTTAAGATATTCAAATGGAGATACCTTAGTGTAAGATATTTTTATGTGACATAATACTAATTATTGAACTTTTCATCAAATAAGAGGAAAGTTAAAATAATAGAGAAAATATTTAGAAGATTCTGGCTTGGGAGAATAAATGTACATTATTTGCTGGTATCAAATCAATAATGATGGGGTAATATTGTTAGATATATTATTTAGAAAGTGATGATGTTGGTAATGTTATAAATTATAGAGTTAGAGGTTAAGTGATTGAAATATCAAAGTACTATGAGATTTTAAGGTTAATTTACAAGATTGCTAGCGGACTAATTATTCTATATGGATTTGAGTGGTGGAGGATAACCAGCTCATTAATAGCCAATTTGAGTACCTTGAAAGTAAGATTGTTAGAATGGATGAATGAAAAAATTTGTAAGGAATGCTGAAAAAATAATTATAAAATGAGATGAATTGGTGAATGTGTAGAAATGCATATGTTAGTATGAATGTGTGGTAAAATTGATGATGGATTATGAAATGACTATATAATATGAAGAAATATCTCGAGAATATATAACGAAGGATATGTTATGGATAAATGTTTTGAGAGTTACATGATAAGAGAGTATCATAGTTAAAAGTAATTTAATTTGATTACAATTAGGCTCAATATGTTATGATTGATGCTTGATAAAATTAGGAATGATAAATTGGGAAAAGAAAGCCTTAGGAGAGTATTGGAAAGGATAGGTCATGTTGAATTCTGTGGGCTCAAAAAATTCGGCCCCGACCTCCCCCTGTTGCTTTTTCGGGGGAGTTTTAACGGATTAAGTTCCGGGGTAAATTTTGGGAAGGCAGATGGGTTTGTAGATAAGATACTACCCAGAGATTTTGCCCTCATTTTGCGAGGACTTTATGATCTGAGTTTTGGTTTTGTATTGGCGCATGCCCCTATAGTTAATTACCCCTCTCACTAACGAGAGAGAACTTTATGATCTTCTAAAACTTAGGGCGAAATTTTTGGGTAGTATCTTATCTAAAACTTAATCTGCCTTCTGAAAATTTATCCGGAACTTAAATGCGTTAAAACTATTTCCGTCAACAAAAGAAGGCATGAAGAGGCTGGGGTGCGAGTTTTTGGTGCCCACAATGAGGTTGAAAATAGAATTCAAAAGAGCTTCACACCTAAATATTTGATTCAAACAATTCATTAGGGTTCGACCATTATATAATCGAATTGAAGTTCAAAATAGAACTTCATATTCAAACTTATATTTCGACCTTAACTTTCAATAGAGGAATTGGTTTTGAACATAGATTTATTATTAAATAATTTGGATCCTTAGATTGTATCACAATGTTACAATGCCTATCGCCATATGTTACATTTATGTTATTGCAGTCGATGTTATGCCTTTTGTATAATGATGTTATAATATCTTTAACACAGTCTATTCTATCTGCCATTGTTCATATTATATTGATCTTCTACTATGATTAATGCTCCAGAAGTAGCACTTTTCCATTGGATGAGGTTAAAACCTAGTTCGACCTTGATCGAATTGTTCAATCTTCATTCTAACTTCTTCAGAACTTTTGTTGAATCAATTTCAATTTTTTTTACTCAAGCCCTATTTGATTAGATTTGAACTAAGATCAAACAAGGTTCAAACGTAGCTAAAACTAAAATCTTCTAACCTTTCTGAAAGTTTGATCGAACTTTGTCATGAACTTTAATCTTCTAACCTTTCTGAAAGTTTGATCGAACGTTGTCATGAACTTTAATAGAATCACTCAACATTTTAGCATAAACTCAGTAATAGTCTTCTTTAACAAATCATCACATAAATTAAATATATTTATTACGATTACTTAAATCACAAAAACATACAAAGAATTAAATCGGAACTAGATCAAACAAGGTTCAAACGTAGCTAAAACTACAATCTTCTAACCTTTCTGAAAGTTTGATCGAACTTTATCATGAACTTTAATAGAATCACGCAACATTTTAGCATAAACTCGGTAATAGTCTTCTTTAACAAATCATCACATAAATTAAATATATTTATTACGATTACTAAAATCACAAAAACATACAAAGAATTAAATCGCTTACATGAATTAACAGGATGATGGTTGGCAGTTAGCTATACAACTTCTAAAACCATGAACTTTTGCTCCAAAGCGGTTGCATTTGCTTTGCACCTCATTTTTTTACCCTTGACGATCTTTAATTTTGACATTTTTAGTTTTCGCTAATAGTGTTAGAGCGATAATGGCCCTTATTTATTCAGGTTTATTCCATGTCTCCGTATAGCTACTAAATCTTTCATAGTTTGAACTTAATCATGCTTCCTGAGTGTCAAATTTGGAACATAGGCTGTAGTAGTTAACAATCCCATCAAAAGCTACACCTGATGCATGCTTACTTTGAAAACCCACTACATCAAACCTTTTACATTTGCATGTATTCCTTTGCAAATCAATTCTACTATCAAGATCATCATCAAACACATGCAGTTCAAATTGGCTAATTGGATAGACAATTAATGCTTAAGACTTGGTCAAGAGCTTGCTTAATGCTTCCTGCTTGTTCTATTTTGAAAAAATGGTTTTTACATTTGTTGCGGTGATACACCTGTACACCTTTCAAAGATCCATCTTTGTGTTGTGTATCTTAGCAGCTCTAATAAGATGGGTATTGGATAGAAATGTGCACTTTTGATAACATTATTAAAATTCTCTGAAATATTAGTTGTCATTAAATTGTATGAGTTCTTAAAAAAAGGAAAGCATGAGTCCATCTTTCAAAATCTACTTCATGCTTTAGGCAGCAATAGTTGAATTCTTAATTCTAATTTTGTCAAAATGTTAGTGGAAGCTTTGGATGTCAAGTGATATTCACCAAATCAAATCCACCACTTAATTAAATTTGAAATAAATAAGTGTAATTTTAGATATGCATGATACATTCTTATTTCAACCAAGATATTATAAATACAAATTACCTAGAAATATTTTGCAACGGTATCTTTTACCTTTTGAAATCCAAAGAAATCTTCTTTGTCCCTAAAAGGTACAACTTTCATATCAATGTTTGCTCTTTCGGAAAATTCAGCAATAAGCATATCCATGCAATGGTGTAGACTGACTTTTATCTCAGAATTTATTGACTTGTCTGCATATTGAAACTGAGGATTAATGTAGTATCTGTAGCATGCAAATGGCGATGGAGCTCTAGCTCCCACGTATTGTCGATAATATCCTATATTTCCCAATAGCTTGCCTCAACTCCTAAGTTATAGGCAACTCCTTCACTTTATCCATTGCATTGTATATAACACACATACTAGGCTTCTTCTCTGCAACTATCCTTTACACTAGAATTGGTTACCCAACTAGAATTTTCACTCAAAATAATATTTCTAACTTATTTTCCGTCAATGCTCCTAGCCCAAGCACAATTCAACCGTTAAGTGGAAGTAAGCATACCCTTTAAAGATTGCCTTGCCTTCAATATACTTTGTAGTGTTGGGTAAGCTGAAGTAATTCTGGTTGAATCAGGCTATATGGGAGTTTTATTCTTTGAAAACTTACTCGAAACTCGCCTACAGAAATATTTGTATATGAATTTACTTATCTTCTTCGCTTTACTCTTGTGATATGGAAACTCGCTTAGCTTCTTAAGAAGGAGATGTGTTACAATATATGGTACAGGGTGTCCACTATAGGTTCTTTTCTTTTTCTTATCAATTTGGCTAAGACTGTGATAGGAAGTAGATGCACTTTCAACCAAATCAGCGAATGACTCAAAGAAATTTGGGAAGAAGAACACTCAAGAACAATTTTTTATTGCAAGAACTATGAAGAAAAATGTAAGATATAATTGGATCTTCAATTGGAGAGGAAGATCCAACTCTCTCAAATGCCTAGTTGTCGGCTAGAGCTCTCTCACCTAAGCAAACTTCAATTTCAGCAAACAAAATATAAAAAACTCAACCTTAGGATAAACAATCTACTTAAAGCATGCAAAAAAACATAGCAAATCCGAAAACAACTCTCTCCCTTTGAATTTTCCCTCCTAGTTGCCCCCCTTTCCTTTTTAAAAATTCCCTCGAGCCCCACCCCCAAAAGGGATAGTATTGAGCAAGGCGGAACCCTGTTTCGGGATTCAATAGGGCGGAGCCATGTTCTGCCTCACATAACATTTGGTCGGTCCAGGAGGGACCAGTTCAACAATACCTCCCTCCTAAAGACCCACCTTGTCCTTAAGGTGGAAATATGGAAACTGTTACTTCACCCTCTCGTATAGCTCCCTTGTGGCGTCATAGTCGGATAGGTTATTCCATTTTATCAACACTTCTTTGATCCCCCTCTCCTTGTCGTACCCCTTTTAGCTGCAATGGTTTCAACACCATATCCAAATCTTCTATCAGTGTTACGGGTAAATCTGAGCTGGATGCATGGTCCCCGATTGCTCTCCTTAATTGTGACACATGGAACACCAGATGTATAGTAGCGATCGGGAGTAACTTCAATCGATAAGTCACTGCTCAAATCCTCTTAGTATCTCATAGGGACCAAATTACCTCGGGGCCAGATTCTCATTCCTTCTGTTAGCTACCGTCATTTGCCTGTAGGGATAAAGCTTCAAGTATATCCTACCACCTATCTCAAACTGCACGTCCTTCATGTGCCCATCCGCCTAGTTCTTCATGATTTGTTGTGCCCTCAGCAAATGCCTTTTCAATTTAGCCAACACCCTATCCCTCTCCTCCAAGTACTGCTCCATCGAAGAGACTGGTGTGCTGGTCTGCCCAAAATGCATCAAGGGAGGTGGGTCCCTTCCGTACAACACTTTGAAGGACATCATCTGTGAGGTTGAATGATATGAAATGTTGTACTAGTACTGTGCCTATGCCAGCCACTTGGCCTACAGCCAAGGTGCCTCCAAAACAAAACATCGCAAATATGTCTCTAGGCTCCTATTTATCACCTTCGTCTGCCCATCCATCTGGGGGTGGTGAGCGGTGCTCCTCTTCAATATTGTACCCTGCAGCCTTAATAGCTCCCTCCAAAAATGTCTGAGGAATAACTTATCTTGGTCGGAATAGATTCCTATATCCCAAGCAATCTGACCACCTCTCTGATGAATGTTGATGCCACTTTCACTGCCGTATATGAATGTCGTTGGGGAATAAAATAAGCATACTTGTTCAATTTGTCCACCACCACCAAAATTACTGTAAACCCTTCAGATATGGGTTACCCATCTATAAAATCCACGGTGACCTGCTCCCACACTATGTCTAGAAGTGCTAGAGGTTGCAGTAACCCTTTCGAAGCCATGGCCATGTATTTACTCCTCTAGCACACCTCACATTTAGTCACCATCTCCTCTGCATCTTTATGCATCCACTTCCAATACAACTTTGCTGCTAACCTCCTGTACGTCTTCTGCATCCCTGAATGACTCCCGACAGCTCTCCGGCAGAACTCCTGCAAAATGTGACAAATATGGACCGAGGTCTATGACAACACAAATCTCCCCTGGTACAATAGTCTCTCCCTCTCTAGAGAATAGCCATGGTGGCTACTCTCATCCCTCAACAGATCCGCCCTAATCCCCCTCAGCTTCTCATCCTAGAAACTCTCCCCCTTAATAGCCCCCCAATTTAACATCAATGGTACCGAAATGGCTAACTTCTTAAGCTCTCCCATGCATCTGGACAATGCAGCAATCGCCTTGTTCTCTAGCCTTAACCTATAATGAATATCGAAATCATATCCCAATAGCTTAGATAGCCACCTCTAGTGCTTCTCGGTCACCATCCTATGCTCTAATAGGTACTTCAAGCTCCTTTGGTTGTTGACCTATACAGTAGGTTAAAAAAATATAAAATAAAGGGAAATCATCACATACCTCTGGCGAAGCATGCTACCCATCCCGCGAATCCTACAGAAATACCGCCGCAGCTACAGTAATCATGCTCTATTCATTCGGCGCCGAAATGTCGTGTCTTCTGCGATCTTTGCTCAAGATGAGGACATCCCGCTCTCGTCATTAAAAGCCGACTAAATGAAGTCTTATGTTCGATTTTTCTCCCACAGCCGAACTCTAATTCCCGCAAGCCATCGTAAGCCTTGCAGCCACTTCTGATCCCTTTGAAGCCCCCGTCATCTCCTCCCACACCCGTCGCCTGCAAGCCGTCGAACTCCCGCCTCCTTCGACATCGTTCCTTTCCCATTGGATTGGAAGTTGCGGCATTTTGATCGGAAGTAGGGACGGGAGATCGCTCGCTGTGAAGGTACCTTTCTCCCGATCGCGTGCTTCTTCGGCCCATCGTCGTTGTCCGACTTCGCTCCTCTGACGACGTCCCCTTCCTGTCGATCGGAAGTTCTGACATTTTGATCGAGAGCAACAGGGGAGCCCGCCTGCTGTGAAGGTAACTTTCTCTCCTTCGTGTGCTTCTTCGATCGTATCCCGTAAATCCGTCGAGCCAGAAAAGTGAAGGGGGAGAATGATTAATTGAAATTAATTAAAATTAATTATATAATTAATTTTAACTAATTATAATTAATTATAATTATTAATTACAATTAATTTAATTAATCATAATTAATCTTAATTAGACTGATTTATAATTAATTATAATTAATTATTTAATCACAATTAATTATTATTAATTAACTAATGTTAATTAATTATAATTAATTGAAGTTAAATATAATTAATTATTTTAATTAATTATAACATTTATAATTAATTACATTAATTAATTATAATTAATTATAGATAAATATAATTAATTATAATTATCTATTATTAATTATATTTAATATAATTAATTATAGTTAATTAATTAAGTATTATTATTAATTATGTTTAATGATGATTAATTATATTTAATTATAATTAATTACTTTTAATTATGATTAATTATAATTAATTAATTATTAATTATAATTCATAATAATTAATTACTTTTAATTATGGTTAATTATAATCAATTATGATTAGTTATAATTAATGATATTAATAATAAAAAAAGAGAAATGCAATGATCTTCTCCTGTGCCTCGATTCACATGCCAACCTCGCCGGTCGCCAAGGTATAACTTTTCGATCTCTAAAACTCCGAGAGCCCGACTTCGACGCTTGCAACGCGTCGAAACAACCACATATACACGTTTTTCTTAGCGTGGTGGGAGGGAGTTCGTCGTGGTGCTCTCGACGAATCGGGTAATCACCTAAAACCTCATTTTCAGCGTTTGTGGCGTACCGAAAAACCGCCTATACACGCTTTCCTAAGCGTGGTGAGATGGGAACCCGGTGCGACTCCTACGACGAGGTGAGGACACATAAGTACCCGCTCGCGAGGAAACTACTTTTCTTTTGCAACAGGTACATTTGAAGACCCATACACGCTTCCCTAAGCGTGGTGGGGGGGACGAAGTAAATACGACAGGGGTGTCCGAGGACATCTACCATACACGCTTTTCGTAGCGTGCCCGGTTTCCCGTAGTTTCCCCTAAACGGGGGTGACGCCGGGAGGCTATCGAAATTTCGAGTTAACATAAGATTGCACTTGGACTTGATTTGGACTCAAATGAACAGTGGACTAGTGAAGTTGAACTCAAACTTGAACAAATGCAAATGATTATGACTTGAACACAACATCAAAGCTAAATCAAATTTAATCAAATGATGTTGGACGGAAAGGGACTCAAATTTGGACTCATATTTGAACTTGAACTCATCTTGGACTTGAAAAGAACTTGCAAACATTGAATCTAAACTTGAAAGAACAATGACTTGAAATTGCAACTTGGGACAAAACATTACTGAGCTTGATTTAAACATGAAATGAGCATGGTGGACTTTGGAACTTGAATTGCACAGGAGGTTTGTGAGCTCAAACTTGAGCTTGATTTGAACAATCAACAATGAGTTGAATGCAAGCTTGAACTGGATGCAAAAGGACTCAAACTCAAATGAATTACGATGAACCTAATGTGAACAAGCAAGAACTCAAATGAGCTTTAAAGAACTTGAATTTGAATGAAGCATTTGAGTGGAATCAGACTTTGGTTTTAATAAATGAGTAATCAAGATATATAGAGGCTCAATGAATGAGTCCCAATGGATTAGGAAAATCTCCTACCTCCCTACCACCAACAACAATCCAAGTCCACGAAGGTGCATCAAAGAGAAAGATCATAGACAAGTGAACTCGAATCTGATCACAAGAGACTTGAACAACATGAAGTCTAAAGAACTTGGATGGAATCCACAGGATTGTGCTTTGGATAAATGGGCAAAACAAAGTCTAAATGCATCATGATCATTCAAGTGAACAACAAGTATTCAATTACCATAATGACCTTCACCGATTAGCAAGAATGTGCAGTCTAATTGCAAATGGAAGCACAAGGATATTTCAGTGAACCTTACAACACACGTGCAAGATGAGTTACTCACAATTGAAGATGAAAACTAAGTAATCATCAACAAGAAAAAAGGAGGACTTGTGAGCTCGAGCTTGAGCCATAATCAAGAAATCAAACCTAAATGTTCAAATTAAGACAGTAGTAGAATCCATATATCTCACTCATAAGAGCAAGTGATATGAACTTGATTAGTAAGGACAGCTGCAATGGGGATATTCATGAAAGATAGACATATGAATGTAGAGATGTCTCCATTATCAATAATGATTCAATATACAAGCAAATACATCAGACCTCGCAGGTAGTGAAGCTTATGAATACATCTATCTTATACAACTTAGGATAGAAATACAGTGAATATAGCAACGCTATGCGATTAGCATCAAAATACAATAAGAGATATAGCAAATGCAAACACACCTACAGGTTGTCGTAGCAGTTGTAGGAGGCTCGTCGTGAGTACAACATGTTGTATACGACTAAACATTAAAAAGCTTCATCAGATACGAGCTTCTACGAGCTGCTGTAAAAGACCCGTAGTACACCCAACCTATTATCCACAAGCAAAAATACAAAGTGGATACATCAAATGTGAGCTCCTACAAGTTACTGTAGAAGACCCGCAATGCCACACTGTCGGATCTGCAGCACTCGTACAAACAGACAGAAGGCGTCTACGAGCTCCCAAATAGAGCGTCTCATATGTTCTACTGGCAGTTTCTCGCACAACTGAAATATCTCAAAAATGCCCCGCACATACACCTTAATTTGTATATATATAGGTACACAAAGGGGGTAAGGGCAATGATAATACCCGCATGGGCTCCGACGAGCGTGTTATTGGTACACGTGATGTCTAGGGATGCTACATGGGCCAGTAAATTTGAACCCGATCCTCTTAAGCGGGTAAATAGGAGTTGACAAGGTTCAATAAATAATTATAAAATGCCCCCAAATACTCGCATGGGCCTTGGCGAGCGTGTTATTGGTACACACGTGATGTCTAAGGATGCTGCGCGGGTTAATAATTGAATTTTAGTTCGAGTCCGATCCTTCTATGCGGGTAGGTAGGAGTCGACACAGCTCGAATCATTAAATAAATATACGGTCGTGAGATCGACCGGGATATTTATTTTATACATTCATATTAGGCCTTTAAAGTTTATAATCAAGAGAATTTACTTACAATGGCATAAAAGCCTACGAAACCGGATCCTCTGTTGACAGCTCGATAGAGTCAACAAGGTTCAATCCATAAATGTAAACGACCCCAAATACCTCGACGATGGCCGCGTTGACAACAAATCTCAACCGGAGGGGTTAACACCAAATATTTCAATTGCCTCCCAAACTCTACAAAATCAAAAAAACTCCAAACTCCAAATAAATCCAAAAATCCCAAATCCAAAAATATTTAAAATTGAAATCCAACCATCAATCACTTAAAGCAAAATTCATCCATCCTCCGCAACAGTTTGCCGAGGTGGACAAGTTGAAAACTACTTCAGCTCACATAGAGCTAATGCCTAGTCGAAAATATTACTAGGATCTATTCTCAAACAATCTCCTGCCAGTAAGGGCGTGGTACGTGTCCTCTAACCGGCAGTTTCGCTGCCAAATAGCACTGCAGGATAAACAGTTATGATCCGGGGCCCTCTGAATCGAGTGATTTTGCCGCCAAATGGCACCACAAGATAACGGTTATGGCCAGAGCCAATACGTTCCTTAATGACATGAAATCCTTGAGATATGAATCAATATGATATAATCGATAGGGCAGAAAGCCCTCTATTAGCTAAGGTGGATTCAAATTTGTCCCCTTAGACAAACATCCCCCAGGTCTATAAGGTACCATTGGACGAAGCAACCCATGTCTGCCGACAAGGATCCTTCTGTCAGGTTGGGCCGACTACCTCCTCTAACTAAGTAGACCAGGGATTATGATGGCCCGGGACGACGGAACCATGGCATCTTGATCGGGTCCATCATCCATTACCCTACCATCCGCTTTAAGTGCAAGATGATGAAATTTTTAATTTTAAATATCAATCCCTCAATCTCTAAACTTCAAACCCATGCTGCTACTATATGCCAGATAACACGTATCTTTACGTATCTGATTGACGACTAGCCTTAATCGAAAGTTCTCTCTCGTTATCAGGAGAGGTAATTAACTATAGGGGCTTGCGCCTATAGGAAACCAGAACTCATATCATAAAGTCCTCGTGAAATGAGGGCGAAATCTCTGGGTAGTATCTTATCTACAAACTCATCTGCCTTCCAAAATTTACTCTGGAACTTAATCTGTTAAAACTCCCCCGAAGAAAGCAAAGCGGGTGGAGGCTGGGGCCGAATTTTCGGAGCCCACATTGGTCTATCTTAATGATGAAATGTCGGCCCAGCAAGTACAACCGCCACTTCTAAATGACCAACACAATGACCATCGACTCTCTCTCATGGACTGACTTCAGCATAACTTTGGCTGTCAATACCTGGCTGAAGCAAGCTATGGGCCTCTAATTCTATGTGAGGACCGCCTCCAATCCATATCCTGATGTATCGATGGAATGCATCATGTTATAATAGGAAGGGAAGATACCTACATTGAAAAGAATGGGGTTCTCATAGAAAAATCTCCTGATGTCCGAAAAGAATGGGTTTCTCATAGAAAAATCTCCTGATGTCCATAAAGACACGTTTGTAGGGTGACCCTTGCGATCATTGGAGACAATATTTGCAATTTGTCCATTACCTATCTCCCTCCCTTTCACCCTTCAAATTGATCATGTAATGATCCATGCGAATAGTTGAACCTTGCTAGACATGGTGGAGGAAAAGTTGGCGAGTCTCAAACACTATGCTCACTCCCATAATATGAGACTACATCAACTCTATCATCGAATTGTTGCTCCAAATGATTCGACATTGTCAACTTATTCATATATGATTGATTCTCTTTTGCTATTTCTAGCAGTTTGGCACATTGTGTCATATTTTTGTGAGATCTAAAGGGGTATTCCTTCACTTATAATGTTACCTTTAATTAGCTTGCCATAGTAATTGCACTTCAAATATACATATGTTTTATTTCTTCCTCAAACATCAACTTGCATGCTATGTTTTCATGCCGAGTCCTTTCTATAAGCCATTGTGGATTTCACTTTGCCTTCAACCATTTCAAGTAAAACCCCTAGAATGGAAAATTTGATTCAAATATGGGAAAATGAAAACATTCAAAGCAATAGACATCCTAACTAAGCCATTCAAAAAAATTAAATTTACCCAAACCAAAGAAATTAGGATTTAGAAAATTTAACCCTTTAGAGAAAAAAATTAAAGGCGCAGAATTTGGCGTGTTACTTCACGTGAAGAACAAAGAGCTTTTCATCTTGCTAAGTTGTTTGCGTGTGTGCGTTTTAGGTAGGTTAATAAGTTCAATTTATATATATATATATATATATATATATATATATATATATATACACGTGTGCTTTAGCTAGATCGCTCAAAATGTGTGCCTCAATGTGATTTTCACCTAAATTAAGCTGAGGCACGCATCGGGTAGCGCAATTTTAAATAATGTTGCAATACACTTGCCCCTAATACCCCTTACCTCCCTCATCACTTCTGCCTGTCACTTCACTCGTCTTGCATTTGCGTAATTGTAGTAAGAATTCAAGCTATTGTTTATGTACCTACACATTGGACCAACCTAACGTGCCAGACTTCCATGCAGAATGCCCACTCATCGTTGCTCCATGGTTCATATTTCAGTGCATTTAAACCGTACTTCAATAAGCACGTGCCAATGCATTTGATTTCATCCAACCAAATGATTCCTGCATTTTTGAAATATATACATTTTAGTTAAACTGCATTTTTAAAATACATTTTTTTTAAAATATTCAATCAAACAATCCCTAAGAACAAATGAGATATTTTAGATTATGATAGTTATAAAGTAATCAATCCAATATTATACAATGAAAATATGGGCAATTGTAATGGATCATAATCTTATAAATAATGTTGATAACTAAGAATTAATTTGATTTCATACATGATGAATTATCTTGGTGGTATTTTTTTTCCTATGGAAATTAAATTGAGTGTAGAAACATTTGATTTAGGAGGATCTCAAAGTCATTGAACTCGCTTTTGAGATAATTGCAATATCAGGCTAATCAATCAAAATTTATATGATGGATGATCGGCTAATGTCTTTTTTTGATATGTTTCATGGTTCAATGATCCAGGGATTTATGGGAGTGACCGACGGGAATTTGAGCCATCACGAAGACTGGCTCTGCCTTCCATTCCGCAGGAACATCCGCACAGCTCTTGGGCTAGCGCAGGTGGTGGACAGGAAATGCAGTCATCCAGCAAAATGGCTTCGCCCTCGTCAGTGCAGCCAAAGCCCCACCCCTCTGGGAGAATGCAATCACAAACAAGGCCTAATCCATATGATAGGAGGTTTCATTGAAGGAGTGTTTTCTACCCAAAACTCAAATCAACTGTGAACCGCATTGTATTCTCGATAGTCAGGATGAGCAACCGACGTCTTATTATCCCTTGATGATTGGTTTATCTTACAGTTTGTATACACTTCTAACAAATCTATATTTACTTGGTACTGGTTCTCTCTTTGCATAAGACATCAAACTACAGATTGCGGTCGTTTCAGTATAGTCAGGAGCATATTAATTTGTCCATTTTAATGGAGGATTCTATTGCTCTATTATTTGTCGTTCTCGGATGCAACGTTACGTCGTCTTGTGCAGCTGCATGTTGATCTTGATTGATACGACACCAATTTTGTAGGTAAGCTCATGCATTTTGATAGGACATCAGCCAAAGGTTCATTATTTTATTTTTGGGGGCATTTTGATTAATTAAGATAAACTCATATGCATATATAATATATAAGTTTTAAATTCAAGATCTTTTAGTTGATAGTTAAAACTCTCAACTAATAAATCAAGGTTAGCTCTCAACATTTTTATGATTCTTAATACTATATATATATTAAACTCAGGCATTCAATATCCTATGCTACATGAACCTAAATTAGGGCTCCAACAACCGAATTTGCTTATTACAACACGAATGCTCTCATTATAGAACATATGGGGTGAGATCTCATAAGTGTGGTTACTTCGTTTATTTTTTTATTATTGGATATTTAGTTCAATTAAGATAAATTTATACATATAATAAATATACAAATTTGGAACTCATGACCTTTTATTTGGTAGTCAAAATTTTTAACCAACAGATCAAGATGAGTTGTGTCTACTTCGTTTACTTGGCACGCTACCCATAACTTCAATTTGCATGTGCAGCTCGACATTTAATCATTTAATCATTTGTTACTAGAACAATATGGAAAAAGTCATAGCTATTAGAAGATTAATATTAGCATTTATTTCTTCAAGAATAAATTTTTCTAGACTAATCAGACAATAGTCAAGACCTTCCTTTACTATAGCCCCCAGTTGAACAATGAAAAATAATTAGTAAATCACAAATCTCAAAAGGGAAATGTTAGGTAGCTTTGATATATGGAGTCAGATGCATAAGCTCTCTATGCTCTGTGCAAAAAGTTATCCTCCTTTCAATCTGCTTCACTTTCCCTAAGGCAGCTGGAAGAACTCAAAACATGTACAAACAATATGCTTCATGATTAATTGTGATTGTTAAGACTAAAGTTGCAATAGACTTACTACCCCTAGCATCACTTGCAGCATAGTGTTGGGCCATCTGCAAATGAGGCCATAAGAGCAAGAGTCATGGCAACATCAGACATTTTATTCGTGTGACATCAATCACTTGCTTTCAAGTTTCTTCCTTTCGAAGGATTTATAGGTGGGTCATTAATAGTGATGTGGCTCAGACCATAAAACTCTGGCTCCCAATCATATCACCTATTACAAAAGAACAAATTGAGTTTCATTTGATATAATTTTGATATTTGAAAGTTGAATTTTCCATTAATTTAATAGAGCAAAAAAATGTACATGTGGGTTCATGCATGTATGAAAACATTTATAAGTAACCTCTCTCATCAAAACAATAAAAGTAGAGGGAGAGCACTATGAACTATAATGATCCATGACCCATCACATTTCAAAAAGAAAAAAACTAACAAAAAATGACCACTCAGCTGTAAGAATGGGGTTCACAATATGCTTATAGCAAGCACCAACAATGTCAACTTGTTGACCTTCGGATCATACCCAAAGGAAAACAACAAAAAAAAATATAAAATATATGCATACCTATGCGCAAATCTCGCTCGTATCCCGCTCAGGTCGCTACCGTCATGTCCCCAGTCTGCAAACGCGCCGAAGTCAGAGTCGCCCATACCCGCGTGCGGAGATCTCCTCGATCGCTGGCCTCGTTCGCGTCGTTAAATACCCGAGAACTTCAAACCGCGGGGAGACCGCACTCGATCCCTTCCTCTCGCAGAGACCACGACCTTCTTCTCCACTTCGACTCTCTCAGCCCAATCGAAGCCCCCAGTTGGTCGTGAGATCCCTGCAATCCATCCCGACCTCCAACCAAACTCCCATTCGCAAACCTCTGGCCTCCGACTTCACCTGTTCGCAAACTCCGATCCAAGCTACAACCCACGGCCAAACTCCAATCTGTCTCTACCCTCACAAGCAACCAGAAAAGAGAGAGAGAGAGAGAGAGAGAGAGAGAGAGAGAGAGAGAGAGAGAGAGAGAGAGAGAGAAGGACCGACCTACCTCTCCAAGCTGCCGACTCCGCTCCTGCCGCGACTAAGCCCGTCAGATTAGACGCCCAACTTCAGTATCCAGCTCGACGTGCCCTTGTCGAACTCCACCAACCCCGTCGCCCTATACCCGCCGAAGTCCAGGTCGAACTCCTCAGACTTTTGCCCTAGTCCCGATCCAAGGAGCGGAAGTTACGACCTTTTGAACGGAAGCAACTACGAGAGCTGCTCTCTGTGAAGGTAACTTTCTACCCTCTCATGCGCTTCTTCGGCCAAGTCCAGCAAATCTTGCCGAAGAGAAGGAAATGAGGACTTAACTCTCTGAGAGAGGATTTAGCAAGAATCATGCTCAAAATTCACATAAATCCTGTTCAAATGTCGCATAAATTTTGTAGTCCGATAATCCTAATCCTAATTGCGAGTAATTATCAATTTATTATAATTAATTAGTAATTAATTTTAACTAATTTTAATTAATTAGTATTAATTATAAATTAATTATTATTAATTGTAATTAAGTATGATTAATTTTAATTAATCATAATTGATTAATCATTAATAATAATTAATTATTATTAATTATAATTAACCATTATTAGTTATAGTTAATTATATTAATTATTACGATTGATTATAATTAATAAAAATGCAAAAGAGACCCTTCTCACTTGCCTCGGTCCACGAACCAACACCTCTACCCTGACGCTTGCAAAGGTATAACCCTCCAACCCTAAAACTCCGAGAGCCCGTTCTCGTCGTTGGCGGTGCACCGGAAAACCGCCTATACACTCTTTCTTAAGCGTGGTGGGATGGGACCCCGGTGCGGCACCTACAACGAGGCGGGTGATCACCTAAAATCCTGTTCTCGGCATTCGTGTCGAGCCGTCAAACCGCCTATACACGATTTCTTAAGCGTGGTGGGAAGGGAACCCGGTGCGACACCTACGGCGAGGCGGGTAGGTCCTATGCACGCTTTTCTTAGCGTGGTGGGAATAATCTTAAGTATCCGTATGCGGCTCTGTACCTGCGGGGAAACAACTGCTCTTCTTTTCAGGTACATTTGAAGACCCATACACGCTTTCTTAAGCGTGGTGGGGATTGAAGACTTTACACGGCCGCGGTGTCCTCGAAAGAGGGCACCTACCATACACGCTTTTCTTAGCATGGTAGGAAAGGCCCAGTTTTCTCGTAGTTTCCCCTAAACGGGGGAGACGCCGGGAGGCTGCCGAAATTTCAGGTGAAAATAAAACTGCACTTGGACCTGATTTGAATAAATTTTGGACCGCAGGGGACTTGTGAACCTTATGCAATTGATCTAAATGAATTCAAGCCTAAATGAATTTGAACTTGAATAAATCATAAAGACTTAAACTTGCAAAGGACAAACAAAGGACTCGATTTGGAGAATGAACTGAACATAAATTTGAGCCTAAATCAAACTTAAATGAACTCAAATCTAAATAAAATTGAACATGAATTTGGACTTGTAGCAAATGACAACGAATTGAATTCAAACTGAACTCAAATTGGAAGAAAATGTGGACGACAAGGACTTGTGCTTTGAACTTAAATGAACTTGGTGCGAATAGTTTTTACTCAAACTTGAACATTTCAAGAGATTTGAACTTCTACTCCAACTCAGTATAGAACTTGAAACTCAAGTTTGAACCTGTCTTGAACTTGATTCTGAGTTGAATAGCAGGGAACTTGTTACATACATAAAATAATGAATTGAAGTAAATCTTGAGCATTGAATGACCAATATGGAATGTAGTGCAAGGCTTAAAATAAGACTTGTTATGTGGCAAGATGACAAAGTCGATCACGGAAGCAAGGATCAAGGAGAAAATATAATGATGTGCTTGTACCCAATGATACAAGACTCCTAATATTGGGAAGTGATCATATCAATTGAAATGCAAATTCCAATCAGCAAATGAATCAAGTTCATCTCGTACAATTCAAGTCATTATTGGAAATAAAGAAGTTGCAAGTGGAGTCTACTTGCAAGCAATCACGGTTTCATGACAAATCAATTCCAAATGCATTCAAATGAATACCTGAAAATGGATACGATGCTTGTAGTGACCGAAGCTTCAAGAGGAACTTGCAAGAGATCACCGACAAAGAATAAATAGAGACTACAACGACATGCTCCTAATTGATAATATAAAACTTTCAACAGACCATTAAGGAATCAACATTTCAAAGGGAATGCAAATCTTAGTAAGCAAAGAATAAGAAGATTGCAGGAGTTAATAATATTCTTCATAGCAGTCATACGAGAAGAGGTGGCAGTCCCTATTACATTCATCTAAGAATATTAGTGAAAAGATTATAGAGGCTGGAAGACACTACAGTTGCCTACAAGTGACTTTAGAAAGATTACCATGTATGCAACAGTTCACCTGCATATAATGACGAACAATGTGTCATAGATATTGGATCATCTTGCAATCAATAATAAGTAATCATCAAACAAATGTGTTGATCCACTATAAGCAGAAGCAGCATGTTCAAAGTACCTACAAGTGGCTGTAGAAAAGGAAGATGTAGTAGCCCCCATTACATCCACTTGCGAGCATTAACAGAAGTTTGCAACAAGTACATCCGTCTACTTGTAGATAACGACGGTAGATAAGATGTGAAAGCCATGATCTCTTTGCAACCGACATCAAGTGTTTAGAAGATATGAGCAACAATTGCCAGAAGAATTAGAAGATATGCAAGTGGATGTGGCAGTTCACCAATTAACATACATAAGGAAATCAAGAATGGATCTAAGCTCCTACAAGTCATTGTAGAAGACCTGTTATACACTTAGCAAGTTGTTTTGTGAACAATTATAGAAGAATTATGGTGAATATAGCCTCCTATGAATAAAAGCAGGAGATTCATTAGTGTACTACAATCTACCTACGTAAATCATGCAAGTGTTACATGACAATATACCTGTACAAGGCAGCAAACAACTCAATCCCCAAGCTGCTGCATAACGCCACCGGATCTGCAACACCCGCACAAGCAAATAGAAGGCGTTTACAAATATTCCAAGAATGCCCCCACACATGCACCATAGTTTGTATACACATAGGCACATAAAAGGGGTTAGGGGTAAATACAAAAAAACCCACATGGGCCCCGGCGAGCGTGTTATTGGTACACACGTGACGTCTAGGGATGCTGCGCGGGTCAATAAGTGAATTCCAGTTCGAGCCTGATCCTCCTATACGGGTAGATAGGAGTCGACACGGTCCATACCATTAAATAAATATACGGTCACGAGATCGACCGGAATATTTATTTTATAATTTATATTAGACCTTCAAGGCCTATAATCAAGAGAATTCACTAACGAAGGTCCAAAGCCTACGAAACTTGATCCTCTACCGACCAGTAAATAGAGTCGACAGGGTCCAATCAATAAAATATAAATGAGCTCATGCACTCCGATGATGGCCATGTTGAATGCAAATCTCAACCGGAGGGGTCCACACATATCATTTCAAATACCACCCAAATACCCAAAACTCTAAAACTCCACAAAAATTTCCAAAATCCCAAACTCCGAAAATATTTAAAAATTGAAATCCAACTATCAAAACACTTAAAGCAAAATTCATTCACTCTCCGCAACAGTTTGCTGAGGTGGATAAATTAAAATCTACTTCAGCTCATAAAGAGCTAATGTCTAGTCGAAAATATCACTAGGATCCATTCTCAAATAATCTCCTGCCAGCAAGGACGTGGTACGAGTCCTCTACTCGACAGTTTCGCCGCCAAATGGCACTACAGAATAAACGGTTACGACTCGGGGCCCTCTGAACCAGGTGGTCGCCGCCAAATGACACCATTATATTATGGTTATGGCCAGAGCCCGTATGCTCCCCAATGGCATCAAATCCTTGAGACATGAATCAATAGGATATGATCGATAGGGCACAAAGCCCTCTTTTAGCTAAGGTGGATTCAAATTTGTCCCCTTAGACAAACACTCACCCTAGGTCTACAAGGTACCCTTGGACGAAGCAACCCATGGCTGCCAATAAGGATCCTTCTGTCAAGTTGGGTCGACTACCTCCTCTAACTAAGTAGACTAGGGATCACGATGGCCCGGGACGACAGAACCATGGGATCTTGATCGGGTCCATCATCCATTCCCCCACCATCTGCTTTAAGTGCAAGATGGTAAAATTTCTGTTTTTAAATATCAAACCTTCCAAACTCACCAATTTCCAAACTCATGCTGCTACTATATACTAGATACTGCATATTCTCTACGTATCTGATTGACGACTAGCCTTAATCGAAAGTTCTCTCTCGTTATCGAGAGAGGTAATTAACTATAGGGGCTTGTGCCTATAGGAAACCAGAACTCAGAATATAAAGTCCTCACAAAATGAGGGCAAAATCCCTAGGTAGTGTCTTATCTACAAACCCATCTGCCTTCCAAAATTTACCCCGGAACTTAATTCCATTAAAACTCCCCCTGAAAAGAAAAGCAAAGCGGGCGGAGGCCAGGGCCGAATTTTCAGAGCCCACAGATTTTTGGCGACTCTGCTGGGGATTGGTTTCTCTTTCCATCTTTGGCTAGTCATCTCAGTACTATCGTAGCAGTTAAATCTTTATGGGTTCAAAATTTTAAATGATTATTTAAAGAATCAACACTTTGAATATTCTAAAAATGAGCGCTCAAATAAATTTATTAAGATAATGAATTTAGCAGTATTTTAAATTTATATTATTTGAATTTGCTCGCTAATGTTATCTATTTTTATTTTCTGTTCTGTGTAAGTCTCTGCATTTTTGAAAGTGTGGGGTGATGTATCAAATTTTGATCACTAACCCTTACCTTTCATTTATGCAGATGGATCTATAGAATACACCGACGCAGAGCCAGCATTCAACTGGCAAACACTGTGATCAACACTGGAAGATTTGGAGCTACCATCCAGTTCGGTAGCATTGACTTTCCTGCAGTCGTTGCAAGGACTACCACTGTTCCTATGCGTGGCATTGAAACTGAGGGGCATGCTAGGAGGCCCCACCCTACTGAAACTGCCACTCATCGTGCACATCTGCCAGTGCCATGACCTACTGCTAAAAATCCTCGTAGGAGGACTTCTGTCTTTGAACGACTGTCACAACCTGAGGCACCAGCCACCAAGAGAATTGTGGCTGAGGGAAGGATCTCCGTGGTGACTGCAAGCACCACACCTCTGCCAACTGGGTTATCTGCACCCGTGAAGAACACTTCTGAGGCTTCCTTATCTGGAGGAAAACTGACGAGTAGGCAGAGGAGAAAACTGAATGCTGAGCTCCGAGCTTAGCAACAATTCTCAACCCATCCCTCCAACCTGCCGGCCCAGGAGCCTGAAGTAACCATTCCGACCCAAAATGGGTTCGCGAACCTGAAATGGGTGAAGAAAAATAGCTCAACTGGTGAGCTGAAGAAATCATTCTAGGACCGGCAGCCTGATGTCCCAACTCCTCAGAAGAGAAAAGAACCTGAAACTCTCTCGGCCCGAGTCTACAGGGTCTTGAAGACTGTAAAGGAGAGATGATTGAAAAAGAAAAGAGACTAGCGGCCACTGATGGTCGAAACAAGAACTCCGCCAAGAGAACGTCTGTCTCTTGCAAGGGAAAGAAAGGAAAGAAAATACACCCCACGCGGTGAGCATCGGGGTGTGACACCTGAACCGTGCGTTCAGGGATCTACCGCCAAAAGGTCCCGGTGAAAGGGAAAACAAATCTGGAGGCCAAGGCCTCGCATAGAAGAAAGGAATGAAATGAAGACCGATCTGGGTGTGACATCCGGTGCAGCTTCCCGGAGATCCGCCCCCGTCAATAAACAACATCAAAAGTGGGTCCAAAAGAAGGCCCACGATGACGCTCCTCCTGACGGAAGACACCTTGGAGAATCCTCTAGGGGATCCCGTCGTTCTCTGACCCCTCCCAAGAATGAATCCAACTTCGATCGCAGCCCGCAGATCGAAGAGATCTTCCTACCAAGCCAAGAACCGGAGGTCCAGTGGCGCCGCCGCTCGGAGATCCGAGTACTAGAAGAGGAAGGAGGAGATATGGAGGGAGAATATATAGAAGATATTGAAGAAGAAAATATAGAAGAATATATTGAAGAAAATTTAGAAGATGTAAACAACACCTTAGACATGGAAGTAGTCTATATGGTGAGGCATATCAATGTCGATGATGAGGCTTACTACGATGACAGTGAAGGCGATGATCGTTGGCAATCGCCAGTTAGGCAAGTGTATAGACATTGTCATGAAGCTGGGTCCACCACTGGCGGAGGTGGTCATTCCTAAGGAGAGGATGAAGTTGAGGAGGTAGAAGGGAATCTCCCTGATGCCGAAAATATCACACTCGCTGATATGCGGCGACAGATGAGACAGCAAATGAGAGCCAAAGACAGAGAAATCTCTCAGTTGAATGAAAAGATGATGGAGATGATGACTCAAATGACAATGATGATGTAGATGATGCAGAGAAATGCTGCAGTCGGTCATATGCCCAATCCTCCCCCTGATCCTTCAAACTTTCAAGCGCCGCAAGTATCAGGCGTACGTGGAGCTCCTGAAGGTGGAAATGAAGTTAATAACATTACCCGCCAACCCACTCTGCAGAATATTGTAAGTACCTCTGAGCTTGTGACTGCTGCGCAACTTGAAGGGATCATTATAGAGAAGATCAAGGCTATTATAGCTATTGATCAGGCGGAAAAATTGGTAGGAAAGGGTCGTCCGTACCCTGCTGAATATGATCAGGTGCCATATCCAAAGGGATATTCTGTGCCAAAGTTTAACACTTTTGACGGCAATAAAAATCCTAGACAGCACCTAGCGCAGTTCTTAGCCACCTGCGGGAACACTGGAGGAAATGATGCTCTACTCTTCTGACAATTCGTTAGCAGTTTGATAGCAGCTGCTTTTGAATGGTACGCTGAACTACCAAACGACTCTGTAAAAACTTTTGCAGAGTTAGAAAATATGTTCGTGAAGAGGTTCGCCAGTGCGACCGAGAAAATAACGATCGCTGACCTTGCTTTGAATAAGAGAAAAAAGGAAGAATCAGTGACCAAATATATGACTCACTGGCACAATCTAAGTATAAATTGTGAGCAGCAGCTCAAAGAAGAGCATGTCGTATAGTTGTTAATGGGAAACACTGATGACAAAATGCAACCATTCATGTGCATGGCTACTATCACCACATTTCAGGATTTGTTGGACAGAGTGGCAAAGTTTGAGAAATTGAATTTGTCAAAATCAGAGAATTATTCTGATAAGCCTAAGAAGACTAAAGCCTCAGGTGTTAGAAGAGGTGAGGCTGACTCCATATTTTTCTCCAGAGCTGATAAGGAGAAACAGATGGCGTATAATGTAGACAAAGGCAAGCAACCGATGCAATATCAAGAAAAACCTAAGCAAGCCTACAACCCTAACCCCCAGCCGAAGTTGATACTTAGGGGGAATGATAAACCACGAACTTATCAGGGTGGTGGAGAACGCCCAAGGCAAACAACAAAAACTGGTGATCGAACGTTCCCCTCCCTCAAAGATAAAATGAATAAAGAATATTCTTTTAAAAGGGAAAGTGTCTCCAAGTTATTTCGACAGGCGTTGAAAGCGGGCTTAGAACTGCCAGAGTGCAAGAGACCCGAGGAGTCAAAACAAAGTGGTGATCCAAACTATTACCCATATCATCGGGTAATGAGTCATCCAATTAAAGATTGTTATGTCTTCAAAGATTGGCTTGAAAGAAAATATCGAAGAGGAGAGCTCACATTGTCCGATAATGTGCTGACTCATTCCAGAAAAGAATCAACTCTGGTAGTTACGACTTCCTCCATACCCCCCGTTGAAGAAAGGAAAAATGAAAAGAAGCCAGCTCAAGAAAAGAAGTGGGAGACTGCGGTCTTCAAGAAAACTATGAAAATGCTGAAACAGTTCGAAGGAGTTCTGGGTGTAAAATGAAAATCTCCTACGGAGCCAGTATTAAATCTGAAGGCATTGCCTGTGGCACAAGCATCTGCTTCTAAACAGTTTCCCAACCAAGCCAGTCCTTCAAAATTAGGAAAGGCAAAGTCCAAGAAGAAGATCAAGTTGAAGAAGCCTAAAGAGAAAAAGATTACAACTCAAAGGGTCATTGACAGTTTAGATGAATATTATCAGACTACGAGATGCCCTATTAAGCTTGTTGATTTCATGTTAGAGCTTAAAATAGAGGAAGCTGAAAAAAGCAGTGAAGACTCTCTTCTAGTGGAGATATGTCGGGTCATCTCAGTGGCTTCAAATACGCTGATAAAGGAAGAATGTACTGAAGAAGTACCATCTGAATACTGTATGATGGTATCACCAATGGATTACAGTTCAGAGGAGGATCTATATTTTCCAAAGAAAAATGAATCAGACCCCGACATATCGTCGCAAATGGGACACGTAAATCTAGGTGGCGATTCTGAATCAACAGGCGAATCTCTAGATGCGACGATGGCAGACTCTGAAGAAAATGCACCGTCAAGCGAGTCTGAACAAGAGATCGCTCAGGTACAGTTGAGAAGCGGCAAAATACTTCCATCTCCGCCAAAGAAAGAGACCTCCAACAAAGATAAGGGGAAGGAGATAGTTGTCAACAAAGACATTATCCCCAAGGATCATAAGAAGAAAGATACTCCAGTTAAGGGGATAGATTATAATATCTTATCCCATCTGAGGAAGATCCCTGCCCAGCTCAGTATATACGACGCCCTGGTGATGTCTAAAGATCTTCGGAAGACTTTGATTCAGGCTCTCAAAGATCCCGAAAGATACGAGACGTATTTCACTGAACGCAACCTGATTGAGGTCCTGCAAGCTCGTAACAATCCGTTCATCACTTTCACCGAAGATGACATGATGCTCGGGACTGTAGACCACAGCCGACCTCTGTATGTTACTGCAGAGAGTGACGATTTGGTAATCAGTTAAATTCTGATCGACCCCGGGTCCTCCATCAACCTTATGAGCTTAAAAGCACTAAGGTCTTTGTGCCTCAACGTGGAGCACCTCAGGCCAGATAAGCTCATGGTGCATGGTTTTAACAAGAAAGGGAAGAAAACCCTTGGATCATTTATGCTCCCTCTTGTATTTGAAGAATTTCATACAGAAGCCAAGTTCCATGTAATTGACGCGGACACTTCATTCAAGGCGCTACTAGGTCGCCCCTGGCTGCATGAATATGGCATCGTCCCGTCAACACTACACCAGTGCATGAAGTATCTCAGGGATGGAGAGGAATTTAGGATCTCTGGTGATATCCAACCCTTTGTAGTCCATGAAGCAATAGTCTATGAAGATGCGCAGTATTTCATGCCAAAAAAGTAGAGGCCGTCAAACTCTCTAAAAGCTCAAGCATCAAACCCAGAGAGTGCAAAGCGACCTGAACAGAAAGGTGAGAAAAGGCAAGTGGGGAGAAAGAAGATAGCGCCAACTCTTCCCAAAGAAGTTATCACTTCCACTCGTAAAGAAAGAAAACGTGTACCTCACCTTGTGAGTGACACAGATGAAGATGAGGTCACCTCTATAAAATCCCAGAGGGTATGCCATTCGATGGACGAATGGAGTAGGGAGGTCGCATATTCAAATGATGATTATGACTAAGACTCTATCTACATGAACACGGTGCAAGATGTATTCTCTAGAAGAATAGATAGCCTGTCAATCTCAGACAGCGTGCTTGTAGTCACTCGCGTTCCCCTACAGTATTTCAAAGAAATAATTCCACGAGATATGCATAAGGTTGAAGAACTTGTGACCCGTTATCTACCTCCTATCAAAAAGGGGATTGAGTTAGGGAATATATTTTATTCCGTAGGAAAGCTTGAAGAAGTGAATCGTGACTGGAGCCATGTCTTCATCGATTCTGAAGAATTACTACCTACGAGGCTGCCCAGGTTTAATACCAAAGGTATTCAAAGAATGTTGCGAAAGTGGATCAATATTCTCACCTCTAAACGATAACTCCGTATGTGCCTAAGTCTCTGGTATGGAAGGAATCCGCGTCCAATACGGCGGAAGGATATGAATGCATATAAAGGTATTGGATTCGTCAGGTGAAAATGCATCCGGAAGGAGACTTGCCGAGCCATCACTTGCAGGGAAGTTGAATCCAATGACGTTTCTGATGAAGAAGTCTATGAAGCTGATGATTACGATGATCAACCTGTAGAGGCCAAGCCTGCACCTGAAGAGCTTGAAGATGGTGGACAGGAAACCACTATGGACGAACTAAAAGAAGTCAATTTGGGAACCGAGGATGACCCTCACCCGACCTTCATTAGTTTTCTTCTGCCAGAAGACCAAGTGGAAGAGATAAAAGAACTCCTCTGTGAATTCAGGGACTGCTTTGCTTGGACATATGCTGAAATGCCTGGCTTATCCCCTGATGTAGTAGTTCACAGACTAGCAATTAAACCAGATGCGGCACCCGTCAAACAAGCTCCAAGGAGAATGAGATTGGAGATTGAAGAGTAGGTGATCGTAGAGACGAAAAAGCTCATAGAAGCGGGCTTCATTTGAGAAGAAAAATACGCTGACTGGATCGCCAATATCATCCCTGTGAAAAAGAAGAACGGTCAGATTCGTATCTGCATCGATTTTCGGGACCTCAACAAGGCATGTCCAAAAGATGATTTCCCGCTCCCTGTGTCAGAACTCTTAGTGGACAATACTTCCAACTATGATATGTTGTCATTTTTGGATGGGTCATCGGGCTATTATCAAATCAAAATGGCACCTGAAGATGAGAAGCACACATCATTAAGAACGCCCATCGGTATTTTCTGCTACACGGTCATGCCCTTTGGCTTGAAGAACGCTGGTGCCACCTACCAACGGGAAATGACCCATATTTTTGATGAATTAATACATCAGAAGGTCGAGTACTATGTAGATGACCTTGTCGTTAAGAGCATAGACCGCAGAGATCACTTAAATGACTTGAGAATTGTGTTCGAGAGGATCAGAAAGTTCAATTTGAAGATGAATCCCCTTAAGTGTGCTTTTGGGGTCTCCTCCGGTAAATTTCTTGGGTATGTCGTTCGTCACCGAGGCATAGAAGTTGATCCCAATAAAATCAAGACGATTATAGAGATGCCACTACCAAGAAGCCTCCGTCAACTCCGCTCCTTGCAAGGACAATTGGCTTTTATTCGGCGATTCATATCAAATCTGTCGGGTAGGTGCCAGCCATTTTCAAAGCTAATGAAGAAGGATGTCCGCTTCAAGTGGGATGCAGAATACCATGAAGCATTCGACAGTATTAAGAGATATTTATTGAACCCACCCATTCTTGTAGCGCCAATTTTGGGGAAGCCTCTTATACTGTATACGGCAGCACTAGAAGAGTCCCTCGGAGCATTGCTGGCCCAGCACAATGAAGAAGGAAAAGAGAATGCACTCTACTACATCAGTCAGAGATTGATCGAAGCAGAAGTGCGATATTCTCCAATCGAGAAACATTGCCTGGCATTGATCTTCGCAGTCCAGAAGCTCTGCCACTATATACTCTCCCACAAAATCACCTTGACATCAAAGATCGATCCGCTAAAGTTCTTAATGACAAGACCAGCATTGACATGTCATTTAGCAAGGTGGGCAGTGCTATTACTGTAATTTGACATAGTATACATGCCACATAAAGCGGTAAAGGGACAAGCTTTGGCAGATTTCCTTGCCGCACATCCAGTCCCAGCTGACTCTCTGCTCAATGATGATTTGCCCGATGAACAAATCATGCAGGTTGATGAAGAAGAAAAGCTACCATTTTGGGAGATGTACTTTGATGGGACATTGTCTATCAAGTCTCCCAGACCTCCAAATCTTGCAAAGGCCCAAGCTGGCATTGGTCTCATCTTCATCGAACCCGAGGGAGGTATAATGAGATTTTCGTTCAGTTTAACTGAACCTCGGACCAATAATGAAGCCGAATACGAAGCTCTAATAGCAGGACTGGAGATTGCAATTGGTGTCCAAATCACAGATCTCCAAATTTTTGGTGATTCTCAACTTGTGATAAACCAAGTCCTGGGCATTTACAAGATCTGCAAACTTGAATTGGCCCACTACCACCGACGAGCTCTCGAGCTTCTGAAACAAATACCGAATGTCAGGATAACTCAAGTTCCTCGAGGACAGAATGCAAAAGTAGATTGTCTAGCCAAACTGGCTAAGGAGCTTGCAAATGAAGACAAAAGGCCACCTATATTCATTGCAGTTGAAAATCGCTGAGTCTTAGAGCCAGCAATCCTACAGTTCCCACAGGCAGAGGGACTACTGGATTTAAGCCAGCAGAATTCGACCCCGGTTGATCCTTAACCTCCCCAATAAATTACTACTAAAAATCAATCAGGGGAACGTCAGGTAGTAAAGAGACGAAGAACCGGTAGATTCTTAGAGTCATGGTTGGATTGCTTAGATGTTGAAGTCGAAGATGATTGGAAATAACCATTCGTTGACTACTTCAAAGAAAGCAAACTCCCAACAGATAAATCTTTGGCTGCACAAATTAGAAAAAGAGCGTTGCGATACGCATTTGTCAATGATACGCTATATCGGCGGGCTTTTGACCAAATGTGGCTACGATGCCTATGGACCAAGGAAGCTGATAAAGTGGTAACAGAAGTTCATGAAGGACTCTGTGGAGCACACCAGTCAGGTCCCAAGATGGCTGTTAAAATCAAAAGAATGGGTTATTACTGGCCTACGATGGTGAGAGATTGTATAAACCACGCTAAGAGGTGTCACGAGTGTCAGATTCATGGTGATGTTATTCATCAACCGCCAAATCCTCTACACCCAACGATAGCGTCCTGGCCGTTCGAATGTTGGGGCACTGATATAATCGGACCGATAGATCCACCGTCATCGGTCGGGCACCACTTTATTATGGCAGCAATAGACTATTTTTCAAAATGGGCAGAAGCGGCACCATTCAGAGAGGAAAAGTTAAAGAATATATACATTGATTGACATTATTATATATTGATATTTATACGATTTATGATTCTTATAAGAATTCAGATATCATTTATAATTGAATGTAAATTATATGTTTCTTATTTCTTGTACTCTTGTGTTGACCTCAGCCAAAATCTCGCTCACCTCTGTGATTCGGCGTCGATGCCGCGCTTGTAGTATCCCACGATTTCTATTCACTAAACATGCTCCTATTCTCGCTTTTAAAAGGAGCAAGAACAGAGTCCTTCACTCTTCTTCGACACACGAACACCTCCAGCCCATTCCTCTGTTCTTCTTCCTCACGCCCATCCACCTCTACAGTTGGTGTCTCAAGCCACTAGTAACCTCGATCCCTTCTGCAAGCTGATTCAAACCTCCGACTGAATCTCACATCCACCCATTTGACCACCTAGCAAACTACAAACCCTTGCCCGATCTCACACCAGCGGTGTTCAAACTAAACACAAGCTTCTTGTCGATCCATACCCCTGCTATAGCTGATCCTTCACTTAATCAACCTCCACCTCTCAGTGCCGCAAGTGTCTGACTGAACCTAGTCCTGACTCCTACCTCTAAATAGCACTCGACCTTATTGCTTCTGCTTGTAGCCGAACTCCACGAGCTCGAATCCAGGCTCTCGATCCCTCAACCCTCGACCGGCCTAACCGACCACCCTGGCCGTCCAATACTCTATCCACCTAGCCTCTAACTTCCGCACCTGCTCGATCAGACCCTTCAGTCGCAAATCACAAACATGCTTTTTCCATGCTCAACTTTGACCTCATAGCTCTACCCGTCCTTCTCCCTAACTCCTAATCCTCTATACCACTTTACTAATCCCCCCACAAGCTGAATCTCTTCACTAGGCCTACTCCTTCTTTCCCTGCTTCACTCATACTACAGCAAGCAGCAGCTTTATCTACTTCAAACCTCAACTCACACTCTAAATCCACAATAATCAATTTGCCTTCTTTCCCCTAACCTAACTCACTAAAATTAGCCCAAGACACCCCCATCAACAACTTATTTCTCCCTCCCTCTATTATTATTATTATTATTATTATTAGTTATTATTATTAACTATTACTACTAATATTAATATTAATATTAATATTGATATATCATCAAAAAATTGTCTTGGTCAGGCACGAATCTCGAAGTAAAATCAAGTTGGAAACTTCAAAAATTAATTCAGTGACCATCTGAACTCTAAATTCTACAAACTTATAGTCGAACTGAGCATCTCGGAAATATGAACTCGACGACACCAAAATCGACCCAATCCGAGCCCAAATGGGCCCAAATCAAAGACTTGAAGCACTTTTGGAAGGATCAAACCACAATTTGAGTTACCAAATAGTCTCCAATCATAACATGCTTATAGTTGAATCGAGCGGCTCGACCAGACGAATCCAACGAGCCTAAGATCATCAAATTCTAATATCATTAAGATAGTCAAAAGTCCATTGAATGGTGTATGATTGCAGGAATCAAGATCGGCCGTCCATACGAACCACTCCCAATTTACCCTTGATCTTCCACTTATTTACAAGCCATGCCACTCAAGAATTCTATAAATATAACCACATTTCCTCTTGAAAAGGGGGGATCGAAGCTAAGGGAGAAGAAGGAAAATAAGGAAGAAAGCTTCAGCCGTCTGGCTCCTCTTCGACCACCGCCGGGGTTCTGCCGCACCACCGCCGGACCACCAGAGGCCTGCACTCCTGTCGGACCACCACCTGAGGCCCGCACTCCTGCCGGACCACCACCTGAGGCCCGCACTCCTGCCGGACCACCACCTGAGGTTCGTACTTGTGCCGGACCACCATCTGAGGCTCGAACTTCTGTCGGACCACCGCCTTACATCTATGGTCCTCCCGACCTTCTTCGCCTACCGACTACGGGCCTTCTAACCTCCAACACCGGTCAACTATGGTTTTTCTGACCTCCCTCGCCTGTCGACTACGATCCTCCCGACCTCGTCGCCTACCGACTACAGTCCTTCCGACTGCCGTTGCTTGCTAACTATGGTCAGCCTACCCAACCAACATGTATATATTGACTCCCACCATGTAATGCACTCAATATGATGTATATTGGCTATATCAAGCCAAGTCCTTCCCCCAAATGGAGGGCCTCATTTGTGATTAACTGTAAATACTAGTGGATTCATTCAAACTGGGCCAGGCCCCGTGGTTTTTCCCCCTTTTAGGGGTTTCCACGTAAAAACTCTGGTGTCTCTTATGAGTACTGCACACACTCTCTCTTATCTGATTACGTGCCGGATCTTCGTATAATGCTATGACGTTTAGCTTTATATTTCTCTACCGCCGCGAATACTCCATGACGCAACAAATATTAATATTGATATTATTATTATTGTTATCATTATTATTATTATTATTATTATTATTATTATTATTATTATCTAAAGAGAGAGAGAGATTATTTTTTTGGTCATTTGTTCCCTCAACATCACCACCGCCATCGATCTCCTTGCAAATGTATAATGTTACCTAAACCCAGAAAACTCCAAAATTCCTATTTTCGATGTTCAAGGTGCACCAGAAAAATCATATATGCACGCTTTTCTCTAACATGGTATGAGGGAATCCTGTGCGGCACTTGCGGCAAGGCAGGTGAGCCTTGTGTATAATTTTCTTAGTATGGCAGGGTAAAAATTAAGTACCTATGTACGAGCTTCAGTGCCTACGGGAAAAAATTTTGTAATTTTCAAACAGACCCATACACATTTTTCTCTGATGTGGTGGGTATGCTAAGACTCCCAAAATTTTTCCTAAATGGGGGAGACACTGTGAGGCTGCCAAAATTCAGATTGAAAAAGCATAGAACTTGAACAAATATAGGGGACTTAAATGAATTACATGGAATAGAACTTGGATAAACAACTGGGAACCATACTCTAAATTAATAAAAGCATAACCAAATTAAAAAGGCAAATGCTAAAATACGATTTGAGTCATTCAAGTGAATATCAATGGACAAATAGAGGACATGTGGTGGACGGAATTTCAAGCAAACAATATCTTTAATGTATACTATGACCTATACACAAGCAACACAGAATCCCTAATTTTCACGATCAGCCCATAGGCTTGTGGAAAGAATTCAAATACACTGATGGAGGAAACTTCTGATAAATGTATTAAATCACTAAAGGGATTATATGAGCACTAAAGTTGTAATGTAACAATTTCCTTATGCTCAGCATCAGCCAATCGACATGCAGGGGTAAATTAATAATGAACACAAGTCACCAATAGTCAACATCAGCTTGCAAATGAATGCACTAGTCCTCTTATGAGTGATGAAAGTGGAAATAGCAACTCACCCATCATCGTATGTAAGGAAAATTAGTGATGAATGTAATTCACCCGTCAACTTGCCAGCTAACACGCATAGGGAAACTAGTAATGAATGCAGCTCAACTGGTAGCCCATATCAACAAGTAAACTCGCTATGCAAAATTACCTTCAAGGGGCAACGAGGGACTTGTCATTTTTGACACGATTCATCTACAAGAAATAACCAACAGAAATTGTAGGGAATATGGTGGATCTCCTACAAGTATGAATAAGAGAATTGCACTAAATGCGATGCATTATCTACAAATTAGGTAATAAACTTGTAACACACATAAACATGAACAGGCAACGGTGATGGTGGATAAGCTGTGAATGTAGTAGTCCCCATATGCTTAATGATTAGTATCAGCTTGCAAGTGAGAAATGTGACAATCTTCTTACAAGAAATGCCCACAAACTAGCAAACATACACAATAATCCTCTTACAAACAGCTACAAGGTGCCTGTGAGTGTTTATGGCGACAGCGCAAGTCATGCAAGTGAACACAGTAACTTGCCAACCAACGTGTATAGGAGGAAAACCAATAATGAATGTAGCTCAACTGGTAGCCCACACCAACATACAAGTGAACACACTTAACCTGCTTGAAAATGATAATATTCCCTACAGGCATATACACGTAACATGCAATAAATGCCAGGGAATTCATACAGTCAACAGTGATTCAGTGTCAAGAAAATGCACTAATCCCATGTAAGCGAAGGAAGTAGATATGCAGAGAATACAAGCACCTGCAAGCAACTATATAAAACCTTTCATGTACACAATGTGCCGTCTACAAGAAAATACAGATGAACCTCAGCAAGTACAATCACCCATAAGTAATGTCGGAGGACATCATGCTGAACACAATTCACTAGCATACGACAATTAGTGACTCTTGAATGTCTATTGCTGACATACAAACTAATTCAACAAAGCTTGTATAATGTCTACAGGCAAAAGCAATGAGCTTATGATAAATGCAAGCAATTATACACAATTGTGAAAGATTTATTAGTGCACGATAGTTTACCTGCATAAATTAAAAAATGACCCAAAATACAATGCTACAATTCACCTGTAAGCAAAAGCAAGGGCGAGCCACTAGTATACTGAGGCATTAAATTTATGGTGACAGGCTATCACACCTCATAAATTAGCTTGCTTACAAATAAGAAGTGGAAGACTCCTGATGTGATGTGTAGCTTATTTGCAATCAAAAGTATACTCCTACAAGCTAAGTACTGAAGAAAATGACAACATGCAGAAGATAAAATGAACAAAATTATACTGCCAAAGCACAACATATGAAACCTAATGTGTTGCTAAATAATGCTACCAGATCTACAACATTCATATAAGCAGACATAAGGTGTTTATAGGGTTTTAAATAGAACGTCGTGCACCCTCAAATAATAATCATTCACATAGATGATCAATATCAAATAATTTAAAATGCCCTCCCATATGTATTTGCAATAAGTAAAGGGTTTCGTTCAAGCATGTCATTCAGCATTGCATTTACATGCAAAGATATCGCACATTGGTAACTGATTAGTGTTAAAGATTTTAAAATGCCCTCCTGCATGTATTTGCAAAAGCAAAGGGTTTCATTCAAGCACCTTATTCAGTATTGCATTTACATGCAAAAATAGCACACGCTATAACTAAATAGTGTGCAAATGCAAAATGCATCATACATGAATACATGAAAATATGTTGTATACATATATTACACTGCATACATATAATCGCTACATAAATATGCTATGAAAAATGCATGTGAAAGCATACACCTGCATGGGCCCCGATGAGTGTGATATATGTACACATGTGACGTCTAAGGATGCTGCGCGGGTCAATAAATGAACATAAGTTCAAAGCCCAATCCTTCTCGGTGAATAGATCGGAGTCGACACAGCTCAAACTATCAAACAAATATATAATCGTGACGTCAACCGTGATATTTATTTTATACATTCATATTAGGCCTTTATGGTCTATTATAAAAAAAATTACTAATAATAGCATAAAATTGATGAAAAATTTGTTCCTCTATTGCCAAGTTGGCAGAGTTAACAAGGTTCACCCAAGAAAGTGAAATCACCCATAAACCTCAATGATGGCCATGTTGACAGAAATCTCAATCAAAGGGGACCACAAATATTTAAAACACCTCCCAAATTCTCATGAAAATTCAAAACTCAAGAAAATCACCAAAACCTAAGATATTTAGAATTAAAATAAAGCACCTAAACACTTAAAGCAAAAATATCCATCCACCCTCTGCAATAGTTTGCCGAGGTAAATAAATCTGAAAATCACTTCAGCTCACAAAATGTAAATATCTAGTCAAGAATATCACTCGGATTTATTCTCAAATCATCTCTTACCTGTAAAGACCTAGCACGTGTCCTTTAACCGATAGTTTACCACCAAATGGCACTATAGGCAGACAGTTATGATCGGGACCCTTTGAACGGTTGGTTTTGCCACTAAATGACATCATTAAATTACGGTCATGGTCAGAACCCGTATGCTCCCAAATAGCGTTAAATTCTTGAGTAATGAATCAATATGATATGATTGATAGGGCACAAAACCCTTTGTTAGCTAAGGTGGATTCAAATTTATCCCGTTAGATAAATATTCACCCTAGGTCTACGAGGTACCCGTGGACGAAGCAAACCATGGTTGCTGATAAGAATCCTTCTATCAGATTAGGTTGACAATCTCCTCTGACTAAGTAGACCAAAGATCATGATGACCCAGGACGACGTAACCATGAGATCTTAATCAGGTTTATCATCATTCCCCTCACCATCTGCTTTAAGTATAGGGTGGTGAATTTCTAATTTTAAATATTAAATTTTTAAATACCAAAATATGCTACTACCATACACTAGATACTATGTATATATGGATATTATGTAACTATTCGACGACTAGCCTTAATCGAAAGTTTTCACTAGTTATCGGGAGGAGTACTTAACTATAGAGGCTTGCGCCTACAGGAAACCTAAACTCAGATCATAAAGTCCTTACAAAATGAGGGCGAAATCTCTGGGTAATGTCTTATTCTAAACTCAATCTGCCTTCTAAAAATTTTCCTTGGAACTTACTCGTTAAAACTCTCCTCGACAACCCGAAAAAGAAAAGGGGCCATGTAGAGGCCGAGGCGCAAAATTTTCGGAGCCCACATCTAGTAATGTATTTTGTTGAGCTAGGTTATTAGCAATGGTTGTATTGTATAAATGAAAGAGTCAATGGGGCTCTAGGCAGTATTTGACTACATTTTTGTATACATACGTTTTGGTTGTGCATAGAAGCTAGAGTAGGAAGTTGTATAGTTAGACTTTTTGGTATGTATCTTTATTTGAAAGTTTAGTAAAGCCTTGCATTTTATTTAATGTGTTTTGAATATACTTCTAATTATGAAATATTGAGATAGAATCCTAAGACTGCACAAAGTTTATTATGTTGGGATAGTCTGAATAGATAATTTTCTACTCACCCGATTCTGATAAAAATAATTCATGATGAGTGTTATTAAGAGATATATCTGTTCAAATTCTCTTTATCTATTACACTTCAGGTTGACTGAAGGAGAAGCAAAATGGGGTGTGACAATTTCTACCCATGAGTTTGTTTGAGCATCGACCGACAGTGGTAGTCCAATGATTGACACAATTCAAGCAATGTTTATGTTGTCCCAATACATGAAGGGTAGCTGTGGCAAGCGGGTCCAGGATATGTGTGTTATTACCTGCCAGCTGCTTGTTCCACAGCTTTGTACAGTGACAATTCCATCAGTAGCAGCCAAGCCTGCTAGAAAATAACTGGCACTTGTCTCATATCACACTTAACAGAGGCAGTTCACCCTAAACTATGTAAGAAAAGTATAATGATTAATTTAACATAACTTTATTTGAATTTCTAAAAAAATCATCTATATGTTTGATTCTTTCACCTAACACATGTTCATTGACAATGTAGATGACGTTGCTATTATTTTAATATAGAATCACAAGTAAAACACTTTTAAAATTAAATCATCCTAAAAGAATATTTATTTTCATCATTTCTGATATAAAATGAAGGTCCATTACATATTGGTCATAGAAATATTATAACATTTTTCGATTTAAAATCTATTCATATTCTTGATTTTATATATTCTACTTATATTGTGCCTCATAAAAAACTATGCATTAAATTATATTCACAAAAAATAATACCAAAATGTATTCTCTTTATATTCCTTAATATTTTATCTTTTTTTTTTATTTTTTTTGGGCAAGTTAGGGGATTCGAGTGTGGATCAATGGAAAAGAAGGGATTCCGTCAACCAACGAGCAGCAGTTCAATCCGCTTTTTATTTTAATATATGTATATTTTTCTCAAACTGCCGCCTTTTCTTCAATGACTTTTTATCGATGAATTCGTGCCTAAGTTTGAAAAGAGAATGTTGATAAATGGGAGATGGTGAGAACATCTATGATATTGAAGAAGAGGTTGGTCACTCAACAACCCAATAATTTCAAGATTATTATAATATGATAAAATAAATTTAAAAAAAAGGTTTATTTGATGCCTCCAACAACCAATGTCAGTTCTGTCTTCTACCCACATGCTTCTTTTCTATATTAATTATTGCTTCTTCATCACGTTCGTTGTTCCATTTTTGATGGGTATCTACCACTCATCAAACAAGCTAGTTATTGGATGCTTGCTTATTTGATTTCTCTCATGCTTTCCGGTTGGCATTCTCATCTATCATTGTGTTTGAGGATTAAAGTTTCGTTTGGGGTAGCTTTCGTACTGTTTTATAAAACAGAATTTTAGTATAAATTTTTTTTGAAAAAAAGTATTTTGTATTAAAACTCTGTTTTATAAAACAATAAAAAAGCTGTCCCAAATAAAACCTAAGCCATGAAATCAAAACATAGCTTAATTTGTCATTAGAGAATGCTGGATAGACATGCAATGACTAATGAGATTACAAAGCCAACATAAGCTGGCAATTTTGAGGCATAATAGTTGATTTTCGTTTGTCATTCTGTTTAAATATACTTTTTTTGTTATGACGCTCATGCATTAGATAGAAAGCACAACTTGTTCTTCTCAACATAAACAATTTGATCATTTGATCATCAATGAGTTTTACCAATTATTTTATTGAATGATTATGATATCATGAGATTATATTTGTGATCAAAATTTGCTTTGACTTTTAAATGATTTCATAAAATATGTGAGTTGCTGCTGATGTTATGCTATTTAGAATGTATTTGAAATTTTTTTAATTGGTAGAAGACTGGTGAAGAACACTGCCGTTGCCAGGTCCCAAGTCCTGGATGAGAAAAGTGGAGGGTTGCGTTAGGTAGTCGACAGCCAGCGTAAAACTTGTCGAATAACCATGACATGAATCCTTTAATAAATTGTGTTAATGCTAGGGCGTCCCCTGGAAGCGACGCACTGTATGGCCTGAATACAGTGAAAAGTGTGCAAGGGCCGTTGCATCGGCGCCCGGGTGCAGTGTTAAATAGGCAAGGGTTCCCACATCAAGGACGGATGTGGGCAAAGAAGCTAGTCCATGATACTAATATTAGGATAGGAACTTGGAATATAGGTTCCCTTACAGGAAGATTAATGGAATTAATAGATATTATGATTCATAGGAAGATAAATATTTTGTGCATTCAGGAAACTAAATGGGTTGGAGAGAAGGCTAAGGAGATTGATAGTTTAGGATTTAAAGTTTGGTATTCAGGTAAGAGTCGTACTAGAAATGGTGTAGGCGTGATTATAGATAAGAGTTTTAAGGATAATGTTATAAATATTAATAGAATTGGAGATAGAATTATGGCTTTAAAGATTGTTGTTGATGCTAAGATTATTAATATTATAAGTGCTTATGCTCCTCAAGTAGGTTTGGATATGTGTTCAAAATTAAAATTTTGGGAAGATTTAGAAGAATTAATTCAAAAGATACCTCTCGAAGAAAAAAATTTTATTGGAGGAGATTTAAATGGACATGTTGGTAGAGAGGTAAATGATTTTAAAAGCATTCATGGTGGATATGGGTTTGGAATGACTAATGAAGGTGGTAAGACCATACTAGATTTTTCTTTAGCTTATGATTTTTTAATTACTAATACCTTATTTAAGAAAAGAGACGAGCATCTCATCACTTATAAGAATGGTTATAGTAAAACACAGATTGATTATTTTCTTATAAGAAAAATAGATCGTTTAGATTGCAAAGATTGTAAAGTTATTCCGAGTGAAAGTTTATGTACCCAACATCGCTTATTAGTTTTAGACTTTAAGATGAAAGGACAGAAAATAAAAAATAAAGTAAAGCGATTTTCTAGGATTAGATGGGGGCATTTAAAGAATAGTAATAAAAATATTTTTGAGAGTTAGATTCTAAGATTTTATTTGTGCATGAGGATGCTAATGTTATGTGGGAAAAAGTGGCTAGTGATATTAAAAATATTGCTAAAGATGTGTTTAGAGTATCAAAGGGAAAAGCCCCTAATAGTAAAAATAGCTGGTGGTGGAATCCAATTGTGCAAGAAAAGATAAAAAATAAAAAGATGTGTTATAAAAATTGGTTTAGATGTAAAAATTCTGATAATTGGGAAAGATATAAAGAGGCATGTAAGGATTCTAAGAAAGCAATATGTGATGCAAAGATCTTAGCTTTTAATGATTTATATAATAGATTAGATACTAAGGAGGGAGAAAGATATATGTATAAGCTAGCCAAACAAAGAGATAGGAGTAGTAAGGATTTAATTCAAGTGAAGTGTATTAAGGATGAAGATCAAAAAATACTTTTCTTAGAAGATGATATTCAACAAAGGTGGATGAGATATTTTGATAAACTTTTTAATGAAGATTGTAGGAATATAATTGGCTTTAGTGACCTTAGCATCCTAAATGAAAATAAAGATTTCTGTTTTTATCGGCGTATTAGTAAAACCGAAGTTAGAGAGGCTTTAAAGAAAATGAAGTGTGGAAAAGCTGTTGGACCTGATGATATCCCAATAGAGATGTGGAAATGCTTAGGAGATGAAGGAATTTCTTGGCTAACTAAACTTTTTAATAATATTTTGAAGACTAAAAAGATGCCAGATGCGTGGAGAATGAGTGTATTGATTCCTATTTATAAGAATAAAGGTGATGCACAAGATTGTGCGAATTATAGAGGAATTAAGTTAATGTGTCACACTTTAAAACTATGGGAGCGAGTTATGGAGCGTAGGCTGCGGCGTGATACTAATGTTTCTCAAAATCAATTTGGATTCATGCCTGGTAGGTCTACTATGGAAGCCATACATTTATTGAGAGGTTTGATGGAGAAATATAGGGAGAATAAGGAGGATCTACATATGATATTTATTGATTTAGAGAAAGCATATGATAAAGTTCCAAGAGAAGTGCTATGGAGAGTTCTTGAAAAGAAAGGAGTTAATAATGCTTATATTCAAATCATTAAAGATATGTATGAAGGAGCTACTACTTGTGTTCAAACACAAGGTGGTTTGACCAAGTATTTCCCTATTTCGGTTGGATTACATCAAGGATCAGCTTTAAGCCCATATCTTTTCGCGTTAGTCATGGATGTTCTCACTAGACATTTACAAGAGGATGTACCCTGGTGTATGCTTTTTGCTGATGATATTCTTCTTGTTGACAAGACTAAAGAGGGAGTTGAAGGTAAACTTGAAGTCTGGAGATCAACCTTAGAGTCTAAAGGTTTTCGCTTGAGTAGATCTAAAACTGAATATATGGAGTGTAATTTTAGCAGTAATAGACCTAGTGAGGGGATTGTGACTTTGGGCGATCAAGTCATTAATAAGAGTACACGTTTTAGATATCTTGGATCTATTGTTCAGAGTGATGGTGAAATAGATGGGGATGTTATCAGTAGAATTCAAGTTGGATGGTTGAAGTGGAGGAATGCATCAGGCTTGTTGTGTGATAGAAAAGTCCCCCTTAAACTTAAGGGAAAATTCTATAAGATGGTGGTGAGACCTGCAATGCTTTATGGTGCAGAATGTTGGCCATTAAAAGAGAAGCATAATACTAAGTTATGTGTTGCGGAGATGAGGATGCTTAGGTGGATGAGTGGATTTACTCTTAGAGACAGGATACGAAATGAGCATATACGTGAAAAGGTTGGAGTAGCTCTAGTGGAGGATAAGATTAGAGAGAGTCGCCTTAGATGGTTTGGTCACATAAAACGGCGGCCTTCCGATGACCCAGTTAGGAAAGTAGAGGTATTAGATTTGACTTATGTTAAGAAAGGTAGAGGTAGACCTAAAAAGACTTGGTTAGAAAATATTAGAAATGATCTTTCTCTATTAGATTTAAACGAGAATTTGACTTTGAACCGGACACAATGGAGAAAAAGGATTCATGTTGCCGACCCCACGTAGTGGGACAAAGGCTTGTTATTGTTGTTGTTGTTGTTGGTAGAAGACTGGTGAAGCTCGTGAGTACAGCCTAAGCTGCAAACTCCGAGCACATGAAGATGACGATTAATAGGACACAATAGAGAAAAAGAATTCATGTAGTCAATCCCACGTAATGGGACAAAGGCTTGATGTTGTTGGTAGAAGACTGGTAAAATGATACTTCTATACGAACTTCTATCATTATCCTGCATATAATTAATGTAAATTTTAAAGAAGAATTATGATTCCTCTTAACAGGAGAAAAGATTGTATAAATAACAAATAAATATATACATAGCAAGCTTAGCGCAGAAATTTAAGGAAAAAAAAAATACTAGATCTGTCTCAAAATTGCTCAATTTAGCAGCCAAAAAATCAAATTCTTCATGTCTGAATAATAGTTGACATGATTAAAATCAACTTATTGTTACAATGATCAATGTTTGCATTTTACAAAAGGAAGATTCAAAACGGCAATTTGCATTTTCACGAATTTTGCATTAAACAACACAGGAGTTTGACGGTGGAAGGAAGAAGAAAATGATCATCCATAATGCATTTCGATGTTTCTCATGTATAGCATTAAGAAAACAAGTGGATTGATAGAAAGTTCAGTTTGATGCAACAATCAGATTCAATGACACATACACCACGAAAAAGTGCAAGGAAAATTATGAAACTTCATAGCCAGAAGACAGGTGTGAATTCATGTCAAACCGAAATGCCCTCGCATCTGTTTCTAAAAACTCCAGTAATAGTTCGCAGTGATCACTCTTCTTGATGGGGCTTCAAACTATAGAAACTCATAAACTCTTGGCTTCTGCAACGACATTCTCAGGTGTCAAACCAAACTCCTTGTAGATTTTGCCAGCAGGAGCACTAGCACCGAACCGGCTGATGCCAATTGCCTTTCCCTTGCTACCAATGAATTTTTCCCAGCCTAGCGTTGCTCCAGCCTCAATACTAATCCTGGCGGTGACATCTTCAGGGAAGACACTCTCCTTGTACTCATTGGACTGCTCATCGAACAACTCCCAAGAAACAAGAGACACAACTCGAACTGTCTTTCTCTCCTTCCTCAGCTCATCTGCAGCTTTGACGGCAATTTCCAACTCAGAGCCAGTGCCAATAAGAATGAGGTCTGGCTTGTTGCCAGAAGAATTGTCAGAGACTATGTACCCTCCCTTCTCAACTCCTTCAATGGAAGTCCCTGCAAGCTGAGGAAGCTTCTGCCTGGAGAGGGCAAGGATTGACGGCCTCTTCTTGTTAAGGACTGCAACCTTGTAAGCACCAGCAGTCTCATTCCCATCAGCAGGCCTGAGCATTAAAATGTTGGGCATCACTCGGAAGCTCATCAAATGCTCAATGGGCTGATGCGTTGGACCATCTTCACCAAGACCAATGGAATCATGAGTCATGACATATATGACTCCTGCTTCAGATAAGGCTGATATTCTTATTGCAGCCCTCATGTAGTCAGTGAAGACAAAGAAAGTTGCACAGTAAGGAATGAGGCCAGGACTGTGGAGAGCAATGCCATTGCTAATGGCACCCATTCCATGTTCTCTAACACCAAAACGTAGATTTCTTTCTTCAGGAGTGGCTTTTTGGAAGTCTCCATAACTTTTCAACAGAGTCATGTTGGAGGATGCAAGATCAGCACTACCTCCAAGGAAACCAGGGAGGACTGTTGCAAGCGCATTAAGGCATTGCTGCGAGAGATTCCTAGTAGCGTCGGCACTGCTCTTAGGTGTGTAACTCTGAATAGGAAAATGAATAGAATGGCGATATTTATGATGTTCTTCATGATCAAGGCAGATAAAGAAAAGAGCTTAATATAGACTATACCGGGAGTGCTTTCTCCCATCCGGAAGGAAGTTCTCCAGAGATGATGGTTTTTAGTTCTGATGCATCCTCTTTGTACTTCTTCTCATATTCTGCGAACTTCGCATTCCATTCTGCTTCAAGAGAAGCACCTTCTGGGACATGACGACTCCAGTGGCTGAAAAAGGTGATGTCGAAAAGGTTCCTTGTGTGAAAAAGACTTCAGATAAATATGAAAATTATGGAAGGCAGTGTGGAGTCTGCAGACCTTTTGACATCTTCAGGCACATGGAAAGGCTCATAGGGCCAGCCAAGGTTTTGCCTTGTTGCATCAACTTCTTTTGCACCTAAAGCACTTCCATGTACACTGTATGAGTTTGCCTTGTTTGGTGAGCCATAACCAATGGTTGTTGTAACCTGCAAAAAGTATGAAATTAAGCAGTTAAGAGCAAAAAGCAAGAAGAAAGGAGAGACTCCAAGCAAAAAAAAAAAAAAAAAGGCAAGAAAACTTTAAAACAAACAGACCTTGATCAATGTGGGCTTATCCTTGACAGCCTTTGCTTCCTTGATTGCAGCTCGAATGTCATCATATCCAGTGTTTCCATTCTTCACCCAAATAGTGTGCCAACCAAGAGCCTCAAACCGGGCACTTACGTCTTCAGTAAATGCAATCTCAGTGTCCCCATCAATAGATATGTGGTTATCATCATAGAAAGCGATAAGTTTTCCAAGACCCCAGTGCCCAGCAAGAGAACAAACTTCATTGGAAATGCCCTCCATTTGGCAACCATCACCAAGAATAACATATCTGCGAGAAAGCAATAGATGTTAGCAACATTGCAGTACATATTTTGAAAGGCTTACACAATAAAAATAAATAAATAAATAAATAATAAAGGCCATTACGTATAATGATCGACAATCTCATTGTCTGGCTTGTTGAAACGAGCTGCAAGATGTCTTTCAGCAAGTGCTAATCCAACACCATTGGCAATTCCCTGACCCAAAGGACCTATATATCGAAACAACCAAGAATAAAATGAAATAGTTTAACTGCTTGCAAACAAATAAATAAAATCCCTATATAGTACAAGGATCTTAGTTTCAATTAGTTCGAAGCAAACCAGTTGTGACTTCAACACCAGGTGTTTCAAAGTTCTCGGGATGCCCTGGTGTTTTGCTTCCCCACTGGCGGAATTGCTTCAAGTCCTCATCCTAAGGAAACAAATTTACAAAACAATAACATTAGTAATATCAAACAATCACATAAAACAGAAATCAACAAAAACAAAATTATTCAATATCATGTGTTTCTGAGAGAACAAACTAATATTGTTTGTAATGATAAAGTGGTAATAGATTATGGGATTATGCAATAGCTGAAACTGAGGTTTGTTTATTACAATGGAGCTGATGCTATGCCATAGTTGCGTCGTTAGAAATAAAATCCTCGTACTCTCACATAGAATTGCAAGTTGCTTCAAAATTCAGTTCATATGTGCATGCAAAATGGTCATTTCTAAGCATACTTCTCATGTAAATCAAAACTAATTTATGAGAAATCACATATTAAAAAAGTGGAACCAAACAAAGCCTAAACCTGCTCAAGGACAAAAGGATATTTTCCCACACATCAAAAGAGGAAGAAAAATAATTGCAGAGAATATACATGGGCAAGGATATGTCTCTATTAGGCAGAGCAGGCCCTTAATTAAGACTAAATTAATTCTCCAATAATCAAATAAGACATACAATCAAGCATACTTCATTCAACTTTGTCTCTACTTCATTTACTAGTTAGGAAACAACCCCAGGATTCTACTCCTACCATAGGTGTCTGGTAGCTTATTTATTAAAAATCTTGAAAATTATTGAAAAGATCTTGGATTTGGCACTCACATTTCAACCAAAAAAAAAAAAAAAACTTCTACAGAACAAAAATGTAAATCTTTGTTGGGTAGGCAATAAAAGAAAATCATGGTGTAACTATACCAAAACTGAAACTTTATTAAATTCCCAAGACACAATTTAACATTCTTACAGTACATGCTTACGCAAAATCATCAACAATCAGACAATCAAACAATAATTCCAGAACCAACACGAGATCCAAAGACCAACAACATAAAGCCACCAACTTTCTACTTCAAAAGCTCACCTGGACGCTATCATACCCAGCGAGGTGGAGCAGCGCGTACTGGAGCATGCATCCATGGCCGGCGGAGAGCACGAAGCGATCACGATTAAACCAGTAAGGGTTCTTGGGGTTATACCTCATGACCTCGTCGTAAAGGATGTGGCCCATTGGAGCACAGCCCATGGGAAGCCCCGGATGACCTGAATTCGCCTTCTCGACGGCGTCGATTGAGAGGAACCGGATCGTATTGATCGATTTCTCGACCAGCGCCACCGTTCCGGTTTTCCCCTCCAGCGTCTCGACCGCCGCTGCACGAGGATTCGACGCCCTGCGCCGGGGTTCCAAGGCGGCTCGCCGGCGTGGTACGGCCCTGACAGCGCTGCCGGAGAACGAGCTAAGACCGAACCCGGCCGGAAGAGAGAGGCGGTCCGGGAGGAATGGGGCCACCGAACCGTGGCTGGACATGGTGCGCCCTACGAGGGCCTGCGCAGCGGTGATGGAAGATGAAGCGGCCATGAATGTAGATCGTCTCTGTCTCTCTCTCTCTCTCTCTCTCTAGTTCGTACTTTCTCGCTCTTCTCTGCGAAACGAGAGGAGCGAGTGAGTTGTGGCAGGAATTGCCTTTTGAGAGGAGAATTATAGGTGGGAAGAGCGATGTGATCGAGAGTTTAGCTTCTAAGATAAGAGGGCGAGAGATGGGAGCCGTTGGATTGGAATGGAGGAGAGATCTGGATTGTTGAAAGGGGGTGGGAAATGAGTGCCTTGAATTCGTTTGACCGTTTGCAACTGTGGTTGTTCCCTTTGATTATTTGAACTTAAATAAGTAAAAAATATATTATAAAATTCTTCTGATTTAATTTATATTAAAATAAATTAAAAAAGTATTCGATTCATTTTGACATTAATATAATTTTAAATACATTTTGATATAATTTATTTTAGGGTATTTTGATTTTTCTTTTTAATTTTTGGAATAGTTAGGGTATACAATTTTTATTTGATTTTAAGTTCGTTTATGGCTCTAAATTAGACAGATCTTGTTGGGCCATAAATTTGCTTTTTCTTAAAACACTTATGCTTCATTTGAGACAGTTTTCTTATTGCTTTATAAAGCTATTTTTTAGTACAAAATCTCTTGAAAGCAGAGACAAAATAAGTGTAAAGTTGTTCCAAACGAAGCCTTAAACTAATTATTTATAAAAAAGAAAAATTAAAGACCGTATTGATTCAAATTATATCATTATCATCTAATTTTGATTCTATTTATGCTTTGATTTGGTTCAATCAACCCCCTCTCTTCTTCCTCATGCACCAAACCAGATGTAGACAGCATTCACCTAAAGTCTAGCGATAGGTATCACTCCTATGGCCAATTGAACAGTTACCCATATACCCTCTATGCATGAGTAGCCATTCTATATCGTCGGATCATCACAAATTTTTCTCATTTTTATATGATTCACCTAATTTGATTTGAATTTCTTAGAATTACTATGACTTGTACAAAGTATAATCTTCTTTTTCATAAATTATTTATAGATTTAGATTGCCTTGATAAGATAGATATTTCAACATAAAAGGTGAGTATATCAACATTTTAAGTGGCTCATAACTTTAGCTATACATTAATTTGAATTATGATGATCAATTTATTCATCAGAATTTCAATTCCTGAACTCTATGGAATTTGATATCAAGAGCTTCGAAGTAATAAATTTCATTTTTTTATTACAATTTCTCCGTCTAATTCGAGGTACGATTTCGATACGATTTTAAAATCATTTATTACTTAACATTACGTTAAATTCGTTGGACTCTGAATTTCTCATTTAATTTTAAGTCACAAGAAATTAAACTGACGACTTCTAAAAATAAATAATTCAAAGATCATAATGTTTTAGTATTATATCAATATCATTTCATTTCAAGAATATTTGTTCTTAGATTTGGTTGAGTTGACCCTCTCTCTTATTCCTCATGTGTCCATCCAGGCATAGGAAACATTCCTCTTAGGGATTGTATAGACTATCACTCCAGTCCACTAAATAGCCTGCCGATGCCCTTATCTATAGGCAGCCATTCCTTATCTCTAATTTTTCTAGTTTTCATATTGTTCACCACTTATGATATGGCATTTTAAAAACTTTTATGACTTCTATAAACTACAAACATCATAGCCATAAACTACGTTGTGGCTTTATATTTCTCTCAAAAAGATAGATATTTCAGCACAAAATATCAACATATCAGCATTTTTAAGTGGACCTAAATTTGAATTATAAATTTATTTATTAGTGCTTAAAAAAAAAACTTCCTTCTTTGATTATAACTTATCTCTAGCTGCTGTTATATACATGCTTGGGTAAAAGGGACGTTTGTCAATTTCATCTTTTAATAAGAATTCAAGTCTCATGTGAAAACATTGCCCATTTAAATCTAAAGCTCAAAACAAATATAAAAATATTCATGAATTACTACACGTAGTTAGAACCACATTGGTGAAAATTGTTCATAAATTGATATCAAATCGCTCTAATTATTGCAATTATATAGACATATTTTATTGAATCATATCACAAGTTTTAAAATTGTATGTATGATCATTTAGAGTACAAAACTCGTGAAATTTGGCATTCATAAACTTATGCGAGAGAGAGAGAGAGAGAGAGAGAGAGAGAGAGAGAGAGAGAGAGAGCAGATGTTCGATTTATGTATTTCTTAGGTCACTGCACAAACATACTAAAGTCATCATAACATTGGGTATTACATTCGTCTCCAATCGATGAATAAAATTTAACATTTCAAAGCTCTAGATGTCTTTAGTCCAATAGATTTAGCTATTCAAAACTCCATTATTTAGGAGAAATTATTAGGTGCGGCTCTACGTCCGGACGCCAATAAAATATTAACATGGATATTCAATTGGCTTTATTTTTTAGTTTATATAGTTAATATGTCCGCAGAACTTTAAGCCAAACACACCAAAAGCACAGCCAAAGTGCAAATAAAGCGCAGTAAAAAAGCACAACAAAAGAGAAGTCGAAGCGCAACTAAAATGCAGGTAAAGCACATATAAAGCGCAAAAAAGTGCAACCAAAGTTTCTCTACATCTAATATCCGCACCTAATAATTTCTCATTATTTAAAGTTTTGAATTGAGAGTGAGATAGAGAGAGAGAGAGAGACCGACCAGAAGTTCAATTTATATATTGCTTAGGTCGCTGCACAAACATACTAAGTCATCATAATAGTGGGTATTACATGCGTCACAAATCAATGAATCCAAATTTAGCATTTCAAAGCTCTAGATGTCTTTAGTCCAGTAGATTTAACGATTAAAAACTCTATTGTTTAGATTGATCAAAAATAATTTCAGTAAACTATAGGGATCCAAATTAGAGGTATTATGGGCCAGAATATACGCGGCGATAGAGATTAGATTTTACGTCTTAGTGTTGTACGAATATCCAGCTCACACATAAAGAACACAAGATTTTTACGTGGAAAATCCTGGAAAAGGGAAAAACCACGAGGCATGGCCCAGTTGAAATGATTACACTAAAACTTGGATAGATTACAGGGGGCTGACTCGCCTCCAAGGGCGATCAAATTACAAGTATCAACCGTAGAGTTGAAGTCGGGGGTATGTGAAAGTCTGATGTCACACTGCCGGAACTTCAGGGTCACCCGGTGATTTCGTAGAATTCCGGGCCCTAGATGGTGGTCTGGTAGAACTCTGGGCCTTAGGCGGTGGTCCGGCGAAGCTGAGGACATTAGAAGGTGGTCTGGCGGAGCTCAAGGCATCGGCGGTGGTCCGACGGAGCAGAGGACGTCGGGTGGTGGTCCAGCGGAGCTCAGGGCATCAGGCGATGGTCCGGCGGAGTCGAGGACGTCAGGCGGTGGTCCGACGGAGCTCAGGGCGTCAGGCGGTGGTCCGACGGAGTTAAGGACATTAGGCGGTCGTCCAGCGGAGCTCAGGGCATCAGGCGGTGGTCTGGCGGAGCAGAGGACGTTAGGTGGTGGTCCGGTGGAGCTCAGGGCGACATGCGGTGGTCCGGTGAAGTTGAGGACATCAGGTGGTGCTCCGGTGGAGCTCAGGGCGTCAGGCGGTGGTCCGACGGAGCTGAGGACATCAGGTGGTGGTCTGGCGGAGCTCAGGGCGTCAAGCGGTGGTCCGGAAGAACTCCGGCGTCAGGCGGTGGTCCGGCAGAACTGAGGACGTCAGCTGGTGGTCCGACGGAGTTGAGGACGTCAGGTGGTGGTCCGGTGGAGCTCACGTCGTCAGGCGGTGGTCCGGCGGAGCAGAGGATGTTAGGTGGTGGTCCAGCGGAGCTCAGGGCATCAGGCGGTGGTCCGACGGAGTTGAGGACGTTAGGTGGTGGTCCGACGGAGTTGAGGACGTCAGGTGGTGCTCCGGCGGTGCTCAGGGTGTCAGGCGGTGGTCCGGCGAAACTCAGGACGTCAAGCGGTGGTCCGGTGGAGCTGAGGACGTCAAGCGGTGGTTTGATGGAGCTTAGGGCCTCAGGTGGTGGTCCGGCGAAACTCAGGGCCTTCGGCGGTGGTTCGGCGAAACTCCGGCAGTGGTCGAGGAGGAGCAAGGAGGCAAGAGCAATCTCTGATCTCTCTCTTTTCTCCTTAGGATTAGGTGTCCTTTTCAAGAGGAGAGGGGGTTCTATTTATAGATTTGTGGGAGTGGCATGGCCCGTAAAAAGGATGAAGATCAAGGGTAGTTAGGGAGTGGTTTGAATGGACGGCCGATGTTGAATCCCTTGATCGTGGACCGTTTGTTGGACATTAGAAGGTCTTAGAGATATCGGATTTTGGCGATCTTGGGCTCATTGGATTCGTCTCGTCGAGATGCTCGATTCGATTATTAGCATGTCATATTTGGAGACCATTTGGTAATCCAAATTATGGTTTGAACCTTCCAACAGTGCTTCAGACCATTAATTTGGACTCATTTGGGCTCGGATTGGGTTGAATTTGGTATCGTTAGATTAGTATTTTCGAGACGTTCAGTTCGACTGTAAGTTCACTGAAATCAGAGTTTGGATGATCCTAATTTTAATTTTGAAAGTTTCCAGCTTGATTTTGCCTCAAGATTTGCGCCCGATCAAGATGTTTTTTCAAGGATGTATCAGTTGCCCCCTATTTTCGGACGTCGAAGATCCAAAAATCCGAAAATACATGTCCCAACCTTCGGGGAATTTTATGTGCAATTTGAAATTTGGGAATAATCCAAACTTGGGCATACAGGTCCCGAATTGCTCCAAAAGTATCGAAATTGAGTCCGGAACGTCGAAAAACGGTGTCGGGGACCCCAAAAATATTCGATTTGACCTTTTCAAGCCTAAAATCGAGTCGAGACAGGCTGCCCGCCGCCCCGCTGCGCCCGAGGGTCTGCCCGACGACCGCACACCTGCCCACGCGCTCATGAGCCGCGGCGCCTGCCCTGGCGCTGCCCGCGCGGTCGTGGTTGGTTCGCGCTGACTGCTAACCGCCGGCGGTTGGCTTGACCGCCGGCACCGGTTAGCCTAATCGCCGGCAATTAGGTCAATTTTTTTTAACTTATATATATATATATATATATATATATATATATATATATATATATTGAAAATTCTCAAAATGCCCCTCTTTCAACTATAAATAGAACCCCCATAGGCTTTCAAAACTTGCACCTCTCTTCTCATCTCCCTCTCTTCTTTTATTTGAGGCCTTCCCCTGGCGCTGTATAGGCAACATCCCCTGTTCAGGCCTAGGGCCCCTCCTTGCAAAAAGCTGACAGCCGCCAGACTTCTACCCGTGAATCGTCAGACCACCGTCCGGCTACCAACTACCACCGCACTTCCACCCAGTCGACAACCGCAGCCAAACCTTCACCCGGACGATACCGACCATCATCCGACCACCACTGGGCTTCCACCCGGCCGCTATCGGACTTCAGCCCAACCACCACCGAACTTCCACCAGATTGCTGTCGGACTTCCGTCAAACTCTCCAAACTATTATAATTTCACCGCCTCTAAGTCAAGGGACGGGTTAACCTTTTTAATTCACTCAAATTTAGTGGAACATTTTCACCTGGGCGAGGCCCCATAATTTTTCCCTCTTCGAGTTTTCCACGTAACAAAATATCTGGTGTTCTGCTACTCTCTATCTCTTAAATTACCTGTTTGTGTGCTGAATATTCTTGTGTTGCTAAGACGAAACATTTACTCTACCATCACGAATATTCTAGCCTGCAACAAAACTCAACTTTATTCTCAAGAAACATTCAAAAAAATTTCAAAAATAAATAAAAAATACACAGAAAATTTATGTAAAAAATCTACGAAATTGAAGCTTAATGATTTTGAGCCTCAAAAGAGATCATACAAGATTGTAACTACGTTTAACATTAATGAATATATTAAGGGTATCAGGAGGCATATTCGTAATAAGGTTTTAATTGCTTAAGATATTGCCACTGAAAATTTATTCACTCCCAGCTGCACTTACAATGAACTTCAAATTGCTACTCTCCTGCACTTTTACACCAGGGATGAGGACCAAAATCAGCACCAATCTTCAGATCTTCGTTTACTGTTGGTTTTGCTGCCTTTGTTGCTGAAAGTTAGGGTTATTTGGAAGGCCAGTCATAGTTTGTTGCATGTTCTGTGAATTTGAAGGAAGGTTACCAAATCCACCCTGTGCACCATGCTGCTGAGGCTGCATTCCCACCATACTAGCTGTATTTGAGGCACCCATGCCAAACACTGCCAACCAAACATAAAAAGCCCTTAATAAGAAACATGCAAGAAATAGTCTGTCATAAAGACGAGAAACTAAATAGAGGCAGCAGCCTGTGCTGCGTGGAGGAAGTAGCGGTTTTGGTATTGCAAGAAATGGCAGAGCCATCAATATTGTGGTTCTTCTTCACACCTGATATGTTCGTCTTTGGTTTTATATTCAAATAAATTCAATGAGTTTCTCCTTGATTGTATGTCCAATGAGCAATGATTGAGCTTGACAGTAATCTTTGATCTAACATTGAAAGTGCAAGTGCATTTTGATTCAAAATTCTTGTTCTCAAACAAATTTAAATTTGTCATCTTCTAAGCTAGCAAGCTCCATGATCATTTCTCATACATGCAACAAACATACCATACTTTGTCTTGTTTCTTAACATTGAATCAATGGTTCTTTTTCATCACATATAAATGTAACATCGTCTTTTAACTATTATTTACTCTAAAAAAAACTGCCCAACATACAACTGAACTGAGGACATACTTGAGCGTAAGGCCATTATAACATAAGCCATTGAATTAGAGGTATTTTTAGATATTGACTCTTTCGAGATAAGCGTGTTCCATGTACTCGCTTTTAGTCCCAATATTTAAGAAGAATCAAAAGAAGTAATATGCTTGCTAATTTTAGGTAAATCGCAAATTAAGGCTCTAATTTTAGGTAAATCGCAAATTAAGGCTCTAATTTTAGGTAAATCGCAAATTAAGGCTCTAATATGTAATGAACTTAGCATTGAATCCTTGCATGTGACTACTATCATCTACAACCTGTATGTCTATAGCATCACCTATTTTTGCATTCCACAGCATCACCTATTTCAACATGAGGTATGTCCATTACAAGTGGAAGATGGTGAACTGACTAATCTTGCATTATCCTTATTTGCACAAAAATTAGTAGTTAATTTTCTTTTGGAGAAATAAGCACATACTGGAGATCAATGTTGAATATATATGGATATCAAATTTAAGAAAAAAAAGAGGATTATAATTTGATAGTAGCTCAATTGGAGGAATTGAAATAGTGGATTGTGCTCCGCCAAAGTGATACATCGCCTTCAATTTCAGACCAAATTGGTTTTTTATCAATTTCTATCACTTTGTATATAAAATCTATGAGATATTCAAGAGAAATAATTCTTTGCACCATCAATTATTTGCTCCTTTTTCTAATAAATGTCCAACTGATTTGATCATTTTGTTTTCATTCTTCTCCATACAATACAAGAATATGCATACTTATTCACTTTTAGAAAATAATTAATCATCATTTAACTTAACTGTTGGTACATTCCATGATTGATTATGGTTCGAACATGATTAAAATATGGCTTGAATAAGGTTCAAACCATGATCAAATATGACTCAAATAAGATTCAAACTTGTGTTCAAATATGTTAGAATCATGATCATGATTCAAACAAAGTTAGAATCCAATTCAAACACATGTTTTAATAATTTTTTAAATTCTTTGATATTATATCTAGCTCTGTAGTTAGAGCCCCATTGAAATAACATAATAAAAACATGAAAAAATACCATACCCATATCTACTGAAGTAGCTGATGAACTAGTCGTTTAACCAAGTTGAATGAAGAAAACTCGAAAGTATGACGACAACAACAATAGAGAAAGCCGAAGTGTGAAAGGGCATGATGTCGTTCTTCCTAAACAATTGGGCTATAAGAATAGGAAGGGAATTTTAGTCTGAAACGAAAATTCCGGCATATTTTTCCATAAAAACAAATAGGTATTTTGGCAAAAATTCCACTATTATGAGGACAAAGTCAAATTTCCCTTTTTTTTTATTTTTACTTTACCTTTAACTACTTTCTTAAACTGGTATTTCATTATCTTTATTTTAATCTGCTTGTTTTTATTTCTTTAAGGGTTTAGTCTTTTAATTTTCATTTCTAACTAATTTTATTTTTTAATTGATTTTTCTCAGTCTTCTTAACCGGTTTATTTTTTTGTATTTTTCATGTTTGTAATTTTATTATTATGGCTGGTGGTTCTAGAGAAAAAAAGGATCCCTTTTTAAAATATGATACCTAACTCCAAGTACTAGAAGAAAGTATAAAAAAAGGCTAGTGGTTAAACATTGAATGATGATGAATGGATAGCTCAAAAAATTGTAAAGGAATTCAATTTGAAAAAGAAGGAATTGCCTCGAGTGATGATGAAAATGAAGATAACATTGCTAATAATAATAAAATATTGAACTGGCTGCAACTTCTGCATCACATGCGCCTTTGCTTCACAATCAAAAAAGAGAAATAAGTAAAATAGAGTTAAAGCATCAAAAAGTTAAAGGGTAATTTATTTATGCTAGCTTTTTTAGTTGTGTCATCAATTTGCTACTTTATTTTAAATTATATTGAATCTAATATTAAGTGATGTAGAGACTAAGAAGAGAATGATAGTGATTGAAGAAGATTCTAAAGAAGATGATGACACTGAATTAGAAGATCATAGAATTATATAAAAAAATGTCATAAAATATTTTAGACACGCATGTCAAATTTATTTTTAATATTTTTTTAATCGAGCACATCTTCGACATGTTCGACACATGTCGAAGGCACGTCGGATGAATGTCGTGTCTGATACGTGTCGGACAATTCATACCTCTTTGAGGAGAAGTGTTCGTGCATCATAGATCCTAACCCTATTGGATATGTAAGTCTTAATTGAGGGCTTTATTTGAAACCTGTTTCACTTAAGAATTAAAAGTATTAGATTGGTATTTAAAACGAAGATTTGCTTTTTTTCTCTCTTATTGCACGATTTTAAAGTTTGTAATGACGAACTAAATTAATTTATTGATGGCTTATGGCTTATTTTATGAATTGCCTTTAATTTTATGATTTTTTTAGTTCAAGGTTTACTCTTAGATTTGTCTTGAGGCTCAGCTTGATAAGGAAAAACACCTATGCTCTCAATTTTTCCTTTTTAAACATTGGGTCCTGGAGCCCATGCAGAGTTTTAAGACAAGGGCTAATTAACTCATCTAAGCAATGAGCTTAACTTGGTGGCATATTAGTAAGGAGGTCTAGAGTAGGGTGGGGTTCTAGTTATATTAAAATTTTGGGTGGCATGTCAAAAAAGTCATACATGTAGGGCAGTCTTTTGGTAGGAAATTCCCAAAAATTAAATAGCAATGAAGCCGATTGAACGCATGGAACATAATGAATACTGATCAAAGTCCAACCAATTGCAATGCCATAGAATACTTGCCTTTTCGATGCTTGAGATAATTCTAACCTTTGAACTATCTACAGCTTTAGCAATATAAACAAAATCAAAATGAACAATAAATTGTGAAGCGAATGGAACTATTACTTACTTTGATCATTTAGAATTTGTGATTGAAGATTTCTTTGAGGATGTCCACCAGATAAACCAAACTGATAAATACAAAAGAAACAAGTCAGAATTAAATGATGAAATCTTATCTTTAATCTAGTTGATTTACTACTTTAGGCCCTATTATGTATTCAGGAAATATAACTTTTAATAGAATAGAACAAGAAATAGAAATTAAAGGAAGAAACCTATCGATGTACTGAAAATAGACAAAGAACTTGCTTAAGAATGCAATACACAAGCTCATTAAGAGCCAACAAGATAATCGAAGTTGCAATTTGACCCAAAAGGGCAAAAATAATACAATAAATTTAGCCAAGTTCAATTATGTGATCTTAACAATTTGTTCGAGGAAATGTGAAGCCAAGCTATATGAACTGAGAACAATACACCACCCTATTGCGGCAATTACAGAGAATATTATCAAAGTGGAAGGCTTAATGAGGCTAGGACATTAGATAACTTCACTCAAATTCAAGCTGGGACATCTTCATCAATGATCATAAGGAATTGAAGAGCCAGCTAGCATAACACTAGTAAAAGAAGAATTATCTGTTCTTCATAGTAAAATGTAGGTCTGCTCCACTCTTTAACTGAAAATAAGTACTGCTAATGTTTTTTAATCTAAAAAGTAAAGGACTAAGTTCTAAGATAAGGAAAAAAGGTAAACTCTAGCCGAATGAAAAATAAGAAAGTTAAAGATGGATGTTAATACAATTGTTATTTAATCCAAAAGTCAATCAAGCTGACAATTGAAATGAAAGACTCACCTGCATTCGTGTCAAAATAGATTGTGGCTGCATTGCTGCTGACATATTTGTGATCTGAAATAAGTAGGAGACTGTCAACTATCAAGAATGCTCAACTCTTTATTCCAAGTTCACACGCCATCAATAATGCTCATAATGAAACATCAAAATTATACATAACCAAAAAAATGTCAGACAATCATCAATAAAACTATCATTATCATCATTAGCCTTATCCTAACTATTTGAGGACAAATTCATGAATCCTCATTTTACATTCATTCATATTTGAGTGTTTCCAGTGGTGTTAATCCCTTTTCCTTCATAATCCTTTAACACTAATTTTATCTGTCTCACAAATTTTGCTCCAGTGAAACATAAGATTAGAGGAGTCGCCTTAGATGATTTGGTCACATAAAACGACGGCCTTCCAATGAACCAGTTAGGAAAGTAGAGGTTTTAGATTTGACTTATATTAAGAAAGGTAGTGGTAGACCTAAAAAGACTTGGTTAGAAAATATTAGAAATGATCTTTCTTTATTAAGTTTAAATGAGAAATTGACCTTTAACATGACACAATGGAGAAAAAGGATTCATGTAGCCGACCCCACGTAGTCGGACAAAGGCTTGATGTTGTTGCTGTTGACGAATTGGGGCATTTTTAGCTCATCTGTAATACAATCTAAAGTTTATAACATTTCCATTGATCCAAAGGCATCTAAACGTTATATTAGAGGGCTCCATCACCTATTGAGGTGCCACAGCATCAGAAAACTTGATGCCCAAATGCTCAGTTCTATCAAAACTGTTCTTCCAGCTAAACATATGGAATAAAATACTGATTGCTATTTATCATATTAATTATTACAACCTAATAGCACATAAGCAAACTACCATTTTGCTCTTCTATGCACTGATTTGGCCAAGTCGTCATAGAACTCTTTCAAAGCACACAAACTGTCCAACAAATGGTTGTCAACATAGAACACAATGTTGTAGAATATATGGCAAGTGGTGCCCCGTACAACATCACAGCATCAAAAAATAAGGAGCCATTTGAAGCAAAATTTTTCCTAACCATTTGAGAATTTGGAGATGTCTGTGCAGCATTGAACAAGGCACTATTTGCAGATCCAGTAAATTGGCTCAACTGGTTTCTTAGTTGGCCACCTTGGGTTATCTGGCTTTGTGCTATGTTGTGCTGAATATGTGCAGATTGTAGTTGCCTGTTTTGAAACTGTTGGGACAAAGGTTGAGAATATTGTATTTGATGTTGTCCAGGTACCTATCATAAAGATGTATTTACATGGTTTTTAAGAAAAAAAACAAAGGAAGCATTCCACATACAACAAACGCAAGGAAATTAGTGAGGCAGAAGGCTCTGAATCAATACCGGTTGAAACTTCTGCTGACCTTGCCCCTGTAAATCATGTAACTGAGGCATGGTACCCTGCAGAAAAACAAATCTTCAATTAAGTCACTAAAATAGATTATGTTATTTGGGGAAAAGCATACAACTTAACAAGAAATTAGTCTAATAAGCCACAAAAAATACTGATAAAAGAAGTTAAGCATAAATCAAGTTACTTGTTAAAGAGATCCATATAAAGGTATAGAGCATTGTCCAACAGTTGGTAAGCACAGAAGATCGTCAAGGAGCATCTAATAATTCTGCGCCAGAAGTTCTATGGGTAACCACGCTTGCCATTTCTTTAGTTCAGAAGAACAAATAGGATGGAATGTACTTTCATACCATGCAAGTTGAATAATTTCATTAATATCTATGTAAATGAGCGTCTATTTGATTAAGAATTTTGATGAAAGCGTTTAACATAAACGGGCCATTGATCAGATAGACATAGTGATGCTATACAAAGTATCATGGTCTACGGCTTCCTAGAAGATTTAATGCAAAGATTCCGGAATAATTATGCCTTGCATTTATAATAAGTTCTTATAAAATACATCTTTTTACTGATTTTCAAAAATTTTTGTGGTGAGAAACAGATAGTTATTAAAAAGTTAATGTCGAATTTTTCAAAAAGGGCTTTACAGTTATTTTTACAACCGTAGCTTCCCAAAACGACCTTAATATAAAACTCAAACTCATGTAACGAGTCACAAAGCAGCTTACCATCTAATACAAATAAATAGTTACTAAAGATGATTAATAGAAAAGTATAAAAATCAAATTAGAACAAAACAGTAATAGAACTCTTGTAGTGAAAAATAGTTATGTAAAACATCAGATAATACGAGCACAACAACCTGTGAGAAGTTCAGGCAATGAACTAGAACTTTCAATTACATGAAAATTTTAACAAAAGCCAATCTTGCAATGCAACCGATAACTAAATAATGAAGAAAGCTATCAGAGGAAGAGGGGAACCAAATCTGCAAGGTAGTAGTTGCGATTCCACTGGCTATTCTTCAAACTCAGTACTTAGAAGCCAAAGAATGTTCACATCCATGGAAAAACCTTTATTTCAACCATCAACAAACACCCCTACAATTACAACACACCCCTTTACACATACGAAAGGGAAAGATAAACAACCAAAGGTTACATGAAGCACAAAAACTTTAAAAAACCTTGTATCTATAACAAACACGGACATGTGTCATCCATGTTGAAATATACATATACATATATATATATATATATATATATATATGATGCAACCTAGAAAAACTGTGAAGCCTATTAGATATTCAAATACTTACTTCCTTTCAAATAAACACAATAATATGACAAAACATCACTTAAATGAGACTTTTCTTTATAACTTAAAAAGACACAACTCAAACGAACAATACTTTCTTAAAAATACAAAACAACTTTCAACTTGTAAACAACTCTAGAAACAACAACATCCTTAAGGCTTACAAACTTTTCGAGAAGAAGATACAGATGGGGTGAAAACTTGAGGAGAGAAGAAATAGATAAGAAGCCCGAGACGAAGTTATAGATAGGAGAAGAGAAGGAGAGGCATAGCTCGCAAGCTATCCAGAAAACCCTCAGGTTTTACATTCCAAAAATTATCATTTAACACTACTCCGAATGTCACAAAATAGCCCCTATTTATAGGTGAAGAAAGGGAGCCAAACAGCCGCCCACTCAAACCAACCAAAAGGAGAAGAAAAAAGGCAGCAATTAAAGCTCCAAGAAATCGAACCACCACAGCCAGGAACCGAGGGGCCCAGGTAGAGGAACCGAACAGCCAAGCGGACAGGGAACCGAACAGCCAAGCGGATCAATCCCCCCCCCCCCCCCCAATCAATATATATATATATATATATATATATATATATATATATATATATATATATATATATATATATATATGTGTGTGTGTGTGTGTGTGTGTGTGTGTGTGTGTGTGTGAATGAATGAATGTACAATAGAGTCGAATACAATAGAGATGCCCTACACAGCTGACACAAATCGATATGAACAAAATACTTGCAGGCTATTGAAGAAGATTAGTATTAGCGATGATAATAATCATAATGTCAAGAGTGCTAGGTCAAATTAGTGATACATTAATGTGTTCATATCTAGTAAAATTACTTTAAAGATTATATACCCTTTCTTGGATTTTTGGCATTTTTTTTATAAACCATACAATGTTGATATTGACAAATTAATATTAATATTAGTGTGCTATTTCAAATAAAGTATACTCGATGTCTTAAGCCTTTAATTATTCATAATAAGGTGACAGCTTTATAAAGTTAAATGTTGTCCCTTGTACATCAATATGGTATGCATTTTTGTCAATATGCTTAACAACCTGAAAAGGGCCTCCATTTTTAGGCAATGTTTTAAAAATCACACCAAACCGGCCGATTCAACCAGTTTAATTGGGAACCGGCTAACCGGGCGGTTCGATCATTTCCCATAACCGGCTTCGTAAGGAACGACATAGCCCGCTTCGAATCGGCAGTCCAACTGCTGGACCAACGCCAATTTAAAAAAAATAGTCAATTAAAAAAAATTCAATCACTCTCATCCCTATCAGCAAACACGATCCGCGTGCCACAAGCTTTGCCGTCAGTTCTCACTGGCCAACGCAGTTGCTCGCTGGCATAGGCCTCATTTCTCCTCCCTCTACTATCTACAATGGTCTCCTCCTCTTGGGAGTAAGATTTTATCTCACAATAAATTAAAATTAGTTGTTTTATATTCAAGAGCTTTTGAGTTTTATTTCTAAAATTGTTTTAAAATGTTCATAACTTCATATTCAATTCATTTTATAGTGCATTACATTCTTTGTAGGGTTATTTGCAAAAATTTTGAAAAACTCTAATTTTTTAGGTTTTACTTTTGTTTGAATGGCAAAATAGGTTAATTCATGTGTGCTATATTTTAATGACCAAAATAATTCCAACCTATTCACTACAGAAAAACTGTCTGTTACCGTCGGAATTTCCGGCGGATGGTATCCGCCGGAAACTAGCGACGCAATTACCGGCGGATATGTCGCCGGTAATTGTGCGACGGAATTTCCGGCGGATTATCCGTCGCTTATTTACCGGTGGATAATATGCTACAATTGCGCTGGAAAAGTTTCGTTTGCCGACGCAATATCTGCCGGAAATTACCGGCGGTCTTACCGGCGTATTGTCCGCCGGCTTACTTAAACTCGACGAACTATAACCGGCGGATGTTCCGCCGGTAATCTTTCCGACGGAGTATCCGCCGGAAAATCCGCCGGTAAAGGCCCTATTTCGAGCCATCCCGCGCCTGGTTCCTCATTCTCGTCTCGTTCGGCTTTTCTGTGTTCGATTCTGCTCCGACGACGCATTCCGCTCCGACGACGAATTCCTTTCCTTCGACGCCGGCGGACTCTCCTTCTCCGGCGACACTCCGACGACGTTCCTTCGCTGCTAGGTTTCGCTCCTTCGACGACGTTCCCTTCAGAATCGAACACGGTTTCGCTCCTTCGACGACGTTCCTTGGCGTGGAGGTAACACTCTCTTTTCTTTAGTCATGGATGTTCTTACTAGATTGTACCCTTGTGTGATATTATTAGTAGAATTCAAATTGGATTGTTGAAGTGGAGGAATGCATTAGGCTTGTTGTGTGATAGAAAAGTCCCCCTCAAGCTTAGGGGCAGTTTGATAGAACCTAGGATTTCATTTAAGTAGGATTTTGTAAATTCTCTAAATCCGGATTTACCAAATAATTTACCAAATCCTAAGGGGGTTAAATCCTGAAAACTGTTTGGGGAGTTTACTTAAGTGGGTCTAGGGCAAGGAGAGGGATTTGGCCAAACAAACCAACCCATGCAGTATGGTGTAGAATATTGGCCATTAGAAAATCCGGATTTACAACGTAGCTTTCGTAGGAATGTCTAAGAGCAGGGAGATGGACTCCCATGGTCAGTGGAATTTCGGAAATCCGGTATTTAGAGCGAATCGGGGGAATTTTTTGTCTCGAGAGGATTTCGTTTGCCGTGAGAATTGGATTTGCATTTTAGGCCGTTTGGATGGATTTCGCCCAAATCCGGCCGAAATCCGCATACCAAACAGCCCCTTAAGGGGAAATTCTATAAGATGGTGGTTGGATTTACAATGCTTTATGGTGTAGAATATTGGCCATTAGAAGAGAAGCATAATATTAGGTTAAGTGTTGTAGAGATAAGGATGCTCATGAGGATGAGTACGTGGCTGCCACAACATAATGATAGAATTAGAAAGAATTTTGAGAAGCGTGGCTCGAATCGCATGCGAGACATGTTTACAGATCTTAGAAAGTCAGGCCAGCGACCACTTTGGATGGCTGAGAGTGTATGGGCAGAGTTGAGAGCTGCTTGGAGTAGCCCAGACTATTGCAGGAAGAGGGATCAAAACAGACAGAACAAAGCTTCTGATGTTGGGGGCTTGGGCAGTTCCCTTCATACTGGGGGTTCTGTTCCACATACTGAGCATAGAAGACGTCTGGTAAGAAATTTTAAAATCTTTTAATAATTTTCTTTAATAAGAATACTAATATATGTATGTTACAGAAAGCGGTGTTGGGTAGAGAACCTACTCCTATTGAATTACATAGTCATACCCACAAGCGACAGGAGGGCCAGCGATGGGTTGATGAGCGTGCGAGGAAAGCCTTTGTAAGTATATAAGTTCAATTTTTGTAATGTTATCTAAAAATTGCTTAATTCTTTATTCATTTTCATAGGAGGAGTATACACGGATTCGAGAGAGCCAGACTGCAGCAGGTGAAGGTTCTTCTGGCAGATCAACTGAATATTCTGACTACCGCACTTGGTCGCAAGCGGTAGGAGGAATGCAGCACGGCAGAGTGTACGGGTTAGGCTCGCAGGCTTATGCATATGAAGGGCAGACATCTAGTGGCTGCAGTTTTTCATCTAGTACACAGGAGTCTTTATATACCCAGCAGATAACTGCCCTTACAACTGAGCTAGAACAGGTACGGAAAGCCCAAGCTGATTGGCAGATGCAAATGCAGCAGCAGATGGAGATACAGCAGCAGATGCAAATCTAACAAACTCAAATGTTAGAAGAAATGCAAAGGATGAGGGAGCAGATGAGCAGTGGGAAGAGTACAACAGCTGAGGAGGAAACGAATTCAGACTAGATATTTTTTATTCATTTTACGGATGTGGACATTTATGTTTGTGTTTTGGACATGTTTTATAATATAATTGTGGATATTTGAATCTGTTGAGTAAGTGTTTTGAACATTGTTACATTGTTTATATAGTGTATTGTCTATTGTGTTGTGGACATCGTTGTGTATATGTTTTGTTTGCAGGTTGTGGAAATCCAATTTTAGAGGGAAGAAGGTTTTTTTTATCAATGCTACAGGTTTCCGGCGGATTATCCGCCGGAAATGGTGCCGATAATACGATATATCGAACTTTCCGGCGGATTATGCGCCGGACATTTCCGGCGCTTAGTCTGCCGGAAAGTCCGACGGTAATAGTAACGTCGGTTTGTTGCGGCGTATAATCCGCCGGTATTACTGACGGATATTTCTACCGGCGGATCATACGCCGGAAACTAATAACATAATAACGTCATTTTTTTTGTTATTTTTTCGTCGTAAATACGCCGGAAAATCCGCCGGAAATATTACCGACGGATTAAATCCGTCGGTAATCTATTTCCGACGCACGAATTACCGTCGGAAATCCACCGGAAACCGTATATTTCTGGCGGATTTTCATTGTTACCGACGGATTTCTTCCGTCGGTAACAATGAGTTTTCCTGTAGTGATTTCTAAATAAGCCATTGGATATCGTTATGATATGAGGGAAGAGAATTGGATTCCTTCTTCCACTTAATAATATTGTCTATTTTTAGGCAATGTTAATGATATTTTTAATATTATTATTTTAAAAAAGAATATATTTATTCATATTTTATGCTTCATAATTGATTATTATATTTAATTTATTGTCGCATATTTGATATGATTATGTAATTATTATGTCAATTATGTTATTTTTAAATGAAATTAATATTTATTATGTTATCCAATTCAACCCTGGTTGAACCCCGGTCGAACCATTGAATCATAAACGTTCCTTCCAGTTCATTGTCTAGTCCAATTTTCACAACTTTGATTTTAGGTTTAAACTTTGCAAGTGGTCCCAAAGGAAAACACTCTTTACACAAATGAATCCACACATGATCCTCGCCTTCAAAAGCAACTAAAGTTTGAGATTTGTTATCTTATTTCTAGTATTGGGTGTTCTTATTTATTATCATATCTTGAACATGCTCATGGAGTTTCTTAATTTCACAAGCTCGTTTAGTAGCATCGACGTTATACTCAAGGAAGGTCATTAGGGTCAATTCTAAAGGTGTAGGGTTTTGTCTATAAAAGATCTCAAAACAATTTCAGCTCGTGGTCTAACTAATATATCTATTATAAGCAAATTTAGCTTGAACTAAAGTGAGATCCCATTGTTTAATATTCTTTCCAACAAAACAACAAAATAGATATCCCAGACTGTAATTGATAGCCTCTATTTGAGCATCAATTTATAGAAGAGCTGCATAATTAAATTGAATTTTGGTAACCAACTTTCACATAAAGTTCTAAATAATTGACCTAGAAGTCGATCATGGCAATTGGATGTAATAGTTTTTGAAATACCCTATAAGCGCACAATCTCATGAAATTAAAGATCGCCGATATATGAATCATTATGTGTTCTATGAAAAGGGACAAAATATGCCATTTGGAGTTATAGTTTGTACCATGATTTGAATCTTTATTTCTCTGGGTATTTAGAAGTCCAACAATAAAATCAACGCTCACATCCATATAATATGACTCAAGTGCAAGTTGAGGGTGTATAATCCAATCTTTTAACTTTTCATCTTAGCTATGTAGCATATCTAATAACCCCTAATGAGTCGATCAACATCCCTATAAATAGAAGGCTAATAAAACTCCTCGCTTTATTATGTCCAAAATGTTCAGCCATCCCTCCTTCATGACATTCAAATAAAATAGCATCTTGTTGAGAACAACGAATAAAATACACCAAATTGTTAAATAATAAATATCAATCTTGAATTTGAAAATTTTGACAACTTCCCTTTTGACAAAGTTATCATTTCTTTCCAAAATCTAGATACTTGGGAGAAAGATCTTTCATTAGTCAAAACCAATGACCCTAGATGAAGATTACCAAAGAAAATGTTGGAGCTTAATGGCATCCACAACCTTTTTTTTAACACAAAATGCATGCTTTAATATATAATGAAATATTAAAGAAATTCAGCCCACTTATCATGTCCACCCTTGAGCTTGTTTTAACTATGTGGGTATTTTAGAACTTTATGATTGAAATAGAAAACAAACTCATTAGATAAAAAATGTGATTCCAATGTTCTAAATACAGATGATGACATGGAATTCTTTATTATATACGGAATATTTATGTCTTGTTTTGTTTAACTTCTCATGAAAATGAGCAACTGGGTGCCCATTTCAATTAAAAAATGCAACAATTCCCATATTGAATGCATCGAAGTCAAATTCAAAGACAATTAAAATTGGGTAAAGTTAATACTAGAGCTTTAGTAATTGCTTGCTTGAGCTTAACAAAGCTAGATTGGGTTATTGGTGTCCAAATGAATTTATCTCCTTTAATAATTCGATTAAAGGAGCAACCACCAAACTTAAGTTTTTAATAGATTGATAAGAGAAAGGCATAAGGCCGTGAAAACTTCAAATAACAGTAAAAGCCCAAGGAATAGGTCAATCCAAGATGGCCTTGATCTTCTCCTAATCCATCGTGATCATGATACTAGAAATTAATATTCAAGAAAATAAATTTCATCAACCAAGAACAGAGATACATTTGGATTGGCATATAATTTTTCTAGACATAATATCTCAAATATAAATTACATATAATGTAGATGATCCTCTAACATGCAACTATAAAATAAAATATCGTCAAAGTGTACTATCACAAGCTTGCCAATATATAGCTAACAAACTGAGGCCATAAGACAAAATAAAGGTTTGAGGAGTGTTGAAAAGGTCAGGTGACACCACCATCTACTCGTACAATCCATCTAATATCTTGAAAGTCATCTTCTATTCATCTCCCTGCTTCATATGTATATGGTAGCACACACTGCATATGTTAATATTCGAGAAAAGAAATGCTTTACGTAACTGATCAAACAAATCATCAAATCGAGAAATCGAGAATTATTATTTAGTTGTAATCTTAATATTTGAAACTAGTAAAACTCGTACAACACAAGTACTAGCACTCTCTCAAATCAAGCCTTTAACAAGGAGTACTTCTTTGGGCCACATCCGATAGATACGCAAATGTTGAATGACAGCTCCATGAACAAAATCTATCATATGACATACGTTCCACATAGAACGTAAGTCCGCTAGTAAATTGATAGGGTATACATTCTAATATTGTTGTAATAAGAGCTAGACTTTTTTGGATATATGTTTCTCTTCCTAATTTTCTTCAAATACTCCGAGAGCATACATGGATGGGGGCTTGCATAGCTCTCATGAATATAGACTAGTAGATTATCGAATCAGCTCCGACAGTGTCCTTAATTTCTTCATTTAAATTCATCAATACTACCCTGCCCTCGTGCTCTAATGTATAAGTTTTTTTATGGCCCTCATAGATGTTGTGTCTATGATATTGACATGGTTGACCCAATAGTGTAGATGGAAAGCATCTATAGGAATAACATCACACCAAATCTCCTACAATTTCTTACCAATAGAAATTTGCTTTAAACAATGTTTCAAAACTTTGATTTCATTTCCTTTGTACAATCAAATTAGTTCATAAGGTTTCAGGTGATCATCTATAGGGAGATTTAATTTTTCCACAATCTTAGTAGATATGAAGTTTTCATAACTTCCTCTGTGATATGCCAAACTTTTACTTTTAGACTATGTTGCACCGATATAGTTACGGCGACACGGATATGACACGATACGGATACAAAACATGTCAATTCTTAAAAATACAGGATACGGGTACGGTGCGGACACGACATTATAATTTATAAATCATACATAAATTTTAAGAAAGCAATCAAAACATAATATTTGAAATGACAAAAAAAATGAAGGCAACATCATTTGTAACATTGTAGCTCATAATATCAAAATAAAGGTATGCATTGAGTCAAGGGAAGAGTTAAAACTCATTGCCTAATAAGAATTTTGTGGCATGATTCCACTAATTATGTTGTTACATGATTTGGTGGCATGTTTGCTGAATAACATATGAGAGCTAAACTTCTTTTTTTCCATTTAAGAAGACATACAAACCACAATAATATGATTTTTTAATACATGAAATAAAAATCAAAGTTAATTTGATGCCCTAATATCCTATTTTCTAGTAAACTAACATCAATGTAAATGGCTCGCGGGTTCGAAAATGAGAGAACCTCGATCGCAGCCGCGGAAGTAAATACGACGAGTTTTTTTTTCGAATTTTTTTTATCTTTCAACGGACACGCGTATCCGATACGTGTTTCCTTTTGAAATTAAATAGTATTTTAATTGGATATGGCTTTGACGTATCCGACACGTATCGGATGCGTATCCGTGTCCGACACGTATCGGATACAGCACGCCTTCATAAATATGTGTATCGGTGCAACATAGCTTTTAGAGCACCTTGTATGAAGTATGTTGTGACGAAACAGCTTTGATTCTATATCCATAGGGCACTCAGCACTTGAATGATAAGCAATTCCCCTCTCTCAGTATGCAATAATTGCTAGTCCTCATCTTCTAGTATTCTTCTTCTTCTTTTTCTTTGTTTTTAGCCTCCTGTGGTGCTTCTTTAACTAAAGACTATTCAAAAATGGAACATCAGGAAGCAATGTGACCAATTCCTAAACATTGAAAATACTTTGTGTTAATATTTGTTAGTGGATGTACTTATTTTACAACTACCAACAACTTGAGATCGATCAAAAGAAATATTTTTAGGTGGGGCCAATGTGTTCCTTCATAAATTTCATTTCCATATTTACAAGATTCTAATTATGGGATTAGAGGGAAAATTTTGTTGGATGGTTGCTGTCTTTTCGACCCTTAATTAAGGCTAGTCTGGTGACAAAAAAAAAAAGTCCAATATTGTCATAATTGCACAATATTAGCAATTGACAAATGCAAACTGCCAATAAAACATGTTATTATATGTCCTTCAAGCTCAGAATCAGCACAGTTTAGTACAAGTTGTTGAAATTCAACAATATGATCTTTTCCGCACAATTCCTTTTTTGAAAATTGTGGAGTTTGGTGAAAGGCCTTTGCCAAAAATGGGAAGGCAAATATAATTTTTTTGTAACTTCCTTTTCATTCTATCCTACATAAGAATTTAGCGTTTGCCCCTTCCTAGACCTAGTTCTCTTATGATCTTCCCAACAAATAGGCACATAAATTTTCAATTTAATAGTCACCAACTTAACATGTTTATTGGTACATACTTTCATATAATCAAATGCACGCCTATCATATGCATACAACAAGGAAATTGCCATAATTCAATCCACACTTAAAATCCCATTTTCACCCCATAGCCTTGATCTTGCATCAATGGTTCTTTTCTTGAAATACTTTGATAGTGTTTGTCCTCTTCGACTGAATCTTGAAATACTTGATGGACAGAGTTTTCCTTTTTGTGTTGTTAGTTGTCATCTAAATTGGCTGAAAGCACCTCACGATTACCTCTCACATGTTGCACATTGTTGTGAAAGTTGAATTTTTCATTGTAAGGCTTCCATAACGATTTCTTGGGCTTGATTTTGGCGGTTCCTCCTATGCATCATTCTAAACAAAGGCTCTAATACCACTTGACACCAAGGGGGGAAAAAAGATCTAACAAGAATATTTATACAAAAAATTAAACAACACCTAATACTTGTCTGGTCCTAAATCAACAAGTTAAGATAATCATGAAAAATAATAAACGGAATACAGGGCACACTTCCAATGCTTTCCAATTTCTAATAACCTTGTTGTACCCAAAACACCTCTCTCTGTTCACCCCAAAGGCAAAAAAAAAACACCACTGGTATGATTTCCATGCTAGGGAAAGAACCTTGTGAAGACAGGTTTCCTGATGCAGCCTACAGCACGCCAATCAAAGGGATATTTCTTCGATATTGTCCCATGCTTGACTGCCTCTCTCCCACTGTAGAATCAAACAGCCCAGCTGCAATTGTCGGAGTTCTTCCCATTGTCAATGATTACACACAAAAGTAACCAGCAGCCATGGGGATCACCTGATGCTGCATTACCCAAAAACCAGTGACTGAAAACGTCCCCACAGCCACCAATCCTATAAGAAACCCAATAACAGATAGATTATGAACACTGACGAATAAGAAACAAAATAATTAAATAAGAAAACAACGGAAAACCTAGTATGTGATTCTTGCACCTAACAGCCTTCCTCTTATCAACCTTCAAGATATTCTTCGAGTTTCAATCAACTATGTTAGCATGGACTGCCACTGAACTGTCCTTCCAAGACTCCCTGAACGCAAGAATTGATGTTTTGAACCTTGGAAAAATGAACTGCAAAGGGGCAATGAATGCACACAAAAGCATTTGCCCTTACCACACAGCCAAGAACCACTTATTACTAAATTGTATTGTTTCCACCCCTGGTGTTGCACCTTTCAAAGACCGACGGCCTGCAATGAGCCTTATGCTGCATCCACAGCCAACCACCAGCAGTTTGCTTGCCACAAGTGGCTACCAGAAAAAGGGGTAGGATCTTGGCATCAATGGTGGAAGAAATTCAAACTCCGCTACAAACAACTCCCTCTTTCTACCGCTCCAAGAAAATCAAAATCCTTCCCAAAACTTAGGATAACATGAAGTTCTCACACCAAAAACTACAAACTAACAAGGGGGAATAGGAATATAAATAAACTAGCCCCAATTAAAATTATAAAGACTTATTTACAAATATGCCAACATGAAGGGAAAAAAGAAAAGAGGTCCTAATTAAAAGAAAAGATATTTATGAATAGGAACCAACCTCAAATCACTATGTCAGTCCACATTGATGCCTTCCCATAGTGAAGAAAATGAGCAATGTGGACAAGCCAATTTTTTGTCATTTACCTTTGATTAACTAACAAGTTTGGCATTGAGCAACAAGCAATGCAACATCATGCTTAAGACAGGGCTAAAACTAATGATACTCAACTATGCATATTGTTTTACCCCACCCAAAGAGTTCATTTAATCCCCCAATGTGAAGATCTAAGAACAAAAACTCTCAGAAAGAATGAAGAAATAAGCCTGATCCATCGAATTAAAAAATCATTAAGAACAAATCAATCAATTTGGAATTGGTGCACTTGTGTTTGTGACTACAACAAGGGTAGTCAATCATACCTTTTCAAATCCAGTTACTTTAACATTGATGGTATGCAATATGGTTGTTATCTTGTTGATGGCATCAGCAAAGGTTTACCCTTGCAAAGTCTCTTGCCACTTAGCATCTTAACCACAACTTCTTTGAGAGGTTAGATTCTTCAGGACATGAAGGTCAAAATCTTATATATATAGTTCGGGAATCTAAAAATAGCAGCATGGTTGAATTTTAATCTCAATTTCTTGAAAAGCCCCCTTAGCAATTTAGTCCAATTAAAATCACATTTCATAACTCAAGCGATAATGAGAGCAATGACAGTTCTAAAGCTAAAAACTTTAAAATATTTTATTAAATTTAATTAGCTAATGGAAACTTCTTTTCTTATGAGTAAATATTATTAGTTTAGGGCATTCTTAAATAGCTTTTACATTTTCAAGATATACAAAAACACCCTTACCCTAAAAAATAAAGCCTAAGATTATTGTAAAAGAGGTTACAAAGATAACCACTTAAAAATTAACATAAAATTTTCCTTGTGCAAGACTTCAAGAATCCTCCTAAGATGAACAAGGTGGTTCTTCAAGACTTGCTATAAATCAAAATATTATCAAAATAAACAATTTAAAATCACTAACGAGAGAATGGACATGCTCATAATTCCCATTATATTCTAGTTGCACAGAACAATCCAAGAGGCATAGCCGATGTAGTCACATAACACATTCCTAGAAGTGAAAATAATTTTCCACTTATCTCCCTCAATAATCATAATTTGATTATAACCACCTTGAAGATTAATTTTCAAAAAGATCACCATTTTACACATCATGTCATGCATATCTAAGAAGTGGGGACGTATAATAGAGTGTGATAGACTGATAGTAATAATTGGATAGCTATCACACATGCACTTACTTCCATATTTCTTAGAAGTAAGAAAGACTAGAAATACACAAGGACTAACTCTCTAATAAATACCTAGTAAAGTAAGCACCTACTGTCTTTTAAGCTCAAAATGTTCAACAAGATTAATGCTATAATGTGCAAGTTTAGATAAGATGAACCAAAAGATAAAATAAAAGGATATATTGTATGGCACAGAGGGAGAAGATCATATGGAAAATCCTTAATATATGGTTCTTTAAAGTCGGACTAGACTATACTAAATTCTTCAAAAATAATTCGAAGAATTTTCTGAAATTTTTAGTTCCTATAGCAGCGAGTTCACAAACAATTCCCAATCTTTTACATTCTCAAACTCAAAACGATTAAGGCTAAGTGGATTACTTTGTTATTTTGGTGTGTTGGTACCCTTCATAATTTTGTAGGATTATCTTTCACCAGGGAAGGAGAGAGAGTTAACATTTACTAATGCTTGAAAACATATGTTTAACTTACCAAAGTGAGCAGCATCTAGATCCTAATTCAAAAGGCCATGGATAACCAAATAATACAAGTATAAAATCCATAGGTAAAGCATCAAAACAAAAATTATCAAAGAAAGAAGCCAAATGAGTAAAAACTAGATAATGTGTAATGGACATGAAAGTTCTATAAACCCAAACAACCATATAAAGTTGCCAATGAAGTTTAGGCTTAAGTTTCATATGCTCTAAACTAAATTTTGTAATCATGTTTAAGCAACTCTTGCTAATAATAAGCTCACCACTGAGCGGTTCTTGCATAATCATCAATCATTCAAATAGTAGCTGAAATACAACACATAACATTATAAGAAGACCTCTAAAGCTTCTTAAGAATCATTCACATCCTAGCAAGGTTCAACTTCAACTTCTGGGGCTGCCTTATCATTTTAATCATCTACAACATTGTGGAGAATCAAGTCATACATTCATGCACATAGTAACCTCTTTGCTGACACTCTGAACATGTGCAACAAGTGTTTTTGGAATCATATGTACCTGCTATAGTTCTACACTCATTCCTTTATCAACAGTGGTTTTACTTCATTAAGATGCAGCAATAATTCCGGTGTGTGCAGGTGTCACAATGTAAGATTGAAAAAGGTGACATTATTATGGCTGCCCTAGGATTTGAAATTGTGTAATCGTATATTGAGGCTTTTTTACAATGAGGTGAGGTGTAAGACTTAAAGCATTGAGGTATAAGCTAATCCCAAATCCTACTGTAGGATCACAAGCTAGTTTGAAATCCAGATAAGGTAAAGTTGGGACTTCAGACTAGCTTACCCAATAAGTTTCAGTTTGCAAATATCACGTTCTAATCATTAGACATGTTTTCCTACTCAAAATAATGGTCCATATCAAACAGCTAGTCACAGAAGGCCTCTAAGACCAAGTTTTTCATCAAAAGATGGCATTCATACCTTGCTGGGCCAAGGTTCAAGACCAAGTCTATAAAGAGGATAAAGAAACCTAGATGCAACACTTCAAGTATGCTGAATAAAAGCTGAGTTGGGGTAGAATCAACTATGATCCTAAAATTTCAAATTGCCAATGCCATCTAATCAATAAAAACACCATGATCAACATGTTCATTAGTGGTCTGAACTACACTTTACTAGAGAAATGACTAGAGCATCAAGAACATTCGTGTTAATGAATGGCTGTGCAACTTCCATTATTAGTTTTGTAGAATCTAATTATGTTGGGAGCATATTGTCATCATTTGTTGATGCAGAACAAACGGAGGATCCTCACATTGAAAATCCATTAAACCATCCCGATGTAAATTCTAGTATCAAGCAGACATGATGCAAATCGCAAATACCAAATTTGATCAAGTCAACGAATCAAGGTATAGTCTTTCCTAGGTGATCTATCCTAGGTGATCTAATGCAAAGATGAAAGAATCAAACATGCAAAAGGTATTCCTTTGACAAAGATGTAATTATCTCCAAGTCAAAACTCGACAAAGATTCGAAAAGTTTATCCACTAACATAAATAGGTAGTTCTTAGAGATGATTAAACAAAAAGTACAAAAACTAAATTAGGATAAATCAATACAAAAACTCTGCGTAATAGTATCATAACCAATAAGAATTCTTGAAATAAAACAAAAACTCTAATTTGTGAAAATCTAAGACAACATGATCTCGCAATGCAACCAATAACAAAAGAGGAAGGAAGGGATAGGCACTAGAGTAGATGGAGTAAATAATGAGAAAAGAATGATAAAACAAACAAGAATTAAATCAACAGATAGTAGCAATTGCACAGTCTCTTCATCAAACTTTGCACTTTAAAGACATAGCAATCTTCACCTCCATCGATGAAAGTCCATTCTTGAATAATCTCTTCTACAATTTCAATAATCCTCTTCACACAGATGAATGTATAAGCTAAACAAAGAAGTTTTACATACGATCCTAAATCATGAAAGATGAATAAAAAGCTCAATCTCAAAAAAGTTTCAAACTGCAAAATAATATCTTTATTCTATAACCATCCTAACAAGGATATCTCTTCCATAAATTAAAAGCATCAAATCTATGCCTATATCCACGCTCAAATCACTCCAAATCTTCCTTGATATAGTATATGGTCAGTTCCTATTCTACGCCCACAAACAGAAGCTAGCCAAGTTCATTTGCCATACTAAATCTAACCAAACATGCAGAAAACATGAAGTTCTGAACCAGAGAATTCTGACAACATTAGATTGCCAAATTCAAATTGGTCGGCCAATTTGACCTAAAGCGGATTGAAAGGATCCAAGAGATTTAGTCACATTGGTTGGGTATAGTCAAATTGATCTGCAATATGACCCATGGCAGATAGGAAGTGCTCAAGTCTCCTAAAAGAAAAAAAATACTGGTGTAACACAACAATATTGAATTTTTTTGAAGTACTATAAACCTAACAGCAACCTTTAATTTTGCACAACTGTAAACCTTGTCAGTATCATATTGAGCAATTGGAGTGATAAGGTGAAAGAAAGTTTGAAAACTTTGAGCATAAAAGTTATATCTGGAATCAAGAGTCATGCTCATTTTCACATCCAAATTAGCACCTAGTAGGTAATGCGTCAACAGTTCATTTTGCTGTGAAAAACACCGCCATCATTAGCCATATCATAACCTCATGGTATCAGAGTTTCTGCCATTCTCCTGTTAAATGCTAATGAAGCCATGTTACAGAAAAAAGAATATAAATATTTACCTTATGCAATCAAAAGACATAAAATGAAATTCTCAAGAACAACCTGTCCTAGAATTGCTGCATTCGAAGGTTGCCTGAGCTGTTGTTGGGCAAGAAGTTGTTGCTGATGCTGCGGTATTTGCATCATTTTCTGTCGTTGTTGTTGTTGCTGCTGCTGCTGCTGCTGTGTTTGTTGCTGTGGTGAAGGTGTATTCATAATGTTTCCACCAGATCTAGGTGAATTAGCATATGGTGGAGGAGGTGTTGAAGCATTGTCAAAGGAAGTGGAAACACCAGAAGGTGATGGAACGGATCTTCCAATCATTTGCCCTCCAGTAGTCTGAAGTAAAAACAATCTGTGAGAAAATATTAATAAAATACAACAATGGCTGAAGCAAGTTTAACCAACAAAAGAATTTTAAAGCGTACAAAAATGTTTTATTAGTCAAAATTTCCCATCCTAGATAGTATGAAAGTAAAAGGTGAAACATGAATTTTGCTTCTCAGTCAAAAAACAATCGATGCAAAAAAATTTCCTTGTGCTGCTATATATGTTTTCTGCACATCAAGTCAGATGGGAAGTTTTTTTTTTTTAAGGTAGATGGGAAGTTTAAACCTTAGCAGGCATCAACAAAATGATTATTGGTTCCACCCTCCAATTTCACTAATCAGTGTATGCTGAGATGGGCAAATAGGTAATTTGATTGTTATCAGCTTCATATATGCTGGCAATCATCTTCCCAGTCAGTGGTATATCTTAATATCATATAAGCTTGATAATTAAGCTAAGTCTTCACCATAAGCTTCTAAGAAGGAAAAAGCAAAAAAAAAAACTCTCTTCATTCTCTTTTCAAGGTAACTGCACAAGAAACAATCCAACTAACTTCAGGTTCAAGAATACTTTGGCAGCATCACACCCAAAACTATGTCACAACTACTATCCTGCTTCCAATTTATTACATAATTAACGTCCCAATAGTTTATCTAATGCATCTATTCTTTGCTTGCTATTACATTATAGTTCAATTTGTTTTGACGCAAGTTCTTGAAAATAATTAGAGCTTAGTTCTGAAAGTAATTTCATTGAAGAGAGTTTTACTGATATTTGATTCATGAACTCCCTTCTTATGAACTCGAATTCAGCGTTTATTTCGACTACAACGAACTTCAGTTTTCCTATAATCACATCAATTTTATATTATTTTACTTTCATCATAAATAAAAATAATATTATAACTTAGCCTCCATTGAATTTAACAAGAATTGGAAAGAATTGGCTTTTTATTTCATTCCAACATTTGTATTTTATTTATACAATCCTAAAAAAACTCACTTATAAAATATACAAAATTTAAAAATTATAATTACATAATAATTATAATAGCCTATACTTTGATGAGTAGATAGAATAATAATTATAGACTAATTATAATAGTCCACAAATTCATAGAATCCTAGAAGAGCTTCAAATATGAAACATATAAATCTGAAAATAATAATTACAGAATAATCATAATAGATGAGTAGGCAGAATGGATCTCAATATCGATTAGGTGGCACCACAATAAGAACAAAAGAGGGCATAAGTCTTGATAATTATGGGTCCTGATTGGCAAAAATTATGCGGGCATTTCACAGAATTTAATGTCACTTAACTCTTAAAGCAAAAAAATAAAAATGAAAGTGACTTCCAAGCCCTCATAACTCACTCAAACTAATGTCACGCCTTTATGAAGATGAGTTTCAAAATAAAGAACTACCTTTCATCCATTTTCTACCAAACGAAAATTGAAACTCAATTCCAATCACTTCCAAACACTTGCATTGAAACAAACTAACCCTTAAGGTGCACATAACTTATGGGATATTTGATATCATAACCAGGCAGCACGGAAGAAAAACTTATAAAGGAAAAAACGAACCAAAGCAACTGAGGAGAAATGAGGAGAAGAAAAGAATAGAAAAAAGAGTATAAATCAAATCATTACAGATAAACAAAAAAACAAAAAAAAAATCCCAGAGCAATAAAAAACAGCTTAACAATAATGGAACTTGAAAAAATCCATTGGAAATCAGAATAAAACAAAACTTCCACTTCTCCTTAATTTTAAATATGTTAACCTCCAACAAACTTAGTCTATATGTAGTCTAGATGGGCATGCAAAAATCATCTGCTATCCCACCGCAACTAAGAGGTGCAAGGCAGAAGAAGCGGACGTACTAAAAAAAAACATATAAGTAACCTTCAATATATCCATGTTGCATGTTAACAGTGTACAATGCTAGCTCTAAAACCAAGACATGAGCAATTTCCTTCGATATATCCATCTTGTATGTTACACAGTGTACAATGCTAGCTCTAAAACCAAGACATTAGCAACTGGCACGATATTTTTAAACCATGATTTGTGATATCGCAAATTACATAACCAAATTCCACTAAGTCATCAACTTGTTTGCAATCATCAAATACTCAAAAAAGACAATGCTTCAACAACTTTTTTACTTATTTTACTATATAATTAATTTGACTTCCAATAAACTTGACTAACATTATGAAAGGATAAAAAACGAAACAACGGCTAAAACTAATCTACTCCCACGGTCATTATTTTTCAATACTTAACCTTTTGGGCATGTTCTTGTTGAGCTAATCCATAGACCCCTCAAAGTTCATAAAAGAGTGCATTAATCCAGTCTTAAAGCACCAAGACTCCAAAAATATTCCCATGTTTGTGTCCAACACAATATGCCAAACTTTTGACGTGTAAGACACCATTAGCCTTGCACTAGCATATGTCTTAAGGAAATTCTCAATGCTTCACCCTTTGGGCATGTTCTTGTGCGGCTAATCCATAGACCTCTCAAAATTCATAATAGAGTGCATCAGTCCAATCTTGAAGTGCCAAGACTTTAAAGTGCTCTCACGTTTGTGTCCAACACAATATGCCAAACATTTGAAATTTTAAGAAAACGCAAAAGACACCGTTTGGCTTGCCCCGGTATATGTTTTAAGGAAATTCTCATTACTTATTTCGTAGCCCCTCATGAATGACATGTATTAGAGCACATAGAACAAAATATAAGCCAATCTAATCCAGTTACAATCCAAATCAATTTCATTATAGATTCTTACTCTCTAATCCCTAAGTCAGTCTTTCAATATATTGTCACTACTATTTTTACATTGTGCTCAATGTGATCACCACCAATACTTCCTAGTATTAAATTGCATTTAATAAAGAAATTTAGTATTTCTTATGGCACATGTCTATATTATTTGTAATATAATCATGAGATTGGTTTATTTTGATATTTTTAATATCACCATTTCTAACCTTCACTGATGCTATTTTAAGATAAAAAAAAAAAGATATTGAAGCATGGTTAGGTCTTTCTAAACCTTGACTTATTATGAGATCAACATTAATATCAGACTACCAAACATTCAACAACTTTTGATCTTTCATTAACATCATTAGACATGATCAACAAACACTTGCAAATCAAACCAATGACATCTTACAAACTAGTTTTGCATTGGTATAGGTGAAAACAAAAATATTTCCTTTGCCAATTGTACTGGCATTTAGTCTTTCCTATATAATAGAGAAATCAATCAAGGCCCCTAAAATTGCCGGACCAAAGTTCAAATATCAATTAATTTGGGCATTCATACAGATAGGATAGATTGGTAATTAGTTAATTACAAAATAGACATATAATCATACAAAGCTTCTGCGACATCACAAATCACCCTACTAGCTTTTCACATAAAAGAGAGAAATATGAGAAACAAAATAATTATAAATAAGTTAACTTTTAATCATACAAGAGTAACAGTAAACCTGCATCAGACCTCCCTGAGGATTTGTAGAGTTGGATGAGAAAGCAGGGGTACTCTTGGAGAATACACCTGCGAATAGGCATTTGAAAGTGATAGGTTAATTCACTGCATGCATAACGGTAATCATGGATGAAGGTGGATAAAAAAACGATTAACACCGTCTCCGAATTGGTTTGCACAGAGTTTTTAAAAATTATGATGGATTGATTTTGTTATAGGGAGGTAATTGGATAAACTTATTTACTTAACAATGGTGTATTAGTCCCTAATATGCCAACACTCCCCTCAAATTAGAGGGTACATATTTATTAACTTCAGCTTGTTACATAAGCAAGAAAATGAGGGAGGACCCAGAGCTTTGGTGAAAATATATATACCGCTTATTCTGAACTGAAAACATGATGAGTAAAACTTCTAGAAAAACACAACATCTCGTATGAAATGGCAATCAACTTTGATGTGTTTGGTCATTTCATAAAGCATAGAATTACAAGCAATACATATGGTTGCATGAATTCACATGTAGAATGAGCAATGCCTCTATAGTTCGCTTCAGCACTAGATCAAGCAACAATAGTTTACTTCGTACTCTTCCAAGATGACTTCCCACAAACATAATAGGCATCTTTGAATGATTGTATTTACGTGCTCCTTCTGAGTACACAACATCTCTTTTCCATGAGTCTTCTAAATGCATATTAGAATTTAAATAACAGCATCTCAATGCTTTTGTTTTGTATTTTACATATGTTAACTTATAAACCCAACAACAAAAGAAATATTTGATGTTATAAAAAACAAGATAAATTAATTTTTCGACTAATCTTTGATACTAAATATATCATCATATGGTATATCCTCCTATATATGATTTGGTTATAAGGGAGAGTTAGTTGGTTTCCACCCTAAAAGTACAGTTATTACAAGGATATCAATGGCATATGCTCTTTGAGATAGAGAGGCCATAAGAAAATATTTAAAGCACACTAAATCTTTGTTTACAAAACAATGCTAGGTAGTGCATAACTTCAAATGTCTTTTTTATCAATTCGATAAGTAATATACCATCAACATAAATGGCTAGCACCATTGGGACCTCTTGTTGTATGTTTGACAAAGATAGAATGATCGACAAGATTACTTCGAAGGCCAAATTTTGTAAGAAATTTATAGAATTTGTCAAAACAAGCCCGAGATCTCTACATGAAACCATAAATGGCATTCCTAAGTTGCATATATGAATCACCCCCTAAACAACATATCAAGGATATTGCTCCATATATATGGCCTCATTCAAATCACCATAAAGAAAGGTGTTACCAAGATTGATTTTTAGCATAGGCCAATCTTGATTGAGGGCAATAAAGAGTAGAATTAAGATAAAGTCGAGTTAAGCAACTAAATGAAAAGTATCCAAATAATCTATCAAAAAGACTAGTAAAACCTTTGGTAGGGCGCAAATATGGGATAGGTTTTGTAGTAGGAGGTGGTGAGGCCTTCTAGAGTATACATGAAAAAGAAGAGATAGAGAGCAAAGAAACAATGGTAAGCATAATAGATGGAGATGATTCAAGAGTGATTCTAGTAAGAAGAGTGGTATTTTCATGAAAGGTGGCATCAGCTTAAGTATACAAACATTTGGTTAAAGGATCATCAAATTTATATCATTTTTAAGTTCAGGAAGACCAAACAAATATACAATGAGTGGAACATGTAGAAAGATTATCATGTTGGCAAAAATCATAAACAAAGCAATGGCAACCAAACACCCATTAAGAGAAAAAATAAGAGCTTGAGAGAAAAAATGCTGATTAGTAGTGATTGATTGTTGATAAGTGTAAAGGGGACACAATAAATAAGGTACCAGATAGTTGGACCGTATCTCCCTAAAGCTGGCAGGGGGATTCATATGAAACATGAGTCTTCTAGTCACATATTGTAAATGAAAATGCTTACATTATGCAACTTCATTTTGCTGAAAGATCTATGACCATATGGTTTGATGAAGAATACCATTTTTAGACCAAAATTTTGAAACTAGGTTTTCAGCTATTCTTAAGAATAATTAATGCGCAAAACTTTCAATGAAGTAAAAATTTTGAACTTCAATTTCTTGATAAAACTTATAAAATGCATGAACTCATAACTAACATTTTAATTAATATATCCAAATAACTCGAGAATAATCATCAACAAAGAAAACAAAAATAGCAAAACGTACGTGATTCAAAGCAAGACTCAAACCCCAAATATGGGAATCTACTAATACAAATGAGAATGATAATCATTAATAGTGAATGATGAGAATGACACATAATGATTTTGTGCAATGTAGATGATCATTTTCTTGGAAGAGAAGATGTTGTGGGTTGGAAGGGGATGGAGAGGACAGTTATGGCTTCATCATGTCACTTTGATATCATATTATGGGGAGTGAATTGGATGATCATATTCACTAAATAGTGGTGCCTAATTATAGGCAAACAGTGATATAGCAGGAAGAAAATAAAGGAAAGAATAAGTTTAATTAAAGGAGAATAAAATATTTTTTCAAAAATAAAAAACTCTCTTTATATAATGATTTCCTATTATCATTTCCTAATACGCTAACAGATTCTAACATCCGGCAAAAACCTTCAAGATTGCTAAACCTAAAAAGTGACAAAAAAGTTGCAAGTTGCATAAAATGGCAACCAATAACAGATTTGCCAAAATTATGTACACCATCAGTAGAAAAGGGTCATCCATTACATTAGGAATATGGAAAAAAGACCAACACTGTCAATGTAATTGGTCATAACATTATATTGAGCTTTTAACCCTGATCTGGACTAATTTTAATTAGTAGCAGGAGAAACATTGAAGATTGCAAAACCTGAAAGGTGATAAACAAAAGTTGCAAGTAGCATAAGAATGGAAATCAATACCAGTTTCACCAAAATTATGTGCACCGTCACCTGAGGCGAGTACATCCACCAAGTGAGGAGGAAGAGAAGTTGGAAGATGCCTTTGATCCCCAGTTACTCTAAGCCCTGAGAATGTAGTTTACAAGAGCACTCAGAGCAAGTACCTTCTTAATGTTCACCGACAGAAAAAAGGCAAACTTGTTGATGGAAAGCAACAACGTCAGTTGAGGTATCCTATAATGGAAAGATGGATATAACAGCTAAAAGTAATACCTTCTCCAAAATTTACAGCAGCTCTCAGCTGATTTTCCTGTTCTTGAATTTTGGCAGCTTGCACTTTGTCCAATGTAGGAACTAAGGTAGGCCCTTGACGAGAACCCAGTCCATGTGCTTTCCGAGTATCAGCTATGACCTTTTCAGCAGTCTCGCACGCTGCGCCAATCATATCAATTCTAGCCTGTAAAGTTTTGCATGCCAAGGATGATGAAAATGTTAAGACACCGTAAGTGCAGACATGTTAGAATTATGGTAATTGAAACCACTCACCTTCAATTTCTCCATTTGTGTTGGAATTGGAAGATTTGCCATCCCAGACAATAACTGCTCCCTCTTGGCATTATCTTCTACTTCCATCTCTGGCAGTAACTTCGATGATAACATGACAGGAAGTACTGCAGGAAACATTTTGTTTGTAGTCGGGATTAATGAAATAAGAAAGAACTATAAACTCACATAGTAGAAAAGATAAAGATACAGCAGAGAAGAAATGTAATATTCATTTTCATTTCAATTGATTCATGCAGCTGCTAGGCTATTACGTTATAAGACGTTGAGAATGTTCTAGTGCAGGAATAAGTCCATTATCAGTTAACGGCTTGAATGAGTGCTGTGACTGAGGAAGGCTTGCAGGGGTGAAGTCTGTTCCATAAGGCTGAGAGCATGTGGGCTGCCAGATAAAGCTATTATTTCCCCCCAAGTTAATAGCTTGAGGTTGCACTGTCAACTTGATGCGTAGTATGTGAAATTTAGTCTTGAAGGGAGCTTTGGTTAGTATGTATGCTGGTTGATCTTGAGTGCTGATGTAGAGAACTTGAATTTGCTTGGTGAGAAATATGATCTCTTATGAAGTGGTGGTCAATCTCAACATGCTTAGTGCGGGCATGAAAGATTGAATTATTAGCAAGTGTCATAGCTAAAATGTTATCATAATGTAGTGGTGTTGGATGTAAAGATGAAACACCAATTATTATCAGAGGTAGCGAAGCCAAATGAGGTATGAGGTTGCAGCAGCAAGAGCTTGGTATTCTGATTTGATGGAGGAACAGGTGATAGTATGTCGCTTTTTAATACTCCAGGAGATGAGATTGTTGCCTAGAAAGGATCAAGTGCTAGTGGTAAATTTTCTGTCTCCGGTGACACCAGCCCAATTGTAATTAAAAAAAAAGTGCAAATGATGAAGATATTGAGTTGGTGTGTGGGCTTAACAAATTCACAACTGACACTGCTGAGAGAGTCTAGTTTCGAGTTAAATTTTTAGAAGGCATATTAGATTGCAAATAAGATGCTACCAAAAAATTTTGCTCTCATTTTAATAGGAATTTATGATATGGTTCATGGTTGCCCATAGGTGCAACCCTCATGGTTAATAACCCTTCCCAGTGATTAGAGAAAACTTTTGATTAGAACTATAAATACTAAATGCTTAGCTAGCAAGAATTTGGGTTTAGGACAAAAAAATTATCGCCATTAGCTTAAAATGGATGGTGGGGAGGATGATGATGAACCCAATCAATATCCCATAGTTTCATCATCTCGGGTTACATGAACTTAGTCTACTTAGTCAGCAGAGGTGTTTGACCCAATCTAACCAAAGGATCCTTATCAACAGCTATGAGTTGTGTCGTCCAAGTGGACCTTATAGACCTGAGGTGAGTGTTTGTCTAAAAAAAAATTTTTAAGTCGAACTTAACTAATGGAAGGTTTTGTGCATTATCAAATACACATTATAATTCACCGCCCAAGGGATTTTCAGCTATTGGGGAACTTATAGACTATGGCTGCAATTATAGGTTAATAGCGTCATTTTGCAATGAAACCAGACGGTCAAACGACCCCAATCATAAGCATTATTTATGATTTCATTTGGCAACAAAATCACTTGAGTAGAAGACACATGCCACAACTTTACTAGCGTGAGATCTTTTAACAGTGATCATAGTGATACACTTGATATGATATTAGCTTTTTTTGAGCTGAGATCAAATTTAAATTTGTAACCCATGATAAATTGTTATGAAGGATGGAAAGATTTGTTGTTTTAAGCTTTAAGAAGTCAATTTTGCTCAAAACATTTTGAATTTTATAATTTTCTTAAGATTTTTGCATTTTTATCTGAATTTATACATGAAATGATTGAGGTTGGGATTAGTTGGGATTTGGAGGAATTTTGAAAAATAAAACCCCCTCCGATTGAGATTTACCATCAACACAACCATCATCGAGCTTAGATTATTTGCATCATTCACATTTGAAATTTAAAATTTTGATTTTAAAATAGACCACTCTAATTATGATGTAAAATAACCACATCCATCATAGGGTTTGTTTGTTCCATTGTACTTTATTATATTAAACATTTTCAACTCTATTTGCTTAGTTATAGAGGATTGAATTTATGGGGTTCAAGTCTTGTTGACTACAACTTGTGTCATGGAGTAGTGGACTTGAAAAGTAGGGCTTACAATCATATCCTATAAGCAGGGCGGCCTGCTAGAGAGCATCATACATTTATGTTAACCAATTTGATTTTTGAAAGAAAAAGCTCTTGAATTTTAAAATGGTTGCATGCTTCTTAGAGCAGTTGCATGCTTCTCAAGCTGAGAGAATTTTAGTTCAACTTGTTTTCAGACTGAGCTTCATTCTCAAACTTTTAAGTTTAAGCAATTAGCATGTTTATCAAAGCAAATGCATGCGAGTTTATTTTGGCAACTTGATGTATCTTTCAAATGATATGCACGTGATTTTACCTATTAAGGATTAACTACACTTGTACAAAAAGTGGGCTTTCATCCTAAAATGAGCCATTCAGCTAACTTGAAGGGTATGGAATAGTTTAAAGGAAACATGTTCTAAAGTATTAAAAGTATGCAAAGCATTTAAAACTAGTAATATAGAGTAAAATAAACATTACACAAATTTGAAACTTATATAACTAATAACAATAATATATCACTTCTGAATGATACTTTATTTTAAGAAACTAAAATATACAGATCAAGGGGGTAAGTTCTAAGTTAACTATTGGAAATTACACAATTGCAACAAACCTAGAGCTAGGGGAGTAGGTGAGTCGAGCCGGCTGAAGCTCGACCTGATAACGAGCTGCAAGTCAAGTTTATCGAGCCATAAGCTCGAGCTCAAGCTAAACTTGAGCTCGTTTATTAAACAAACTCGGTTCGAGCTTGATGAGGCTTAACTCGCGAGTTAACTTGTAATGCAGTTATTACAATTTTTTTCTTTACTTGAGAAAATAAGCTTTTTTTTTTCTTTTCAAACAAAAGCTGTTACTAGCAGCTACTTTTAAAAGTTGCATCTAAAAAGGCCCATATCACCAAAAAAAAACTGCACTGCACGTTGTAGTGGTTCCCATGAAAGACAAAAAAAAAATAGTAACTAGTAATTGCACGTGTTAAAGTCACGCCTTCTTATCCGGTGGTATCACGTCGAACCTATTGTTACAATCTAACAAGCTGGCTCGCGAGCACACTTTCATTGCTACAAGCCAAGCTCGAGCTCGAGCTCGAGCTCGAGCTCGAGTTCAAGCTAGCGATTTGGCCAGTGCGAGATGCTCGAGCTCAGCTGGACTTGTTTACACCCCTACCTCGAGTTCACAAGAGTGTGAAGTTTCAAGTAGTAATTAACAAAGTACAGCTACCTCAGATCTACTTACAAACGCTAATAGCCAAAAAAAGTATTACCATTAAATCAATTTATTCTAGCTGCTTCTCCAGATGACTACATTCAACTTAGCTGAAAAAACATTTAAAAATGAAATAAAGAAAGATATAAACGGCAAACTTGAAGATGCCACTGAAGACTTGAGGACAAAGTCTCTTCCTCAATGATATCTTTTTAACTAAAAATTCAAGCAAAACAAATAGAAACAGTATTAGGTTGCTTCAAAGAAAATTCATTGATTCAAATCAGTATTATGAATTTTTTTATCAAAATTTAAATTCTATCAAATGACAAAAGCCTTGGCATTTGAACATGATCAACTCAACATAAAAATAACTTTTGAAAGCAACTATTAGTAAACGAAATTAGTTGAAAGAGTTGGCACCAGTTGCGGAATTACCTATGCCTCATAAAAAAAGCACCAACCCTAATCGAACAAAACACTAACATGAAGAAAACAGAAATATCAAATAACTTTAGGTGACGCACGCAACTGACTGCTCCTATGTACGCCTTTCCTATAAAACCAAAAAAATGAAAAACTAAAGTTTAAATTACTCAAAGGGTTTATAAGATACATACTCAGGGCATTCTCGGCATTCACATTCTTGGGATGCACAACAAATGCCTTCGAAACTTTCTTTATGTCCTCCACAATGTTGAAAAGCTCCATATTTACCATTGAAAATTGCCCCAGTATATCTTGCCTGTCACACAAATATAGTAAAATCTAAGATGATAATATTCCATGAGAAAAACTGTCTGCATCATGTGATTTAACAGTGCTAAACATATGACTCCCTCTTCAGAGTTCACCAGATATTCAGCTCAAAATGATATTCAGCTCTTCAGAGTTCACCTTATCCAGCAAATATGAGAATAAATAATTTCAAATATAGATTGAGAACATGCAAATCTATATCAAATAATAAGAGAATTAATAATTTCCAGCAACCATTAGCCATAATGTAAAAACTATATAGCACGCTAACCAATAATTGTGTCCCTAGTTCAGGTTCTATCAATATCTACGAGCCACTATGTCAAGTTTATATTACATATTAAATCATTAAAATGCCAAGTAACCAACACGTTCCAAACTGTCTCAGTGCTTCTGATTAATCCATCAAAGCACCGAGTCCCATAGGATCCAATCAATATTAAGATTGCAATTTGTTGCAGTCTTGCACAGTTAACTCATTGGTCATTATTTCAATTATTTACACCACTTCACTTGCATTTGCATAAGACAAAAAAAAAAAAAGAAAGAAAAAACTTGTTACTTCACAGGCTTTCATCTCTGTAAGTTAAACAGACAAAATATTTACAAGATAAGTACTCTAGACATGCGAAGAAAAGCTAGGGGCGCAGCGCCATATGGCTCAGATTAATAGGAGGAAAAGTTATGGCTAGTTCATAATAAATAAATCAGCATTGTTCTCTCTATGATGTGCTTGTGACGCCCTAAATCACTAGACTTTAGCCTAGAAAAAATAAAAATAAAAAAATAAAAACAAAAATGCCGCCAGTTGACTCCAATAGAAAAGGAGGAAGAAACCTGCTCAGCCCTTACATGTAAGACTGAATCAATTTTTCATTGTTATAATTTGTCGTGAAGGGAGGCAACAGCAATTCAGCACTTTGCTTTAAGGGAAATATCGAGCCAAGATAGAGTGAGTCAATCTAAACTCAAAATTAAGAATTTCAATTTTGCTATATATATATATATATATGTGTGTGTGTGTTTGTGTATTTCATATGCATCTATATTTACTATTTATTTGTTATATAATAAAGAATATATGTATACTTATAAATGTGTTAAAATAGAATTTCAAATTAACTTTTGAGTTGATTTGAGTCATATATATTAATGTCATAAATTAGAAATTAAATTCAAAGAAAAATTATATGCGTATGTTTCATATGTGTACATATATTATTTATTTATTTTATAAAGAATATATGTATATTTACCATTATATATATGCAATTTTGTCTCCAGGAGACTTGATATACATATATATATATATATATATATATATATATATATATATATATATATATATATAACAGCGAATATATACTTAGTTGAAGAGTAGGGGTGTCAAAAGTTGACAAGACCCGAAACCCGATCCGGAAAAATCCGGGTTTGGGTCAACCCGTTTACGAAACGGGTCGGGTCCAGGTTCAGATTTCCGACCCGTTTGAAAAGCGGGTCGGGTTCGGGTTGACCCGACAACCCGCGGGTCGATCCGATTTGACCCGTTTCGCTATCCCGCGCAGTCCGGTCATGTCGTTGTCGCGTCCGCACTACGCACTCCGCAGTCCGCGCTGCCCTCGCGTTCGCGTCAAGTCCCGCGTCCGCGTCAAGCTCGGAAGCTCCGCACTGCCCTCGCGTCCGCGTCAAGTCCCGCGTCCGCCTCGTGTGTCCGCGTCCGCGTAAGCGTCAAGCTCCGCACTCCGCAGTCCGCCTCGCGTCCGCAGTCCGCCTCGCATCCGCGACTCCGCATCTCGTGCAGGTCAACCCGGCAACGGGTTCGCGTGTCGGGTCGGGTCAACCCGGCAACCCGTGCGGGTCGGGTCCGGGTTTAGTTTTCTGACCCGTTTACCTAAACGGGTCGGGTTCGGGTTGACCCGTTTATATCCGGGTCAAGTCGGGTTCGACCCGAACCCGACCCGTCGACCCGAATTGACACCCCTATTGAAGAGCACGCCTGCGCCTAATTGATAAGGCAAAGGCTAATCATCAACTTGTAGCATTCAAAAATAAGGGAAGATGATGTGAAACATATATGGAAATAGGAATTGCTTAAGAATTAATAACAAGTTGTTAAGCTTTGATAATTTTAAACTCAATGTTTCACAAGAATAGATTTAGGATTTCTTAGTTGACGATATGTTTTGGCATGCGATTACAAACTAGATTAGCAGGGCAATTTAAAATAACAATCAAAAGCTAAAGTAAAACTAAATGCATGAATAACAAAAATCTACCGGTTAACAAACAGAGATTTCTCCTTGAGTTTCTCTCACTCATACTCTTGCGGGGACTTTAGCGGAAGAATAATTTCAGCAATCCTAAATATGCCACCAAAAGAAAGAGAATGCTTACAGTATCGCCCAATGGAAATTCAATCGAAGAGGAAGAAGTTGGTGGAGGTGGGAGGAGTTGCCACTGTCCGGAGATGTGGTGTTCTTCGATGGTCGACGTCAAGGTGAAAAGGATTCGATCGACGTAGTCGTCGACGATGTCGTCGATCTCCAAGTTGAGGTTGAAGAAGGGAGATCGAAGGATGTCTACTCGTCCTTTGAAGATCATACACGAATCCATGGTCACTTTCAGGATCGGCCATTCATCGAGATGAGGCAGGTTAGGAACGCTTAACCCTTGGAGGTGTATGAAGTAGTGGAGAAGAGAAGAAAAGATGGAAGTGAAGAGTGGGGAATTTCGGATAGGGCTAAAGGATGATGCCTCTTGGATTTTGGCTTTTTTGTTTAGGTGGAGGGGAAAGAATCAATTAAAATCTGAATTTAATTTCAGATTTTTGAAAGTGGAGAAGGAAGGAATATTTGAAATTGAAATTTCCCTTAATGGGGAAATTAATTAGGTGAGATTGGAGAGAGGGGCTGGCGGTTTAAAGGAGGTTTAATGGGAGTAATTAATTGAGAGGGGAATTAATTGGAGAGAGGAAAAGGCAAGGGAGGGGGGCCAGTCAAGGTAGGAGAGAGAAAAGGTGTCCACATTCGATGTATGTGGACCCTTGCATTAATTGTTGATTGGAGAATTAAATCTGAATTAATTTCAGATTTTTGGTGATTAAGAGATCCCCAAAATAGGTGTAGGTTACTTAGAAAGGAATTTAAAATTCAAATTCATTGGAATTTTGAATTTGAAAACTTTCCAAATAAGAGTTGGGCTAAATTAGGAAAGTAGTGGTGTAATTGTAGGGAAATCAAGAGGGTGGGGATGGGTAGGCCGGCGGCTGAGGGGAAGGTGGGCAGGCCAGCGGCTAGGGGAGACAAGGTGGATCTTGGATTCGGTGGGAGAGAGCTCAATGGTGGGGCTTGGGGCGTGGGTTGGGTGGGAGAGGGGAGGCCAGCGATGGAGATGGAGGGGGGAATTCGACAAGTGGTTTGGGATGGAGATGGGAGGATTGGCTGGCGGGTTGGGAGAAAAAAAGGTTGGGGGGGAGGGGCCGGTGGTGGGGAAAGAGAGGAAGGGGAGAAGAAAATATCAACGGATACGAACCGCGAGCCCGACCTCTACCTGCGGCTGATGGGTGATGTTTGGCCCTCTCCTAGGGTTCTCTCTTCTCTCAAGAGCTCACAAGAAACAATGATCAAAAGCTGAAATTTTCATTAATTAATCATCATCCTAATACAATGACTAAGGCCTTAATATATAGGCCTCCAAACTAAAAGAAGCTCAAAGACTAAAATGCCCTCAGGGCTACAATATAAAAGAAAATCCCTCATAGGGGTACAATGGTAAAAACTGAAATATAACTAAAAAAAATACATAAAATGCATAAAAAATAAAGACTCTGAATCGTAGCCGTCGATCTATGATTCTCCCGATGATAGACGCGTCGAAATCTCCTGCTGATGTCCTCATCAGAAGATTATTTAGATTATAACTAGCCAAATATATAGTTGCAAAATCTTATAAAGATAATTTTTTTCATTTGCTAGTTAAGTTCCCGCAAATTTTTATAATAAGTTAATTGTGCTTTTTTTAATTAGTTGAATTGTGGATTGAGTTTGGACATGGCATTCCAAAACTACAATAATTTGCCATTAAAATATTGGCTCTTACATGCTCATTATAAAGGTGTGAATAAAATCTGTATATATATATAACTAAATTCATATCAAAAGGAGAAATTATTTGACATCTTTAAGAATGAACTCATTGGTTTGTATTATGTACACCAACGAATTAAAAAATTAGCATTTAACGAAGACAGGAATAGAGGATGATGAAGATTCCAAGGTTTTAATAACCGAACCGGCCAGTTGAATAGTGAATCGGTCGGCTGGCCAGTTCGGTTCCCTCCCAAAACCGCTTTCGAAGCAAACCGCGCAAAAACCGCCTAGACAGCTAGTCAAACCATTGAACCAAAAAACCAGTGTTGGTTTTCAAAAATTGCTTGGTTCAAAGAAAGCACAATCTGAACCGTTAATTTTAAATCTAACACTCTAGGAGTAAAATTAAGAAAATAACAATTCTTATTCCCTTCCCATAACTATATTTCGTTCGGGTGAATAGCCAAATAGGTCTCCCAACCCGTTACTTCGTCTCCCTCTCGGCGTCCACTCTTCATTCACGAACTCGACGAGCTCACCTCCCTAACGCATATAGTATTCCTCTCCTGCATCACATTCCCTTCTCCTCTCTTCTTTAAACCATGGGATGTATGTTTTTTTGGAAACCCCAAATTTTTAGGGTTTGTTTTGGTAGTTTTTTTTTCTTATGTTTGAGTTGAAGACCTTTCCTAGAAATGTCTTCTAAAAGCACAAACATGTAAATTAAATAGATTTTTTCATTTTTTGTCATTTTGTTGAAATGAAAAAAATTGCATTAGTGCTTTTCTGTAAATGATTAGTGATGCAGTTTTCTTTTGAATTTGGAATGGTGAGATCTGTAGCCTGGTAAATGGAAAGAATTGATGACATTAGAAAATTCATTTAATTAAATATGAGTTTTGATGGAATATTTAGATCCTAGAACACTTAGGATATTTAAGAATTGATTTTGAGATATTTAAAATCTGGTTTTAATACATTTATATTTGAAATGAAGTAATGAACATGTTGATGAGATGAATTTGATGATACTAAGATATTTTAATTTAAATTTAAATGAATTTAAATTAAGTATTCATAAGTATAGTATTAATTTATCTTGATCATGTGAAGGATTAAATTTATTTTAGCATGCAAAGTAGCTTTAAAACAAAGCTAGAAACTAATCATATACTTCTATGAATTTTTTTAATAAATTTATAGAAGCAAAGTTATGGGTAAAAAGTAACCAGTCGTCTATAAGTAAAGAAAACCAAGTTACATACTAAGAAGGCTAGGTATAACACAAAGAATGACTAAAAAAGGTAGGCCTCATTAACAGGCTACCATAGATAATGAAATTCAGTTCCAAAGGTCAACTTATTAACATGCAATATTTGCTGTTGTGCTCGCCGTTTTTAACAAGCGGTGTTTGTTATATGTGCTTATTGACATTCACTTTCTATTGTTGTTGATGTTTGTGGACAATTTCACATTGTTGTAGATGTCTGTTCTTGATTGTCTCTAACTCTTGTTGACTGCAACCAATGTCCTCTATCATTGATTGTTAATCGCATATTAAAGTTGATGTTCGTCATTCTTCATCTTTCACTTAACATTAGCACTAATCACCTTATCATAAAATCTCTTCTTATTTGAAGGGTTGATCAGTGTAAATTTCGCAACTTAAGCATAAGCTTGATTAAATTACTAGTTTTTGGATAGAAGAAAGATGATATTATAACCAATTCCTTCCAATTTTTTATCAATATTTATTGGTATAAATATGGTGTGAATGTAAATTTTTTATGAATTCATTTAGATGTTGTATTAGAATGAAAGCTCCCAGTGCGTAGCCCGCAACATCTGGTCATAGTGTGCGTGAAAAAAATAAATATTGCGTAGAATCATTTCACTGAAATTAGAGGAATTGATGGAAAGAAGAAATTCAAATGCTTGTATTATGGTACTGCATATAAGAGAGGTGGCATTAACAGAATGAAACAACATTTAGGAGTTAAGGGGAACATATCTTCCTGCAAAAAAGTGTCACATGATGTTCGCTACCAAATGCAGGAGAATTTAAAGGAAATATAGAGAAAAAAAAACAACAAGGATAGGAGAAGTTGGAGAGTACACCAATTGCTATAAACGACATTATAGAGGAAGGCATTCTTCTTCTCTGCCCAAATCACAAATATCTAAAGTATATAGAGCAGGAGTTGATAAAGGAAAAAAGAAAACTTAATGATATAGAGAATTTACTTGCTCCCAGAACTACGCCTGGATTTCAACCTTTGATTAAAAGTGTCTTAGCATCTAAAGAAGTAATAAATCATGCAGATATGGTTGTAGCAAGGTAATTTTTTTACTGTACATTCCATTCAATGTCTAGAGAATGTAGTGCAACTAATAACTGATAATACTGCAAACATGAAAAATTCAGTAGAATTTACTGGTCACCTTGTGCAGCACACTATATGAATTTAATTTTGAAGGACATAAGTAGCATGCCTCACATAGAAGAGTTTGCTAGAAAAACATCAAATGTGACAATTTTTACTTATGACTATATATTTATACTTGCATGGCTTTAAAAAAGACCAGATTGGACGAAGATTATACATCCAAGAGCTACACGATTTGCGACTACTTTCATAATTTTAAGAAGTATCTATGAGCACAAGCATGACTTGCAAGCTTTAGTCATCAGTAAATTTTACACATATTCAAAGTTATCTAAAACCGCCAAAGGAAAAGAAGCAGTTATTATTATTTTGGATTTGAACTTTTCGAACGAGTATCTTCTTATATCAAAAACATTTGATCTATTAATTAGATTGCTGCGTATAGTTGACTTCGATGAGAAACCCTCATTAGGATATTGATATGATGATATGTACAGAGCACAAAAGGCAATTAAAGTCATGTTCAAAAATGTGAAGAGATTATATAAGCCATAAACCACTATTATAAAGAGAAGATGAGATTCTCAACTTAGACAAATCATCCACTTAACTACATATTTCTTGAATCCTCATTTTCAGTATAGCAAAGAGAATTACTGTCAAAAGCCAGAAAATACGCAAAATCTTGTTGAGTTGATTAGAAATAAAGAAATTTGTCCAAAGTCTAAATTTGCAATGAATGAGGTCAAACATTTTCGAGATGACTTGGAAAGTTCTGGAAAGTCAATTGCTCGCACAATAACAAAAGAAATGCAACAAGTCAAATTTTTTATTAATGGCAACATATCATTCAATTTTAATTTTGCAAATATGTATATTCAATAAAATCTCTCTTACTTGATATTTTGTATATGAGTGATGGAAGATGTTTGGATCAAGTGCTTCAAACTTGCAAAAATTAGCAATAAGAAGTCTAAGTCAAACATCATCTTCCTTAACTGTGAAAGAAATTGGGGTGTTTTTTAACAAATTCACTCAAAGAGGCGCAATCTTTTAGAGCATCAACGACTCAATGATTTAGTACAATCTCAATTTGAATAATGGGCATAGTTTTCAAGTATATTTATATGGAATTGTATTTTTTAAATCATATGCCAATGCACTGACTAAAGTTACTCCTTCACTTTTTTGGTTTAGCATAAAAAAAGAAGTTATGATCCTCTGGATTATACGTGTTGAAATGATTGATTTCTGGATACTAGATGATAAGCCAACCCCAAAGATTGCCTTAGAGGATTTAGACAATGAGATCTATACAGAGAATGTAATTCTGGTTGCTGAAGAACAAAACATACATTCGACTGAGCAAAGACATAGTAAATTCATAATTAAATACAAAAAAAATTATTTGAATGAATTCAAAAATGAAATCTTATTTCATGTTTCTTATTTTTTTAATGAAGGTGGTATTGAGAATGAAGGGGATGGAGATGACACAATTGGGTTTGATACTATAGAAATATTTGGAACGAAAAATTTTATATAAGCGAGACTTGGAGAGTTAACCTTTGGGGTTACTTTTAATGATACAAATTTAGGAGAATTTTAATTAGCCGCTTCTAAAATTATTTGAACTATCTAACTCAGAAAGAAAAATGTTGTTACCATTATCTTAGCTTCATGAATATATTTTCTTTATGTTATTAAATAGTATAAAATGTACAAGCCTTTCTATAAGTTATGGTGTTCTCGTGTTTAATTTATTAATGCATTTCGCTTATTTCTTCTATATAATTATATAAGTGTACAAGTATAACAACGACTTATCTTTATTTTATTTTCAGAGCTTCGTCAATTGGAGGAAGAAATTATAAGATCTCATGAAAAATATTTGGATTTCATCGTTCAAGGTACAACTATGAAGAAGTCGGTTGCTTACAAAATGAATGTATTTAATTTTAAAATTATTGAATTTATTTATTCTGTATATTTTATGCTTCATATTATGATTCTATTGAATTTTTTGTTATATTTGTGCAAATGATTGCGTCGCTATTACGTAAATTACATAATTTTTTTATTATAATTAGTATTTATTATGTCATCCGGTTCAATCCGGGTCGAACCATCGAACTGTGAACCTCACTTTCTAGTTCATTGTCCGATCTGATTTTCACAACTTTGGAAGATTCATTAGTTTGCAATGATGTACCGTCAAATGATAAATTGTTTGTAGAGGATACTGATGAAGTTACAGTGTTAAACAATCAGAATTGTAAGAGGATGATCTCAAATGTTGAGTTCTTTGCTGGAGGAAGAAGCAAAACTAACAGATCCAACACAAGTTTACAAGAAATTAACAAAAATGAATTTAACGTTTTGATTCAAAGGCTTACGCCTCACCTCAAGAACATAAAACAATAAATATCAAATTGTGCAATTTCAAGACTTGATATGTATGTGTATAAATGTGTTAAAACACATACATGTGAGGGATTCAGCCTTGTATTTACTCATAGCATATATCATATATTGAGCTTATTTCGGGTTGAATCGAACTAATTTGAGCAAGTCATTTTCAAGTCGAAGAAAAATAGATTTCTAGCCTAATAAACTTAGAGCAATTATCAAACAAGTTTCTAGTTTCAAACATAATTACTAGTCTTACTTTGCTATAATCCTAAGGACACCTTTTTACTACAAAAAATTGCACACCTTTATAGTTCGGATATGAATATGTAATTAAATTCATATAAGAGTTTGGTTGAGGCTACATTTAAGAGTTTGGCTCAACCGATATTTGCTTCCCGCTAAAAATAAATTTAATAAGCACCTCTACATAAATCCATCATAACAAACCATCTATTAGAAAAAAACACCAACCAACCTTGAATTTCTACATAACTAAAACTAATAAAGTCCAAAGTATTTGGTGGTACTCTTGCATCCATAAATTTTAACTCCATTCGTAATTAGTCCATTGTGAGTATTAGCTTTTGATCACCTTGACAATAGTAATGTCTCGAACTGGCTTTAGCTGCTTCTCATGACGTCCCCTGTCTTTAGGAAAATTGTCCAAGTATCATCCTTAGGCAAAACCATCAAATATCTTTCTTTAAATGGTTTGTTTAAAGTATTATTTACTAAGCTATACGATAAAGGCAAGCCCGAGTACCAGATTTAGTTTTCCCATTGTACTCCGAAGGATGAAGCTTCAAATCAAACAAATAGGCTCTTTGCAACAGCAACATTACAGCTGCAGACATAAAGCCATCTTCAAAGTGACGAGAACCTCATGCAATGGTACTTTTTCTTTATGCAACAAAATAATCATATGTTTCCCTCTAAAATAAAACAATCATCTTTACATAAGTTTTGCCTTCAAGTGTTATACTAGAATCTCTCCTTCAAAATCCACATAAAAGTGTTTTGTCTTCTTCTTTTACATAACGTGCTGCTGCTGCTCTCCTTGAAAATCCAGTTTGTTCCATTTTTTTTTTTCATGTTGATTAATTCATTTCATATAAGACTTCACTTAATATTTTGATGCCAGGTATAAGCAAACTATCATACAACATATTTTTTTGTGAAAAATGTGATAGATGACATGTTAGGGTGAAGAATTCCAAAAAAATACTAAATGATGCTTTGGAAGAAATTCACAGAAATTGGATTTAGAACACGTTATTTCAAAGACCGACTAAAATAAGTTCCCTTCTTCATTGGGCGTAAACCAAGTAATATGAGAAATATGCAAAAAATGATAATTTAATGATCATCTAAATTGAAGGTATTCATTGACAAAATTGAAATCATTAAAACATAGCTCGATCAAGATGCACATCACAATAAGCAAACAAGTTGTAATCATCTTAACCAAAGTCAATCAAGCTCGCAAAATAATATCAAATTATGCAGATGAAAAGAGGACAATGTAAAAGGTCGTGAAACATAAATATAAATGACTCATGGCAGTAGGAGAAGATAACATGCCTAGAAATTGGTAACCGCACACGACACTTAAATGAATAGTGATGTGAAACTAAATGCGATGAAACAAGAATTGCAATTAAGATATTAATAGAAGTAGTGAACTTTGCTTGGCTAACTACAAACCTTTGATTGCCCAAGTGAAAGTTTAAGAATTTGGCATGAAAGACTAAGTAATAGCAATTGATTACGGTTTGAGACACAATAGGCCTTTGCAAGATAACAACAAATAACTAGTAAGTAATGCAAATAGCAAGTATAACAAAAGCTCCAAGTTTAAGATCTAGATCATTCACCTTGAGATCCCTCACTCAATCTCTTGAAAGTAGAGGTTAGCGGAGGAAAGTTGCAAACACACTTAGTGACGCCACTAGAAGACAAGTGTTGCGTAGGGTAGTAGTCGCCGGAGAGGTAGCCGAAGTAGGAGAAGGGGTTGGATGGTTGACAACGTACCAACGACCCGGGAGGATGTGTCCTTCGGTTGAGAGTGCTAATTGATACAAGATGCGGTCCACGTATTCTTCCACCGAGTTGTCGAAATCCGGAATGAGGTCAAAGAAAGGAGATCGTAGGATGTCGATTCGTCCTTGAGAGTCTTCTACGAATCCGTGATCAATGTCCGGATTGGCCATTCATACTTGTCTTGAGAAGAGGAAGAAGATAAGTGGAGAAGGGGAAGAGGGGGATGGCGGCTTGGGGAATCTTGAGGGAGAGGGGCGGCTAGGGTTGGGAGGCCAAGGGAAAAGAAAAAAAAAATCTAAAGTTTTATTCAGATTTAGGCGAATTTTGAGAATGATTTGAAATTGAAATTTCAAATTAATCCAAGGGAGGGAGGGGCGGCCAAGGGGAGGAGATTGAGGCTAATTTGGTGGGGTTTTGAAGTTAATTTGGGAGGGAGAGGGGCCCATTAAGGGGGCCGGCCATGTAGAGAGAGGGGATAGGGTATTATGTTAAGTAAGTGGGTCCCAATGGAATCAATTAGGGATTTAATTAAATCTGATTTTATTTTCAGGTTTAATTAAGTTAGGAAGGTTTCCTAATTTAGTTTTAGTAATAGGAAAGAATTTGAATCCAATTATTTAATTGGAATTCAATTAGGAAGCTTTCCTAATTTACTAAAATCCAATTTATGAAGGATAGTAATGGCTAATTTGAAATTTGAATTTCAGATTTGGGCAATGGAGGGGCCAGCGGCTAGGAGGGAGGAAAGGAGTTGGTGGTGGGGAGGAAAGGGGGCAGTGGTCGGGTGGTTGGGGGTCGGCAGCTTGGGGCGGCCCAAGGAGGCCGGCGGGTGGGGTGGTTCGGTTTAGGGAGGCACGGCAAGGGGTGGGGAGGAAGGGGAGGCCGGCGGGTGAGGGGATTAGAGGAGAGGATTAAGTGTAGGGGAAAAGGAAAGATTGTAGGACCGCGAACCTCGGAATCCTCCAAAGATTGACGGGTATTGCTTCACCCTCCTAGGGCTTCTCCTCTCAAGAACTCACTTAGAGATCAAGCAAAGAAAATCTGAAATTTCATATATCATTCATCATCCTCAATACAAAGCATAGGGACCAATATATAGGTCTCAAAACTAAAGAAAAGAAAAAAACACTAATGCCCTCGGGGCTACAAAGAGACTCACTACCCATGAAGGGTAAACTAGGAAAACATAAAATAAAATACATATAACATGAAATACATCAAAGGTAAAGGCTCTGAATCGTAGCTGTCGATCGTCGTCCTCGTCGACGGTACACGTGTCGAAATCTCTGAATGATGTCCTCATCAAATAGCCATCCAAATAAGCACAGAAGATTAAACACAACAAGAAATTTAGTTAAGCCAAAAGTTCAGGTTATAAGCCTAAGATGGTTATATTAAAAAAAATCAAATCTCTAAAGGTCAGTGGTCTCCAGCTTTCTTAGAATCAACTAAAAAAACTCAAAGTACGAGATGGAAATCCCATCAAAACAAGTTTGACAAATAAGCAAAGGGATTATCCATGGGTGATTTGGAGATCAGATTAAGAATGGAACAGTCAATCCAACTGTCTACTTCAAAAAAGTCTATAAGCAGATCCCTTCACAATTTGGGTATCACATCATGAAGGGATCAAGAGATTGTGTTTGTTTAAGTGTAAACGATCTAAATTTTTTATGAAGATTGTCATTGTTATTGATTTTTAGGCAACACCGTTGAGAACGAAAATGATATTGCAAGAGTCCACAAATACAATTGAATCATCAATTAGAACCATACAAGAGAGATAAAGGCTCCAGAAGCTGGACCAAACAAATAAAAATTTAGATTAAAGCATGATAAAGATGAGTCTTGAATTTATTCTTGAATAAATTTTGATTTGAAGATTAAATTCTAAATTAAGATTTTTTTTTTTGTATTTTTTTTTTAATTCGATGTTATCCAATTTACTATTTGAAGATGGGGTTATTGTGGGGCTTATTTAGAAATAAGTTTTCTCCGCTATCATGGAGCCGATCTAGCATGGATATGATGTATTTCCAAATTAAATCTCGTTATAATATTACTTATAACTAGGCTTAGAAACCTGCAATAAATTTAATCAAGTATTTTTCAAATAATTCTTCCTCTTTCTCTCTATTCCTCCAAGTCAAAGTCCTCAATGCTCAATTATTGTAGCTGCCGTGATAAGTATTGTAGAAGTCGGTGATTGCATCTTTCTAGCTGTCGTCCATAACTTAAAAAAAAAAAGAAAAAGTCAAAAACTATTGTTGTTTGGAACAAACATTAGTTGATCCTTGCACCTTGCAGGAAAGAGCATGGATTATGGATTCCAACAGTCAAGAAGTGCATAACAGCAAGAAGACTAGCAGCCCAACAATTAAGTCATGTTTGTTGATTCCAACAAGAACAAAAAGCAAAAAATTCTTCTTCTTTTTTTCTTTTTAGGCTAGGGGGAAGCAAACAAACAGAAGGCGAATTCATCTATGGCTGGAAATAGCCCTCGAGCTACATTTAATTAATTGATATATTAATATGGAACCTTAAAAAATTTCATAAAACCCTTTTTGAACCTATTCCAGCCACTTCTTGTGGATTTATGTCATAATATTAAGAGATTGGCAAAGGAAGTTGGTATCAGAGCATCGTCCCATGGTCATTGGTACAAATAAGTATAAAATATAAAGACAATGAAAAGAATCTTCTCATCTTGGAGTAGCATCAAAAGCGAAGCAAGAAACAAGAGCAAGAAGAAGGCTTATTGACTTGAATTGGATTAGTATAAAGATCTCAATATAACATACTGCGATAATATCATAATTCTCCAGCAATTCGCATGAACAAGAAAGAGTGTTTGAACTACTTCCATGACTTAATAATGACTTCAACCAAATTCGTGTACAAATCTTAAGCAAAAAAGTATTACCATCGTTAAATGAGATTTGTTCTCTCATATAAGCCAAAAAAGGAAAGACGGCAATACTTTATGCTTCAAACTCCGAAATATCTGCCATGAAAACCACTGAACCCTAAGGTAAGGGACTTACTGCCAAGACTCTTTCTTTAAAAGAAGGCGACAACCTTCTTCCAAAGACAATCTATGATGCAACTATAACAAAAAGAAATAATACATTAACAAAAATGCTAGAAACTCTATGAAAATCCACCAAGTTATGGTGAAAATAAAGAAGGTCATCAAAAATGAAAGGCTACCTTGTGGAATCAGAAGGGCTCAATGTAGAATAATTTGACAAACTCAGGAACTTCCTCAACTTTTGAAAAAATCATCTGGACCAAGGTCTCTAGCATAAAATGGTACAACTTCTAATTCTAATGTTTTCAATGCTTTGAACAATTTCCCTCACACCTAGATCCTACATTCAGGAGCCACTTACCACATGATCAACCTTGCCAACATTTTTCAAACTTAGCCCTAGCAATAGGAAAATAAATGTGTCTGATAATTCTCTAACAACTATTGCAATTCAAGAAAATATTCATATTTTTTCACATTTACCCTCAATAACGTATTACATATTCCTCATCTTACAAGAAAGTTTCAATAAATCCATAAAACCACTAAAGCAACAACTATAAAAGAACATTTGTTGCTAATCATTGCGTATTTTAGGACCTCACCATGGGAAATATGATTGAGCAAGCTAGAGAAAAAGATGGACTATACATTCTTGAAGATAGAAATTATTTATTATGTTCTTTCATTTGCATTCTCAATAAAGAAGCCATCTAAGAACATCATTATAGGCTAGGTCCCTCTTTCAAAATATTATAATGTATGTTTCCTTCTCTTTTTAAAATATAAATGTGAAATTTTTTTATTGTGAGACTGATGAAATTACCAAACATCATCATATTATTTTTCCTAGAAGTGATTCTAGATTCTCTACTTTTTTTTAATTGTTCACTCTGACATTTGGGGACTTTTTAAAATCCGCAATATTTCTATAGCTATAAAATTTGTCATCTTCATTGATAATTGCACTCGAATGGCATGGGTATATCTTATCAAATAAAAACTTGATATCAACATTTTTCTTCCCATTTTCAGTGCTATCATACAAAAATAATTTCAAGCAAACATCAAGATATTTAGACTAATAATACTCATGATTATTTTAAAAATGCATAATCATCTTATTCCAAAAATAATATATCATTAATCAATCCTCTTGTCCTAATATTCCCAAACAAAATAGAGCGGTAGAGAAAAAATCGCTATATTTTGGAATTCAGCAGGACTCTTCTCTTCCAGCATCAAGTGTCAAAGATATACTGAGGAGAACTGGTATTTGTTCTACTAATCATACTCTTCTTCAGTTTTAAGAGTTCTCTCCATTTTATAATTTTTCACTTATTTTAGACAAAATTGCGCCAATGAGAACTATGTCACATGTAAGTTTATAAAATCTTAGAACGGCGTGATTTTTTTTTATATTTCAATTCCTAAATTCATCCAAATAAATAACTGGTCAAAGAACGCAGAGAAAACTAAACAGAAACCAAATTGTATGCTAAATATAAAATATAACGAACACCCTATAGCCAACAGTTTTTGGATCACAAGCGCCATATATGAAAAAACGGAATATTTTACACAATTGAATCGTTAAAAATAAGGATAACATTTAGCATATCAGACCATGCTTTGAGTCGGAAATAATGGTGCTGGGGGTGGCAAGAACCCTAGAAGGAGTAAATAGAGAATCGGACAAAAAGGCACATCAAAATAACATAGCTAAGATGCGTGTCGACAGTAGGCACTGGAATTTACCATTTCGGAGTAGCGTTGGTGAGAGCGATGGCGTTGAAGTCCTCGAGGATTCGTGAGATGGCCTTACTGAGACCGAGGGCACGAGCCTTCACCGACTCGAGATTAAGCTGCTGCTGTACCGCTGAGTTCAGCCGCTCTGCCTTCGGCGGAGTCGGCGCTGGCTGCTGCTGCTCTGGAGCAGCCGTAGCTCCGCCGACCCCCTCCATTATTCAGCCGGAGAACAATGTCGTGTCCGGCTAGAGTTCGAACCGACGAACTAATGCAGTAACTGCAGTAACTCATTTATCCGTTTGGGCTCTTCCATGTCTACGAGGCCGAAATTTCTAGTCTGCAAAGCAATAGGAGCCCGTGGCCCATTACAAAATGCCCACGAAATATTGAAAATCAACTCATACACGCCCGACTCAAGTTTTAATTAACCTAGCTCAAGATAAATTAAGAAAAGGTGAATGTGATGATGAGCTTAAGCCTTAATTAAAATTAAATGATTTGATTAGTTAAAAAAGTGATTAGAAATTGTGATAAGTTAAAAAAATTATCCAACTATATTTTATTATTTTTTGATTAACATATTCTTAACGCATTATGTCATTCTAATATTATATAATTTCAAGTTAATTTATGATTATAAAATAATATGATTAAATTCTTTTAATAAATTTAAATTTATTTCATTATAAAATATAAGCTTTGTTGCGGGCTAGAATATACGTGGCGATAGAGTTGTAATTTTACGTCTTAGCGTTGCACGGATATCAAGCTCACACATAAATAACACAAGATTTTTACGTGGAAAATCCTGAAAAGGGAAAAAACCACGGGGCCTAGCCCAGTTGAAAATAATTCCACTATAATTTGAGTTGTGTACAGCAGGCTGACTCGTCCTTGAGAGCGATCAGATCACAAATGTCAACCGTATGGTTGTAGTCTAATGTCAAATGGGGATGAAAGTCCAACGTCACTTGGAAGTTCGGGAGTCAGTTGGTAGAACTCCAGGCGTCAAGTGGTCCGGCAAAACTCCGGGCTTCAGGTGGTGGTCTAGTGGAACTCCGTGCGTCAGGTGGTGGTCCGGTGGAACTCCGGGCGTCAGGTGGTGGTCCTGCGAAACTCTGGGTGTCAGGTGGTGGTCCGGTGGAACTCTGGGCCTCAGGTGGTGGTCCGGTGGAACTCAGGGTGTCAGGTGATGATTCGGTGGAACTCCGGGCATTAAACGGTGGTCCGGCAGAACTCAGGGCGTCAGACGGTGGTCCGGCGAAACTTAGGGCCTCAGGTGGTAGTCCGGCAGAACTCAGGGCGTTAGGCGGTGGTCCGGTTGAACTCAGGGCCTCGCCTCAGGTGGTGGTCCGGCGGAACTTCGAGCCTCAGGTGGTGGTCTAGCAGAACTCGAGGCCTCAGGTAGTGGTTCGGCGGAACTCTGGGCCTCAGGTGGCGGTTTGGTGGAGCTCTGGGCCTCACGTAGTGGTCCGGTGGAACTCTAGGCCTCAGATGGTGGTCCAGCAGAACTCCGGGCCTCAAGTGGTGTTCCGACGGAACTTTGGACCTCAAGTGGTGGTCAGGTAGAACTCAGGGTGTCAAGCGGTGGTCCGGTGGAACTCCGGCGGTGGTCGAGGAGGCCAGGAAGCAAGAGCGATCTCCGATCTCTCTCTTTTTTCCCTAGGTTTTGGGGGGGGAGGGGGGGACCTTTCATGCGAAAGGAGGGGTCTTTTTATAGATTTTCTAGAGTGGCATGGCCCATAAATAAAAGGAAGATCAAGGGTAAATGGGGAGTGGTTTGGATGGACGGCCGATGTTGAATCCCATGATCATGAACCATTCGCTAGACATTTGAAGGTCTTAATGATGTCGGAATTCTATGATCTTGGGCTCAATGGATTTGTCTCGTCGAGCCGCTCGATTCAATTATAAGCATGTTATGTTTGGAAACCTTTTCATAATCCAAATTGTGGTTTGAACCTTTCAATAGAGCTTCAGGACCTTGATTTGGACCCATTTGGGCTCGGATTGTGTTGAATTTGGTGTCGTTGGGTTCGTATTTTTGAGATGTTTAATTGAATTATAAGTTTGTTGAAATCAGAGTTCGAATGGTCCTGATTTTAATTTTGAAAGTTTCCAACTTGATTTTCCTCGAGATTCGTGCCCGATCAAGATAATCTTTTGATGATGTATCAACCTTAATTAGTTTTAAAATATAAGGTAACAAAAATATTAAATTTATTTGTTTTGAAAAATAAGCTTTTGAAATCAAAAACTTAATTTTGATTATAAATTTAATAATATTTAAATGTATTTGAATGAATTTTAAATTTATTTAATCATTAAGAAACTGAGCACTTAAGGTCAAACTCATCATCTATAGGTCAAACTAGGGGTGCACACGAGTCAAGTTTGCTCGGACTCGACTCGGTTATTGGCTCGATGAGTCGAGCTTATCGAGCTCGCGAGCTGAGCTCGAACAATATTATGAGCTCGACGGTTTATCGAGCTCGAGCTCGAACAGGCCTCCGCTCGACTCGTCAGCTCATCGAGAAGCTCGACGGCAAAGCTCGACGGCGGGAAATCTAAAATGACAGAGCTCGTGTGCAGGAAATCCAAAATGATGGAGCTCGCGAGCAAGAAATCCAAAATGATAGAGCTCGCGAGCAAGAAATCCAAAATGATAGAGCTCTCAAGCGGGAAATCCAAATTCCTAAACGACGGAGCACTCAACGGCGGACGTGCTCGGGATGATGACGGCGGATGTGACTACAAGCTCGGGACAATGTCGATTATGATCAGGACGACGATGGACGAGCTCGGGATGATGGGTCTTGATGGTGGAGCTCAGGAAGACGATGGTCGAACTTGGGACGATGATTCTCGATAGTGGATGCGACTATGAACTCGAGATGAGGAATCTCGATGGAGAGTCCCTATTTCTTTATTTGCGATTTAGTAGAGCAACAGTTGCCTCTTCTCTCAAAAAGTAAAGGAGTCATTTTTGAAATCCGAAGCATGGAAGACAAAGCGACCAACAGTTGCCTCTTCTCTCCGAATGACACATGCGACGATCAGGGACGGAGCTCGACAGCGGAGCTCAATGAGCTGCTCGACATGAAAATGAGTCGAGCTTAAGTTCAAATTTTGAGCTCAACTCGAGTTTGAGCTCGAGCTCGGTATTTGATTGTCGAGCTCGACTCGAACACTCCCTGGCTCGAGCTCAACTCGACTCGTTTACACCCCTAGGTCAAACTCATCATCCGTTAAGCAAATACATATATCTTTTGACTTTCCTAACTTAAAAGAGAGAGCAAATTGAGATATTCAATTAAATTTAAGAACTTAAAATAGCCTAATCTAACCTAAGCCTCAACCAAGCAGCCCAAAAGGCTCTTTTTGACAACTAAATCTTATCATATACTATGATATATTATTTATTATGATATTATTAATACACATCATATAAATCATTCGATAAATCACAAATATTAACGTATGTAATTATAGATTTCTTAGAGTGGCATGGCCTATAAATAGGAGGAAGATCAAGGGTAAATGGGGAGTGGTTTGGATGGACGGTCGATGTTGAATCCCATGATCATGAACCGTTCGCTAGACATTTGAAGGTCTTAATGATGTCGGAATTCCATGATCTTGGGCTCAATGGATTTGTCTCGTCGAGCCGCTCGATTCAATTATAAGCATGTTATGTTTGGAAACCTTTTGATAATCCAAATTGTGGTTTTAACCTTTCAATAGAGCTTCGGGACCTTGATTTGGACCCATTTGGGCTCGGATTGTGTTGAATTTGGTGTCGTTGGATTCGTATTTTTGAGACGTTTAATTCAACTATAAGTTTGTTGAAATCAGAGTTCGGATGGTCCTGATTTTAATTTTGAAAGTTTCCAACTTGATTTTGCCTCGAGATTCGTGCCCGATCAAGATAATGTTTTGATGATGTATCAAACTTAATTAGTTTTAAGATATAAGCTAAAGAAAACATTAAATTTATTTGTTTTGAAAAAATAAGCTTTGAAATCAAAAACTTAATTTTGATTATAAATTTAATAATATTTAAATGTATTTGAACGAATTTTAAATTTATTTAATCATTAAGAAACTGGGCACTTAAGGTCAAACTCATCATCCGTAGGTCAAACTAGGGGTGCAAACGAGTCAAGTTGGCTCGGACTCGACTCGGTTATAGGCTCGATGAGTCGAGCTTATCGAGCTAGCGAGCTGAGCTCGAGCAATATTATGAGCTCAACGGTTTATCGAGCTCAAACAGGCCTCCACTCGACTCGTCAGCTCATCGAGCAGCTCGACGGCGAAGCTCGAGGGCAGGAAATCTAAAATGATAGAGCTCGTGTGCAGGAAATCCAAAACGATGGAGCTCGCGAGCAGGAAATCCAAAATGATAGAGCTCTCAAGCGGGAAATCCAAATTCCTAAACGACTCAACGGCGGACGTGCTCAGGAAGATGACGGCGTACGCGACTACAAGCTTGGGACAATGACGGTTATGATCGGGACGATGATGGATGAGCTCGGGAAGATGGATCTTGATGGTGGAGCTCAGGAAGACGATGGGCGAACTTGGGACGATGATTCTCGACAGTGGACGCAACTACGACCTCGAGACGAGGAATCTTGAAGGAGAGTCCCTATTTCTTTATTTGTGATTTAGTAGAGCAACAGTTGCCTCTTCTCTCAAAAAGTAAAGGAGTTGTTTTTGAAATTCGAAGCATGGAAGACAAAGCGACCAATAGTTGCCTCTTCTCTCCGGACGACACATGCGACGATGAGGGACGGAGCTCGACAGCGGAGCTCAATGAGCTGCTCGACATGAAAATGAGTCGAGCTTAAGCTCAAATTTTGAGCTCGACTCGAGTTTGAGCTCGAGCTCGGTATTTGATTGTCGAGCTCGACTCGAACACTCCCTGGCTCGAGCTCAACTCGACTAGTTTGCACCCCTAGGTCAAACTCATCATCCATTAACCAAATACATACATCTTTTGACTTTCATAACTTAAAAGAGAGAGCAAATTGAGATATTTAATTAAACTTAAGAACTTAAAATAGCCTAATCTAACCTAAGCCTCAACCAAGCAGCCCAGAAGGCTCTTTTTGACAACTAAATCTTATAATATACTATGCTATATTACTTATTATGATGTTATTAATACACATCATATAAATCATTCGATAAATCACAAATATTAACGTATGTAATTATAGATTTTCTAGAGTGGCATGACCCATAAATAGGAGGAAGATCAAGGGTAAATGGGGAGTTGTTTGGATGGACGGCCGATGTTGAATCACATGATCATGAACCATTCGCTAGACATTTGAAGGTCTTAATGATGTCGGAATTCCATGATCTTGGGCTCAATGGATTTGCCTCGTCGAGCCGCTCGATTAAATTATAAGCATGTTATGTTTGGAAACCTTTTCATAATCCAAATTGTGGTTTGAACCTTTCAATAGCGCTTCAGGACCTTGATTTGGACCCATTTGGGCTCGGATTGTGTTGAATTTGGTGTCGTTGGGTTTGTATTTTTGAGACGTTTAATTCAACTATAAGTTTGTTGAAATCAGAGTTCGGATGGTCCTGATTTTAATTTTAAAAGTTTCCAACTTGATTTTGCCTCGAGATTCGTGCCCGATCAAGATAATCTTTTGATGATGTATCAACCTTAATTAGTTTTAAAATATAAGCTAAAGAAAACATTAAATTTATTCATTTTGAAAAAATAAGATTTTGAAATCAAAAATTTAATTTTGATTATAAATTTAATAATATTTAAATGTATTTGAATGAATTTTAAATTTATTTAATCATTAAGAAACTGAGCACTTAAGGTCAAACTCATCATCCATAGGTCAAACTAGGGGTGAAAATGAGTCAAGTTGGCTCGGACTCGACTCGGTTATAGGCTCGATGAGTCAAGCTTATCGAGCTCGCGAACTGAGCTCGAACAATATTATGAGCTCGACGGTTTATCGAGCTTGAGCTCGAACAAGCCTCCGCTCGACTCGTTAGCTCATCGAGCAGCTCGACGGCGAAGCTCGAGGGCGGGAAATCTAAAATGACAGAGCTCGTGTGCAGGAAATCCAAAATGATGGAGCTCGCGAGTAGGAAATCCAAAATGATAGAGCTCTCAAGCGGGAAATCCAAATTCCTAAACGACTGAGCACTCAACGGCGGACGTGCTCGGGACGATGAAGGCGGATGTGACTACAAGCTCGGGACAATGTCGGTTATGATTAGGACGAGCTCGGGATGATGGAGCTCAGGAAGATGATGGACGAACTTGGGACGATGATTCTCGACAGTGGACGCAACTACAAACTCGAGACGAGGAATCTCGATGGAGAGTCCCTATTTCTTTATTTGCGATTTAGTAGAGCAACAGTTGCCTCTTCTCTTAAAAAGCAAAGGAGTTGTTTTTGAAATCCGAAGCATGGAAGACAAAGCGACCAACAATTGCCTCTTCTCTCTGGACGACACATGCGACGAGGAGGGACGGAGCTCGATAGCGGAGCTCAATGAGCTGCTCGACATGAAAATGAGTCGAGCTTAAGCTCAAATTTTGAGCTCCACTCGAGTTTGAGCTCGAGCTCGGTATTTGATTGTCGAGCTCGACTCAAACACTCCCTAGCTCGAGCTCAACTCGACTCGTTTGCACCCCTAGGTCAAACTCATCATCCATTAACCAAATACATACATCTTTTGACTTTCCTAATTTAAAAGAGAGAGCAAATTGAGATATTTAATTAAACTTAAGAACTTAAAATAGCCTAATCTAACCTAAGCCTCAACCAAGCAGCCCAAAAGGCTCTTTTTGACAACTAAATCTTATCATATACTATGCTATATTATTTATTATGATGTTATTAATACACATCATATAAATCATTCGATAAATCACAAATATTAAATTATGTAATTATAGATTTCCTAGAGTGGCATGACCCATAAATAGGAGGAAGATCAAGGGTAAATGGGGAGTGGTTTGGATGGACGGCCGATGTTGAATCCCATGATCATGAACCGTTCACTAGACATTTGAAGGTCTTAATGATGTCGGAATTCCATGATCTTGGGCTCAATGGATTTGTCTCGTCGAGCCGCTCGATTCAATTATAAGCATGTTATATTTGGAAACCTTTTCATAATCCAAATTGTGGTTTGAACCTTTCAATAGCGCTTCAGGACCTTGATTTGGACCCATTTGGGCTCGGATTGTGTTGAATTTGGTGTCGTTGGGTTCGTATTTTTGAGACGTTTAATTCAACTATAAGTTTGTTGAAATCAGAGTTTGGATGATTCTGATTTTAATTTTGAAAGTTTCCAACTTGATTTTGTCACGAGATTCGTGCCCGATCAAGATAATCTTTTGATGATGTATCAACCTTAATTAGTTTTAAAATATAAGCTAAAGAAAACATTAAATTTATTTGTTTTGAAAAAAATAAGCTTTTGAAATCAAAAACTTAATTTTGATTATAAATTTAATAATATTTAAATGTATTTGAATGAATTTTAAATTTATTTAATCATTAAGAAACTGAGCACTTAAGGTCAAACTCATCATCCATAGGTCAAACTAGGGGTGCAAATGAGTCAAGTTGGCTCGGACTCGACTTGGTTATAGGCTCGATGAGTCGAGCTTATCGAGCTCGCGAGCTGAGCTCGAACAATATTATGAGCTCGACGGTTTATCCAGCTCGAGCTCGAACAGGCCTCCGCTCAACTCGTTAGCTCGTCGAGCAGCTAGACGGCGAAGCTCGAGGGCGAGAAATCTAAAATGACAGAGCTCGTGTGCAGGAAATCCAAAATGATGGAGCTCGCGAGCAGAAAATCCAAAATGATAGAGCTCTCAAGAGGGAAATCCAAATTCCTAAACGACGGAGCACTCAACGGCGGACGTGCTCGGGACGATGACGGCAGATGTGACTACAAGCTCGGGACAATGTCGGTTATGATCAGGACGACGATGGACGAGCTCGGGATGATGGATCTTGATGGTGGAGCTCAGGAAGACGATGGACGAACTTGGGACGATGATTCTCGACAGTGGACGCGACTACGAACTCGAGACGAGGAATCTCGATGGAGGTCCCTATTTCTTTATTTGCGATTTAGTAGAGCAACAGTTGCCTCTTCTCTCAAAAAGTAAAGGAGTTGTTTTTGAAATCCGAAGCATGGAAGACAAAGCAACCAACAGTTGCCTCTTCTCTCTGGACGACACATGCGACGATGAGGGACGGAGCTCGACAGCGTAGCTCAATGAGCTGCTCGACATGAAAATGAGTCGAGCTTAAGCTCAAATTTTGAGCTCGACTCGAGTTTGAGCTCGAGCTCGATATTTGATTGTCGAGCTCGACTCGAACACTCCTTGGCTCGAGGTCAACTCGACTCGTTTGCACCCCTAGGTCAAACTCATCATCCATTAACCAAATACATACATCTTTTGACTTTCCTAACTTAAAAGAGATAGCAAATTGAGATATTTAATTAAACTTAAGAACTTAAAATAGCCTAATCTAACCTAAGCCTCAACCAAGCAGCCCAAAAGGCTCTTTTTGACAACTAAATCTTATCATATACTATGCTATATTATTTATTATGATGTTATTAATACACATCATATAAATCATTCGATAAATCACAAATATTAACGTATGTAATTAAATTAAGAATCATCTTCGAGAATATCTAAATTCTACTCTCGAGAAATTTATAGTCAAAATGTGGATTTAGATAAGATGAATATAACAAGTTTAAGATCGCACCCTTCTAACATCATTAAGACATTTAAATGCTCAAAAAATATTATATGATCAAGGTGATCAAGAAAGGCCATCTAAAATATATTTTGATTTATGATGAAAATATACCTCTACATAAATTATAAATAGACCCTACTTCCACATATTTGAGAAAGCTGAGATGTCACGCTCCAAAATCTAATTTGAAATAATTCTTTTTTTTTACTTTTATTAAACAACAACAAGATTTATCTAATTTTATTTGTTAGTAATAAAATCATATATCAGCAAAAATAAATTCTATTGATCAAAACATCCATATGCATCTATATTCATTGACCCAAAAAATCCTATATCATACTCAGGAATCACACAATAACAATATATCCTTTCATTCATGAGTACAAAAGAATAACTAAAACAAAAAAATAATAAACCTAAGGGCATCTCATTATAACTCCCAATCATTATATCATTGTATCGTTGTGTTATTATAAAGGATAGTACCAAATCAAAGTATTTTTAAGAAAGCACGTCGGCCCACCATTCTACACAAGTCTATCAATCTTCAACAAAGGAGTCAACCAGTCTTTACTTGTTTCACACACACACACATTATTATAAAAGTAATAACGTCCAGCTATTACCCAATCATATAATTCATTCTCAATACTTGAATTAATAATAGGCATTTATCAAATATTAAAATTTTATTCTAAGTAAATCAAATAAAATAGCATAACTTTTATTTTACCTGGTAAAATCTCAAAATCAACCAGTCAAACTGTTCAAAATATTCAGTACTATAACATATGAAAAGTTACGCAGTAGAAGTTTTATAAAACCATAAAAAATACAATAAAATTAGTTTTGAGGAGAATTCAATGGTCAAAATCGAAATACTTGAAAATAGAGATAGGATTTTAGTCTCCTACATAAATTTGAAAATTTGTTGTAAAAGTGGCGAAGCAATCCAGAGAATAAAAATCCATATTTTTATTTCTCTCCACCTTCCATCTCCTCTTTTTTCCCATTTCTTCTCATACAAGCTAGCACTGGTTGGGGGAAGTGAGGGATGGCGAGTGAGAAAATATTATATAAAAATGATTTTTAAAGGGTTGCACCACAATGCCACCACTCAGCACCACAACATTGTATGTGAAATCTAGAATTACTACGCAAAAAGAGGCTTCAATATCATAGCGGCCATTCCAGGTGCCACTGTGCTCTAAAACCCAGCGCATCGGCGCTCAAAGGCTTAGTGCCACTGCACTATAGTTCAAATAAGAATTCAATTTTTTTATTTGTATTTATTTTTAAAATTTTGGGTTGTACAATATACCCACCTTAGAAAAATATCATCCCCGATATTTTCCTTAAGGATTAAGATACAAAATTGATATAAAACAGAGTCATGCGATCAAAACTCAAATCTAAATTAAAATCAAATCAAAAGCTCATTAGATGCAATCAATTTGCATCATACAATCATGGAGTTCAATCAATCACACATCACTTATGTAATGAAATGTTACATTCAATTATTCAAAATAAGTTTCTTACTAGTCAAACTCTTAGGTTATTGTCAGTCTTCAAATACTGTAAGTTGTACACACTTGACATTATTAGAGTAGGTCATGCCGGTGCTATCGATACTGTTGGTATACTAGAAACACTGATAGCTCTATCATCAACTATGTTTATTGATCTTTCATGATAAGCTCTCGATCTTGCAGTCCTCTATCCATCAGTTTGTCCAAACTATCATGTTTTTAATTCAGCTCTTCCTCTCTATGGACAATCCCCTGCCTCGTATCATTATTGTCCATATCAAAAATATTATCACATCAATAGGTAGCACTGTCCTATGTCTCCTTCCATAGTGAACGCATTCACTGTAGCTATGGCTGTCGATAGAGGATATTGATCCAGATCCCCTCCAATCACTATATCTATTTTTCTTATCACTCATTTTGTCAATATCTCTACTTGATTCTTCTCTAGTCCTCCTGCTGTTAACATCATATTTAGATCCCACATCATACATGGATACTAGTACTGCCAAATCAATCTATATCAGTCTGGCCTACTCTATTAACTCGAAAAATTCTTAGATATGTAAAGGCACTAATGGATGTCTCAACTCTCTATTTAATCCTTACATAAACCTGTAGCACTTTTATTCAACTACAGGGATCAGATGGGGAGCATATCTAGCAAGTGTAGTATACTCAGCTTCATACTACATCATAGTCTTCCGTCCCTACTCCATTCTAATAAAAGCTTCTTGTATTGGTCATCATACTGATGGAGGTATAAATCACATTCTAAAAACTATTGTGAATTCATCCCGAGTGATCTCAGTATTGGTCTTTCCCTAGAATTTCTGTCTCTGGTGTCTAATACACCATCTCTCAACCTCTTCTTCAAACAAAAACATAAGCAATGATACTTTTTTATTCTTTGATACTACATGCTGCCAAATATCTTCTCTATCATTAGCAGCTAATCTTCTACTGCCTATAATTCTAAAGCTCCTTTGAATAGTGGGGGTTAGTGGTGTAAACGAGTTGAGTCGAGTATCTGCCTAATTAAGCTAAGCTTATTTAGCTCTTAATGAGCTCGAGCTCATTTATTCTCAACTCATTAAAAAATTTATAGGCTTGAGCTCGACTCGATTGTTCGAGCTTATTTAGAATGCTCGAGCTTGACTCAATTGTTGAGCTCAATTTCTTAATTTTAAATTAAAATTTTTAATTTTTTCAGAATTTTTATTTTTTAATATAGAATTAATTTTAAATTATTAAAATATATTATATAATACTAATTTAAATTAATTATTAAATATATTTTAATTTAATCAGGCAACTCAACGAGCTTTCAAGCCAAGTTAGGCTTGAGGTCGAGCTCATTTAATATACGAGCTCGAGTATGTACTTGTGGCTCGATAAGCTCGGCTTGCAAGCTCTAGCTAGCTCACGAGCCGGCTTGGCCCACTTACACCCCTAGTGGGGGCTTCAGTTTATGAAATATCTATAAATATTTATTCCTCTCTTCTTCTTTGCTCTTAACTGACTTGCTCTATGCATCTCTCATTACCCATGTTATAATATTGACTAACTGCATAATACTCTGTGCAGGCACTTGAACTGTACTGTGTTGCTTATTTAGCATATTTTACTCTAGTAGGTCTATTTAACTATTCACTAGTACAATTTAGTCTGAATAATCTATACATGCAATCAAATATATATATAAAACAACAAAATAATGCATAATATACTCAATTTATCTGATTCACAATCAATTCCTACAACTTTGGTATATAATTCAATTCTTCCAACAATTATGCTCTTGAACCAAAATTTGTCACATCCGAAAATCTAATTTAGAAGAATTCTTTCTTTTATCTTTTATTAAACAACAACCAAATCTATCTAATTTTACATATCAGTAATAAAATCAATATAATCAAAAATAAATTCAATTGATCAAAATATTTATTGACCAAAAAATCATATATATTACTTAGAAATCATACAATCACAATATATGTTTACATTCATGAGTATAAAAAAATAACTAAAATAAAAAGAAACTGAACTTGAGGAATCCTAATCAGCCTCACACTCCTAAACCTCTTCCCTGACCCTGACCTGAAATCATTTAAACTATATATCGAGTTAAACAGTCCAACATGTCACTAAAGTTTTATCACTGAATTCAAAGCATGATAAAGAAGCAGTATGAATGTTTTCAATAAACTGATAACATTAGTGATCAATAATCATATATTAGTGTAGAAATATTAAAATTCACATACAGTAGCAGTAAAATATGTGAAACAGTAAGATAGTATGATACATAAGCCAGTAAAGTAGTATAGTGTGGAAATCAGTAAACCAGCATAAATGTCTAATCAATAAAACAACCATCATATTAGTACTATCAATCAATATAAAAATCATATATAAATTGGTAAAACCTAAACATCGATAAAAGCTGTTAACATCATATCAATATAATATAATCATATAAAGGTGTGCATGTACTATTCAGCTATTACACATCAATATCATATATATCTTAATCACATGCTCAATACGTGACTCAATATATTACGTGCTCAGTACAGTAAGTAGTATAGTATGTCAATAACAAAAGCAATAGAATAGTAATAGTAGAATAGTAAAACGATTCAGTGGTAATAATACAGTAATCGCAAATCAAAGCAATAACTATCTAGTCGAACAATAACCATGAATCGGTAATATGCATTTTAATAGTCATTTTTAATATTATTCAACAAGTAAGCAGTTTTGGCTATCTTGGTATTTTTCAGTAATCAATGTTCAATCAAAAACTATTTGTCGGTAAATAGAGTCGTCACTCTTTTCCTGTCGACACATCTCCTGTAACTCCCAATCATTGTAACATTATATCGTTGTGTCGTTGTGTCATTGTAAAGGATAACACCAAATCATAATATTTAAAGAAAAATATGTTGATCCACCATCCTGTATAGGTCTATCAATCTTCAACTAATGGATCAACTAGTCTTTACTTATTTCACACATACACACATTATTATAAAAGTAATAGCGATCAGTTATTATCAAATCACATAATTCATTCTCAATGCTTGCATTAATAGTAGGCATTTAACATATATTAAAATTCTATTCTAAGCAAATCAAATAAAATAGTATAACTTTAATTTTACCTGTTGAAATATCAAAATTAACCTGTTAAATCGTTCATAACATTTAGTACTAAAACCTATGAAATGTTACGCATTGAAATTTGATAAAATTAAAAAAATATATAATAAAATTAGTTTTGAGGATACTTCAGCAATTAAAATTGAAATCTTTGAAAATAAAGATAGGATTTGAGTCACATATCTCAATCTGAGAAATTTTTGTAAAAGCGGCGAAGATATTCGGTGAACAAAAATCCATATTTCACTTTCTTTCTCCTCCTTCCCTTTCCCATTTTCCTGTTTCTTCTCACACAAGTCGGCGTTGGTTAGGGGAAGTGAGGGACGCCCAATGGAAAAATATTAAATAAAAACAATTTTTATGGGTAGCGCCGCAGCGCTGCATGTCAAATTCAAAATTATTGTGCAAACAGAGGCTTCAATGCCGTGGCGGCCATTCTGGGCACCACTGCGCTCCGAAACCCATCGCCTCGACACTCAAAGGCATAACGCCGTTGCGCTGCAGTTCAAATAGGAATTCATTTTTTTATTTTTAATTATTTTCAAAATTTTGAGTTTGTTACATGAGATAAGGCCACAAGAAGGATTCTAGGTGAGAGAATTTAAAGCTTTGTCCATTAGTACATGACACTTATAATCTCCAACGAAGCTAACTCTCAAAATTACCAACAAGGCTATAGTTATCACTATCCCTAAGGTCAACGTCTGCTGTCAACACCAATGCCAATGCATGTTATCAACACCAACCACACTCATGATCATTAACACCAATAACAATGCACGTTATCGCAAATAGGTCAAATGCTCACTATTGACACAAATATCAACGCCTTTCACCTCAACAGAGGTTGATGCCAACTTTTTGTTCATCGATTTCTCTTCCCATAAAAAGAATAATCATGCTTTTTTATGATATTTCAATGTCTCAAGGCTAGCTTCTACTTCTATACTTCATGTTTACTACCTTGTATTAAATGATTCTCAAATTATGATGAAGAGAATTATTTGTAAGTTAATTCCCTCTAGTGGAAACTTTTCGACTTAATGTTAATGCCTCAAAGCCCTGCTATTTTTCTTTTTCTCCATTTTTCATATAAAAATTGCATATCTCCTATAAGTTGTCCTCAACTTTTTTATCTTTGTGGAGGGATTTTATACAATGCTAAAATGATAAAACCTTTCACTCTCTACCTTTCTCAAAAAACTCCATCGAACAACAACTATCAAATAAAATTGAAAATTAGTCAATAAAATTATAATTTAATAATTATTTATCGTGTTATACAAGCAAATGTAATTCAATATTATTTTGACATTTATTGGATAAATGGCACAACATGACTAATTTTCTTTCGTTGCCATTTATTATCATTATATTAGTTATTATATTGTTAAATATACTAATAATTTTATCAAAAAGAAAATTTTATATAATATTTAATTTCATTAAATAATAATTGTAATTATTTTCTAATATTAATATCCAGTTATTAATTAAGTTAATACCTTGATTACTAGTTAATTAATAACTAATAAGTTGATATATTGATTCTATTAATTAGTACAATAATGATAAAAACAACTTATTATTTAATAATTAATTAATCAATCAAACTAATACATAATTATTTATGCTACTAAATTTATTAATTTGTTAATATATGATAAATTAATTATAATATTAACTATTTAAATATTTTATCATTAAAAGGCTAGTTTAACTACTTTAAAATTATTATAATTAATCATATGATGAATGTTTGGCTAGCTAGAATAAATTATCTCAATTTAATTCAATTAATCCATTTATTTTAATATTCATAGTGTTAAGTATTTGTTTTGCCAATTAAATTAATATATATTAATTAACTCATTAATTAATTAGTGATTGATTTTTAATTTATTACTAAACCATTATATGGGCCATTTGACTAAGAGTCTTTTATCATTAAAATTAAAAAAAGACCTTTCTTTCAAAATGTCAACATTTTCAATAAGTTATATGCAGGTTTTTTTTTATAAAGCTCGCTTTAGGAATTTTAATTGATATATTTTTGTATCAAATACCAAAAATAATTATTCCTTTATTATGAATATGATCATTAATAGCATAATTCTACTCTTATGAACATACTTTCCAAAAATTAGTATCTATGAAAAAATATTTATATTTGTTGCGTACTGGAATATTCATGGCGGTACAGAAATATAAAGTCTAGCGTCTTAGCTTTGCACGAAGATCCAGCACACAATCAGATAAAAGATAAAAGTGTAGCATTCATAAGAGATACCAAGATTTTTACGTGGAAAATCGTGAAAAGGGGAAAAACCACAGGGCCTGACCCAGTTTGAATGAATCCACTAGTATTTGTAGTTGATTACAAATGAGGCCCTTCCTTGGGGGGAAGGCCTTGGCTTGATGTAACAAATATAGATCATATGGAGTGCATTACATGGTGGGAATATGAAGAATCACTGTTGTGTACGTTTGTTCGGAAGGACCATAGTCGATGGGCGACGGAGGTCGGAAAGATTGTTGTCAAGCAACGGAAGTCGGAAGGATCGTAGTCGGCGGGCGATGGAGGTCGAAAGGACCGTTTTCTGGCGACAGAGGTCGGAAGGACCTTATCCGGTGGCTGGGTGGAAGTCTAGCATCTCGAGCAGAAGTTCGGTGTCAGTTGGTTTCCGGGTGGAAGTCCAGTGATGGACGGAAGTCTGGTGTCAGGTAGAAGTCCGATGAAAGTCCGACGACGAGTAGAAGTTCGGTGACTCGCGGAAGTTCGGAGATGGACGAAAGTTCGGTGTCGGGTAGAAGTCCAATGAAATCCGGCGATGGGCAGAAGTCTGACGACGGGGGGAGGTCTGGAGATGGAAGGAAGTTCGGTGTCGGGTAGAAGTCCAATGAAACTCCGACGACTAATAGAAGTTCGATGATGAGAAAAAGTCCGGTGACTGGCGAAAGTCCAGCATCGGGTAGAAATCCGGTGTCGGGTAGAAATCCGGCATCGGGTAGGAGTCTGGCGAATGTCCGGCGACGGGCAAAAGTTTTGTGACGAGCGGAAGTTCGGCGTCGAGTAGAAGTCCAACGAAAGTCGGGTGACGGCCAGAAGTCCAACGACCGGCAGAAGTCCGGCGACAGGCAGAAGTCGGGCGTTGGGTAGAAATTGGGCGTCGGGTAGGAGTCCGATGAAAGCTGGACTGGCAGAAGTTCGATAATAGTCGGAAGTTCAGCGTTAGGTAGAAGTCTAACAAAAGTACGGTGACGGGCAAAAGTCCTACGACGGATGGAAGTTCGGCAACAGGCTTAAGTCTGGTGTCGGGTAGAAATCTGGCAACAGGCGGAAGTTCGACATCAGGTAAAAGTCCGACAAAAGTTCGACGATGGGTAGAAGTTCTGTGAAAGATAGAAGTCCTGCGTTAGATAGGAGTCCGGCGTTAGTCGGAGACCGAGCAGAAGTCCGACGATAGTCGGTGGCTGGGCTGAAGTCCGACAGTCGTCGAGGAGGAGTCTGGTGGCAAGAGAGCTCTCTTCCTTCTCCTCCTTCTCTTCTTGCTTGGGTCCCCTTCTTCCTCCCCCCTCTATGAGAAATGAGGGGTTATTTATAATTTTCTGAGAGTGGCATGGCCAGTAAATAGGAGGAAGATCAAGGGTAAATTGGGAGTAGTTTGAATGGACGGCCGATGTGGATTCCCTTAATCATGAACCATTTATTTGGTATTTGAATGTCTTAATGATATCAGAATTCGACGATCTTAAGCTCGTTGGATTTGTTTCGTCGAGCCGCTCGATTTGATTATAAGTATGTCATGTTTGGAAACCGTTTGGTAATCCAAATTATGGTCTGAACCTTCCAAATGTGCTTCGGGTCTTTGATTTGGACTCATTTGGGCTCGGGTTAAGTCGAATTGGTGTGGTTGGGTTCGTATTTCCGAGATGTTCAGTTCGACTGTAAGTTTGTTGAAATTGGAGTTTAGATGGTCTCTGAATTAATTTATTAAGTTTCCAACTTGATTTTGCTTTGAGATTCGTGCTAGATCAACATAATTTTTTTATGATATATCAATATTGATATAATCACTACCAATGAACGAGATAGACTTTTAAGATTAGAGCATTTCACCAAAATATATGGGTGTTCTTATAGAGATTGAGGTCATAAATATATCAAATTAAAATCCATTTCATATTATTTATATTATACATGATTATTAAAATAATTAAAATTAAATTATTAATTATAATATAAAATCTCTTATTTAAGTTATCTCACTCTCCTTAGTAAAATATATCTTTCTAACCTAACCCTCAACCCTATAGTTGAGTAATTAACAAATATAACCTAATCCATTTATTTCCCAATTTAGCCCCTATAGTAGAACAACATTTGGTTGACTAAATTTGACATAAATGATCCTCTTAGTTCTCGAGTGGAGCTCACAGTCCTAAGGTGAAAAATGATGCAGCTGATAGTAACATAAATTTGATGGACCATTCATTAGCATGGTTAGTTTCACTTTTTGTTATTATGCCCCAATAATGGAAATATGTAGAAAAAGTAAAATTGCTAAATTTGAGACCATAGCTCGTCATGCAGCTTTGTTTTTCAATACATTAAGGCTTCGTTTGGGACGGCTTTTTTGCTGCTTCTTAAAGCAGTTTTCTAGTACAAAATTTTTAATTTTTGTACTGTAAAGCTGCTTTAAGAAGCAGTAAGAAAGCCACCCCAAACAAAGCCTAAAGTGAGCCATGAGAAGTGCTTCCACAAAGGCTCTTAGGCTTCGTTTGGGACGGCTTTCTTATTGCTTCTTAAAGCAACTTTTTAGTACAAAAATTTAAATTTTTTAACTAAAAAGTTGATTTAAGAAGCATTAAAGAAAACCGTCCCAAACGAAACCTTAATATGATTTAATCGATATGCTTCATGACATCTCACACATAATGAGGGAAGCAAAGCAAAGCAAGTAATTAACTTCATTTAATGCTTTGGATGCAAATAGCCAATTAGGTCTCGTGAGCTTGCTCAACATTTCTTAAATTTAGCCTTCTTAATAGCTAAGAGTGAGTATAAAAATTGTCATGAAAACCATATCTCACTTGTTGTAAGAAAAATTATCTCCAAGCACAATCAAATTTGTTGTATACCTAATAAAAGTTCTTATCCATCACTACAAAGCAAGTGAAGGCAAGTGGCTACAATTATCCTTGGTGAAAACAATGCAAGAAAATTGACAGGCAGATGAGGCAATGGCTACCCCAATTAAAATTACTTTCATTAGTATTATTGCCTCCTCTAAACACAAAAAAATTTGCATCACTGCAGCATAATTGAAAGAAAGTAGCTAGAATCAATACAAGACAATAGATGAGGTAGATGGACAGGAAGATGCCTGTCTTGTTCTTAAGGGTGAATGTCACATGACTTGAGAGATAACGAACATAAAAATATCATAGGTCCATGCTGAATGGTGATTGGGAGACTAAAGGTCCGTTTGGGACGGCCGCGCTTTTCATGAAGGTGGTTATAAAAGGGCTGTAGGAAGCATTTTCCTAGCAAAAAATAAATTTTAAAAGCAACAAAAAAGCAAAGTCCAAACAAAAACTATAGTTGTTGTTTGAATAGAGAAGCAATAAGAAAGTTGTCACAAATGAAACCTAAGCTCCTAATCAAGAGGTCTTGCATATATATTATGTGTGTGAATTTGGTTGAAATGTAAAAAAAAAAAATCATTATCATTTAGTAAACTTCCATAATACATATTGATAGAAATGTGGCCTGACAAACTCTATTCTATAAGAAATTTGAATAAATAATTTATCATCTTTGTTTACTTCCTATTGAAATCTATGTTGCTTCTGAATGAATAGAAGTTTCAATATATGAATGAAATAATGGTACACAATCAAAAACTTGATGTTTCCACAGCGGTTTATAACGTCACTTTGTAAAGTTTGCTTTATTTTTCTAACTTTTGACAAGTGTTGTATAATTTCTTGGACATATTGGACATAAGTTTTATATGATGTTAATATTCACTTAATTTATATTTGTATAGTATTTTATTGATTTTTGCAATTCGATCACAAAATTTAATTTTTTTGGAATTATACTTTTTCTTATCTGTGGTGCCCTTTAGCAATAGTTTTAACCCCTGCTAAAAGCATTGTTAAAACCTTCCTACAACAACACGCATGAAACCACTGTTAAAGCCTTTTTAGCGAACATAAATACAATGAATTTGCAGCGGTTTCTAAACCATTGCAAATAAATTTATAGGTGTTCAAACTGCCGTAGTATGTCATACAATATGTCATAAAAAGTATTGTGAAGGCCATATTTATTAGTAGTGGTAATAAGTAATTCCGTCATATGATTCATAACTAATTCATATATTGCATGTGGAACAAAATTTAACAATTATTCAGGGAAGAAAATTAACTTTTTTTTACAATTTATTTTTAAGACTTTCTAGCATATAATGGGCATATGAATTGCATGAATGATTAAATTTTTTGAAGAAAAATAAAAAAGTAACAAATATCATAAAAAATAAATGATGCATTCACTTTAAAATAGTTTCTTCATTAACCCGATTCTTAAATCCACCAAAGTAGTGACACCTCAAGAAAAAATAGGCAATAAAACAAGAGCTTCATTTTATCCACATAAAATACCTATATCGTACTTAACTCTACAAACTTCTCCTGTAATTGGACAAAAAAAAGGTGAAACAACCAACAATCCTTACCAAGTCACCCATAAATAAGTAATCCAACATATATTGATATTTGTTTCATCATGGATCATTCGTGGCAGAAGAGAGATATAGGATTTAGCATATTAGTTTTGTACGGAAATCCAACACACGAACATATAAGAAAGAGGTGTGCAATAGTCATAAGTGACACCAAGATTTTCACTTGAAAAATCCTGAAAAGGGAAAAAGCCAGGGGGTCAAGACCAGTTGAAATAAATCCATTACTCTTTATTGTTAGTTACAAATAATGCGCTTCCTCAGGCAAAGATGTTGGCTCAATGTAAAAAATATGTAACACGTTAAAAAGTTAGGGTTTGAAGAATCCAATGATATGAAAGTTATTCTCAAGAGAACGTTGGCCTATTCATTTGGTTGGTAGGATCATAGTCGGGTAACGAAGTTCAGAGGAATCGTAACTGGGAATCAGAGGTCGGAAGGACCGTAGTCGATGGGCGAGATAGTTGGAGGGACTGTAGTCGGTGGGCGACAGTGATTGAACGGACTGTAGTTAGCGGAAGATAGTGGTTGAAAGGACCATAATCAATGGGCGATGGTGGTCAAATGGGTCGTGGTCTGTGAGAGACGGTAGTCGAATGGACCATAGTCGATGGGCGATGATGGTCAGACGGATCGTAGTTAGTCGGCGACGATAGTCTGAGAGACCGTAGTTGACAGGGGACGGTGATCGGAGGGATGGTTATTAGCGGGCGATGGTGGTCGCAGTTGTGTGTTGATTGCAGTCGGCCAAAGGTCCGACGCCGGCAGGCGGCTAGGTGAAGGTCTTGGGATGATCAGCGATCGGGCGAAAGTCCAACGGTGATTAGTGGATGAGTGGTGGTTTGACGACTATTGGCAGCTGGGCGGAGGTCTGGTGGTAATCATGCTAGGAAACTACGGCCCTTGATCACCACCGAAAATTTGTTTTGCATGGCATATGTTTATTATATTATATCAAAATATTTCATAATTGCGAAGAACATTATTTGTAATAGATGACAAATACTAGACATGCCCTATAATTCTTCACTTTCACAGGTTCTCAATGTAAAAACTATGATGACTTTTATAGCTCTTTTTTTAAATGCATGTGTTGAATTTTATACAATATTAATGTTTTAGCATGCGGCAAGCATATTTTTATTTTATAGAAAATTTACTCAAATATTGAGAGAGAGAGAATTCTGAAGGAGAGTTTTGTTTGCCCATATTTTTATCTAGTTTCAACTTTCAGTAAGAAGACAGGAGTATAGGAGATAATTGAAGTCCCAAAAAATTTATATAAATTTTAAATTGAAAATTAATTAAATTATATATTTATATTAATTATTATGTTATTATTTTATTTAAAATATCTTAAGCCACTGAACATGAAAATCCCTTTTATTCCTTTATTTGGCTAACATAGATTTTGCTAACAGAGAATAAGATTTGGGAATTAAGTGAGAAAAGTGGTGAGAGAGAAAAAGCAACCTAAGGTTTGGAGGTCGGGGAGCAATTTTTGGCAGCCAGTCTTGCTGGGAGAGTTGCTCGTCTCATTGGAAGGAACAATTACCCTATCTCTGATTTCAATAATTTGATATTTTTTTATATTTTTTCAATTAAATTTGTATTTTAATTACTAAAAAATGAGAATAATTTCGTATTAGTAAAATTTTCACCGCATAACTTTAGTCTGTGACAGATCTCATCAATATGAGTATTTGGCTGAAACATATTAAATTTTTTTTGGTTAAATTGAAAGTTGTGATTTTTTTGAAGTAAATGCATAGTAGATAAATTTGATAGATTTTTTTGTATTTATAAATTTTTATATTTCAAACATGGCATTGACAAAAATGTAGCATTTGTATGTTAGAGAGGCTAGATGGAAGGAAATTTGTTAACATGATAGATAAAGACCGATACCAATTGGTTGATAGTTGGGCATAATTAAAACGGATGCCCAACTGGGCGATAATTTGGGTTAATCGATACCAATTGGTCGATAGTTGGGCCTAATTAAGACTGATACCCAACTAGATGATATTGGGGTTGATCGATACTAATGAATTGACAGTTGAGCCTAAATTAAGATTAATACCCAACTAAGTAATAATTGGGGTAAAAAAAGATGATGCATTCATGATTGCATTTATATGATAATGCATTTGAATTGATTGATTACATGATAGTACATTAAATTGATTGATAGTATAATTGAAATCTTACTGGCATCAATATCGATACAACATAATATAGCATACTGATATGATTTATTGGATGATAGTACGCTTTATCGCATGCCTTATAGTTTGATAAATATCTTTTAACTTAATTGATCATATTGATTTTATTAGTAAATTTTGAGATTTTTATTGTTCATATTAAGTGATGATTTGTATTGACTAAAACTAAAATGTACATATTAATTCTTTTATATTGTATTGAAAATAGTGATAGAGTTTTGATTACTTGATGGGCTTTTTAGCATATTATGTGAACTTTAATGATTTCACGTCAGGGACAGAATCAAGATTGTGAGTAGTGACACTGATAAAGATAATAAAGTTATTCTTTAAATTTTGTTATGCATTTTTTTAATATTTTATAGTAAGGAGTTTGTGATAGAGTAGTAATTATATTGATCTCCTAGCTATCATATATTGATTTTAGAAATATAGTGAAATATTTTGAGGTATATGAATCTTATTTGTTTTTACTGGATATAGATTTATTATTGTGATAATTTATAGAATCTCTAGTTGATTAGTTAAGAAGATAAAATAAATAATTTTTTCAAATTTAATTATGGGGCGCTACAGATGGTGGCCCGAGGATCATAATCGGGTGATGGTGGTCTGGGGACTGTAGTCGGTGGGTGATTAAGGTCAGAAGGACCATAGTCGGGAGACGGTAGTTGGAGGATCGTAGTCGGTGGGAGACTAAGGTTGAAAGGGCAATGCTTGGGCGATAATGAAATGAGGATAATTATCAACAGGTGATGGAGTTTGGAAGGACTGTGGTCAAGCGATGGTTGTAATAACTCAAATATGTGAAATAAATTTTCTTGAAAAATATAAAAATTTTGAAGAAGAGCGCACTCTTTGGCACTGATATAGTGAGTGCACTCTTAGGCTCGTTGGATTCATCTCGTCAAGTCACTAGATTCGACTATAAGCATGTCATATTTGGATGTCATTTAGTCACCCAATTAATATTCTGAAGCTTCCAAATATATATCAAGTCATTGATTTGGGCCTATTTGGGCTCAGATTGGACTGATTTTGGCATCATTGGGTTCCTCTCATCAAGACGTTCGGTTTGATTATAAGTTTGCTGATTCAGAGTTCATATGATCCCATATTTAAATTTGGATGTTTTTAAATTTGATACATCTGGAGATTCGTGTTGGGTTAATACGATTTTTTGTGACTTATCAATATTAGAATATGCCAGTATTAAAATATCATAAATAAGAAGATTAAAATGTCAAATTATGATAAGATTTTTGGGCCTGCTACACTAGATTGATTATTGATATAGTCATCATTGCTCTTCTTTTTATAACTCCTCTAGAATTATTAAATTTTTGTTCTAACGCTCTAGCTCTATCTCCTGTAGTGTATAATAGATAATATAATAAGATATTTTAAATTAATAGTGATTAGTACAAATTTTAGTAGTAGGATGTTATAAATATTACCATATGAGCGAATAAAATTATAATGATGAATAAAATATGCGCATGCTCATTAATTAAATAAACAATAAAATTAACAGTATCTGATTATTTAGTTGTCATAAACAGATTTAAATAGGATATCAAGCCCAATAAAATATCAAAAGTTATATCATGATATAAAATATATTTTTTGAATAATTAAATGCAGTATTAAATAATTATAAACAAAAAAATTCAATTTGTTTTCATTTGGGTACAGCATCGTTAAATCATTGATAAGTCTAATTTATAGAATAACATTATGCTTTCCAAATTGATAAGTAAAATATCTGAAATTAAAAACTTTCAAAATTAAATTTAGGACTATTCAAATTTAGATTTTAGTAAACTTATAGTCACATTAAATTAATATCTAGATGAGATGTTCACAATAATATTAAAAGTGGGCTGATCTAAGTCAAAATATGTCTATATCAAACAATTAAAACATCGTTAAAATTCATGACATTAATTGAATAGTTATAGGATCTCCAAACTTGATATGCTTGTAGTAAAATTGAGTGTCTTAATGAGATGATTTCAATGAGCCTAAGATTGCTTAATCTGAATTATTTTGGTACCTAAACATTCAGAAAATAGCTTATGATCAAGAAAATAATTTTGGTATGTCCTAATATTACTCTCAAATCCTATGAATAACACTGCATGCAAGGAACTAGGATTGCAGATTAGAGAAAGCTCAAAGGCTTGAAAAATCTTAGGCTTCACCTAACTGGTGGGAAAATTTAGGTCGTCACGCGGATTTTGTGTTCTCCTATTTTTTAATCGAATACTGCATTGAGAATAAAGTACAGTCTCAGGAGACTGACACAATATTCTACAATGAATTCAATATCAAAACAGGGTTTTGAAAAATCATATTTCTGTGATCAAACACGATTCATAGAATAACATATCATCTCGAAAGATGATTATAAAATTCTATAGAATATGTTTAAAAACAGAAATGAAGTTTTAAAAATTCAACCACTCTTCTGATTAGAGGCAACAAGGAGAATACGAAATCATCTCAAAAGACGAACGTGATATTCTTCAAGGCATCCAAAAATAAGAATGAGTTTTATAAAATTCATCACTTTTAAGATCGAATATAACAAGGAGAATATTATATCATCTAGGGAGACGAAAATAACATTATACAAGTATATTTAAAATTAAAAATGAGTTTTAGAAAATAATCTACGTTCCCAGAGATTTTTCCCTTATCTTATGTACATAAAACAAGGTTAATTTTAACATGGGGTTCTCAAATCCCTATAGGGGAAAGCCCCTATAGTTAATTATCTCCTAGGAGGGATGCTCCTAAGAAAACTCTCGATTAAAGCAGTGATTTCGTATCCTTTGATTACAAAGTAGAAGACAAGGAAAGAAGTAAGAATTTTCAAGGAGAAAACTCAACATTGAACATTTATTAACGAGTCAAAGGGAGAAAAGTAGGAGGTGCCGGATTCTGAGAAGCTCAGAGACAACCTAAGTCTACCCTATGTTGGGCTTAAGAGAGAAATTTTTAAGTTTGAGTTGACATTTTATTAGAAATTTTGGATTATATTCCCGGAGGGTGAGAACTTAAGATTTAAAAAATCTGCCTCAAAGCCTAAATCTAATTTGGGTATTACAAAGTAGTGACCCGAACCTAGCTAATACAATGCAAATCTGGACTTACCCCGCCCTGGATTGGGGAGCCAGCTAACCACCTAGGCGCTTCAAATCCATGTGTCCAGTCTCTTATGAAAGATGGGTAGGGATGTTATTTAAGTTTTGAGGAATCGGGGCCGACATCTAAGACAAATCCTAATTGGCCCCTTTACTTATGTAGGGTAAATGATGCCTGAGAGCATAGTGCAATTAAAATTTTAGACTCTTTTAATTTGTATCTAATGCAATGCATGCTAATTGACTCGAATGCATAAAAAATGATTTATGAAGCAGTTTTAAAATTAGGCTTAGAAAATAGATTTTTCCCTAGAGATTGCATAACATCCCCTTGACAGAACTGCACCCTAATAGGCCAGGTGGTCTGCCAGAATCCGCAGGTGGGGAGGTGCCTAACAAGGAAGAGAAAGTATTAATATGCTTATGCTGACTCTCGGCGGACCCGAGCTTACTTCTTAGATTCGTTAGAATTTCTATGTGAGCCTAAAAATTTTATTTTAAATTTCAAGTAGAAAAAGTTTTATCGTGGTCCTTACCAAAAAAGCACTCCGATTCGTATCCAGGCTAAAACAAAACACGGTATGCAAGAGTCCTAAAAAAAGCTACTACACAAATAATATAAATACTCAAATTAAATTATCCAAAAATATAATGTCCAATGTCCAGTTTATGTACAACCCAGGGTCTACTGAAAAGGTAAAGTAGCCGGGTACCACTGACAACAAACCTTGATTCTAATCCTAAGAATGACGCAAGTGATTTCAAAATGGGATATACTTCTCTTCTTATCTTCATTTCTTCGTCTTCTTCTATACGTCTCCTCATTTCATCTTCTCTTTCTCTACGAGCTCCTTGAATCTGCTACGAGCTCCTTGGGTTCGCTGGGCCTGGATATCCAAATGAAAAGAAACTCATCCCCGAAGGGATATTTTTTTTTCTCTTTGGATATTAGAACCACCCTAATTTGACTTTTCAAATAGAAGAGAATACTCCCCTATGGGACGTTCTCTTCTCTTTGAATTCCGAGTTGTGTGTAATATCCCATTTTTAAATCACTTTCACAACATTTGACTTTAACACATTACGTTTACATTACATTACATCCCAGAAAGAAAAAAAAAATTTAAACCACCTGCAGGGTTATCCTAAATATTTATAATAAAATCATTCTCACGCAGTTATATATTTGCATTTAAATTAAATTCATCAGCCACACTTGGCCATGCTCTTTTAATTTTAAGGGGGCTTAGCATTTCTGAAGCACCTGTAGAAAATATTGTTAATTTAAATCTTTAATTTACCCCCTTTTTATTTAGCCCTACACGAGCATGGCCACCTGCATAAGATTCTGTGAGCATCCAGATCGTTCCTAACCTAGGGGTAATCTATCACCCATCACATCATTTCACAGATAGCAGTAAAAGTAAATAAACACTCACAGTAATCATACATAGCATACAATGAAAATCACGAGAAAGCCCGTCACACAATAACAAGAAAGTAAACACCGGCCTAACCTAAAGCTAGAGTCGGTTGTCCTAGCAAACAAATCTAAGTGTGTGCGCTAGGTCGTATGGTTTAAAGATATCCTGAGTTTACTATTAGTTAAAATGATCTAATTGATTGAAATTGATTTGTTGAATGGTCAAAGAAAATTTTAAATCAGATTTAAGTTTTAGTGTCTTTATTGTTTTGAAGTTTGTTTTAGAGTGAATTTTGATTGTTAAAGTTGATTCATATGATTGGTTCTTTAGTGTATTTGAATTAGCCATTTTTTTATTTTGATTATTTAATTAATGATTTATTGAATTTTTAATAATTTATTAAACATTTTAATATTTTGTTAATTTTAAATCATTTATTAAAATTTTAATTGACTTATTCAAGTGTTAATATTTTATTAAAATTTTAATGGCTTTATTTAATTTGTTAATGACTTATTAGATTTCTAGATTTATTATTATTATTGTTAATTAATTGATTAGAATTTATTAACCTTTCTTTACAATTTTAAGATTATTTTGGTCATAAATTTATGACTTTCATATTTTTATTGAATTATGTTAATTCTACTTGTGGGTTCGATGTTCAATTACATATAAATTTTATTTTCAATTTAAGGGTTGATTTATTTTTATTAAACAAATATATATTATTTATCGTTTTATAAGTTTGGTTTATATTGGTTGAAATTATTATTTGATTTAGTTATTAAAGGTTATGTGATTTTTGTATATTTTCATCTGAATTATCTCTAGTGCATTTGAAATTTTCATTAATTGATTATTTAAATTTAATTAGACTTGATTAAGGTTGTATTAATTACATACACAAATCATAAGGGGAATGTCACTAAGTTTTCTATGTTCTGTGTTTCTATCCTAAAGTGTGCATGCAACCTAAGTCTAAGCTCTCTAAGACTCAGTCCTTAATTTTTATCCTTAAATGTCACTAATGTTGTATAGGATAAAAAAAATTTTTATTACTAACCCTCAGGACATTGCGCATGTGTAAAGGGGTTTAAGGATCTAAAATAAAAATAAAGTAATCTTGATAAAATTGAAGTTGCTACAGGAACCTAGAGGGGTGGAGTTCGCACAAAACACACCACGGCCTCCTAGGGGCTTTCTAAGTTTTAAGGAAACTTATAATACCGGGGGCTACGACCCGGTGGTTCCGCCCATAGCACCTCTACCCGGTTGGATAGAGGCGACTGACGCCTTTGTCCCTTGTCCTTTTATTCTTTTGTTCACTCGACCGGTACCATTTCTCGCAGTTCATGCAAATAAAGATAATAAAATATGGAGTAGAAGCACATTTGATAATTATTAATGAAGCAATTGAAATTTGTTAAAAATAAAACGTACCTTTCTTCGGGCTTGAAGACCGGCACAAGCTGTCTACCTTTTAAATTGTTTCCTTTTGAAAGCACACTATTTATTTTTCCAACATTCACCTCGAGGCACAAGGGAGAGTAGTAGAAGAAGGAGAAAGAGAGGGGTAGAGAGAGAGAGAAAGAGGGACATTGCTTTCTTTAACACTTCTAATAAACACCCAACTAACATACTCTCCAACATCCACACCTTTCACCTTTTAACATAAACTTTCATTTTTCAAAATTCACTCTTTTATCAAAACCACTTTTCCTTTTAAAATCCCACATTCCACTTTTCATTTTCCAAAATCACAAAATTTATTTTTCAAACCATACATACACTTCTCAATCTTATACACAAACATTTTTCAACACACCCACAATTCACTTTTCCTTCCAAAACCAAACATTTTACTTTTCATCTTCCTCACACAAAACCTTTTCAAAAGCACTTCTCTTTTCAAAACAATTTTCCTTCAAACACACACTTTTCCATTTTTAAAACTTACAAATCACTCTTCAAAATCAAATCACTTTACTTTTAACACTCACACACTTCACCCTTTCCAAAGTCACACTCTACACTTTTCTTTTAAACATACACTTTCATCTTCCAAACTTCCCAAAAATATATACATTTTTACTTTTCAAAATCACAATTTTCAAAACATTCACTTTTCAAAACCCCACATTTCACTTTTCACCTTTCAATGTATATATTTATGAAAACACTTTGCTTTTCAAAATCACGTATCTCACTTTCCAACACATTTCAATTACAATTCACATTTCAAAACATACACCTTTCGCCTTCCAAAAATCACACAATCACCTTTCGAAACATACGCTTTTCACTTTCGAAATTCATATTCTCTACTTTCCAAAATCTCACATTTAAGAAAGAAAATTACACCTTTATATTTAAGCAACAAACAAACAACCCACTTGATGTTAAAACTCAACATTCATACTAAGATGCCACCTTAAAAAAAAGATTTTGATGTCAATCTATGCTCTTCACATCTCAAGAAAATACTCCAATTTCATGAACAACATTGCACAAAACTTTTTCAACGTAACACTTATACCAAATGCAATTAGAAGGAGAAAGAAGTTTTCATGCAACTTGATTCTTTCCAAAGACCTCAAAAGTCATCACTTCTTTATGAATGCAACTCACCCATCTTCAACAATTAGGCCATCAAAGATTTGATAAAAGAAATAGAATTAATGCAACTTTATTTCCTTTTAACCATTCAAAGAAACCTTCCCATCATAAATCATGATTCATACAACCAACAACATCCTTATATATAGCTTTGAAATTAAAATAATCAAACTACAAGAAATTTATAATTACTCTCTATTTGAATCTACTGCACAAGTTCACATATGAGGACAATCTTATTGCTACTATTCATTTAGATTCATAGCATCTTTCATGCAATAGATTGGTAATGAGGATGTCATGAATACTGCTAAGATCATTATCATGCCATTAACCATAATGAGATATTCATACGAAAATCTCAACACAATATATTTTATCACAACACACAATAGCTATTAAGCAAGCCATATAATACCTATGATTGTCTATTCCCCATATATTGAGTAAAACAATAATGTAAAGAGAGAGATCAAAGTCTAGAGGTGGAATCGAACCAGCAGAACTGCAAGAGGTCCGTTCGAGTCAAGGGATTGTCTGCTACAATAGTGTGGGAGAGTGGAGATCAGCTACTGGATACGGTGACCTAGGGCAAAAGCTGGTCGGAGAGCAGGTCAGAGAAGTAGAGGGTCTCAGCCCTGATGTCGTCGAAAACCAGAGGGACAGGAAGGCTTGGATTCGGCTAAGGCAGAGGAAGTGAGTACTTTGGCTAGAGCTCCTGTCCACACGAGCAAGAGGAGCAACGGGGTGAGGCTGTTCACGAACTGGGAGCCTGGGTTCGTCGCGAGAAAGCTAGAGACACGAGAGCAGGGAGGGGGATTTTTTGCAAACTACAGAGGGGAGACCGGCTAGGTTTTGCGAATTGAGAGGGAGGGAGTTCGGGTGGTTTCTGAAAATTAGAGAGAAGAGGGAGAGATCGTGGGGGCTGCCTTGAACCGACTCCACTCCTCCCTAAGTCCTAATGCTTTCAATATATCCAAATTACAATCTTACCCTTCTCATATCCTAATTCACATTTTAAGGTTTTGATTAAATCATGATTTAAAGGGGAATTTAAAAGCTGATTTTTAATTTGAAAAGAAATTTTATTCGAAGATTAATTTTTGGGATGAATTTGATAATTTAACCAATTATTTTCTATTTAAATTTTAAAATTAAAGTAGTTTTAAATGATCAACTTTATCTTATTTATGCTGTTTGATTTTGATTGAGCCGGGGCAAATTAATTTGGGTGATTTGATTTGGGTAAATCAAACTCGATTTGAGTTAAGTTGATTTGGTTTTATGTGGATTTACGTTGCAAAGTTCAATTTAAAGTGGCTGGTTTGAGACGGGTTTATTCTGGTTTAGTTTGGATCACAGATCATGGGGTCAAGTTGGAAAGTCGAGTCAATGCTACGTAAGTGGGTATCCACCTAAGAGAAATCATATGGGGCAGCGTCTATACTAGGCTACGAAAACCTAGGTGTTAGAGTTGATTCCGGGGAAATTGACCTCGAATAATGAGGTCAACACTAACCACCATAGTTAGACCAACATCTTATGACTAACCTCATCAGGCTGTGTTGGTTGAGCACCACCGTTGTGAATGCTCATCGCAAGTCAACTGTTGCCTATCCATTATCATCAAACCACTGCCACCAAATCATCACCATCATAGTTGTGATGCTATAGTATGTAATGAAAGGATTAAAATCATAAACCTAAAATTATCACTTAACCATCACAGACACAACCAGAGCTAGTAAAAAAATCTAAAAAATAGAGAAGTACGAACACTTTTCATTTCATGTCAAAATTCATATACATTAATTCAAATCAAGAAATTCTATACCTCAAAATAATTAAATGCTAGATTAAAAAATGAATACTTTGCTTACTTAGAACTCAAGGATTTTGCCAACATACCAAATTTATTCCGTTGGGCCTTTACCTATTCTTGAAATTTTAAAAAGAATAGAGTGAGCATGACTAGCCAGTAGACTCCTTATCCTAACCCATTATAGATATTAATTTCCAAAATAAAAGATGAAATTGTACTAAAATAAAAAAGTAAAGCATAAATAAAGTACTAGTAAAATAGTGAAACACAAATTTTCTACAGATTCAGTGCATACTTGAGGTTATCACTTACTTGTAAAGCCCCTTACATAGAGATATACATATACTTCACAGAATACTTGCCATCAAAGATTCACTTGCACTTGACTTTCAGATTTCATTAAAGTTTATACGAAAATTCAAGAATTACTAACATTTGATTTAGAACATTATTTGTTTTGTATTCATTTATATATATGCAATGTAATGATTTGACTACACATGTCTCGATGCCTTCATATAACTCCACTTTCACTTATGCCTCCATTTAACCTCCGACACCTTCCTATAACAAGTAGGGCCAGAATCAGAACAGAATAGTGTTACATAACCTCCTACACATGCTTTTAGTAAATGAGGCTAGAATCCTTCTCACATCTACACTAGGAAAATGAGACTAGAACAAAATATATAGGGTTCTTGTCACATATCAGAGAATGCACTTTTCCACATATCATAACATCTCTAATGTTATGCTGTGAATAGTATAAATGCAATTTTGAATGCAACGGTAACTGAATAGTACTTTTCAATGTAATGCCAACATGGCACATTAATTGCCTATAAAAAGCCACCTTACTAGTAAAACTTAATACTCATTAAACTTTTTCCTTGATTAATTTATGACTTCAAAGGAATATTCACATGAACATTTTTTATATAACTATTACAATTGTTAGAAAAGCCTCTATAAATCATATACTCAGAAATTGGCATAGGCAAAATCAAATGATGAAAATCTTATTTCCTTATACTCAAAATGTTTAAAATAAAGCGTGTAATAACATATTAAAAGTAACATAGAGAAAATGTTGTAAAACCTAATAAATATATTTTTATCCATAAGTTTTTATAAAATCACAGAAATTTAAATCAAAGATAGGGGTTTAAAAGTCTATCTCGTGCTCTACGAAATTCCTAACTTGTCTGACGGATGAAACCTGAGCTTTGGCCGCAAAAACTCTCCCTTCTTTCCTCTCTCCTCTCTTCTTCTCCAACAAAGTGAGGTTGTTGTTGGGGGGGGGGGGCTAGGTCCTGACGTTGAGCAAAATCTTCTAGATTCTCTAGCAGCATCTTTCCAAACAGAGAGCATGACACCGTAACGGCGCCACGCAATGCCACAACACATGTTCAAACTCGACTTCTCAATGGAGGGCTCAATGTCGCAACGTTGCTCACACGATACCGCAATGCTCCTAAAGAAATTTCTTAATTAAAAATTCACTTCTTGAGTTACTTTCTGACTTGCTCAAGAGCTCCTTAAACACTTTAGGATACCTAATTATCATTTAAATCAAAATCAAATAAGCATCAACAATATTTATTTGGGTTTCTGGACAATGGGTATTATAGTAGTACTACAGTCCAATCTCTAACATTGGACCACTATCGCCTGACCACCACTGTTGTCGACCTTTGTCATCGGGTCATCATCATTAGACCACCATTGTTGGATTGTCATCACTAGACCACTCCCTTTGAACTACCGTCAGGTCACTTCTGTCGAATCACCATCACTTGACCTCCATTGTCAAACCATTTTCGCCTGACCATCATAGTTGGACTATCACGGACAAATCATCGTTATTTGAAAATTGTTATTAAACCACTCAACTACTAACATCGAATCACCACCAGTCACATTCATTATTGGGCCTTGGTCACCTAGTTGTTACTATTGAATCACTGCCATTCAGCCATAGCCATCTGAATGCCTCTCATCCTGTACCGCCTTAGTAATATTTTTCACCACTCCCACATAAGGCCAAGCCATCAACTCACACTATTATAATCTCACATTTTTTAATTTGGTGTTGAGATAAATCTTTATAATCAACATTTCTATAATGGGACCGCTTCAATTAGGCTATATTTTATAATTTTTTTCCTTTCCAAAATTTTCATATAAAAATTTTAGTGCTCATGCACTCTTTTTTTTTTGTACTTTATCATTATATTTTCTCTATTGCTTAGAATATTCTAGCATATGATCAAAATTAACTTAATACCTAAAAGATATATATTTTTTAATTTACAAGGGTCATAACATCATAATTCACTTCAACATAAATTTATAAAATCTTAATTTTCCTCAAATTGTATTTGGAGTTACTAAAATTTTGATGCACCTCTACCTGAGCTATAAGATTATTGGGCTTCGGATTTTAATATTAAGTTGCCGCATTTCCCCCCACTCCGAACGACGTTAAATCGACGGCCGGATCATCTTGCTTTCCTCCCGACATCAAAATCTCCCAACGCTTTGCTTGCTCTGCACTCCTCACTGAGCTGAGCTTTTGTTCTCTACACCTCTACTACTCTCACCTTTCTTCTCTATCAACAATGGCCGTCCATTCACTGATCCCCTTTCTGCTATCACTCTCCTCGCTTCTCCCAACCATTTCCTCCTCATCTACTGCCTCGCCGGTGATCGGCATCAACTACGGCCAAGTAGCAAACAACCTCCCAACTCCCGCTGAAGTACTCCCGCTCGTCCGCTCCGTTGGCGCCGGCCGTCTGAAGCTCTACGATACTGACCCCACCGTCCTCCGCGCCTTCGCCGGCACCAACATCGAGTTCGTGGTCGGCCTCCCAGACCAACTCGTCCCCAAAATCCGGGACCCTGCCGCCGCCCTTTCCTGGATCAAAACCAACCTCCAACCCCACATTCCCCGCACCAAGATCACCGCCGTCACCATCGGCAACGAAATCCTCTCCGGTAACAACACACTTCTCATCCAAAGCCTGATTCCCGCGATCCAGTCCGTCCATTCAGCTCTCGTGTCCCTCAATCTCGATCGCCAGGTCGCCGTCACCACCGCACACTCCCTCACCATCCTCTCCACCTCCTACCCCCCTTCCGCGGGCGCATTCCGGAGGGACCTCCTTCCTTATATCTCCCCCCTCATCAATTTCCTGAACAAAACCGGATCCCCTTTTCTGATCAACGCCTACCCTTTCTTCGCGTACAAGGCTGATCCCAAACGGGTTTCGCTTGATTACGTCCTGTTCGAGCCAAGCGTCGGCGTGGTGGATTCGGGGACGGGGTTAAGGTACAGGAACATGCTGCACGCGCAGGTGGATGCTGTCGTGACGGCAATTGCAGCTGCTGGAGGGGGGAAGACAGTGGAGGTGAGGGTTTCAGAGACGGGGTGGCCGTCGGCGGGGGATGAGGACGAGGTTGGGGCGACGCTGGAGAATGCTCGGAGATATAATGGGAATTTGATGAAAATGGTGGCGGAGGGAAAGGGGACGCCGATGCAGCCCAGATCGCCGCTTCAGGTGTACGTGTTTGCTCTGTTTAATGAGAATATGAAGCCCGGGCCGGCATCCGAGCGTCACTACGGTCTCTTTAAGCCCGACGGCACTCTTGCTTATGACATTGGAGTTTCAGCGCCCGCCGTTAATTCAACGACGAGCGGCGGTGATGATGGCATTGGCAGAGGAGATGAGAACTCGCCGTTGTTCGGCTCCACTTCCCCTGGCAGTTACTACACAGTGTACTCTGCCGTGGTAAGTGAAAATCTCAATAATTTTTGTTTATTAATTCGCAAGCTTGCATTTCAGTTATGTAGGATATATTAGTGTAAGATGTTAACCCATAACTGCTACTGAAAGCATCGTGGGTGAAATGTTTTCATCAGAACATATATTCCATTCAGCTCAAAGCCATTTACATACAATTAATTTGACCTGTATTTATATTACATTTATATTAAATTACATAATGTTACATTTAGGAAATATTAAATTAAAAAAGGCCTTAATATAAATTTGGAGTTGCTTTTTTCGCTTGCACAGAGTTAGGTTTCGTTTGGGATAATTTTTTTGTTGCTTCTTAAAGTAGCTTTTTAGTTAAAAAATTAAAATTTTTGTACTAAAAAGCTACTTTAAGAAGCAACAAAAAAGTCTTTTCAAATGAATCCTTACTCTTGCCTGTATATTGATGATCTCATTTAGCCCTATAAATTTGGTATTTACCTATCAATCATCATATGCCCACTTGGATGAAGCATGTTCCACATGAAATTGGACTAATTGACTAATTTTAATAAATGGTGGGCCAAATTAATTATCCTCAATAGAAGATTAGATCTTTCAATAATTGCTCATGTAATTGCAAGTGTTTGATAAGGACTTGCTTTCAACTTGACATAAACATAACAATAATAATAATTATTATTATTATATATGATGAGCTAGGTATAAATAGAAGACAGTGATGGCATGCAACGGCAAAAATAGTAGGAAATTTACAATGTATTTAAAAATTGATCAAATTTAAAGATTTTAAATACATTAATATTAAACTAAAGGATTTATTTTAAATACTTCAAAATTTTACTTCACATTTTTTTTTTACTTCAAATCAAATATCAGGAGTTTCACAATACTTACATTTGAAATATTTTATACTACTTTTACTTCAAATCGAATTGCCTTTTAGTTAGATATTATTAAAAATATATATCACTTTTTAACTTTTCAAATACTGTTAAAATTCCAAATAAATGAGTATTTTATTTCAAAATATAGAATGAGTAGAAAAAAAATTGCGCTTTTCATCTAAAAGCAACTAAATGCGCCTTAAGATGCAATTCAAGTATTAGGATGTTATTCTATTTTTGTTGTCTTTCTCAAAAGGATCGAAATCCTTGCCGTTGCTTTGATGAGCTGCTGCTCCTTTTTTTTTTCTGCATTGGATTCCTCTTTTTTTTACATTTGAATAATGATGTAAAGGCAGGCTTATGCGACCCAACGTAAAAGTAGAAAAATATAGATTTTCTAACTTCAAAAAATTGTGGATACATTTGCAATTATGCTTCATAAAAGCTTGCAATGAAAGCTTAATATCAGCTTTTAACTGCAACTTGATGCCTTATCTCAGGAGGAAGGCAAGTGGCCATGGTTGAGTGGAGCGATGGCAGTGGCGGGTCTGATCTTGCAATTAGTGTGATGTTGATCAAAAGTTCGCGAAGCTTAGAGATAATTGTTGCCACAATCGTACAGCTCGTTGGTAGATCTTAGATGCGACGGGCTTCTGGCTTCTTCTGGTGCTTCAAATTTGTTATTAATTTTGGTACAAGATTACAGCTTGCGTTGTTTTTTTTTAAATATTTAGGCCAATTAAAGTAGACTCATACACACATCGCATGCACAAAACTCGAATTCAAAATCTCTTAATTGATAGCTTAAGCTCCCAACTAATAGATCAAAATGAGTTGTGTGTAGCTTGCTTCGTTGATAACCTACAATTTACACGGCCAACTGTCCATGTGAATGTAGGAGTCATCTAGAGGGGTATCAATGGATCCTCAATTAAATTGGCTCTGATTAAATTATTAATCATATCAAAAAATATATAAAAAGATAAATTTCAATTTAAAAAATTAATATTAATAATATTTTTGATGTATTTTAAAATCTAAAAATTATATAAGTAAATACTAAACTTTTTAAAATCTAAATCCCATCAAAGAGGCGATTTAGCTGTGGAAGAATTTTTTTTTTGAATTTAATATTAGATTCACACAAAATGAATGAAATATTAAATTTTGATATTATATGGAAAACTCAAGTGTTATTTTAAATGAAAGAAGTATTAAAATTTTTATTTAATTTATTACAAAATTACAAATTATTGTGGATATTGGAACCCACATTTTAAAAAATATGTGAAAGCATAGGATCCTAATAATGTGAGAATCCTTTTGAAATGACAAATCATTTAGCTTGTAATGGTACATCACATTACATGTTATAAACTTGGCTGGTAGTGTTTGTTGGGAATATTTAATCTAAGCTATTTAAAGGGTGAGTGGGAGAGTGATGTAGTATAGTTCTTGAGTTATTATTTGAGTTATTCAGAATATTTTGGTCATGTATGGAGAAATTTAAAGGTGTCCCCAACAAAGAAAGGTTCGATGAAGCAAGTAGAAGAATGCATACTTGCATAGCACGCGCTGGTGACAGTCTGTTAGAGCAGAAGGCTAATCGAAATGAGATATTTAGGTGTTGCGTACATGAATGAACAGAAGATGAGGATGATTGCCTCTGGCATATGCACAGCGAGTTAATTATGGTAAAATTTTTTAAGAGTAGAGATTTTTTAATTGCCGCTGGCTGGAAATCTCTTCAAATTAGGTTTCGTGAAGTAAATGGTCATCATGTAAGTCTTCATTTTTTACAGATGCGATACCATGAGATGAAACGCCACAGAGATAGTAGACATTCCCCGCTTGATATTGACTGCAGCGAACTTGATCATGAGCATATCATTTTATATAGTGATTGGTCTTCGAGGTCGGACAAGTTTATTATGGATTTCTATAAAGAGCAGATGAATGAGGTATTACCTGATGGGAAACGCAGAGAGTTCTTCAATGTAGATGACTGGTAAGACCTTCAGTATGAGTTCGAGTTCGATCAGAAATGTTGTCCAACTCAAACATAATTACAGTCACGTTTACATATGCTGAATAGGAAATAGGAAAGATATCTCCTCCTCTAAATGTTATGTACGCCAACATCTCAATTTATTTCTTGCTTAGTAGGATGGGTGTCTAAGTATTTCTATTTGTTATGTAATGTGTTACTTTGCTTAATTTCATGTAGTTCTAAGGGTTCGTATTTTTGTGTAAGATTAGTGTTGGCAATGCTATAATGTTGATTTATTTTAGTTGATGTATTCTAATTATATTTGCAGTTAATTTAAATTTATCCTAACTAATATTTAATAAGGAAATTGGAAACTAAATTCGTTGAATGAAAGATAAGCAAAGTCATAGTCAATAATCACTAGATAGATGAACATCAACAAAAGTCTACATAAAATATATTAAAAACATAACATCAACTAACGTCTCCTATATTCTCTCTGGGGTAAAGCATGACTGCCAGGTGTGTAATGCTGTGGTGGACGTACAGGCCTATCACGTAGCACATGCTGCTCTACCCCGATGACGCCTTGCTCCTCTGCCCCAACTGTGCCTGCTGATGTACTGTTTGGAACATACTCATCTGGGTACCATCCTGGTGTAGACTCCTGAGTCGGTTGAGTAAAGAAAGGCTGAGAAGGTCCTAAAGCTTCATACGATGATGGTCCCGCTTCTGTAGATAGAGGATCAACTGTCACTACACTGAAGGTGTCGTATGGATGCCCTGTATATCCATGCTCTAAGTAGTGCTCATCAGGAATATGAAGCTCTCTACGCAAATCCACTGTCATCTCAGCAGTTTTCTTAATAATACTTTCTACATTACTGTAGTCATGCGAACTCACCAAAGGTAGCACTGCACTCTCTGTATCCAGGAAGAAGTTACGCTGTACGAAGGCCAAAAAATTAAACTACTATAAAGTGAACATTCATTTGTAATGAAATATAAAACACACTAATATTACTTGCTAGATATTGCTCTGAAGGTGCTCTAGGGTAGTATGTTGTCGGTGGTGCTGATGGTGGCTTCAACATGTACAATGTTGCCCAAGACCTGAAGCACTGTAGGTAATCCTGGATGAAGTGCTCAATATCAGGTCCAGGAGTCATTCCTTCAACAACATATACGTGTCTATCCTCCCACAGTCCAATGTAAGGTAGGTGGTACACCATCCAATCCGTGTCACCTTTACCACGCCCATCTACCCTCGCAAATTTGTTCTCCATGGGTTGAACATCAGTAGTAAGAGTAAGCCCGAACTGTCGAACAACTTTATCTAGTAGGTGCCACTCCACTCGAGACCAACAAACAAGAGGCACACGAGCCAACCAAATTGCTTGTCCTGATAGGCATATATCAACAACTTGGGAATGAATTTCTGGGGTGTAAGGCTCCCATGTGACCTGCCAAACCAAACAAATTGGTATTCATATAACTAAAATAATTGTAAATTAACTGATATAACTTCTACATTACTAATATCAATGCATACCTGACTATCCAAAAGGCCATCTATCTCATCCCTATAACTGTTGAGGCTACTTGTTGGGAGCTGCCTTATAAAATCTTGGTTCCACTTACATAAAATATATATATATATATAATCATGTGATGGTGATAACCAAATAATTATAAGGATTATAAATTCTTATCATATAATTTACATTACTTGTAGCCAACAGAAAGACCATCCAAGCTGACATGATGTGGTACATGAAGTGCAGGACGTTCAACATGAAGTCGCTCCCAACACCAAATCTGGAGCAAATGTATACAGCCAGTAATGTTTGCCCTCTTTGGCTTGGTCACCTCCGTAAGTTTCCTATACAAGTGTGCTAGTACTCCTGCTCCTAAAGAGTAACTGCTGAACAAACCCAAGTCCTCCAATAACGGTAAGTACCTTAAATGGACTTCACAACCTGAGGTGTTTGGGAGAAGGTAAGTTTCCATCAGAAAGAGAACATACGCATGAACATGGCTCCAAAAATCCATCTTGTTCAAATCCAAATATGAATCCCTATAGAAGGTCCAATGTAGCCATCTCAAAGGTAAGCAAGTCTGAGCTTGAGCCTGTCCCATCCTGAACTTTGAAGAGACTCGTGGGTTGAATGGATTATGATACACAACATCTCGCTGAGGGTGCTGCCCTAACAGATCATCACAGTAGTCAGGCCAACTAGTCCAATGTCTACCTGGGCCAACCATACTGTTTCCAACCAAAGCAGGACCATCAATCTGAACCCCCAATATCATAGCAACATCCTGCAAAGTAATATTCATCTCACCTACAGGTAAGTGAAATGAGTTTGTCTGAGGGGACCAATGCTCAACCAAAGCTGTAAGAAGATTGTGATCCTTCCTGATATATTGTAGTTGGCTAACACAGTCCAATCCTAAGATCCGAAGAGCTTCCATAAATCTAGGACAATTAATTGGCCACTCATAAACCATGAGAAGATGTGAGGCAGCTTCCAGAACTGTACCCTACATGTCACGAAGATTGAAGGACTTTAGTAATATTGAATGCATCAATGAACAATCATTAAGGAAAAATTTCATACCTCATCCGGATGGGCTGCTCTGTGTGAACCACGTAGTGAGGCAATGCTGGGATGTACATCCGTCGGCACATGATGTTGCTCCTCATCCCCGTGTGGTACAGATTTTTTAGCTTGACGTTTTCGACGAGCATGTTGACTTTCAGCCATAACAGCTATAATATTGCTCATAACAAATTAGTAAGTTATTAAGATCATTAATGACAGTTAATTAAAATATTAGTAAAAAGCTATGTAGATATAACAAATTTAGATTTTAATTAAAACAGCCAATCCAAAAGTCTAAAGCATATCCTCCAAAAAAAATGTAAGTAGCAAAATAATTTTCAAGAAGCCGATTGCTTTTATTATCCCTAATGTTCGAGAACGATAATGTCATTACACTCAAAATTTGGTACAAAAAATATTTGAACATAAATTTGTTATACTAAGAAAATGATATCTAACATTGAATATTTTTTTTTTAAATTTCAACTAAGAAAATGATGTAAACTTTCGCAAAGATTTCTATAAAAAAAATAAAAAATGTCACTCAAATTAATTTATATTTTTAAAATTAAATTTTCATTTATTAAATTTAACAAACAAGTAGAAATATACTCAAAAACTTCAACGACAATACAACGTCCTAAAAAATATGACAACAAGCATTAAGGAAACATCAACGTAATATTACATAACTTGGGCATACAAATACACGCGTACTAATTAAGTTAAAATAGAATACGAAGTTCTTTAAAATACCACACCAAATATAAAGGACATATCAATGCAATATTACATAACTTGTTCAGCAACACACATAACTTTGGCACCTTGTTGCCTTAGTTCAATACTTTCACGAATGATTTGCACGTCGTGTTGGGCAGGTTGTTCTATTATGGCTAACTATACGACAATAACTACATACCCTTGTACTATGTTGCCTTGGTTCATCCATTGTGTTTCTGTATCGATTAGTCTTTGGCCTACCGGATCTCCTTCTAAAGTTTGGAGGGTTCAAGGGGAACATGCCAGATGATGGATCATGACTGGGCCAATAAGCCTTATCTGGAATTGTGTGGAATTCATCCCCATAAGTCATCTTAAAGTTATTCATTATGTAGTACTCTGAAACATAATCCAGATGACTTATCCTGACTGTTGCAGTAGCACTTATAACATGGGCACATGGCATGTGATAAAGAATTGTCCTTCCACAACTACATAAACTATCAGCACCCGGTGTAATGTCTACGTGGTATGATCTTGATGACATATCAAATACTTGGAACTCATGCATATTTATCCGCGTTGGCTCCAGTATTCTTCTAGCATCTCCTTCTAATTTTTGTAATTTGGCTTCGACTCGTGGGGAGAAACAGTTATTACTTTGGTGATCTTCACTAGTGATATTCTCAAGTCATCGTACAAAAATTAGAACAATATTATAATATATGGCAGTAATGAGTGCTTGAACCGGTAACCCACGTGCTCTCTTTAGTATGCCATTAAAGGCTTCTGATGCGTTTGTTGTCATTACTCCGTATCTAAATCCACCATCAAATATCAAGGTCCACTTTGAAACATCCCTTTCTATTAATCATTGATGAAGCTCTGGCTTAATTCTTATTATATCCACCATGCTCTGATTGAATATATCTGTATCATCTGTAATGCCAGCTATGTACATCTTCTGGCATAGAAACTCCACATCAGTTAGTCCCATTTGTCAAACAGCTTTCTTAAAATTTTTGCGTAAGTGTCTAAGACAATGATGGTGCACCGCACCTGGGAATATGTCCCTACATCCACGTACCAACCCAGCATGTCTATCAGATATGATACAGAGATTACTTCTAGTAGCAACAGATGGGAGTAAATCATGAATCATGGTAAGAAACCAAATCCAAGAGTCATTGCACTATGACTCGACAATGCCAAATGCTAATGGGAAAAGGCCATTATTTGCATCAAGCCCAACAGCTATGAGTAATGTACCCCTATACTTACCCAATAGGAAAGTCCCATCTAGGCTGAGAACAGGTCGACAAAACCTCCAACTAGTGATAGATGGCTCAAAAGCCCAAAATAGCCTTTGAAATCTATGTGAACTTGATGATTGAATTTTGTACACAGTTCCAGGCATAGCTTGAACAATACCTTCCATGGATAAATTCAGTGTTCGGTATGACTCTTCCCAACTGCCAAACACTGCCTTAATTTCCTTCCGTCGTGCATCCCATGCTTTCATGTATGAAACTTTAATGTTAAACTTTTCCTCAACTCTTCCAATAATTTCTCTAGGTTTAATATCCATTTGTTTCCTTATAGTTGGAATAATAAAGAAACTAACAAACTGTGAATTACATTGCCTGTGTCCTGCTTGAAGAATAGGATTCATGCACGTATGTGGACCTTTTATCATTGCTATCTTCCATACCCCTCCCAATCGCTTGCTCAGGTTAGCGTGTAAACGCCAGGGACACTTCACCAGCAGATTATCATGTTGTATACAAGCAACTATGAATTTTTGTTTGTTTGAAGCTACAACGACAAATTGAACATTATTTGTAATAGACCAACCGTGCAAGGCAAATTGCAGTTCAGATTTTCTACGGAAACACATGTGTTCTACCAATTCAGCAGGAATGATAAATTCATCATCAGTGATGCTAAAAATATTACTACTATCAGCTGCAACCTCCGCATTCCACTGACGTGTACTCTTTGGAATCTCAGCATATTCATTATTACATGTCATGCCCTCTTCTGTATTTCCAGTCCTTCTACAATACTCATGAATGATATCATTAGTATTTGGCTGAACACCCAGATTCGTGCCAGCATCATCGTGAATGATATCATCAAACTCTGCATCCCCATCATCGCTTGAACCACTGCTCATTGTCTCATACCCTTCATCATTGAGTATAGGATCAAATAATCTAATGTCTTCAACTTCAAAAGCAGAAGTAGACTGGGATTGTGTATAAGGGCCAGCCAAATTATCCTTATATGTGATTGTTGTTGATCTATATTTATACTTATGTAATATTAGATAACGATCAAGAAGATTTAACTTGAAAATAAAAATTAATCAATTCCTTCACAACAACATACCCTAGATGTACATTTGGGATTGACATGCCTATCTCCACAGAATCATGCATTTCATGTGCATGATCTAGTACAACTGAATTATGAATTTGAGCCGACAAATCTTCATCCAAATTATTTTCATTGCGAATTTGCTCAACCTCCACATACAGAATCAGAACTTCTGAAGCAGCCAATGATAATGCAAATTCACAACCTTCATCATCCTCAAGCTTCGATGCCATAAATTGGTTACCCACTGGAAAACGACCCACAATGGTCACCGCGTACTTTTTGGGATCGAACTTCAACGCCCTGAGAACCCGTTCCTTCAACTGCTGCAATGTCGAGCTGAACGGAACTTGTAGTGGCCGACATTTACCACCAATATATGTTGGCGAAAAGTTAACATCTAAGGATAACTCTCCGTCATATAACAACATAAAAGATGGTGGTCGTGAACTCATTTTCAATACCTATATTTACAATATATTTGAAATGATATTTTAATTTCATCGACACAATCATCAAACTCATAAAAAATATAATTAATAATATTGACTTTGTTAATATCATCATTAACTCATGAAAATTTAATTAAATCAGCGATAATAATATTTATCTCTCCTTATAACCCCACAAAAATTAAACAAATATACTATTTTCGCAATTTTAATGTTAGATTATATTTAATTCATTTATATTTTCTGCAAATATTAAAAAATACATTTAAATAATTATTTAAAAATATGAAATATTTTAAATTACAAATAAAGAACGATTTAATTATCGATATATGCTTCAATATAATTAACGAATAATTATGCCATAACAAATGTTACTACATTCTATGAGAATTTAAAGTATACTTAAAAATACATTAGAATTAAAAAGTTCAAATATAAAACTTTTATAAATATTAAAATATATATATAACAAGTGGCTCTTTATTATTAATTTCTTTATTTTTTTATAATTTAATTAAAATAATTATATGAATCATAACCATTTGTCTTTTGTTATGATCGAGTTCTCATGTGATTTAATTCGAACTTAAAGCCGAGTTTTAATTTGATTAATTAATTAAACTTAAGTTAGAGATGATTTGAACTTGACTCGCATGAAATTTAATAAAATAGAAATTAATTTTCTATTTATTGTAAGAGGCAGACACAATAATGGCTAAAAATAATTTGTAGATTTCACTGTTGGTTAGAAAAACTATTATTGTAAAATTACATTTGTTAATGTTTTTTAAGGTAAATGTAAGTACTGAAATTGTGAAATAAAATCAAAATCAATTCTAATTAAGCTAACTATATTTAAAATCATTCAATTTTTAAAAGCTTTGGATGTGACATTTTTTCATGATTTGAATTTTAAAACAAAAGATTAAAAAAAATGTTTTCTAGAAATAAATATCGCTTGTTGCTTTTAATTTAAATATACAAAAGCTTCAATATAATGTTGTTCAGCAATCTCTCTAAACTTTGACAAAATGACCCTCATTTATATATCCTGGCTCAAACACAAAATATAGCAATATCTATATAGCCAAAATTACTTCATAACCAAATGATTAAGCTTTAACAAGCTTAAAAAAGCATTCAATTTCATAAATATTATGCATTTCTCATTATTTATTCAAATAATGCTAAAAAAACACACAAAAAACATTAACCACCTAAAACCACTTTGATCTACAAGTTTACACGGTGTATTTTCTTTTTTCAAGCTTACTTTAACTTCTCTTCAAGAAAGGAATTTAAAAAGCTAAAAATTTTAAGCTATTACATATAAAATATACTTACCTTAAATGGCAAAATCCAACGGCTTGCGGCAGCACTTCGGTGAACCAACCTCCCAATCAGCGAATGGGGAAACCTAGGGCTTCGGCCGAAATTCTTATAAGACCTAAATCGCCTGTTATGTCGGCGATTTTTGTCTTTAAGTAAATCGCCCATTAACAGGGCGATTTAGGCGAAATTACTAAATCGCCCATCAAACAGGCGATTATGCCTATTTTTAAATTTTAAATTTCTGATGCTTAAAGGCCTAATTACGAATCTAATCATGCTTAGTGTTAAAAATTGCCCGAAATATAATTGTCAGTTCAAGTAAATTAAAATGAATAAAAAAAAGCGAACGAACACCCTAAGAAACTGAGTAGTCAGTTGCAGACCAAAAAAGTTAAAAGAAGCATACAAGTTTTTAAATGCAGGGGTGCCAAAATGGATTTTTGGGTCAGGTTAAGGTCCAACTTGAAACTGACTCGCCCTCAATCGTTCTAACCCGAACCTGACCCAATTACACAAACGGGTTAGAAATTTGAACTCAGACTTCACCCGCCCCAAACCCAGGTCGACCTGACTCGACACACAGACCTGTACGAGGGTAGAGTAGGCGTGGTCAAGCACAGGCCACTGGGCGAGCGTGGGTCGAGCGCTGATGTGAACGCAACTGTGGGGTGCAAGGGCAATGCTGCCAACACGAAGCGATGTGGTTCTATACTTTACGGGCTGGTCTTGGTGCGTTAGCCGAACGGGACGTGCTTAGGGGATGCAGATCATTTTCAGGTTAGCGGGTTGACTCAAACACAACCCGACTTTTCAAACGAGTCGGGAATTAGAACCGAACCCGACACATTTGTTAAACGGGATTTTTCGGGTCGAGTTCGGGCCAGATTTTTAGGTCGTGTCATAAATTGACACCCCTACTCAAATGGGTGATGGTTAAATGTAAGGAATCCAAAAAAATTGAAACAACCAAATCTCTCATAGATTATTTAACTCGAAATCAATTAGTTGTGAAGGAAGCCAACCCAACTCGATCCTGAGATATTTTATCAATAATCATGAATTACGTTGCATAAAATTAGCCTTGTAATCCCAAGCTAAAAAAAAAAGAAAACTCAGAATTTCTAGATAGATAAATTATAAGAGGTGGGCCTAAAGAAAATAATTCTAAATTTAAAATTGACATTGAGGCTCTAATTTTAAGATTTTCTTTTAAAATTGATTTTAAATTGATTATTAAAATTAATAAATAAATTATCTTAAGAGCTTACCCCAAACTTATAATTTCCAAATAAATCACACAATAGCTATAAAAAGATTAAAAACAAGCCACCTACAAATCAACTATAAAAGAGTAACGTACAGGGAGCCAACAAAACTACTATGAAAGAATAACAGAGTGGTGCAATTTGGTTTCTGCATATATAATAAATAAATAAATAAATAAATAATAATTGAGCTCTACATAACTCAAACTTCTAAACGTATACATCAATGAAGTGATAATAATGTATAGGCATTAATAACCTCTTTGGTCATAGTTCATTTTATGTACTCCTCGTTTGTTTAGCCTTTCTTGGGTACTATTGGATCATTCTAGGTGCTCTTATTCCGTTTGATAATGGGTACTTTTGGATCTGGGTTTGAAAAATATACCTTGCCAAGAACATTTGTTTGTATATTGTTACATATCTAAGGGTTTCATAACTAAACATAAGTATATTTTTCCAAAAATGAAAACTACAAATGAGACATCATAACAAGCCATAGCGTGTAAAACCAATCAATTTATATATCAACGCGCAATAAAAATAAAATCATAGGGCATTTCATTTTTAAGTTGAAATAATGGCTACGTTGACATTTATTTATTTTATTTATAAATGATGCACATATAACACATGCAAGAAAAATATATCTATCATAGTGCAAATACAGGATATGACTAAATAATAGAATGACCCAATCAAAAGAGCATGATCAAGTCGGAATAAAACTCAATTATAAAGGGGTATGACTAAGTCTAAAAAGAGATTTTTAAAAAAGATAGTATAATCAAAAGGGCACAGCCCTACTAAGGAATGACTTAGCCAAAATGGTATGACTAAGATAAGAACAAACCTGATTAGAAGAGCGTGATTAGATTGGGGGTAGATTTAGTCAAAATAACATGACCAAATCATGAGAAAATCTAATCAAAAGTGCATGAATAGATCAAAATAATATAGCCAAATAACATGATTATATTGGGAGTAATTTAGGTCAAAAGAGCTTGACCTAGTCTGAAAACTTGCCAAATCAAAAAGGACATAACTAGGAGGATATACAATATAGTTAAGAGGGCATGATTGTATTGGAATTGACCTGGCCAAAGAAAAATTGACTAATGTCAAGGTGAAACCTAGCCAAAAAGAGAATTGTTAGACTATAAAAAAAGAGTCGAGTCAAGATGTCAATCAAAGTAGTCCATGCAAGTGATGCTGAAAAGTAAATTAGAATAATCGCTAAAAATATTTTATAGGGATGTGATAAAAAGTCACTTGGGCCAATAAAGAGCTAGGATAAACTATTCTAAAATATTGTACAAGTTGTACTAAGATGTGCCCAGAATAACTAATCTGCTCATAAAATATAGTGTAAGCCTTGACACATATCAACCAAGCTTTATGTCATCGGGTTGAAATTAAAATCAATCAAATAGAAAGCCTAAGGTGTAATGCAATGACTTTGTGACACTAAAATGATGTCTAAATGCTAGTGTAGGGTGTGAATTGCAAATGCCAAATAAAAACATGCCACTTGAATACCAATAAACCTAGATTGACCTTTGATCAACTTGATTAATTGAGTTACCATATATATTATGTGTGTAAACCTGCAGTATTAAAAAAGGGAATAGAAAGAAAGTATAAAGGTAGAAGAACAAGTGTAAAAGTATATTGTCTTCGCCATTCAATATATTGTATACGTTGTAGTATATATAGAATAACAGGTTGGTATCTACAGTCCTGATGAGAGTAGATTAGCGGTTTGGATTGAATGCTAATTGCTTTGCAGCTCTATGTCTGCTCCACTTGCTCAGTGATGAGTAGCCACATTGTCTTGTTCCATGAGAGATGTATTAACATGCCCCCTTAAACTGTTGCATCTGTGGATGTAATCAGTTTGTTCATTAGGTGATGAAAGCGAGAAATTGATAAGGATTTCATGAATAGGTCTGCAATCTGATCCTTGGTGGATATATGATGAATCATAATGCTGCAATTTTTTATGCATTCATGAATAAAATGACAGTCCACGTCAATATGCTTTATGCGAGCATGGTACATCAGATTGTTTGTTAAGGCTATGGCTGAAGTGTTGTCACAAAAGAGTGGAGTGAGTGACGACAGGAGGCAGTCAAAGTCTTGAAGTAGGAGACATAACCATTTAATTTTAGAGGCTGCAAATGCTAAAGCTCGGTACTCAGCCTCCATGGAGGAGCACACGACAATATTCTGTTTCTTGACGCTCCAGGAAATGAGAGAGTTGCCAAGAAAATTGTAATAGCCGGTGGTTGATTTTTGATCAAGAACATTGCCCGCCCAATGAGAGTCTACATACGAGCGAAGGGACAATGACTCCTTGAAGAGAGGAAGACCAAGATGAATGGAGCCTTATATATACTGAAGAATGCGCTTCAGTGCTTCAAAATGAGAATTCAATGGGTTTTGCATATGTTGAAAAACTTTATTTATAGCATATAAGATGTCAGGGCAAGTTAGTGTGAGATACTGTAGCAAACCAATGAGATGAGGGTAGAGAGTTGGATTGAGAACGCTGGGGAGTTGGAGGAGTCTTGGAGGTGTTTGATGTGTATTAGTGTGGACACAAGTTTGGAGTTCTGCATGCCTGCTCGTTCAAGAACGGTTTGAGCATAATAGCTCTGATGTAGATATATACCATAGGTAGTGGAAACTACATTAATGCCAATGAACTATGACATGGAGCCTAGGTTTCGCATATGAAATTGATTGTTTAAGCTGTCCAAAAGTTTATTTAATGCAGGTGTGTTGTTGTCAGTTAATAGGATGTCATCCATATAGATGAGTAGGTACATAGAGATTCTATCTTTGTTGTAGATTAGGAGAGAAGGATTGAAATTGCTTGAGTGAAAGCCCATGGTGTTGAGAAATCCGGAAAGAGTGGTGAACCACTGCCGCGGCACTTGTTTGAGACCATAGAGGCCTTTCTTCAATTTGCAAACATATGTAAGATGAATAGTATCATGAAACCCAGGAGGTTATTTCATATAGACATGATTTGATAATTGACCATGTAAGAAGGCGTTGGAGACATCTAATTGATGTATTGGCCATGTCCAATGGAGAGCAACCACAATGAGCACACGAATCGTAGGAATTTTTTCCACCGGGTTGAAAGTCTTAGTGTAGTCAAAGCCAAATTCTTGTTTGTAGCCAAGGGAAACTAACATTGCTTTATCAAATTGTGTAGTTAGTTGAGCATCACATCATTTTCATTATGTTTGTTGCATGCATAAATATTTGCAATGTTAGAGAGAGTTTATCATCTTAGTGTTATACACAAATTTTACAACACAAATTAGTAAAGAGAAGCTCATAAGAGATGTGAGATTTCATGCAAAAACTTGTGCAAGAAAATAATTGTAGGAGTTGCCCCTGTTAAAATGATTCTGCTAGTATGTGTCGTAAATTATTAAAGATGCTCTTCCCCACAAATGAAGAGGTCCTTGATATAATGTAATTTACATGAACTATAGAAGGTGACTTCCAAGATAAAAGTAAGAAAAATCTTGATGTGTTGGACATAACTTCAAGAGATTGTTGGTTGTTTATTCGACCATTCTTCATAGAGTAGGAAAAACTAAAGATCAAGAAGAGGAGCATAATTCTAAGTATCAACGTTAGGCCTTGACATTGATGGTGATGATGGGCACAATATTATTGATAATGTGGGCATCATGATTGATATTGGAGATGAGCATCAAAATTGTTGTGACAGCATGCATTGATGTTTGTGGTCCTAATAATGTGCATCAACCTTATTAATGGCTATGGGCATCAAGATTGATGCCAATGATAGACATCAACCTTATTCACTACAGGAAAAGCAACCGTTACCAGCAGACAGAATCCGCCGGTAACATGCAAAATACGCCGAAAAAATAGGTTTCCAGCGGATTTCCAACAGAATTTACTCCGATGGTAAAATGCGTGTCGGAAAATATTTCCATCATATTATTTTCGCCAGAAAATTTTTCGGTGGACTTTCTAGTGAAAAACTGGTGGAAATGTTTGACAACCCGACGCCTTTTCTGGCGTCGTGTTCCGGCGAATTATCCGCCGGAATTACCGGCGAATATTGTCCGCCGGATATTTCATCGCAAACAAATCGATGTCGATTTTTATCGTCGGAATTTCCGTCGCATAGTTTCGCCGGAAAGTTTGTAATATCGTCTTACCGAAAACCTTTCCGGCAGAAAATTTGTTGGAAACCTGTAGCAGAAATAAAAAAAATATTTCTTCTTTCGAAAAGTGATTTCCACATTTAAACTTGCATACAAAAAATACAACATAATATACATTGATAAATCCAATTCTGATCTACAACATCAGCAGTTACACATAAACCAGAAGAGCATCATCCAAATAACAAATAATTAAACATGTACATAATAAACATATATAAGAAGAGTATCATCAACAAATATCTAAACATGTTCAAACAGCAAATAGATAAACATATCCAAAAACACATAAATACAGATGTCCACATCAGTAAAATAGATAAATAACATCTACTCTGATTAAGTTTCATCCTCAGCTGATGTTGTACTTCTCCCACTACTCATCTGCTCTCTCATCTTTCTCATTTCTTCTAACATTTAAGCTTGCTACTGCTGCTGCATTTGCATCTACCAATCAGCTTGTGCTTTCCGTACCTATTCTAGCTCGGCTGTAAGGGCAGCTATCTGTTGGGTATATAAAGACTCCTGGGTACTAGATGAAAAAATGGAGCCACTAGATGTCTGCCCTTCATATGCATAGGCCTGCGAGCCTAACCCATATACTCTGCCGTGCTGCATTCCTCCTACCGCTTACGACCAAGTACGGTAGTCAGAATATTCTGTTGATCCAGCAGAAGAACCTTCACCTGCTGCAGCATGACTCTCTCGAAGCCGTGTGTACTCCTCCTATGAAAGTTAATAAAAAATTATGCAATTTATATATAATATCACCAAAATTAAACTTATATACTTACATAGACTTTCCTGGCACACTCGTCAACCCATATTTGGTCCTCCTGCGGCTTGTGGGTATGACTATGTAATTCAATAGGAGTCAGTTCTCTACCCAGCACCTATTTCTATAATAGATATATATTAATATTCTAATTAAAGTAAGTTATTAAAATATTTTAAAATTTCTTACCAAACATCTTCTGTGCTCAGTATGAGGAACAGAACCTCCTCTATAAAGGGAACCACCCAAGCCCCTAACATCAGAAGCTCTATTCTGTCTATTTTGATCTCCCATTCTACTATAATTTGGGCTACCCCAAGCACTACTCAACTCTGCCCATACACTCTCACCAATCCAGAGTGGTTGCTGGCTTGACTTTCTAATGTCAGTAAATATGTCTCGCATGCGAGTCGAGCCACATTTCTCAAAATTCTTTCTGATTTTATCATTATGTTGTGGTAGCCAATAAAAATCTTTTTGTATTTAAACACATATAATAAAGAATAAATAATTTTTTTAACTTATGTAAATTAGATATAATATAAAAAAATTTTATATAATAACATACCTCAAACTCTCTAAACCACATATCCCGTACTTCTTTCGGGACTTTCTTCCAAGAAATATAAGGAGCATCATATCTGCTCTGTATTATGTCCCGTATTTTATGTGTAAGCTCTTTTGACGGATGAAACATGAAAGTAATATGTTAGTTGTCAAAAAAATTAATTCAATTCTATTTACATGACTGAAATAAAATTAGTATTTACGTGTCACCGTTAGGTTCAATCAACATGCGACCTTCTATCGCCTGCTCTACTGCAGCTGGGTAGGAAGGTCCACCTGTAGCGGGCTGAGGTGGTGCTGTAGCGGACTGATGTGGTGGTGGGACATATGGCAGATATATATATGGATATGGATGATGGGCACCATGAGAAGGTGGGGGTGGGTAATAGGGGTAGAAAGGAGTAGTCTGTGTAAGGTCCGGTGAAGATAAGTGTGGGTCTGGTGAGTAAAACTGTGGGCTACTGGCTGCAGGAGTAGGTATAGGCGAGCTAGGCTGACTCTGAGTAGCAGGATGAGATGAAGAGGTACCCTCAGTACTTACAGGCCTGCTAACAGCAACCTTCTTGTTGTACCTACCAAATATATCTTTATCAATCATGTCTGACGGATATCACCTGAAGCCATCTACACAAATATTGAAGAATATTAGCAATAGAAATTATGATAAAAATGAATATAAAATAACATAGGAATTGAATAAATGCAAGTACAAAAAACATTGAAGTATAAAATAACACAACAAATAACTAAATATAAGTAGAAAAATATAAGGTGAAGCAGACTAACTAAATGGAGTGAAACCATCTGTGCATAAACCTAATCTTACATTTCTTGATTCTGAGGCGAAGGTGGGATATATACGATCAAAATGTTTCCAAGCATCTACTTCTGATGGATGTGTAATAAACCCTTCTTGTGAGATATGTTCTTTATGCCATCTCATATGTTCAGCAGATCTCATTGATGCATATAATCGTTGCAGTCTAGGAATTATTGGTAAGTAAAATAATATGCTGGCTAATACTTCCTTTAGCTTTCTTTCGTGATAGATTTTGGTTTAAATGTCGGTGTGTTGCAATGATGGCATACAATATCTGATTGAAAATCTTTGTAGAATAACATGCATCCATTGACATAACAATCTATCTTTTTGTATGTCAAACCAAGCTTGGAAACCAACTTCTTAGTCTGATCTAAATATGTAGGAATTATATTATCTATTGGATTGATTTCTTTGAGGAGTCCAATAAATTGATTAAAATATTTATGGGGGATATTATATTCTGCCTTGATACTTAACATCTTAACAGCAACGGATAACTCTGAGTGAGTGGTGCGCCCTTTCCATTTTGGTTGTTGGGAAGCATGCAATAAATCATAAAAATTTTATGCTTCTTTATTAGGTCAATCTTCTATATATTAGTCAAATTGTACTTCACTTGCATCATGAATTAAATCCTCAAGATTAGGTATGATATGCTCTTCCTCATCTCTAGTAGCACTTGTCGATTAGCAGCATCGAGAATCAAAATATGGTTCATACTCACCAAGAGAGGTCTAATACCAATATTCTGGCATGAAGCCTTGACGATATAGATCAACAGTTACGTCATCTGGGCTAAGGTGCACTTAATTTTTATATTTAGAACATGGGCAATGAAACTTTTCATCTGAGATGAAGCTGGATAGTTAAGAAACTGTCTGAATAAAAATATTCACCCCCTAATGAACTCATCAGTTAATGTTTTTCATCCTGGCGCCAATCGATTATACATTCAACTTTTTTGAGTTCTGATATCCATAATATATAACCTACATATAATATTAACAACAAGGTTAGAAGTTACGATTACTTGTCATACGGTAATACGGTGATATTCTAATAATTAATGGAGCGTAGGTTGCGGCGTGATACTAATGTTTCTCATAATCAATTTCGATTCATGCCGGGTAGGTCTACTATGGAAGCCATACATTTATTGAAAGGTTTGATGGAGAAATATAAAGAGAATAAGGAGGATCTACATTTGATATTTATTGATTTAGAGAAAGCATATGATAAAGTTCCAAGAGAAGTGCTATGGAGAGTTCTTGGAAAGAAAGGAGTTAATAACGCTTATATTCAAATCATTAAAGATATGTATGCAGGAGTTATTACTTGTTTTCAAACACAAGGTGGTTTGACCAAGTATTTTCCTATTTAGGTTGGATTACATCAAGGATCAGTCTTAAGCCCATATCTTTTTCCTTTAGTCATGGATGTTCTCACTAGACATTTACAAGATGATGTACCTTGGTGTATGCTTTTGCTGATGATATTCTTCTTATTAATAATACTAGAAAGGAAGTTGAAGGTAAACTTAAACTACGGAGGTCAACCTTAGAGTCTAAAGATTTTTGCTTGAGTAGACCGATCTAAAATTGAATATATGGAGTGTAATTTTAGTAGTAATAGACCTAGTGAGGGGATTGTGACTTTGGGCGATCAAGTAATTAATAAGAGTCCACATTTTAGATATCTTGGATCTATTGTTCAAAGTGATGGTGTAATAGATAGGAAATAAGCGCGAAAGGGAGAAAGTTACCAACAAATAGAGCGAGCTCCCGTTTATGTCATAACTTCCAATGCAGTAGGAAGGGAAGGTCGTCGAAGGAGCGAAGTCGAACAGCGTCCAATGATAAAGTTACCTGCACAGCAAACGAGCGAGCTTTCATGTAAGAAATGTAGGAAGGGAAGCTAGGTCATCGAGCAAAGTCGAACAGTGCAAAAGGGAAAAAGTTACCTATATAGCAAGCGATCTGATCCGATCGAGTAGGAGCACAACGTCGTCAAAGGAGCGAAGTCGAATAACGTCAAAGGAGCGAAGTCGAACAGCGTCAAGGAGCAAAGTCAAACTGCATCGAAGGAGCGAAGTCGAACTGTGTCGAAGGAGCGAAGTCGAATAGCGTCGAAGGAGCGAAGTCGAACAGCATCGTCAAGGAGCGAAGACGAACTGCGTCGAAGGAGCGAAGTTGAACTGCGTCGAAGGAGCGAAGTTGAACAGGCGAAGGAGCAAAGTCGAACTGCGTCGAAGGAGCGAAGTCGAACAGGCGAAGGAGCAAACAGGGGCCCGATATAATGGAATTACATGTGTTTTTTCCGGCGGAATATCCACCGATAATATTTCATCGGGTTTTAATTAACCCGGCAGTAAATCTGCCGAAATCTCCGCCAGAAATTACCGGTAGAATATGCGTCGGTAAATTACTAACACCGGCGCAAACTCGGCGGTTTACCCGCCGGTAATTTACCAGAGCTATTTCTGCCGAAAAATTTGCCGTAAAATGACCGGCGGATAATTTTGTCGGTAATGCCATCATAGTTTCCTGCATATTTGTTTCCGCCAGTATTACCTGGTTTTCCTATAGTGATTGATGTTAATGTGGGTCAATGTTGGTGTTAATGTCTAATTAACTCTATTAATATAATAAGCATCTAGGATTGTCATCAATGGTGGGCATTACTCTTATTAGCGATGACATGCACTGATATTGGTACTGTTAATGATGTGCATGCATTAATGTTATTGGCTATTATGGGCATTGAAGTTGATGTTGATGAAAGGCGTCAATCTTATTGATGATGGTTTGTGTCTATAGTGGTGTTGATGGTGTGCAATCATCTGGTTAGCGATAATGAATATTGGTGATAGTGTTGACATTAAAGGTTTCAATATTTGATACGACCTGAAAACCTGACTCGAACCCGACAAAAAAATTTTGGGTTCGGGTTAAACCAAACCCAAAACGGGTCGGGTTCGGGTTAAAGGTTTCGACCCAGTTGAAAAAATGGGTCGGGTCTGGGTTGACCCGAAAAAATCCAAAATCAACCCGTTTTGACCCGAACAGATGTTTCCCACTCTCTTCCATCCCGTCACGTCAGTAGCGTCTGAAGAGACGCCACATCAGTCACTCCTGCCGTCAAGCATCCACTAGGCCAGCGACCCACGTCCACCATCCGCCTCAGCTGTCAAGCGTCAAGCCAAATAGCCGGTAGAGTCGCATCCGGCCACTGCGACTCTGCCATCGTCGCCTTCCCACGCACCGCGGCACCAGTCTGGTCCATTCGATTGATCGCATCTGGCCATCCGCCACACTCGGCAACTCGTAAAATGCTAAAATCTGATAAATTTGCATCTAGCATCCTGCTTTCGGGTCGTGTCGGATTGACTCGAACCTGAAGCGGGACGGGTTCGGGTCTGAAAAACTTACTTGTTTGTAATAACAGGTCGGGTTCGGGTTGACCCGAATAGTGCCTGGTTAGTTCCGGGTTTGACCCAAACCCGACCCGTGACCCAAAATTGATACCCCTAGTTTATATCCTATCTCAACCTTAACCATAACATCACACATTGAAGTTGATGGTAATGGTGTACATTAACTTCTTTGACAATAATGTGAGTCAATATCATTGGCTATGACATGAAAAAAAGTTAGCACATGTTGGTTTTTGTGTTAATGATGTGAAAAATCAAACAGTCGATTGTAAAATCTTTGAAAGCTAAAATATGATAGAAGACACCTACAATGATCAGAACAATTTCATAAAAGCGACAAAATGAACTGGCTACCAAAACCAGTTTCTCTTTCCTCTCTCCTCCTTCCCTTCTCCTTCGTTTCCTTCCTGGGTAAGCCAAGAGAGTAAGTAAGGGAGAGTCAACTGAGTGGAGTATATATATATATATATATATATATATATATATATATATATATATATATATATATATATATATATATATATATATATATATATATATATATATATATATAAGAACTCATTTCAGTATGTGGCGCTGCAACGCACCAAGTAAGCCAAAGTTGTTGTGCCGCATGCGATTCAAGAGTTACTATAGAACTGAGAGCTATGGCATGAAGGCACCACTCTTTGACACTTCTTAGTGCCGTTGTGCATGAAAGCATAGTGCAACTTCACTCCATGCAGCTTTTTGAAAAATCTAAAAAAATTATATTATTCAAAATTAGGGTTGTTACATACCTAATACTGAGGTAACGATGAGTGGTGATATGCTTGCTTAACGAGGGTCTCTGATTTGTCCCTTGCAGGATGAGCTTATTGGTAGGCTAAGTCAAGTAGAGCCTATTAATCTCCTCAGGTGAATCCTTCTGACATTCCCAGGTGAGTGCTTTAATGGAACCCCTCTTAAGGGTGAGTGTCCTTGTCATGACTGGATAGCCACCTACTAAACACCTATGAAGACATTTATTAGTATACAGGTTCCACTATGCATTATAAATTTGATATCCAAAGCAATGAATTATTAAATTTATTTAGAACAATGAATTATTGAATTCAATGAATATTTCCAATTGTTGATTTCATGATTGATACATCACCAAAAATAGTCTTAATCGTGCACGAATCTTGAGGCATATTCAAGTCAAAAACTTTCAAAATTGAATTCGGGACCAACTGTACACCAATTTCAATAAACTTATAGTCAAACTAAACGTCTCGACTAGATGAACCCAATGACATCAAAATCGGTCCAATCCTAGCCCAAATGGGTCCAAATCAAGGGCTTCAAGCTTATTTAGAAGGTTCAAAGCTTAAATTGGATAATCAAATGATATCCGAATATAGCATGCTTATAGTTGAATGTACAGTTTGACGAGACGAATCCAACGAGCCTAAGATTGCCTAATTATAATATAATTTAGGCATATAAATGCTTAACAAATACTTTATGATCGAGGGGATTAATATGGGCCATTCGATGGAGCACTCCAAATCTGTCCCAGATCTTTTCTATATTTACGGGGCATGCCACTCACAAAATCTATAAATAGTCCCCCACTTTATACATAAGGGGGACTTTTGGCTATAGATCCAAGAGAGCTCTGAAGCTTCAAGACCTCCAGCACCTCCGACGGCGAACCTCTGTCGACCGTCACCGAACCACCGCCTGGCCCCCGATCGCCACCGAACTTTCACCCGACCATCATCGGACCACCGCCTAGCCGCCGACAGCAACCAAAATTTTACCTGGCCACTGTTGGACCTCCTCGCACGGCCAACCATTGTTGGTCCTCAGTCGGGCTATCGACAACGGTTCTTTTAACCAATATCGTCTACCGGCTACGGCCCCTCAGACCACCCTCGCTTGCCAACTACGGTCCCTCCAACCTCCGTCACCTGTCCACTACAGTCACTCCGACCTCCGTCACCCACCGACTATAGTTCGTTTGACTAACGTTGCCCGTCGACTACGGTCCCTCTAATCAACATTGCTTGCTGGCTACAGTCCCTCCGACCACAGTCGCTCGCAGTCTTCAGTCCCTCCGACCTCCATCGCCAGCCAACTACAGTCACTCCGACCTCCGTCGCCTGCCACTATGGTCTGTCTGACCAATGTTGCCCGCCAACTACAGTCCCTCTGACCTCCAACACCCATCGTCCGCCGACTACAGTCCTTCCGACCACCTTTGCCTGCCGACTACGATCCATCTAACCACCGTGACCACCTTTGCCCATCGACTACGATCCTTTCGACCATCATTGCTCGTCGACTATGACCACTCCGACCACCATCGCCCATCGACTAAAGTCTATCCTACAACTGTCGCCTGCCGACTACGGTCCCTTCAACCACCATCTCCCGCTGACTATGGTCCTTTCGAACTCCATCACCCACTGACTACAATCACTCTGGCCTCCATCGCCTACCGATTACAGTCCTTTCGACCACTGTCGCATGTCGACTACGGTCTCTCTGATAGTCCATCCGACCAATGTCACCTGCCAACTATGACCCCTACAACCTCCATCCCCCGTCGACTACGGTCTCTCCGGTCTCGATCGCCTACCGACTACTATCCTTTCGACCACCGTCGCCAATCGACTACTTTCCCTTCGTAGCTGTCGCCCGCCGACCACAGTCTCTCCAACCATTGTTACCCGCAGATTACGGTCCCTCTAACCAACGTTGCCCGCTGACTACGGTCTCTCCAACCTTCATAGCCCACTGCCTACAGTCACTCCAACCTCTGTCGCATACCGACTATGGCCCTTTTGATCACCGTCGCTTGTCGACTAAAATTCCTCCGACGGACCATCTAACCAATGTCACCTGCCGACTATGACCTCTCCGGCCTCCGTCGCCCACCGACTATGGTCCCTCCAATCTCATTCACCCGCTGACTACAGTCCCTTCGATCTACATCTGACCATTGTCGTCCGCAGTCTACGGTCCCTCTGACCACCTTCTCCCACCGATTACAATCCCTTCGACTACCTTCGCCCGCTGACTACGGTCCCTTTCGACCTCCGTAGCCCTTCAACTATGGTTCCTCTGACCACGATTGCCTGCCAACTATGGTCCCTTTGACCATTATTGCCTGCCGACTACCGCCCCTTCGACTTCGGTCGTTCGCTGACTAAGGTCCCTCTGACCTTCATTGCCTGCTGACTACAGTCCCTCTGACCTCTATCATCATGCCAACCAAATGAACAGGCCAAAGCTCACTTGAGAATGGCTCCCTTATCATTGGATTTTTCCAATCCCAAATATGTAATGTGCTCTATATGATACATTGAGCCAATGTCTTCCCCCGGCGGAAGGGCGGCATTTGTAATCGACTACAAACACTAGTGAAATTATTTTAACTAGGCCAAACCCCATGTTTTTCCCCCATTTTAGGGTTTTTCATATAAAAAACTTGGTGTCTCTTATGACTCTCGCATCCCTTTCTCTTTATTTGTTTGTGCGCTAGATCTTCATACAAAACTATAATGCTAAACTCCATATCTGTTTACCGCCGCAAATTTTCTTGTCCGTAATAATAATGAATTATCGAATACATTTAAAATGCGTGACGAGTTCTAAATTTATTAATTAGTATAGCAAATTGCTGAAGTATTGACTAATTGACGAATTATTAGGAATGAGTTCCCAAATTTTCTGGGAATGAGTTTGTTCAGTCCAATTTCGACATCATGCTTGTTTAATATTTGCATATTCTGAGTTTGTGCGATTACAAAATTTTATTATTATTATTTTTTTAAGAAAGAACTTTTGTTTTCATTTCATTAATTAAAAATGCAAATTATAAGATTTTTAAGAGAAATTTTCTTTTCATAGATTAAATATTTTAAAGTTATATATGCTCGAAGTTCTTGAAATGTATTTTCTCATGTAGGCCTGAAATCGATATGCTGCATATTGATTTAAGATCTATTTAAGACAATTTTCTCACTATTTTGATTGTGAGATTGTAATTATAATTTTATTTGACTATTATTTTTTTATTATTTAAAAATATATATATATTCCAAAGTGTTTTTTTATAGCTTTAAAACAATTACTTTTCTTGTAATAAATTTACAATCGCCTTTATAAGAAGGTGCAACCATCTCAAACAAACTCTTATTCTTTTATTATATATGATTTTTTCTCATGAATCCGATCTTGTCAGTGCAAATTATCTAGAAGCTGAATCAATTTTATGATAGATAAGGTTTCCTGCTAAAAAAAAGAAAAAATCTTTATTCTATGGTCTCAAATGTCACCTAAAAATTCTAAAAAGTTTATTTGAAATGTCCAATTTTATGTTAATTGCAAATATTGAGCATTTTTTTGGAAAGATTTAGACCAAGGAAGACAAACTCACACACACATCACATAGGCAAGACTCGAACCCAAAACCTATTTAGTTAGTAGCCAAAGCTCCCAACCAATAGACTAAATTGAGTTGCATCAAATATTAAAAATTCAAAGACATTTAAAACATAGGGTAAGTAAGCTATAATTAGAAGGTTTGATTAATCATAAAATATTTTTTTGGGAGAAATTAGGGGCAAAGCCCATATATTAGAAATAAAGATTACAGAAACCTATGACAAAAAGATATAAAAATCAACTATACCCCCAAAACTTACAGCCCGAACCAAAATTAAGCAAAAAGAAGAAGAAAGAAAACAACTGGACTCAGGGTTTCAAAGGTCAGCCTCCCAAAAATCTTCATCATGTCGGGCAGAAGACATCAACTATAAAAACGGCAGCAGGCAAAGGGCTACTGGTTGCCACAGAGGCAAAAGACATCCGGACCATCCAAGCAGCCCCAAAAGGAGAGAACCATTCAATCCAAAATTCTTGATTGCCACGGCAAACCAAGAGAAGAATGGCATGGAGGAGACCAAAGCTCATCATCGTCCAGTGAATCGAAGCAACAAAAATCGAATGCATCCCCCCAGAATCCATTCCAGAAACCATCCCAGCAAGGGAGAAAAATAGCACATCAGATGAAGCATGTAGGGAACACATCATGCAGAAGATCAGAACCCTTCCAATTTGATACTTTGTAAGACATAGCAGCACAAATTTTCTTGCCTAAAACATCATGGGAGACATGAGATCCCCCATACCTTCTATCATTACGTTCCCTCCAAATAAAATATATTGCACAGCAAATAACAAAGAAGCGGAAATTTTTCTCAGACTTGTTGTAAGTGTTGATATCCTCCAGAAAAATGAAAAGCTGCATCAAAGAGGGCCTTAAGAGAAAACAATTTAGTACCGGTAGGAGGCAGATGATAACCCCAAAGGAGAAATCACAAGTAAAAAATAGGTGGGCACTATTTTCCTCATCCAGATGGCAAAGAGGGCAAATAGGATTAATAATAATGTTTCTCTTTGCTAAAACGTCAGTCGTTTTTAATCCATTCTTCAACAGCAGCCAAGCGTAAGATGAGTATCTAAGAGAAGCTTTCTTATGCCAAATGAATTTAAACCAATCCACTTGTTCCATAACAGCAAAAAAATGCAGCCTAAAGGTCTTAAAATCAAGTTTGTCATTGTCTTTCCACAGCAATTGAACAGAAGAAGAGCTAAAGAAAGGAATAGCATAAATGATATGCCTCACCCGAAGAGGGAAGCAAGCAGGCAGTACCCAGGAACCCTCAAGAGAAAAATCACAGACACTCTCAGGCAAATCATGAATGGGATGAAGGATCTCATCTAGCATTTCCCCCCCCCCCCCCCCCCCCAAGGGTCCCAAAACATAGATAATAAGCTGCCATCAAACCTGACATTAAGGGATATGTAATCTTTGATTTTGTAAGCAACTTGATGAATAAATTTCCAGAATTTAGAGGTCTTGTGCCCAATAGGTTTCCAAGGAGAAACATATCTTCTCCTGAACCAATTAAAAACTATAGACTTAGTATTATACATTCTCCAAATGAAGGAGCAGCTAAAGCCATAAGCCAGAGAATGGCTATCCGAAATCCCAAGACCACCAAAACATATGGGTAAGCAAGTGTTATGCCAAGCTACCAGATGTAGCTTTCTCCCTTCAAAAGAGCCATGGCAAAGAAATTTAGCACATAATCTATCAACACATTTAATGCAGGATTTTGGAATGATTGCACCCCTAATCCAATAAGCTAAAGTGTTTGCAATAGAGAACCTCAGGAATTGGATACGACCTGCAAAAGAAAGAAACTTTACTTTCCAACCAGCAAGAAGAGTAGAAATTCTACTCAAGAGTGGTTGGAAGTGAGTAGAATTGAGTTTTTTTGGTGGAGATGGGAAGGCCCAAATATTTGAAAGAATGTTCATTGGGGGTGAATCCAAGAATATGGATGATATCACTTGCAGTAGTAGTGTTTTTAGAGAACAAAATATTACATTTGGCATTATTAATGTGGAGCCCAGACTGATTGGTAAATTCATTTAAAACCTTAGAAAACTCCAGTGCATTGGCAATAGAAGCAATCCCAAACACCAGCACATCATCAGCGTACATAAGATGAGTGAGGGAATCCGAACCAGAAAGAATTCCCGAGAAAGGGCTGGCGTCCAAGGAGCAGGAGAAGCCGTCCATGACAATAGCAAATAAAAGAGAGGACAAAGGGCAGCCTTGATGCAGGCCAGCAGTGGAAGTGAAGAAGCCCTCCAGAGCACCATTAATGCAAACCGAGTAAGGAACATCATACACACAGCTCCTAATCCAAGAGATAAACCTATCAGGAAAACCCTTCATCCTTAACCTGAAAAAGAGAAAATTCCAAGAAACATAGTCGAAGGCTTTACGAATATCCAACTTAGCACAGAAGAACTTCTTGGAGGAAGAGCTATTGAAGTCATTTAAAATTTCATTGGCCAGAATGATGTTGCCTGTGGAAATTCTTTTAGGAATGAACTCAGCCTGACTATTATGAATAATGTGTGGCATGATGCTCCTTAAATGATTTGCAAGAATTTTAGTAATAATTTTATAAAAGATATTGCATAACGATATTGGCCTGTAATCAGAGATGTTAGAGGCATGTTGATGTTTGGGAATAAGCGTGATAGCAGTGGCCTTAGCACATATGGGTAAGTGACCAACAAAGAAAAAAATTTTGACAGCTTTTATCACATAAAATCCAATAAGTTCCCAAGACCCCTTAAAGAATTCAAAAGTGAAACCGTCAGGTCCTGGGGAAGAGTTGTTTGGACCTGCAAAAACCACCTCTTTAATTTTTAAGTCAGTGATAGAGGCCACTAAAGTATCAGTAAGATGAGTAGGGATAGTGTTACCGCAAACCGCAGTGAACCGAGGAGCAACAACAGGTTCAGGTGGATTGAAAATATTTTTAAAATGCTTAAGAATTGCTTGGGCAATCTCAGGAGGAGAGGAGAAGAACCCATCAGTAGTGGTGATTTCTTTGATCCTGGAAGAATTAGCATGAGTTTTAATGCGAGCATATAAAAAGCCCAAATCATCCTCCCCATTCTATAACCACTTAGCCTTGGCACGTTGAATAATCCAGAAGCTCCAAGCCTCATGAAGTGAGGAAATGTTGGCATTAATCTCATTAAGTGATGCATTGAGGTGATAATCCAGGGGATTACAATTAATAAGGTCTAAGCAAGCTCTTTGTTTCAGCCCAAGGACAAAGGAAAGTTCTCAAGCCAATTTTGATTAACCAACATTCTATCAAGTTTAATGTGAATAGGGTCATCCACGCGTCCATTGCACCAAGTATATCTTAAACCAGTAGATTAATTCACAAGGAGAGGAATTGGAGTCAGCTAAAACCGAAAGCTCATGCCACAAAGAAGATCTTTCAGTGATAGTGTTAGCAGCATAAACCACCGAAAGTGAGAGTGTCATGGATCAATTGAGAGTTGAAAAGAATCGGGTTGAAGGTGACAGAGGAGGAATTCCACTTCAGCCAGATCTGCCTAGGGGAAGAGGAGCTGAAGTTGTTACAGTTGAGCTCCTTAGGAAAGACTTGGTGGGTGTTAATGAACCAAGGGTCAAGAAGAGAGGAAGATGAGACTTTAGCTTCTAAAATGCAAATCATTTCAAGTTGATGGGTGGTAATCAAGTTCTTGCAAGCTAGAACCTTTCCGGGTTTGTTAAAGCCACAAATGTTCCAGCAACCAATAGAAGGAAGGGTCATCTTGATTTTGTAGATTGGTGTGCTTTCTTAGCACTTTTGGCTCTGGTGGTTTTAGCATGCTGCGATTTTTGAGATTGACCCGTATTAGGAAGGCCATCGGGGTCCGGTCGTGAGGATGAGCTAGCACCCAGAAAAATAGGATCCGACTGATCCTCCAACTGAAGGATAGCGAATTTGTTGGGAGAGGTTGAGACGGAGGGTTTTAGACGACTCCTGTCCAAAGAGGAGCAAAGGGCATTTTGTGGGGAATTGGAATGAGAAATTTCAGTGGAGGTGGCTGGAATTTGTTCAGATGATGAGACATCATCCAGGGGAGAGTTTAAGTTTGGGATAGGGTCTTCCATAAGCCCATTCTCCACTGCAATAGTAGAGGATGGGGGAGGAAGCTGAGGCTGCGGAATGTCTATAGGAACAGACTGCGAAGAAGCATTTACTAAGGTGGCGTCAGGGGGAGTGATATTTGCATTGGTGGGATTGGTGGGAGGGATAGTGCTGTCGGTGGCAAGGATGACAGAAGAGGGAAGCAGAGTAGGGGTCTTTGGAGGTGGCTTCGAGGATTGTAGAGGAGGGCGACCACGACTGGTACTCCTTCCCCTAAAGTTTGATTTGCCAGGTGGTTTAGGCTGAGGGTTCTTGTGGCATAAATTGGAAGGGTGCACGAGGGATCCACATCCGGTACAGGGAACATGTTTCCAATCATAAATGACCTTTAACGACATGTCATCGCCGTCCATAGAGATGGGAATTTTATCAGGGAAGGAAGATTCACTGCTGACCATAACACAAACCCGGGCAAACGTTAATCTGGTTTTCCTCGCCGTGAGGGCATCCACAGCCAGGGGATGTCCGACAAAACTTGCAATTTTAGAAATACATAAAGGGTTCCACACAGCAAGTGGAAGGTCAATAATCTTAATCCAGATAGGAATAGAGTTACATTCATCCCTCCTAGGTTTAAATTTTGGGGTCCATTTCTTAAGGATAAAAGGCCTTCCAAAGAAGAACCACGGTCCGCCCGTCCAAGCTACTTCAAAGTTTTCCGGGGAGGAAAATTTAAATAGGAAAAATCCATCATTTAGAGATAAAAGTTCAACCGAGCCTTTGATGGACCAAACCTTCTTTATCGCGTTCTGCAAGCTGAGGTATGTCGGTCGGGGGCCAACAGAGTATCCAACCAGAGAAAGACGCCAATCCGGAGCACCCAAATCCAGGTCATTAGCCGAGAAGGGAACCCTAGTCGGGGGGTTGATGTATGAAACAGTAAAACTACTGGCAACCGGGTCGTGGTTGGTGAGATTCGAGAGAAAGTTGAGAGGAGACGGTCCAGAGGTGAAAGTGGCCGCAGAACCGGGAAGAGGGGGGAAGTCATTGAGATAGGATGAGCAAGCCATACGATAGGGGGGGGGGGGGGGGAAGACCCCTCCCTGCGAAGGCGGTGGAGCAAAAACGGCAGGGGCGTGAAAACTAGGGTGAAAAAGCCTAGCAGAGCAAAACGCAGCTTCTTTCACTCAATGTGGGGACTGTGACCTTCAGATTCTTCTGTTCAATTTTAATCATAAAATAGATTCTGAGAAGTATTTGATTAGAGATAAAGTAAATCCATAGTAAGAAAACGAATAAACTAATATGGAAAGATGATAGCATCAGGACAGAGGCAAAAGGGTCTTGGTGAGATCGCCTGCAAAGGATAGCGGGAATTAGGCCCGAAGTTGCCATGAGGAAGGAGGTCACAGTCTTGAGGAGATAGCTTGTAGAGGCTCTCGAGCGGCAAGTGTTGACGGTCCAAAGGTGTTGCTGGAGAGAGAGGAGGACACGACTTCATGCGCCATCGTTTGCAGAGGCTACATGGTGGGCGGCCATCGTCGTTGCTCCAGAGGCTTCATGCAAGGCCACGCTGCGATGCAAAGGTGCAAGGAGAGGAGGTCATAGGAGGGAGGAGTTCGTGAATGATTAGTGAGGTGGCAAATATAGCATATATAAGTAAAATTTCATAAATTTTAAATACATTGAAAATTAATTAAAAAAAGAGCTCGAGATCCTTCGAAATTAGTTATTTCAAATTTATTTTTTTAATAAAACATCAACAACAACAACAACAACAACAACATCAAGCCTTTATCCCACTACGTGGGGTCGGCTACATGAATCCTTTTTCTCCATTGTGTCCTATTAAAAGTCAAATTCTCGTTTAAATCTAATAAAGAAAGATCATTTCTAATATTTTCTAACCAAGTCTTTTTAGGTCTACCTCTACCTTTCTTAACATAAGTCAAATCTAAGACCTCTACTTTCCTAACCGGGTCATCGGGAGGCCGCCGTTTTACGTGACCAAACCATCTAAGGCGACTCTCTCTAATCTTATCTTCCACTGGAGCTACTCCAACCTTTTCACGAATATGCTCATTTCGTATCCTATCTCTAAGGGTAAAGCCACTCATCCACCTGAGCATCCTCATCTCTGCAACACTTAACTTAGAATTATGCTTCTCTTTTAATGGCCAACATTCAGCACCATAAAACATTGCAGGTCTCACCACCATCTTATAGAATTTTCCCTTAAGTCTGAGGGGTACTTTTCTATCACACAATAAGCCCGATGCATTCCTCCACTTCAACCATCCAACTTGGATTCTGCTGATAATATCCCCATCTATATCACCATCACTCTGAACAATAGATCCAAGATATCTAAAACGTGTACTCTTATTAATGACTTGATCGCCCAAAGTCACAATGCCCTCACTAGGTCTATTATTACTAAAATTGCACTCCATATATTCCGTTTTAGATCTACTCAAGCGAAAATCTTTAGACTCTAAGGTTGACCTCCACAATTCTAGTTTACCTTCAACTCCCTCTCTAGTCTTATCAACAAGAAGAATATCATCAGCAAAAAGCATACACCAAGGTACATCCTCTTGCAAATGTCTAGTGAGAACATCGATGACTAAAGCAAAAAGATATGGGCTTAAGGCTGATCCTTGGTGTAATCCAACCGAAATAGGAAAATACTCGGTCAAACCACCTTGTGTTTGAACACAAGTAATAGCTCCTGCATACATATCTTTAATGATTTGAATATAAGCGTTATTAACTTCTTTCTTTTCAAGAACTCTCCATAGCACTTCTCTTGGAACTTTATCATATGCTTTTTCTAAATCAATAAATATCATATGTAAATCCTCCTTATTCTCTCTATATTTCTCCATCAAACCTCTTAATAAATGTATGGCTTCCATAGTAGACCTACCCGACATAAATCCAAATTGATTTTGAGAAACATTAGTATCACGCCGCAACCTATGCTCCATAACTCGTTCCCATAGTTTTAAAGTATGACACATTAACTTAATTCCTCTATAATTCGCACAATCTTGTGCATCACCTTTATTCTTAAAAATAGGGATTAACACACTCATTCTCCACTCATCTGGCATCTTTTTAGTCTTCAAAACAGTATTAAAAAGTTTAGTAAGCCAAGAAATTCCTTTATCTCCTAAGCATTTCCACACCTCTATTGGAATATCATCAGGTCCAACAGCTTTTCCACCCTTCATTTTCTTTAAAGCCTCTCTAACTTCGGTTTTACTAATACGCCGATAAAAACAGAAATCTTTATTTTCATTTAAGGTGCTAAGGTCACTACAGTCAATTTTATTTTCACATTCTTCATTAAAAAGTTTAGCAAAATATCTCATCCACCTTTGTTGAATATCATCTTCTAAAAAAAGTACTTTTTGATCTTCATCCTTAATACACTCCACTTGAACTAAATCCTTACTACTCCTATCTCTTTGTTTGGCTAGCTTATACATATATCTTTCTCCCTCCTTAGTATCTAATCTATTATATAAATCACTAAAAGCTAAACTCTTTGCATCACATATTGCTTTCTTAGATTCCTTACGTGCCTCTTTATATAATTTCCAATTATCAGAATTTTTACAATTAAACCAATTTTTATAACAAATCTTCTTATTTTTAATCTTTTCTTGCACATTTGGATTCCACCACCAACTATTTTTACTATTAGGAGCTTTTCCCTTTGAAACTCCAAGCACATCTTTTACAATATTCTTAATATTACTAGCCACTTTTTCCCACATAACATTAGCATCCTCATGCACAGACAAAATCTTAAGATCTAAAATCTTACTCTCAAAAATATTTTTGTTAATATTCTTTAAATGCCCCCATCTAATCCTAGGAAAATGTTTTACTTTATTTTTTAATTTCTTCCCCATTATCTTCAAGTCCAAAATTAATAAACGATGTTGGGTACATAAGTTTTCACTCGGAATAACTTTACAATCTTTGCAATCTAAACGATCTAATTTCCTTATAAGAAAATAATCAATCTGAGTTGTACTATATCCATTTTTATAAGTAATGAGATGCTCATTCCTTTTCTTAAATAATGTATTAGCAATTAAAAAATCATAAGCTAAACAAAAATCTAATATGGACTTACCACCTTCATTTGTCGTTCCAAACCCATGGCCACCATGAATGCTTTTAAAATCATCTACCTCTCTACCAACATGTCCATTTAAATCTCCTCCAATAAAAACTCTTTCTTCAAGAGGTATCTTTTGTATTAATTCTTCTAAGTCATTCCAAAATTTTAATTTTGAATCCATATCCAAACCCACTTGAGGAGCATAAGCACTTATAATGTTAACAATCTTAGCATCAACAACAATCTTTAAAGCTATAATTCTATCTCCAATTCTATTAATATTTATAACATTATCCTTCAAACTCTTATCTAAAATCACACCTACACCATTTCTAGTACGACTCCTACCCGAATACCAAAGTTTAAATCCTAAACTATCAATTTCCTTAGCCTTCTCTCCAACCCATTTAGTTTCCTGAATGCACAGAATATTTATCTTCTTATGAATCATAATATCTATTAATTCCATTAATTTTTCTGTACGGGAACCTATATTCCAAGTTCCTATCCTAATTTTAGTTTCATGGACTAGCTTCTTTGCCCACATCCGTCCTTGATGTGGTAACCCTTGCCTATTTAACACTGCACCCGGGCGGCGGTGCAGCGGCCCTTGCACACTTGTCGCTGTATTCAGGCCATACAATGCGTCGCTTCCAGGGGACGCCCTAGCATTAACACAATTTCTTAAAGGATTCATGTCATTATTATTCGACAAGTTTTACGCTGGCTGTCGACTATCTAACGCAACCCTCCACTTTTCTCATCCAGGACTTGGGACCTGGCAATAGCAACAAATTTTCACTCGGAATAACTTTATCAAGAAATTTTTTAATAAAACATCAACAAATTTAAAATTGCTAAATTTAATTTAGAAAATATTACAAACTATCTTGATAAAAAAGTTAATTATGATGAATATTAAAGCTCTTACACTTACTTTGAGATTAGTATCATATTAATTAATTATATTACATCTATATAACAATAATATCAACAATATATAACAATAATAAGTCTTTATTTATGTATTTTTTTGTCATTTGGGTCAATTAAGTTAAATTCACACAGATAACGTAAGTTTTAAATTCAAAATCTCTTACTTGTTAACCAAAGCTTCCAATCAACAAATTAAGATGAGCTATGTATAAGTTTTTATCTTATTACATGGGGTCAACTACATAAATTTTTTTATTATGTAGTATCACGAGTCAAATGCTCATTTAAATCTAATAAAAAATTATTTTAATACTTTCTAATCATTTTTTTTCTATTTTTAACTTTCTTAATATAAGTGGATTTAATATATCTTCTCTCTTAATAGAGTCACCGGAAGACCAAAGTTTTATATGACCAAATCATCTAAAACAACTCCCTCTAATCTTATTTGTCAGGAAATTCCAACATTTTGAGTATATGATTATTTCACATTTAATCTATGTTACTTCTATCTTAGGGGCTGTTTTAGGGTGGATTTGAGCTAAATCCACCCAAATGGAAAAAAATACAAAACCAAATCTCACGATAAATCTAAGCCACCGTTGACGGAAAATTCCCTCTTTTGTGGATTTACAAAATCCTTCGATTCGACGGATTTATGGGATTTAGCCGAAGAAACGTGCAAAAGGGAAAAAAGTTACCTTCACAGCGAGTGAGCTTCTGTTGTTGCTTCCGATCAAAATGTCGTAACTTCCAATCCAACAGAAAGGGAATGTCGTCGAATGAGCAAAGTCGAACAACGACGAAGGAGCCAAAGAAGAACAACGAAGAGATAAAGGAGAAAAGCAAACCGTATGGCGTGGAGCCGTGGACTATGAAAAGAAAGGAGCAAATGGTAGAAGAATTATTTAAAATAAATAATTTTTTTCTTTTTTTAATTATAATTATTGATAATTATTTAATTAATTAAGTGAATTAATCTTAATAATTAATATTCATTAATTAATTAAACATTAATTCATGTAAATTAATAGTATTTATAATTTACTTTAATGAAATTTATTATATTTAATTAATTAAATAATTAATAATTAATAAAGATATCATATTATGCTAATTATAATTTTATTTCAATTAAAAAAAAAGCTATAACTATAAATGTTTAATTAAAAAAGCTAGATTTTTTTAAAGCTAGATATATATACTTTAGTTATAAAATAAAATAAATCATAGTAAAAAATAATAATTTAAATAATTGATAATATTTTTATTTAATTTATCTAAATAGAAATGATGAGTTAATTAGCTTAATAAATTATTAATTAATAAATAATTCATTTGTTGATTATATTTTGTATGATTTAAAAAGTCTATTTCGGGGGCTTGGCGTTTTATAGCTATTTCGCAATTACTTTCTTACAAATTTGAGTAATTCTAAAACCTGTTAATATTGATTTATATTAATTAAATAGAATATTATTTAAAATGAGTAAACTAATCCTAATAATTAATATTTATTAATTTGTTAAACTTTAATTCATATAAATTAATATTATATAACTTATTTAAAAAAAAATATTATTAATTAATTAAAAAAGTAATAAAGATATTAGACCATGCTAATTATACTTTTATTTCAATTCGATAAAAATTTTAATTCTATACATATTTAATTAAAAAAGCTATATATATATATTTATATATATATATTAGTTACAAAATAAAATAAACCATAATAAAAAAATTAATTTAAATAATTGATACTATTTTTATGTAATTTATCTAAATAGAAATAATGAGCTAATTAACTTAATAAATTATTAATTAATAAATAATTCTTGTTGAATAGATTCCTTATGATTTAAATAGTCTAATTAAATTTTATAGAAGCAAAATAAAAATGATGAAATATCAAAAAATAGAAATCTTGAATAATAAATTAAATAGCCAAACAATTTGTTTTAGTTTAGCTAGATTTAACATCAATCACACCAACAAATTTTCAAAATTTAACCAATTTAAAATTTATTAAGTTCAAATTTACAAGATTTGCTAAATCCTACTTACCCTCCTTGCAACCAAACATCAAAGGGTGTTGGGGAAGAGTTCTTATGAAAACGCTGTTATTATTAATTATTAAGTAATTTTTTAAATATAAGCCAAGATTTATAGAATTAAAAATGGAATATAAAGGCCAAGATTTATAAAATTAAAAATGGAATATAGCAATATTTTTGAAACATGTGACTGAGGCTTCGTTTGAAAGTGGTTTTTTGCTTCATGATACGAAAAATATTTTAGTACAAGAACAATTGGCTATTTTTTGCGGGGTATAGCACATGCACACAATTACAGACAGTTACGCGAGTTCTTTCAGCATTCTCTTGAAATTGTTAATATGTATTTTTAACGTAGTCCTACATGCTATAGTATCATTATCTGATGAATTTATTACAATGCCAAGTGCCGAAGCCGACTGCCATCCTTTTGTACGTTCGAAAGCTCAATTTTATTCATTCTACGAGAATGCAGTAGGAGCTATAGACGAGACTCACGTTCCAACAATTGTTAACAGAAACTTGTAGAAATCAGTATCGTAATAGGAAGGGGTTCACTTCTCAGAACATCATTGTTGCAGTATCATTTGATAGGCAATTCATTTATGTGGGATTCGGTTGGGAAGGACCAGCAGCTGATATGAGAGTCTTATGATGAGCAGTCGAGGAAAGTGATTTTAAAGTGCTTGCTGGTAAATATTTTCTGGTTGATTCCGAATACGAAAACACAGATAAACTAATTGCATCATTTAGAGGGTATCAGTATCACTTAGGTGAATACCGTGTTGATGCTTCTCGTAGGTACTATGTTGCACAGGAGCTATATAACTATAGTCATGCCCAACTACGAAATGTGGTTGAGAGGACTTTCGGCATATGGAAAGAAAGATTCCAAGTGTTGACTCACATGCGTCAATTTCTACTAGCAGTTTAGGCTGATATTGTTCTGGCATGTGCAATCTTGCACAACTTTATTGGGTGTTATCACGACCATCATATGTACTTCAACATGTCACAAACTGAAATACATCATGATAGTGAGTTGGGTGAGGTTCAAGTCATTGACAAAGATCCAAATTTGTATGCAGGTGTTGGAAAGAGAGTACTAGGTGATTCTTTAAGACATTTAATTGCAACAAATATGTGGAGGCACGAGTAAGGCTTTCTTGTATTAAGCTTAGAATCTTAGATTTTTCAAAATTTTAACTTCTAACAAACAACTCCATTCACATGCAGCAAGCCATCAAAGTCATTTAACTGGATAACTGACAATTTTGGCCTTTTGGGCACATTGAGGATGCAATCAACTTTAATTTATTCGCAATTCAATCTATGTTATTGTTGTATTTTTAACGAAACTTTTGTTGTTATACTTTAATTATCCAAAAAATGCATGTTAAATCTCTTAACCGCTTTAAATCCTGAATTGAATAGCCAAACAGTCACACAAGATTTATCATGAATGTTACAAAATAGTTTTCAGGATTTAACCACCCCCAGATTTCATAAATCTGGATTTAGAAAATTTATAAAATCCTACTTAAATAAAATCCTGGATGCTACCAAACAGCCTCTTAAAATAAATTCAAAATTTTTAAGATTAATTCTATTAACAAAATTTGATGAGTATATCGTCATGCGATTTTTTTCCTTTATTTTACCCCAAATTCTCTCTCAAATATAAGGGTTTTCTCCTGATTTTTAGCACCATCCAAAACAAGCGTTTTCTAGCCGTCGCAGCTATTTGCAGTGAATCTCTCGCTCTCGCCGCCAATCGCTGTCATCTTCTCGGTTGAGCACCTTCCTCGCCGTCATTGCCATCACAATTGAGTCGAATCACTCTCTCACCACTGGTCAAGCTCTTTGGGCCACCGATCGAGAACTCTAGCTTCAACTATTCCAATTTAATCAACCACGCAGTTCCGTTCGAGCGCTTCCGACGCTTCCGTGGGTGAAGAGATTGATGCTGATAGGAGTTTGCAAAGGCCGATTAACGTCACCAGGTTATATTTTGGTTTCCCTTCTCCCATTTCTTATAGTTTGATTTGTTTTCTTGCTTTGAGTTGCATTTTTTTTAAAAGATTGTCATACACATTTTGGATTGGGGACTGCTTTTGGTCTCTGCGTCAACTTTTGCTTTTCTTCTGAAGTGATAGGCTTTTTGTTGGCAATTATTACAGGTAAAGAGTTATGAGCATTGCATTGCTTGATGTTCATTGCATTTTTGACTAACCAATAGATATAACTTGCAATTTCCTTGTAGAATTATTATTAGAATTCATTTTGTTGTTTGGAGAAAGTGAACCTGTTTTTGATGGTCACACATCCCTTGATCAAGCACAACCATACTCTATACATTAAATCAATACCCAATACTAAGTTGTAATTCTCTTAGTAACAACATCAGGTGAAAATAAACCCAAGCATCCATGAAAGGCATTGCCACCACAGCACTTATACTAGATGGGGCAATTCTTGCATCAATTTTAATACCCTCTTACAAATGAATCACCAAAAGACTTCTGTGATTGTTTCACCATCATTATGTCAAGATTTGATGGGGTAAATCTCAACATTACATGGCTTCTCAAATTTAAGTTATTTCTTTATGCAGATTGCTAACTATTTGACTTTCTCAACTTGACTATTGAGAAGCTTGCTAAATGAATTTTTATTTTGAGTATGATAGTTTCATTCATATAAAGAAATCTATTGAAAAATATAGGACATTTTTGGTGTTAGCTCAAAGAAAAATCTTTTTCTTTTTTTGTTGGGGGATTGGGAGGGCGGGGGGGGGGGGGGTGAAATTTTTTTAAATTCAAACCAACTTAACAAACACGCTGAACAAAATAAATAATCAATCAAACAAATAAGCACAGATGTGTAAAAGTATTGGACACAAAGTATACAAGATGTGTATTACTGTAAAATGAGTAATTAGGATTAATCACAATATATATGATGTAACACTTAGCTAAATAAACGCACAATTTGTACTTAAATAATGCAACTTGCATATGTAACCACACAAGCATATGATGGTGTTGAGTATAAGACTAATATATATGTATGAGTGTGAGACTAATAAGCACAATGTAAATGACTACTCAATCAAACAAGCTCTAGTCATTTAAATCATCGAACAATAAAGCTTCACATACAATCGTCCACACTCAAATAAATATGGTGTTGATAATAAATCTATGCTTTGTGTGAGTAATAAGCTTTAAAGCAAATTTAATTTGATCTATACCTTCACAATGGGATAAAAGTGTGAGCTCCGAAAATTCGGCCCCGGCCTCCCCTGCCGCTTTTCGGGAAAGTTTTAACGGATTAAGTTCCGGGTTAAATTTTGGAAAGACAGATGAGTTTGTAGATAAGACACTACCCAGAGATTTCGCCCTCATTTCGCGAGGACTTTATGATCTGAGTTATGGTTTCCTATAGGTGCAAGCTCCTATAGTTAATTACCCCTCCCGATCATGAGAGAGAACTTTCGATTAAGGCTAGTCATCAATCAGATACATAGAGATACGTGTTATCTGGCATATAGTAGCAACATGGGTTTGGGATATTGAAAATTGGATATTTAAAATTAGAAATTTCACCATCTTGCACTTAAAGCGGATGGTGGGGGAATGAATGATGGACCCGATCAAGATCCCATAGTTCCGTCGTCCCGGGCCATCGTGGTCCCTGGTCTACTTAGTCAGAGGAGGTAGTCGACCCAACCTGACAGAAGGATCCTTGTCGGCAGCCATGGGTTGCTTCGTCCAAGGATACCTTATAGACTTGGGGGGAATATTTGCCTAAGAGGAAAAATTTGAATCCACCTTAGCTGATAGAGGGCTTTGTGCCTTATCAATCATATTCTATTGATTCATATCTTAAGGATTTGATGCCACTAAGGAACGTATTGGCTTTGGCTATAACCGTTATCTCCTGGTGCCATTTGGCGGCAAAATCACTCGGTTCAGAGGGCCCCAGGTCATAACCGTTTATCCTACAGTGCCAATTGGCAGTGAAACTGCTGGTCAGAGGACACGTACCACGTTCTTATTGGCACGAGATTATTTGAGAATGGATCCTAGTAATATTTTTGACTAGGCATTAGCTCTATGTGAGCTGAAGTAAATTTCAGTTTGTTCACCTTGGCAAACTGTTGCGGAGGGTGGATGGATTTTGCTTTGAGTGATTTGATGGATTGAATTTCATTTTTTAAATATCTTGGATTTTGGAATGATTTTTCTGGATTTTGGTGGGTGTTTGAGATTTTCGGACATTTGGATGGCATTTGAAATATTTAAAATTACCCATCCAGTTGAGATTTGCATTCAACATGGCCCTCATCGGGGTGTATGGGGTCACTTCCATTTGTGGATTGAACCTTGTCGATTCTATCGAGCTGTCGATAGAGGATCAAGTTTTATAGGCTTTATGCCTTTGTAAGTGAATTATCTTGATTATATGCTTTGAGGCCTAATATAAATGTATAAAAAAAATATCTCGATCGACCTCGCGACCGTATATTTATTTAATCGTTCGAGCCGTGTTGACTTTTACCTACCCGCATAGAAGGATCGGGCTCGAACTTGGGTTTATTTAAACCCGCGCCGCATCCCTAGATGTTACGTGTGTACCAATGACACGCTCGTTAGGGTCCATGCGGGTTGTTATTACACTTACCCCTTTTGTGTACCTATGTGTATATAAATTACGGTGTATGTGTGGGGATATTTTTGGAATATTTGATGCCGCTTGGTTGTGTGGGAAACTCTCATTTGAATGCAGCGTTGTACTTGAAAACTCATACACGCCTTCTGTCCGCTTGTATACATGTTGCAGATCTGGTGGTGTGGCGTCGTACTGCGGTCATTTTCCCATTTTATACAGGTAGACTGTCGTGCACTACTTGTTACTTTCTGCAGATAACTTGTTGTTCACTAAGAAATCTCCATCTTTATGTGCATTTTCCATGCAATCTACTAGTGTTTTCATTTACTTTGACTCTTCTGTATTTCGATTATAAGTAGAATCTTGTGTATATATCTGCATTCACAAAGCTCATTACTCCTTATCATCAATATCTACAAGGAGTCTTTCACATCTACCCATAGACATCATGCTAAGTGTATAACGGGCCTTTTCCAGCGGCTCGTAGACATCTGTATTTGCTATTATTCTTTGGCACTTTGCTCGTAGGTGACATTTAGCATATATAATGGGTCTTCTACAGCGCCTTGTAGGAGCTCGTATCTACTATAGTTCTCTTCTGTGTTTACCCTGTAGACGACACGTCGCGTGCATGACGGATCTTCTACAGCAACTTGTAGATATTTGCACTCACTATGTCTCATTCGCCTTTGCTGGCCATTTGGATGGCAGTTGATCGTAGGGATATTGTAACACCTATGACCTACTGCTGATTAACACTTGTAGGTGTGTCATTATGCATATAACAAACCTTCCATTATTGTTAATGGGTATTCGCATTTGTCACCGTGGCATTGCTTCTGTCTGCTTGTGCTTTGATGTTGACTATGAGGATGCTGCAATTTTCATTGCTTGCAAGCTTAAATGCATGTGTTTGTATCTTGATGTCAAATGTAGTGCATTGTGGCATTCATCACAGGTTAGCTTTTTATTCGTAGGAAGCTTCCGTATACATCTGCGAGACAATTGTCATTGACTAAAAGAGTTGCTTTGTCGTTGCATTCATCATCTGCGAACTTCTTTAACTTGCAAATAGCTAGTGCATTTTAGTTAATGCAAGCTATAGAAGTTTAATGCGTTGCTACTTATCTCTTATGCTTAGGAGCCGGATGATATTAATTGCTTTTTTCGCTTTGTGGGGAATCAATACATTAGACATTTGCAAGAGAATGTACCTTGGTGTATGCTTTTTACTGATGATATTCTTCTTGTTGATAAGACTAGAGAGGGAGTTGAAGGTAAACTAGAATTGTGGAGGTCAACCTTAGAGTCTAAAGGTTTTCGCTTGAGTAGATCTAAAACGGAATATATGGAGTGTAATTTTAGTAATAATAGACCTAGTGAGGGGATTGTGACTTTGGGAGATCAAGTCATTAATAAGAGTACACGTTTTAGATATCTTGGATCTATTATTCAGAGTGATGGGGAAATAGATGGGGATATTATCAGCAGAATCCAAATTGGATGGTTGAAGTGGAGGAATGCATCGGGCTTATTGTGTGATAGAAAAGTACCCTTCAAACTTAAGGGAACATTCTATAAGAGGCTGGTGAGACCTGCAATGCTTTATGGTGCCGAATGTTGGTTATTAAAAGAGAAGCATAATTCTAAGTTAAGTGTTGCAGAGATGAGGATGCTCAGGTGGATGAGTGGCTTTACCCTTAGAGATAGGATACGAAATGAGCATATTCGTGAAAAGGTTGGAGTAGCTCCAGTGGAAGATAAGATTAGAAAGAGTCTCCTTAGATGGTTTGGTCACATAAAACGGCGGCCTCCCGATGACCCGGTTAGGAAAGTAGAGGTCTTAGATTTGACTTATGTTAAGAAAGGTAGAGGTAGACCTAAAAAGACTTGGTTAGAAAATATTAGAAATGATCTTTCTTTATTAGATTTAAATGAGAATTTAACTTTTAACAGATACAATGGAGAAAAAGGATTTATGTAGCCGACCCCACGTAGTGGGATAAAGGCTTGATGTTGTTGTTGTTGTTGTTGTTGTTGTGGGGAATTAACACATTAGATTGGAGTTGGATTATCACCAAATCATTGTGGTCAAGTTTCTCACGACTGTATCCTTCATTGTTACATGTCTTTCATAAGTGTATCTCCCGATTCAATTAACTCCATTCACTTTGCAAGCATAGATGGCTTGAATCTGGCTCATAGATGATTTAAAGGCCTTACAGTATTACTGTCAATCAACATCACAACGACATTCATTGAAGAGAACTTCGATTCAATGTTGACAATCAAGTTGTATTCTTCTGTCGCTTTACCTTTCATTATTCGTAGGTGGGATATGCTCAACTCTCTCATTCATGTTTGATGGTGTCTTCTTACATTCATCGGCCTCAACAGTTTGCAAATGATCGATGTAATTATTTACAAATCATCTAAACTTCATTGTTCACGAATGAGATGTTAGGGATTTCATACACCACAAGTCTTTGTATTCTTGCATGAGATTTGAATGATTCAAACTTTTCATTCTAATTGAAATGACAATTCCACTGAAATTTTGGTCATCATTCAAGTCAAACTCTTTAAGCTATTTTGTATTTGTTCAAGTTTAAATTTAGTTAGATGTGCAATTTCAAGTTCCTTGTAGTTGTTCTGAGTTACAATCTTGAGTCACCATTCTTTCAAGTTCATATCTAGTTCAAATCAAAGTCTTCTGCAGTACCTTTGCAAGTGCTTTGTTATTTGAATCAGGCTCGGCTCGTTGCACCTTAGCTTAGGCTTTATTTTTTTATAGTTCATTAAAGTCCAAGTCTTCTATAGTCTTGTTTAATTCAAGTTCTTGTTCATATCCACTATGCTTGATTCAAATCAAGTCCAAGTTTATAAGTCCTTTATTTGATTGTTGATGCTCTTTAGAAAGATCTCGGTCTTTAATTAACATCTGCATGATTGTATTTTAGTTAATTAAAGTTCGATTCCCTGCGGTCCAAATTGCAAGTTCAAATCAAGTCCTATGTAGTCAATTTTTGCAAGTTCAAAGCTTTTGTATCTCATTCAAGTCCCTTGTTCATTTGTCTAAGTCCTTGCATGCTTTTGACGAAATTCCGGCAGCCTCCCAGCATCTCCCCCGTTTAGGAGAAATTTCAGGAGTCATAGCCTGCCCGACATGTCTAGAAAGACGTGCATGGTCGGTGTCATAGGACACCGCGGCTGTAGTCTTCGTCCCTCACCACGCCAAGAAAGGCGTGCATGGGTCTTCAAAAGCACATGTGTGAAAAAGTAATTTTTTCCCCGCGTACGGGTACTTATATTTTGCCCTGTCGTGCTAAGAAAAGCGTGCATATGGATTGCCCGCCTCGCCGTAGGCATCGCACCGAGTTCCCTCCCACCACACTAAGAAAAGGGTGCATAGGGGGTCCCTCGGCGCGCTATAAACGCTGAATACAGGACTTTAAAGGGGGGATCATCCGCCTCGCCACAAGCACCGCGACGAACTTTCTCCCACCGTGCTAAGAAAAGCACGTATGGGTGGTTGTTCGCCGCGCTGCAAGCGCCGAAATGGATTTTCCTAAGTTTGCGAAAATCTTTTCTTTTCTTTTTTTTTGAATCTCTCTTTTTTATTTTTGAATATTTCTTTTTTTTGGAAATCTTCTACTTTCTCTCTCTTTTTTATCCATCTCTCTTTTTTTGCTTCTTTTTATTCCTTTTCTTTGAACTATTATATATATATATATATATATATATATATATAACCTGATCATAATAATAATAATAATAACAACAACAACAACAACTACTAATAACAGTAATTAATATACTAAATGTACTAGATATAATAATAACATTAATTAATAATAATTAATAGCTAATAATAAAAAGAAAATAAGATGAATCATATACCTAGGGCTCGGTTATGAGTGCTCGGGCAGGAGGCAACTAGGGAAGTTGGGTTTAATACAGGGAAACAGTGAGTTGAGGCCCTTTGGATTGGCAAAGGAGATGGCTTCAGGAGATGAAGTTCGAGTCTGGAGCAGAGAAGGTCGGTCGATTACTTGAGGAGTTCGGCTTCAGGCAAGGGGCTCGGACAGGGGAGGATGAGTGGGTTCGGCCAGGTAAGGGGCTCAGATGAGATCGGAGGGTCGGCGTTGGAGTGGAGGTCGGTTAGAGCTTGAGGAGATGAAGGTTGAGGTTGGTTCGATCTGGGAGGTAGAGGCGTCCGGCTAGGGATTCGATCGTAGGAGGCTTCGGTTTGCTTTGACTTGTGGCTACAGATAAGTATGGTTGGGTGAAGGATTCGGTTGAGAGGAAGGGCAAGGGAATTTTGAACAGGGTTTGGCAATGGAAGACGAGGTTGACGGGAGATCTGGCTTGCGAAGTCAAGGCCGTGAGTTGATGGGGCTCAGGTTGTGAGGAGGCAGCTACAACAACGGGAGATGGGGTTTGGCAACGGGAGGAAGAAGGCTAGGGAGCTCGGTAGGGATTTGAGGATGCAGGCGGCTTGGTGGTGAGGTTCGGAGTTTCCGATTTGGACCGATCTGGTGGAGTTCGATTGCTTGGAAGGAGATCGGTGATAGCCTATAGGTAAGCTGCTTGCGATTTGGTTGGAGATCGACGAGAGATAGGCGACGGGATGGGGGAAGTGTCGGAGGTTATGGATGGGAGTTACAGGAATTTGGCTTGCGGTTTGAGGCAGGGAAGTTGGGCGTGGGAAGCAAATGGAAGAAGAGCCGAGATGAAGCTGTACGTCTCTATTTTATTGACGCGAACGGATCTCCTCGAGCGGGATTTGAGCAGGAAACACGGAGAAGCGACGTCCTTGTCAGTGCAGAGCGGCGATTTAGAACCGGAAGTCCCGGGATTTTGGCGCAGGAGATACAAGGTTAGAGTTTCGATCTGATTTGATTTCCCCCTTCTTTTTTTTATTTGATTTTTCTTTTTTTTTTGTTTTGATATGGTGGTCAACAAAAAGCATTAAATATAAGAATCTACACACAAATTTTTAAAAACTTGAAACATAAATAAGTAAATGAACAAAAATTGTAAACTAAATTATTGAGCAAAATGGATACAAATATTTTTGTTTAATTCAACATTAACTCAACTTACATCCATGCCAAAGTATCACTTTGCTTATGACTTCACTAACTTACCTCCTTATAGTAGCAAAATTCTCTCCTTAATAGTGGAGAAACCTTATGCCTTTTTTGTTCTATGGCATCTGGCAAGCACAATTGCAACAATCATCTCAATGGGCGAGGAAAACTTACAAACTTGATTTACAAGTAATAAATGCCTTCAAAATTCTTTGAAATTTTTGGTGATGCACAAGGCTACACCAAATAAATAAACAACTCAAAATATGCAACGATAAATTAAAGATATACAATATAAAATAATTTACAAAATTTTGTAGAGAGATTAAGAGAGAGATCATCAAAATCAGAAGCTCCAAAGAATGACAATTGAATGAATGCCCAAAAACTCCTTAATTTTTACTCAAAAATGATAAGCACATTATTCAAAACTTTGGTGATGTACATGGCTAAGACCAACTAAATAAACAACTCACTCCTTACAACAATACATTGAAGATATACAATCATAAACAACTTGTAAACATTTGTAGAGACATTATCTACAAATCACCAAAATTAGAAGCTTTAAGCCTTGAAAAATAGATGAAAACTAGAAACTAACTTTAAATTCTTCTAAAAAATGATAAGCCCATTGAACACTCAAACTTTCATAAGATTCATATTTTTCTTCTCATATTACAAGGTATATATAGAGTGGGGAACAATTATGAAATGCTCTAAAGAAGGTCTTAAAAAAAAAAATTCGTTAAAAAATTCTTTAAAAATGAGCTACAGTGACTAGTACAATTTCTCCGACTAATTTGATTAGGTCTTACAGGATTTTTAGCGGCACATAGTAAAAACTAATGATTATAATATAATTTAATGAATTTAATACCAAAATAAGGGATATTATATATAAAAATTTAAGTAATCAATTCAATGGAATCAATGGAATTAAAAAATTAAGCTCAAATTCATTAAGTATATAATTAACCATAATTAATACAGAAATTAATATAATAAGTCAAATTTATAGAAATATATGAAAATTTTTGAATCAATTAAATTTTCCAAACACATACATGATCAATATCATAATTATGAGTAATTTATGCATCGTAAATAATATAATTGAGGAAGAAATTTTTTGCATAATTAATAAATTAGGAATAAATCAAATAATTTAAAAAGCTAAGTCAAATAATTTCCAAAAATTATGATACAATTTTAATAATATCTAAAATATATTTTGCCTAAATGTGAATTAAAAAATTCTATTTAATCTTGGTGTTTATCATCCTTGGGTCATTGGTATATCTTACTCTCTTAATTTACGGTTAAAATATCTAACCACACGCATAAGACTAAGATAACCTTGGATCTTCACTTTGCACTTGAATCCTCATAAATACTCCACTTGGATCCATATCAAAGCGACCAAAGTTCCAAGAAAGTTTAGTGAATGTAATCATCATCTTCATGGTTGCTACTAATTAAACTTCCTGTAGAGAGACTTTGCAAATCAATAGATGTTATCATACAAGGCTTTTTTATTATTAAATCACTAATGAGAACTTAAGTCTAGGCTCATGAATTTTACCTTTGAGGCTTTTTGAAAATTAGACAAAATGCATTATGCTTCTTTTTGTGGGTACGATGGACATTATTTTTTCATAAGGGATGCTCGCAGATCAGACTTGAAGTTGAAGCAAGTTGTGTAAATTATTATGGCAAGTTAACAGATATCCTTGGATTGGACTATTTTGATAAGTTTAATATGATATTATTTAAGCGTGATTGGGTTCATGTTGACAGGACAGTAGAAATTAAGCAAGATAAATTTGGGTTTACACTTCTAAACTTTTTGAGATTTAATGCACACTAGTGACATAATCAAAGATGACCTATCTTTTCACTAATAGAACGTATTTTCTACATTTTGGACCTAATTAATGAAGATTGGCTTGTGGTTTTATAGATATCCTCTTTGTTTTTACAGGCAATGTGTTTACATAATGTAAGAATAATTAATATAAAGCAAACAAAGCAATGACTTAAAGATGAAGATGAGGCGACAAGAAATTGCAATGTATAGAACTATATATTATGGGAGAGGATAATGAGAAATGCCATCAAGGAACAGGGAAGTATTATTACTGTTGCGGGCTAGAATATACATGGCGATATAGTTAAAAATTTTGGTCTCAACGTTGTACGGATATCCAGCACACAAACACAAATTGAAAGAACACCAGGATTTTTACGTGGAAAACCCTGGAAAGGGAAAAACCACAGGGCCACGCCCAGTTGAAAGGATTCCACTAGTGTTTGCTTAGATTATAAGTGGCTGACTCGTCCCTGAAATTGAGGACGATCAGATTACAAAATCCCACTCTCGGGTTAAACTTCGGTTACAAATGAAGATCAGAAATCCGACGATGCTAGGTGGTCGGGCAAAAATTCAGCGTCAGTCCGCTATCGAACAAAACTCCGGCGTCAGTCGATAGTCGGGTAGAACTCCGACGTCAGTCAGCGGTCAGGCAGAACTCCGACGTTGGTCGGCCGTCGGGCAAAACTCCGGAGTCGGTCGGTTGCCGAGTGGAAGTTCAGCGGTGGTCGGGGAGGTGTCTGGTGGCAAGAAAGCTCTCTTCCTTCTCTTCTCTTTCTTCTCTTCCTTCTCTTCTCTTCTTGCTTGGTCCCCTCTCATGAGAAATGAGGGGTTTATTTATAGTTTTCTGAGAGTGGCATGGCCAGTAAATAAGAGGAAGATCAAGGGTAAATTGGGAGTGGTTTGAATGGACGGCCGATGTTGAATCTCTTGATCATGGACCATTTATTGAGCATTTGAAGGCCTTAATGATATCAGAATTCGACGATCTTGGGCTTGTTGGATTCGTCTCGTCGAGCCGCTCGATTCGACTATAAGCATGTCACGTTTAGAAACTGTTTGGTAATCCGAATTATAGTTTGAACCCTCCAAATGTGCTTCAGGTCTTTGATTTGGACTCATTTGAGCTCGGATTGAGTCGAATTTGGTGTCGTTGGGTTCGTATTTTCGAGACGTTCAGTTCGACTATAAGTTTGCTGAAATCGGAAGATGGTCTTCGAATTAATTTTTGAAGTTTCCAACTCGATTTTTTCCTTGAGATTCGTGCCCGATCAACATAATTTTTTGATGACATATCAGTTGCCCCCTATTTTTGTATGTCGTAGCCTGCGGAGTCCAAAAATACGTTTCACAACATTTGGGGAATTCTTTATGTAATTTGAATGATCTAACAAACAGGTTAAACAACCTCAAAATTTCCCAATTAACTTTATATTTCTCCATCACACTTTACACAATACTTTATTTGTAAAGTTAATTCCTCAAATAAAATATTAAATGAACTTTTTATATGAGGATCAAAGTTAACTCTTTATTAGCTGAGAAAATGATCGAAGAGATATATCAAACTTTAATCATTTAACTAAAGTTTTGTACAAAATGTTTATGCTGAGATCGTCTGCTTAACTTTAATCAAATGTAAAGTTAATTCCTGAACAAAATATTTTACTTGAGGATATATCTCTTTTATCCATTTATCATTCGACGATTGGGGCGCGCCTATTGGCTTGTGGCTCTCAGTGCAGCGGTTATAATAACCGGCTGCTAGATTATATTTTTTTTAATCCAAAATTATCATATGAGGGCCCAAAAAAATTCGAAAAATTCCTAAAAAATTCAAAATAATTTCAAATTGTTTCTAGAAACTTCTTTCTCTTTCTTTTTCAAAAATTTCCCCCCCTTTCTTAAATAAATTCCCTCTCTTTTCATCCTATAAATGCCCCTTTTGGGGCAAGGAAAAAATTGCTCATCTTTCTTCTCCATTCTTCCTCTAACTTTCTTTTGAGGCATTCCACTATTTTTTATAGGTGACTTTCCCTACACAAAATCAGTGCCCCTCTCCTTGTGTAGAAGTTAGAATTTTTGTGGTCGTTCCTTTTCTTTCTCATCCCTTATTCTAACTTTCTTACAATTGAGGCATTCCTCTATTTTTGATAGGCGGCATCCCCTACTAAAATTCAGGGCTCCTCTCCTTATGTAGAAGTTAGAATATTTGGACTTTTCTTCCCTTTCTTCTCTCCCTCACCCTGAGGCATTCCCCTAGTCCTATTCAGGCGGTATCCCTTGTCCAGGTCTAGGGCCCCTCACCGAGTAGGAGTCGCCTTCTTTTTTCTCTCCCTCATGCTGATGCATTTCCCTAGTCCTGTTTAAGTGGTATCCTCTGTCCAGGTCTAGGGCCCCTCACTGAGCAGGAGTTTCCTCCTCCTTCGAGAGATTCTGCGGTCAGATGGAATTCTGGTGAAGGATGGAAATTCGGCGTCGGGTAGAAGTCTGAGGAAAGTTCGACGACGGGCAGAAGTCCGATGACGGGTGAAAATTCGGCGTCTGGTAGAAGTCCGACGAAAGTTCGATGACAGGCAGAAGTCCAACGACGTGTGGAAATTCGACGTCGGGCAGAATTCCGACGAAAATCTGATGACGGGCAAAAGTTCAGCAACGGGTAGAAATTCGATGTCGGGTCAAAGTCCGACGACAGGCAGAAGTCCGACGACGGGTGGAAATTCGGCGTTGGGTAGAAGTCTGACAAAAGTTCGACGACGGGTACAAGTCCGGCAACGGGTGAAAATTTGGCATCGGGTAGAAGTCCGACGCAAGTCCGACGACGGGTGGAAATTCGATGTCGGGTAGAATTCTGACAAAAGTCTGATGACGGGCAGAAGTCCGGCGATGAGTAGAAATTTGACGTCGGGTAGAAATCCGACGAAAGTTTGACGACGGGCAGTAGTCCGGCGATGGGTGGAAATTCGACGTCTGGTAGAATTCTGATAAAAGTTCGACGAGGGGCAAAAGTCCGGCGACAGGTGAAAATTTGGTGTCGGGTAGAAGTCCAACGAAAGTCCAGCGACAGGCGAAAGTTCAATGACGGGCAGAAGTCCAGCGTCAGGTAGAAATCCGCGACGGGCGGAATTTGTAGAAGTCCAATGAAAGTCCGACGACGAGCATAAGTCCTGCATCGGGTAGAAATCAGGCGACGGGCGGAAGTTCAGTGTTGGGTATAAGTTCGACAAAATTCTGACGATGGGCAAAAGTCCTCCGTTAGGTAGAAATCCGGCAACGGGTCGAAAAGCGTAGGTCAACAAAATCCGTCAAAGATATATGACATATCCGAGGTTGTATGTCAGAGCATCGCTCGATGATGTTAACCTTTATGAAAAAGGTCGAGAGAATCCACCAAGTATGTACGACATATTCGAGGTTGTATGTCAGAGTGTCGCTCGATGACGTTAACCTATATGGAAGATGTTGAGTGAATCCACCAAGGATGTATGACCTATCCGAGATTGTATGTCAGAGCGTTTCTCGATGACGTTAACCTATATGAAAGAGGTCGAGAGAATTCACCAAACATGTATGACCTATTCGAGGTTGCATGTTAAAGCGTTGCTCGATGATGTTAAACTATATAGAAGAGGTCAGATCGAATCCCCTTGGGATTGATCATCTAGTGATTAAGACACAATACAGATTACGTATTTCTCAAATCATGGATAAAGAGATTATATTCATCGATAGTTTTTTATTGTCATTTTTATCCTTTTTAAAGAATGGGATAATATCAAAACGGAGTGAACAACACATTATTATATCATGTAAGCAATACAACAAGTCCCTTGTATGACTTAGGGATATAAGAGTTACACCATAGTCAACACATAAGATATACATATAGGAACAACACATCATTTAACTTGGAAGAAAATACTAGGGATATTAAAGTGACATCCTACTTATCGTAGAAGAGATACACGATGACACATAATAAGTAATAGTACTAACACAAAGGCCCAAATTGTGTGGTTATTTAATTTCACAAACCATTTCAATATTATTCAATGGTTGCCTTTCCTGTTGTTGATTTTGCCCCCTAGTGAAATGAGCCTCATCTTGAGCAGATGAATTTTGAATGAACTGTCGAAGGTAGCATTGTCGGATAAGTCTCTCAATTTCATTTTTGAGGGGCTTACAGGCTTCAGTGGTGTGCCCAGGACTACGGTAGAAATAACAGTATTGATTCTGATTTCCCGTATTTGGCTTAAAAGGATTAGGCCACTTGATATTTTCTTAATCGCGAATAGCCATCAGTACATTGGTTCGAGATGTGTTGAGAGGCGTATACTCTTTTTTTGTCTAAACTCGTCTGGAGGTAGGTCATTCTTCCCTTGTTTCTTTTGTTGTGAGAATGAGTTATCCATTTTTACACTTTTCGGAAGGTTGCTCAAATTGCTTTTTATGAGCATTTATGGCTTCATCTCCAGAAATTTGTGTCTCCACACGATGGATCAGGTCGGCATATGATGAACTGTATCTCGCATGAGTGCCGAATAAAAGGGGCCAGGATGGAGGCCTCCAAGAAAGACTCCTCTTAGCAATTCAGGATCGACTCCTGGAATTTGCCGAGCCTCGGTGGAAAATTGTTGAAAATACTTCTTCAACGGTTCTCCTTTATTTTGGCAGATCCCGGAGAGGTGAGAAGAATCCTTAGCAATTCTTCGATTGGCAACGAATTGTTCGATGAATATTTTAGCCAATTTGATGAATGAAGAGATTGTTCTGGCTGGAGGTGAATAGAACCACGTTCAAGCTTGTCCTTTGAGGGTAGTAGGAAAAATCTGGCAGAGGAGCGGGTCTGAGGCTCGCTGGATATGCATAATGGTTTTATAGTGATCGATATGCTCGTACGGGTTGGATGTCCCGTTGTAGGAATCGATGCTCGGTAGTTAGAATCCTGCCGGAATGGGGTGCTGAAGAATGACTTCCGTCGGGGGTGATGACTCCTGGAAGTCCAACTGACGAAGAGGTTGCCTTACACCTCCCTTGGGGAACTCTTCTTTGACCAATCATCGTAGTTCATGACGTAAGACGTTGCGAGGGAGCACCGTAACGTGCGGTCGGGCTAAGTCCTCAGGGATGTTCGGAGGAATGCGAGGTTGTCGATCTATATGCGAAGGATGAGTAGAACTTGCAGTGTCAGCAAGCTCGTTGTCTTGATGTAATTGTGGATGCCTCCTTGATGGAGGAAGAGGAATCTCTGCGTGAAGATGTTCGAATTGAACATCTTCAGCCAGTGGTGGATCTCGAGGGAGAAGAACGGCCTCCTTTGGTGCTAGTGCCGGTTGCCGAGTCTGTCGCAGGAGTTTAAGGATGTCATTTTGAGATTCTTCCATCTTTCGGATACATTCTTCTAGGAAGGTTCTGAAGTTCCTTCTCCAGTAGCGTGTTGCCCCCCAGGATAAAAGGAGGCCGATACTTGGCATCCATGATTTATAGACTGATTCCTGGATTGATGGGTGTTGGAGCGGGAAGTTCCCAAGATGCGATTGCTACGCCAGTTAGCCATTGAAGCAACACTTAGAATTGTGGGATAGTGTTTCCCACAGACGACGTCAAACTGTTGCGAGCTAGAATATATGCAGCGATAGAGTTAAAAATTTTTGTCGTAGCGTTGTACGGATATCCAGTACACAAACAGAAAATGAAAGAACACCAGGATTTTTACGTGAAAAACCCTGGAAAAGGAAAAACCACGGGGTCATGCCTAGTTGAAAGGATTCCACTAGTGTTTGCTTAGGTTACAAGTGGCTGACTCGTCCCCAAAATTGATGACGATCAGATTATAAAACCCACTCTCGGGTTGAACTTCGGTTACAATTGGAGATCTGAACTTTGGTGACGCTAGGTGGTCGGGCGAAAATCCAGCGTCAGTTCGCTATCGAACGAAACTCCGGCGTTAGTCAACAGTCGGGTAGAACTCCGACATCAGTCGGCGGTCGGGCAGAACTCCGACGTTGGTCGGCCGTCATGCAGAACTTCGGCGTTGGTCGGTTGCTGAGTGGAAGTTCGGCGGTGGTCGAGGAGGAGTCTAGTGGCAAGAGAACTCTTCCTTCTCTTCTTCCTTGGCCCCCTTCCTCCCCCTTTCTTCATGAGAAATGAGGGGTTTATTTATAATTTTCTGAGAGTGGCATGGCCAGTAAATATGGAGAAGATCAAGGGTAATTTGGGAGCGGTTTGAATGGACGGCCGATGTTGAATCCCTTGATCATGAATCGTTCGCTGGACATTTGAATGTCTTAGTGATATCAGAATTCGGCATCTTGGGCTCGTTGGATTCGTCTCGTCGAGTTGCCTAATTCGACTATAAGCATGTTAGGTTTGGAAACTGTTTGATAATCCAAATTATCGATTGAACCTTCCAAATATGCTTCGGGTCCTTTATTTGGACTCATTTGGGCTCGAATTGAGTTGAATTTGGTGTCGTTGGGTTCGTATTTCCGAGATGTTCAGTTCGACTGTAAGTTTGCTGAAATTGGAGTTCAGATGGTCTCCAATTTAATTTTTGAAGTTTCCAACTTAATTTTCCTTTGAGATTCATGCCCAATCAAGATAATTTTTTGATGACATGTCAATTACTTATATATTATTATAGGTGTTGTCTTCTATTTAAATGCGAGTCAAGGTTTAAAAGAATTAAGCCACATAAGCTAATGCGGCATAACAAGATGTTTAGGATGGCTATTGCTTAAGTATGGTGACAACATGCCACTTTTGGATGGCTACAACATAATGCACCTATAAATATAAATGCAGACTCAATTGGAACTATGTATTTATGTGCCACTTCATCTACATCGAACGCAACTCTAATATGATGTTCCATATTTATTACTGAAACAAGTAGAATTCTTTTGTTCTAATATACTTGTTGAAAAATATGAGAGAATAATATCATTTATTTTTTGTGTTCTAATGAGTAAAATAGATATAATATTTATAGGAGAAATATAGTTCATAGAGAGGAAAATATGGAAAAGTAATTACCTAATTAATTACAATAAATTTGGGATTTAAAAAAGTCATTTCATATGAAAAAATAGGGGTTGGTGGACTGCTTATGAAAGACAGGAGGGTGGCGGATTGCCAACTTGGTTGATCATATGACTGGTGGGCATTACATCTAACGGAGGAGTTGCCTGCAAGGCTAGTTGAGCCAGCATGATGGCAGCAGGCACGCAGGTGCTACAGATTACCAAGGTGGCACTGGATGAGGATTTTCATAATATTTGCAGGCTACTCAAGCCTACTTTCCGTCATGGAAAACTACCAAGTGCATGCATATCTGCCTAATTCAATTGACATTTGGTTATGAGAACTGCTGAGTGCATCACTAAGAAGTAGTTGGGATAAATAATTTTTGGTAACGATCTAAATGGTTAGAAAAAAAATACATTAGAGTTATTTAAGAAATGATTTGATTAGAATAAGTATGTCTTTGTTGATACAAATTGTGTTAACCATTGTTAATAAGAATGTCTTTGCTGATTTACATTGCTTTTTCAAATTGTAAAACTATTAATTATTACAGACATGGACAAAAATTGCAGGAAAAATATTCCAGTAGACCTCTGAAGGAGAGTTGCATGCGTTTTGCTGCAAGCATTGGGATCTGTATCAGTTATTTTTTTTATATGCTTAAGGAAGCCACTCTATTTGTGGTATATTCTTGTTTGCCATGACCTTTTATAACTATAGTCTTACTGGTCTATAGGGCATTATCTGAAATTAAGTGGAGACCAGGATTTGGTGTTTCCCATGAAACTTACCTTATTGGGTGTTCTCTCTTTGAAAGAATTAAATTCTAGATGGCATGGCATAAAAATTAATGTTAAACTTCGATGTTGAATTTGAAATTTAGGAAATACATAGACATTGATTTCAGTTATAAAATTTGGAATCTCTATTCACTCCAGAACAGAACCAATGGAAAGATGTGCAATCTCATAAACTTGACTTAGAAGACACTTATTCTATTACGATACAACTCACAAGCTAAATTCATTACAATTACCGTTTGAATGCGAAGTGTAGGACCAAATATCCGGAAACAAAGTTCAAGCCAAGTCAGCCTAGTTCAAGCTAATATAATGCGGAATACGGAGTTTCACCTTAAAAGGAACTTGCCCTTCTACAAATGAACTTGCCTCAAATAGGTGACTGCGATCTAAGAATTCATTCATTCAAGGGAAAATACAGAATGAAGGATGATCACAATGACAAGTGGTCGCTGCCACCTTCCATTTGCCTATCGCCGCTATGACTCCATTGTGAGTCTCAACCACCGAGCTCATCGAGGTTATGCAGAACAAATACTTCTTCATGAGGTTGGCACCCATGAGAGTAGGAGGGCATCTCTGTGATCAACCGAAGTGCGATCAACCGAAGTGCTGCGCCAATAATTGCTATCACGGCCATGACATAGAGGAGTGTTGACATCTCCGGAGCTTGTTTGAGGATTGATAAAAGTAGATAAACTTAAAGAGTTTGTTCTTGATGGTGCAGGAAGAAGGCCAGGGAATGTGATGAAGGAAACTAGCAATGAGACCGTTCCGACGTAGACAATTCATAGTGCTGGGGTAATTCCAACAATTCATAGAGGAGCCGGAGAAGATGCTTCTCATCGAGCTAGTTTTAAATTAGTTTGATTGGTGGAGGTGAACTCAACGAGTATCTTGAAGGTGCCTACTCTTGAAGTGCCTCCTATTATTTTCATTGAAGCTGATTGGCGAGTGAGTTGGGTGGATCCGTTCATTAAGTATTTGAAGTTGGCTAAAATCTTGGAGAATGTGAAGGATCCAAGATGAGCGAAAATCAAAGCGGCTCAATATCTTCTCATTGACGGTGAGTTGTTTAGAAAGTTGGCGACTTCTACCCACTTTAGGTGTGAAATAATATGAAGTTACTAGTATTTTGAAAAGTTCATTTTGCGAGTGTGATAGTCACTTTGCAGAAAGAACTTTGGAGAATAGAATCTTGCGGTAGGGGTATTTTTGTCCAACACTTAGAAAAGATGTAGAGGAATTTTCTAAAACTTTAAAGAACTCCTTGACGAATGGAGAGCTGACAATGAAGTAGGGCTAAAGACAGTATTGGACCTTCTTGAAGTACTTAAAATTCAGTCATCTATCAAGCAGGAAGAAGTGAAGAGAAGATTCTCAAAGTACTACAATTCGCATGTTCACAAAAAGTCCTTTCATGCTGGAAATCTTGTATTAAGAAAAGTAGATGGTGTAGCTCAGTAGTAAGTACTTTGCAATGTGGAGTCTACGTGGGAAGAATCCTATATCATCAAAGAAGTAGTCAATGCAGAGCTTACCAACTACAAACATAGGCAGGTAAAGAAATTCCAAGAAAATGGAGTGGCAATCACTTGAAGACTTTCCATCCCTAAGAGATAAAACATATTTGTCTTTCTCTTTCGTATATTTTTTTTATCAAAGAATGAATGAATTTTCAAGCTAAAAAAAAATGATGTTGCCAGAGTACATAGGGAACTCGTCGAATAGACGAGAGACTTAGAGAACTCGCCAATTTTATAAAATCATTGTATAAAAAATAGTTTTTTTGATCTAATTCAACAATTGAAGTCGGTCAACTTCAAAAAATGACTTCGATCAACATTAAAAAAAAATTTCTAAAAAAGAAGTCAAATTAACAAGGAAATATAGAATAACTTGAGTATAAGGTCAGAGTGACCTTACTCGATGTTAAACTTAAATGTTGCTAGACTACTCTTTGTAGGAGAGCAAAAAATCTCCTAGGAGGATAGACAGTTAGCATTTAGCGTAGTTATCAATCCAAAATAATTTTATTCATTATTAAGGAAGAAGAACATCCGATGTTTTAAGCAATTAAATTCTTGCACATTAGAAGAGAAAATATCTTGGAAAATTTTATCTTTAAAAAAAAAATTCTTGAAGATTTAATTACACATTTAAAATTTTTTTTTAGGAGCTTATTATCAAACTCAACATATCATTGAACTTGTTGTATGGGTGTATTCGTTATATTATTGTATTCATCACATCATTGAATTCAACATAGTAATGAATTCATCATAGATCTAGGCATTATTCATGCATGATAGTTTCTTTTTATTATATATCCCTTGGAACATAGGTCAAGCTCTAGAACTCAACTTCCCCATTGGTGTCAAGATCTATATTTAGTAGCGTGCAAGTACATTCTAGCAGATGAGTTTTACTGATAACCCTTGCGAAGACTAAGCTCTGATGTAAGGTGAGACCCATTAAGTCAACGACTTAACCATGGGATATATATTGAAAAAAATATATAAAATGAGTAAAACTTGAAATTTATAAGAATATATTGTATCCCGTTTGATAATGACAAAGATATGACTCGAATATCTCCTAGTTATTTTGGTATTCATCCTTTTAAGAAAGGACACTAATTGAATTTTTGCCACTCAGGGATATATTTGGTAGTCATTATTCAACATTCGACAAATGCCAATCCTAATATATTAGGTATTAGGTAATTGTCCACCCTCAAATTTTTTTGTATTAAAATATCTATTTTAATAAAATTATTTATCCTAAATAAAAGTTTTTACCCAATAATTTTTTTCTTTGGTATTTTTTATCTTAAATTAAAAGGACAATTTAATTAGCAAGTTATTAAATAATGTATTTTAATCTTATTAAATTTCTATAAATATATAATCTTGTTTGCAATTTTGACCCACCTAAAATATTTGAAATGGGCCTGTGAAACCTCATGTAGTCTATATTACAAACTTAGCAATAAGAGAACTCAAAAAGATAGAATTGCTCTAGGTTGTTTATAAACAAAAGTATTTTTAATTTCCATACAATGTGGGACTAAATGAGAAGAGTTTGTAGTTTTTATTAAGTAGGATGGAGGGGAAATGGTGTTGTGAATCTCACTATTAAGCTTTTGTGATTTTTATAGTCTCACTCCAACTTATATTATTGACATTAGTATTATACTAGAAGATAAATGATAAAATTTTTCTCTTATAAATTAGATGGTATTATGTTACCAGGTAATTTTTTTTAAATTATTATTATTATTATTATTTAATTGATGCTCGATATTCAAAGTTTTGCTCAAACTCACTATTGCAATGATACTCCATATTTTGTATTCAGTCAGTTTAGTATTGAAGTGATACTCGATATTTGACATTCATTCTCATGAGAAAGTATTCTTTCATGTTATATTTGGTTTCCAAAAATATATAAGAATTTGGCTCAAACAGAGATTAAATTCATACAAGTAAAATTTTTTATTACTTCATAATTTTTTTTTACAAGTATAAGAATATCCAAAATAATAAAAATCTTTTTTAATTTTCAAAAATTTTCCTTCTATCATAGTTCCCATCGATTTTTGCAGGTGGGATAGTGGACATTTGCGGAGCAGATTCTTCAACGACCTCAACAGGTGAAAAAGAATGTTGGTTAGCCAATGATTTCGATGAAATGTGAGTTCTTGGATCTCGCCCTTCAACTTCATCTTTTATATCTTCACTCCTCAGAAGAACTTCCTTCTGTTTTTATGTTTTCCTAGCAAACTCGCTATTATATCATCTTTTGAGATGTTAATATTATCATTCCAAATTTCCATTCTTTACATGAAAGAAAACTTGCAGAGGTTAAAGAGAAATAAGTTGATGAAGGAGAAGCATTTGAATGAAGAGAATTGATCTCCCATTTGTAAGCTAAAGTATCTGCTAACATGGACAAAAGGATAATATCAAAAATCAAACTCAAATTGATTAACAAATATTCAACATTAAAATAAACATTTATGAGGGTTTTATGAATAAGTAATAAAGAATATTTTTATATTCTCTCTCTCTCTCTCTCTCTCTTTCTAAGTGAACTTATAAAGATATAAAATAATCAGAGAATTAAATATACAATCAAATATTTGGAAAATTGTGTTCAAGCCAAGTTGGTCCGGTTCAAGCTAATATAACTTGAACTATTCAATCTTAGCTCAAAAAGAACTCGCAAGTCTACAAATGAGCTTGCCTCAAACAAACAATCATGATTTAAGAACTTATATGAATTTTGAAATTGGCCCTAGGGACTATTGAAGGGGGTGACTTCCATCACATGAAAAGCTATTGATTGGCTATTCGGCTATTTGTTCAACAAGATATGCCAAGCCATTGAATTCTTAATAGCATGGCGGATGACCTCATCAAGTTGAAGATTCTATTTAAGCTACACAGTTTTTATATTTTTTTTCTTATTTTTTATATAATCATCTATCTGGTCAATTCTATAACTCTCAAATCCTAACATCACAAAATTATCAAGAGGGGGTTAAGGAGTGAGCTCAGTTCACTTATTTTATTGTTCTTAAGTCTTTTTATAGAAATTTTAGAATTCTCACTCTAGATTTATTCTCTCTTTTTGTTTCTTCTCTCCTTTTGCTTAGTATTTTCAATATAGTCAGGTGTGATTCACATACAATTTTGAATTCAACACGAAAGAATTCTGAAAAACAATTGAGATGTGCGAACATTGCTTCATGTCATCCACAGAATGATTAAATTTGCGCGATAGTCCACACTTGCACATCCCAAAATGACCTTGGTGGATGCACTCTGTTTGACTCTAGATGATACAACGGAGTCAATCAAAAGAAATTTTAAAGCCAAAAAATAATATATATAAAAAATTGTAATGGTTGCCATTAGATTATTAATATTATTTAGGTTTGTAATTTTGTAGTAAATTTTGAGAACTTGTGCAATTTTTATGACACATTGTGCATTATATAAAGAAGTCTATAAGCTTGAAGGTTGTATTCATAGATATGAGATAAATGCTATGTTAAAACACAAAAATCAAATCTGATTGAGTGAAGATTACTTGCAGGTCTTAGGGTCAGTCCGACTGGGCTAAAAGCAAGGTTTTAAAACTCGGTTTGAGCTGTGGTTTCAACTTCAGTCCTATCATAAAATTTTCAGTTTTTGGTAGTTTAGGGTTTAGGGATGGGCTTTGTAGCACCTTTGGAGTCACATTCACTACGACCACCACTTATCAAACCCTACAAACACCAAATCACTTATTGCATGTTATGGCAGTTCAATCTCTCTTAGATCCGGTTACTCCTTGCAGTGGAAGATATGCAATGAAAACATGAAATTCTTCGTGATGTTTTTAAATAATCTTTTGAACCATTTTTTTGATTGGTTAGATTTTGTTGAGATTCACAATTAATATTTGTGTAATATTTTATAGACGAGCATTGTAATTGTTTGAACCCTATAAGCATACATCATCTTTCCTTGGCCCAAAAAGTAGCAGAGAAAAATAATTTTCTTGAGAATTTACTGTTAAGTTGGGAGTCCACATTGACATTTTTCAATTAATTAAAAGGGAAACAAGCTCCATTATCCAAAACTTGATGATTTAGAAAACTTAGATATGCATATAATTAAGTAATCCTTGTGCCCACAAATTTCTTCACACTCAACTAACAAAGATACTAAACAGCATAAATAAAGTGATTTCCTCCCTATTAAGCTATTAATAATTTTCCACTTCATGCTTTTAAAGCCAACCTAACCAACCAAAAGCGCACTTAGCATTACGTTTTAAAACAATGATGGAATCGAACAGAAATATCCTCAAAACTTATCAACAAAAGCAAAGAAGCTCCATGAAAGTGAAACCCACTAAGAAGACATGCCAAGCATAACTAAGCTCATTATTATGCTTCCATTACTCCTAATATGTGAGCCAATGGTAAGTCTCATGATAGATATAGCATAACACCAATTCTCAGGGCCTATGGATTACGTTTGTCTTACATCACAATGCAAATATGATGAAACACTGCAAGAGCATGAAGGAATCTCGTAGTGCGGTAAAGGTGTTATGCTATAACTAACATTTCAAAGGAAAATTGTATTTTAGTACTGAGACATTTTGTCGAGACTTTAGAACTATTGCATAAGTAATAGAATAAATAAAAACAGATTATGTTAGATTTTTTTATTTTATTTTTGAGACATTTAGGTCAATTAAGACAAACTCACTCACACAACACATACGCAAGATGCAAATCAAAGACCTTTTGGTTGATAGCCAAAACTTCAAACCAACAAACCAAGATGAACTGTGTATTATAATATTTTAGATATATATAAAAATTTATATTACACTCATTCCAATCCAATGTAAATCTAGTGATTATCAGGTCTAGCTATCATGACCAAAAATTATGTAAGGATACTTGAGCAAATTTTTTTTTCTTCGAATGAACTGTTGCAAACGGCTTAAGGCATCGATTTGAAAATCACCTGAAAAAGATATTTTATAGCAATTCATTTTGGTGGTTTAAATCTCTGCAAATCCTATAAGTTAATTTTTGTTTAAACCCCTTAGAAAGCTGAGAAAATAGAATCCTAATTGCGATTTGGTATAGTAATTTCGGCCACATACTAAAGTTCTTAACAAAGCAAGCATGAATAAAATTCTGGTTTGTATGTGTTGGCATAATATCCCCTTCACAACCACAAAATAAGTTCTTAAGCTTCTTTCCAAGTGACACAAATGGAAATATTCTGGCCGACATAAAAGATAGATGTGATGGAATGTTTAATGAATTCATGTACAAAGTTGGTATAGTAATTCTGACACCTTGTGATGGAATCTCCATTAGAGTTATAGGTTATGAGATCCTTAATAAGTAAGCCCCCTACAGGCTCGCCAGTCATCGGAAGGCAGGAGCTAGCATTTGTCTGCTCACAGTAAGCTCCAGGCCATTGCATGCAAGTTGAGTGAGAAGCTCATAACCTAAAAGCCTCCATATTAATAGGAACCGCCGAGGGAGAAGCTCATATTTTTGTAATTGATGGTTTTGATGAATAAAACACATTAATTTTTTAGGTGATCTTTATCATATTTGCAAAATGAATTCTCATGCCCAAATAAGCAACAATGCTTACAAAATTTAAGAATACTTTCAATCACCATTCATTGATAATAGCCACAACCATTTGATTCATTCCATACTGAGTAAGGGAATTGTTGAGTCACATCTAACTCCACCAAAACTCTTGTAATAGAAGGTCTACTAAGCATTGCAGCAATAATATCTGTATATAAAGGTTTACCAAATAATGAAGCTAATGTGAACAAAATACTTTTATCAAATAGATGAGCCCTAAGGTGAGGAAAGACAATCCCAAGAGGGCCAAATGGACATTCTGAGAAGAGATCAAAATCAGTTGACCATTTGCTCAGCTGCATAAAAATTTCTCTATTTTTAAAATCTTGGACCAATCAACATATATTGATTTTTTTTTTATATGATGATGATTTTGTAAAATATAAGAGGAAGTGTAAAACTAAGAAGAAAGTATGGCTAGTTATGATTTTATATTGACCTAGCATTTGGTTAATAATTTTTTGCCCTTAAGCAGATGAGGATAAGTAGAGTGTTCCTTAGGATATTTAGTTAAATAACTTGTGTGAAGGGATGTGGATCTATTAGAGGAGTTTTAGTGCATTAAGGATGGCCATACCTTGAGTCAATTGTGCTTTATTTTCTTTGTTAGTATTTGGTTTTAAGTTAAGCCTTTTTGTACTAAAATCACATATTTTATTAAATAAAATATTATTTTGAAAAAAAATGCTTGTGGATATATTTATTAACCGACATATATATACTTGTATATCCTATATTAGGGGTGTCAATATTTGATACGACACGAAAACCCGACTCGAATCCGACCCGAAAATTTCGGGTTTGACCCGACCCAATTTCAAAACGGGTCGGGTTCGGGCTCTCAAAATTGACCCGTTTGAAAAATGGGTCGGGTTCGGGTTGACCCGACGGGTTGCCGGGTCAACCCGAAAACCCTTTTAAAATGAGCTGCCCGCGCTGCCCTAGCTGCCAGCGTACCTGCCCCGGCTGCCCGCGCCCTGCCCAGCTGCCCGAGCCCTGCCCGCGAGCCCGCCGAAGCTGCCCGCTCCTGCCCGGCCGCCTGCGTGCGCCCCGGCTGAAGCTGCCTGAGCGCCCGCGTTGCTGCCGGCTCCCTGCCCGGCCGCCCGCGTTGCTGCCCGCTCAAGGACGAGGTTGTTCGCTCGCGTTCGTCCGCCGCCCGCCGCTCTGCTGCCCGCCGCTCAGCCCATTCCGGGTCGGGTCAGGTCAACCCGGCAACCCGACGGGTTGGGTCCGGGTCCGAATTTCCGACCCGTTTACATACCCAGATCGAGTTAGGGTTGACCCGTTTGAACCCCGGGTCAGTTCGTGTTCGACCCGAACCCAACCCGAAATCCGATTTTGACACCCCTATGCTATATATATTGGATCAATTTTAAGCAAAATCAAAATAATTTTAAGTGAGCCATTTTTTAGTTGGAATAAATCAATTACAATTTTGAGCCAATTAAATATGATTATTGTTGAGAGATTTTCAAAATTTGGACTAAATTATCATGGCCACGTTTAACAAATGAAATGAAAAATAATGGAAAAGGAAGAAGGAAGACAAATAAATAATGTTGTGGAGAAAAAAAAATAATACAATAAAAAGGTAAAGAGTTTTTCATTAAAATTTTTATATGATTAAACAAATAATGAAAAGATGAACTTGACAGTGAAACAAAATAAATTTGAACCCAAGTCATTCAAAGTATAATCAATACCATAGATCAGAAAAAAATATTGACTACATGTAATAATTTAGGATATGTCTAAGGTATCCCTTATCATTGAAAAACAAACATTGTGTAGTTAGTTAATGTATGAGCACATGAGTATCATAATTTGAGGGCGTAGGACTGTCAACTACATGAAAAATCATTACTAATTAGACATATCTCAACTTAGTTTTTACGTAGCTACATTTTTTTAAGATTATATAATTTCATTTATAAGAGAATTTTACAAAAGAACTGATATATATATATATATATATATATATATATATATATATATATCAATGGTTTTTACAAAGAGAAACTTCGATTTGAGCCGCTTCAAGTTCTTTTTAGCAGTTAAGCCAGTTGGTAAAGTTGTCCGAATTGAGATATGTCATATTATGCCTATATCAATTTTAAAAATGTTGAAGTTTTTTCAAATTTCTCAATTAAATTTCTATTTCTGTTACAAAATAATGTGGATAACTTTGCATTGGTAAAACTTTCACCTCATAACTTTTTATATATTATAGAGATCGAGATTCTGAACTTTTTAAGTATATTCTGAAAATTTTATGTCAATTATTTTGGAATTTGTGCTATTTTAATTGAACAGAAAATAATCTGGACTTTAAAAAATTATGTTGTAGTATGATTAAAGTCTTGAAATGATGTTTTACACAATCATTAATAATTTGATTGTATTTTAAAATTATACATTTTTACTCAATATGTATTTTATTACAAGCATATTGTTAATACAAGAATTAGGAATTGAAATGAATATGTGATTGGGTAATATCCGGTCGCTATTGCTTTTATTGTAATGTGTGTAAAAGATATTTAAAGATTGGTTGATCCGTTTGTCAAAAATTGATTGATCTGTACAGGATGGTGGGTCGACGAGCTTTCCTTTAAATACTGTGATTGAGTGTTATCTTTTTAGTAATTCACATGGTACACACTATTAAAAAATCAGGCTTTCGCAGCACTTTTTAAGACCTACTGCAGCGGTTTAAACACCTACTAATTTATTTGCAGTGGTTTAGTAACCGTTGCATATCCGCTGTATTTGCTTTCGCTGCAAAAGCTTTAGCAGCAATTTTATAAGTGATGCTGTAGGAAGGTTTTAGCAGCGCTTTTGAGCTGGTGTTAAAACCATTGCTAAAGGGTAGAATAAATTAAAAAAAATATATAATGCCAACAAATCAAATTTTGTGATCAAATTATAAATATTAATAAAATTCTATACAAATATAAATTGAGTGATTATTAACATATAAATCTACAAGTACTTTAATACTTGCTCTTTTAGATTATTGAACATCATAATGAGGAAAAGTGTAGATGCATCATAGGATATCCATCCGTCCTAGCAGGATAATCTTTAGACATGAAAACAATGGTTAGCAAGAATCCATCCTAGTACATTCTATTTACATGAAGAAGCCATTTGGTTAAAAGACACTAGGAAAAATTCTGCAGTCTTTCAATAGAAACATAGGCTTTGCAAGAATTAATTTTCTAGTTTGGTTTCACCATTACGGTATTGGGAAAATGTTTGTGATGGATATTTTGCAACAACAACATATAATAGTGTGGAGTTAATGCTGGATATAATAACTCTTAACTTTAAGCCTGCAGAATTATCTTCAGCTACAAATATTATTGTGCAGTTAATTTACGCCTTCTCATTGTGAAAATCCAGAAGCTAGAAACAAGGACAGTAACTAAAAATTGCAGCATGGCAGTCAAATACTAGTATAATAACTCTTAACTTTTGGCAGTCAAATACTGCTTGGATCTTACTATTTGACCACCCAATACCAAGCATCTTCTAAGAGATAAATCATTGATATGCACAGTTTATCACAGATTTTTCAGTTCTCACTACGTGAAACTTCTAACAAGAGTAGTATGCATACACCCACATGGACAACATACAATTTCAAGTTATGGCATCCATTGTGTACATCAAGGAAAAGTTATGTTAATCAGATATGACATCAAACTAAAATGAATTATTGAAGCCATCTTTAAACAATTTTGACATCAGATTATCACATTTACTTGTATACTCCCAAAACTAGTAAAAATCAATCCATCTGAATGGATATCTGCTAAATTTATGCTATTTATTGTACATAAAAAAGTTGCATGATATAATATAAAAGGGTTTTCCTTTTTATTGGAACCGTATGTGAATGGATTGTAGAACATTTTGGATTTTTCTTCAAAGAACATAATAGGAACGTGGAACGGAGCTAACAAAAATTGCTCAAACTTTTCACCAGATGTTCCCTTCTCTCTAGAAACCATCCAGTAAACCGCACGTTGTTGATATGCTCTCTGTAATCAGCAAAAATAATAAACAATAACTTAAGAAACTCAAGAAAATCATTTAAACTTGAGACAATAAAAAAGAATGAAGTCAAAATAATGAATTTTCAACAACGCCAAGCATATAAGAATTTCATTTACAATCCCATAAATCAAATTGATTCAAACAAACAAAATATGGGATTACTTAGCAATTAATGTACATAAAGTTTGTTCAAATTAGACGTCATAACAATCAAGTTGCATAAAATTTGAAGCAAGAAAGATTGCAAAATGCCTATTAATGGGCTAGTTGATAATGTTCAAATAATAGCTATTGCTACTTACTTTGAGGGCTTAATAGCTTCATAAAAGCTAGCACCCAACCAAATGTACTTCAATAGAATACTATCAGTTGATATTTTCCTAAACCCTAATCAGCTAATAGCACAGGAAAATTACCTAATGTAAGGGAACTTTCTTATACACCAAATAAGCAGAACCGAAGAGAAAAATTACCTTCTACACAACTATATCTTCCACCAGTAAATTAGTTAATCCATAAAAAAAACTCACATTGTCAAGTGATACTTTTGCAACATCAAAATGCTCATCAAATGCCGAAGTGCATGACTCAATCTCAATAAAGAATGGCTTCCTAAAATTATCATTCTCTCCACCAGTCGTACAGAGACCATCAACCACTAAACTCTGTTCAGCAACACCACTACTCTGAGGATCATCAACTTTTGATACAAGGGAACCAAAACGAATTGGCTGATTTTTCTTTCTACCCATTGCATCGAGAAGGAAGTCAAAAGCCCAATTATTATGCTTGGAAACCTCCAATTCAGTAGAACAAAATCTGCACAAGCACATAAACCCTCAAAAAAAGTCAAGCAAGGTTCCAACTAAAACAATTCAAAATAAACTGAATCATGAAAAATGCAAAACAGAGTGACGAAGTGAAAAACAAACAGTTCACAAGAACATAAAAGGTTTTTAGGCGTACAACACAGTAGAACTCCAATGCAAACTGAGCAAACAGTTCTCCGCCTATTTCTCATTCTCAAAAATCTGAGAACAGCCCATCACCCTAGCCATTTCAATCTCACCGCCGGCGACCGGCTAACTCGCCGGACCCTCAAGCCTGCTTCCTCCGTTGCGCTGGAGGCTTTCTTCCAGAACTTTTTGTGGGGAGCAGCGTCGAGATGGGTGGCTTCGGCATCATGGCTGGCTGATTTGGCGTGATGATCGTCGAATGGAGATCGAAGACGAAGTCACGGTTCGACGTGGATGATCACGGAATAGAGATCTACAAAGATGAATTTGCACGGTTAAGAAGGAGAATGAGTCGGCTAGGGCATGAATTTAGCGGGGGTTTGCGAACCGCTGTTATACAATATTGTGATAACTTCAATATTTTTATCACGAATTTAGCAGCGGTGAAAACCGCCGTCTATATCTATCTATAGTGGTGGTTTTAAAATTGCTGCTATAATCTGCTGCGAAAACATTAACCTTTTGGTAGTGACAACAATACAACGATTGAGAGTTATAAGGAGTTATTAATGTGCTGATGGACAAAAAGTAACTACTCTGTTTACTAAGCAAATGGTTACTGATTATTGATTATAAACTACTGAAAAATACTACGATAGTCAGGACTTTTTACTTGTTTAGTGTGACTACTGAAATGCATGCTTTAAATTTATTGTTACTGTAGAAATTACTGTTATATCATTAATTTACTATTACTACCACTAGATTTACAACATTGATACTGTTACTGTTATTAATTCACTATACTGATTACTAATACTAAGCATATGACATACTGAGCACGTGATATACTGAGCATGTGATTAAGATACCGATATGATATTAATAGAATAATTGGATAATATGTATACATCGTTATGAGATTTTACTACATTGATCTAAGTTTGATAGTTCTTTACTGATGTTTTAGTTTTATTGTTTTATGTGATTGTTTTACTAATTGATAGTATGGATACGATGACTGTTTTATTGATCTGACACCCTACTACTTTACTGGCTTTCATACCGTACGGTTTTACTATTTATATATTATATTGCTACGGTATGTGAGTTTTACTATTTTTGTACTAATTCCTGATTATACGACTGATACTGTTATGAATTGACTAATAACATGCATATTATTTTTTTACCGTGCTTTGAATTCAGTGATAGAATTTTACTGACCTGTTGGGCTGTTTAGCTCATTATATGTGGTTTAAATGATTTCAGGTAAGAAAAGATGATCAGGTGTGTGAGATTGGTCAGATCAGGATTCTTCAGGTTTATTATTAGTTTATTTCCTTAGGTCTTTTAGCTATTCTTTTGTATTTAGGACTGTTGATGATAGATTGTAATTATATGATTCCTCAATATTGTATATAATTTTTGGGTCAATGAATATATATGCATATGGATGTTTCGATCAATAGAATTTATTTCTGCTGATGTATGTTTTTATTACTAATAAATAAAGTTAGATAGCTCTAATTTTTATCTAATAAAAGATAAAGAAATAATTCTTACAAATTAAATTATTGGGCATGATATTGGATCTTCTTTTCAAAATTGGCAATGAAGATGGCACGAGGAAAGGTCTGGAAGATGACACGAGGATAGGTCTGGTCAAGAATGACCAAGGTTTAAAATTTCGCTAGTTTAATGTTCACTTTATATAGCTACACTTAGTAACTATTTTGAAATATAATATAAAAGATAATATAGATTAAAAAAAGTTAAGAAAACAAAAAAATGAATACAATGAGAGAAAAATATTGCAAGCATAAATGATATTGAATTATATTTATCTTGCTAATAATACATTCATATTTATAGTTAAAGCTTTTGAGGAAAGCTATTCTATTTTAAAGTTAACTCTACTAGTAAAATATTAATTAGGGTAAATATCATATATCTATATTACATTTAGGTCATATTTCAAAAACAATTCTGGTCAGAGATACTTTGATCATGCTTTGTATAAGTCCTTACATCATAAATACCCTTATATATATATATTTTTCTCTTTTATTTATGACATAGAAACAACCCCTTCTATTTCTGCTCTTCTCATTATAACAAAATACAATGATATCCAACGATATCTATCTCACGACCTTCAATGAAAGCTCATCTTCCTTCTCTCTCATAGCCTCCACCTCTTAACCTATTTTTGTCCAATGCTTGTGGAGTGTCTGATATGTTCGACATCAACCATAATATAGAGCCATTGACAATGCTCTTAAGTACAACCTTGAATCCCTTCCATTACATTGTAAGGGCATATAATAACTAATCTCCTTTTGACATCATTTAACAAGTTTAATTTGCAATATTTCATAGGTCAATGATACCAAAAATTATACTCACCCCTATGTACAATACTTTTAAAGCAAATAACATGCAAGGAATAAAAAAATTAAGAACAATATTTTATATTAATGTTCTCTTCAATTTGTGTAGAGCAATCAAACAATCGTATTTTATTAATGTTTTCTTCAATTTGTGTATGAGGAATATTATGTAGAAGAAACATAAAGATAATCAAATGTTATGTCGCATTTTTTACACACTAAAATCTTGGACTAAGCCATCAAGTTTTATACTCCAATGGATTTCTCTTTTGTAGCTAATTAATAATTAGTGTTCTTTTAAAATATATCTATGATGTTTCTTTCTTTTTTAAAACTATTGAGATATATGTTTTTGATAGAATTTGTATTGTAATCATTTTTCAAGAGTACATATGCCTTCAACATATCATTGCCCATCCATAAAGTTCCCATGGATTGTTTCCATCGCCTTTTTTTTATTATTTTTTGGGAACGGGAGTATTTGTTCGTTGTCATCTCAGCTTGTGAGGTGCTTGGCGGCGTAACTAATCTCCCGGCTGACCTAGAAGAGGCACCCACTCCTGTATAACCTCCTGGCCCGCACTTATTGGTACCCCACTTAAGAGGCGCTGCCACTTGAGGGGAATCGAATACGGGTTGAGGGGTTCCTAACCGTACTCGCCCACCAACCTAAGCATCGGTCAGTCTTTTTTTTTCTTTTTCTTTTTTTGTGTGATGGAGCAATAGATAATGGCCGAGACTGATGAAAAGCTACCCTTGCGGCTCTTTATTATAGTCTTTCTCTCCATCACAATTGACTATTATACAATTATAGAATATTTCCCCTTATAAACAAATGTTGGTATGCAAGGAGAATTCTTACGAGTTTTTTCTTATGGGAAAAGTTGTTTGTTTTACTTTTTAGTTTTGTTAAAGTGAGCTTAATAATGAACATTTTGTCTACTCATAGTTTAATATATTACATCTATCTTATGAGTAATTTATGAGTAATTCAATTAAAAATAAAAAAATTTATGACAAATTCTCTGAAGGAATTTCTTATAAAATTTTTGTCAGCCATATGACATCTAAATGAACAGTGAAGCGGCTGCTTAATTCAACTATAAAAGCATAAGATGTAGATGCAATTGCAATATAGCTTAGTAGTACGGAAGGTTAAGAATTTGTTTGGGATATGTGCACATTTTTGTGAAGTTATTATAAGGAAATTAATTTAACTATTGGCTGTAAAAAAAAATTCTTCCACCACAAAAATTTCTATAAAATAATAACAACACAGCAAGAAAATAATAGCCAAATAAATTTATCACTGAGAAAACTATCACAATAGATAATAAGTTTCTAATGTACTATTAATGATCTCAACTTATTAATTAAGCATTTCAATAATTGAATGTTTACACATTAACATATTTAGAATCCTATTTATATTTCTCAAATTAATATATATATATATATATATATATATAAGGTTTTGAAAATCGAACTGGATCTACTGGCTCGGCCGGTTCAACCGTGAACCGGTCAGTTGTCCGATCCGATTCAGTTTAAAAATTAGATTCACAGCGAATCAGTCTGAACCGGGTTAAACCGGCGGTTCAACCAATGAACCAGTCCAGGTTGGAAAGAACCGGCCGGTTCCAAAAATATTTTTTTTATTATTTTAAATAAAGTATAAACGATATATTTTACTTTATTAAATTCTTTTAAAAATTTTAGATTTTTTATTAAATAGTGAGAATAACTACACTATAATATCTGATTGGATCCCAATTAGACCGATCTAATCATAAATCTCTCCTTCTTTCGATTCGACAAATTGTGAAAGCTATCATCAAATAAGATACTGCGGGTGCCGATATTAACTCTCGTGATTCTCTCCGCGCCTTTATATGTGCAAAGCAAGAAAACTTTGGCCGAATATTATGACTGGAGAAGATAAGATTTAATGTTGACCAAATGAAAGAAAATGTTCGTCCCACAAAATGCACGGCACTAAGCACATTTTTGCCTTTCTTTCTTTTTTTTCCTCCTAACTTTACTTCTTTCGCAACTTTATCTATTGGGGTCATCTCACTACTGCTCCTTCCTCGCCTATTGTCGGCATGTGTTTTTCAAGGACACGAAAAGTTTTGTCGTTGTGGACCCTCCTCGTTTTACAGGTACCCACTGGCTCATCGTGTCGGCCGAAACCCGTACAGAGCACGTTGACTTTATTGATCCGAACAATTATTTATTAAATAATGTGTATGCGATAGAAGATTCTCTCAAATGTTATAAAAATTAGTAGATATTTGTATCCCGTTTGAAATACGTGCACTTTAATAATACAGAGAGGAAGTCTATTTTTTATGTGATTGTGGGCTGCGGAAAACACGATGGGTCAGTGGGTACATGCAAATTGAGGACAGGTTTTCGTGTTGTTCAAAGGCACAATTTGAGTGTCAAAATAGGTTAACAGATTAAGTTCGGATCAATCTAGAAATTGATTTGGCCTAAATCAGGTCAATCCGAATGTGATCTGCTTGATAAATGGGTCAAAAAATTGGACCCAAACTATACCCACTAACAACACAAATGACCTAAATTTAACTTGATAAGTATCTGAATAAATATAAATTTTAGATTAATTGATCAAAATAAGAAGATCATATCAAAAAATAAAAAAATTAAAGGGACAAAATATTAAACATGTCATTTTCAAGTCAAAATCGAAATAACAGGTCAACCCGAACCCAACTGTCTAATAAACAATTTAGAATTTTAAACTCGAACCCGATCCCTTTATTAAATGGGTCAATCCGATTTTTCATGTCTGATTTGAGTTAGGTTGGAGGGTCGTGTCGAGTCATTTAATGAAACGGTGACATAGCTTGTGATGGATAAGCTGAGGAAGACAAAAAGGGTAATGGCAAAAAATAGAATGCTTTGCAATTTAACACAATGTCTCTTAATCATACCTCAACTTTTACTTTTTAAGTTTAGCATTTTGACCAACGAGCTTAAAATTTTCTCTTTTTTTTTTTTCTGTAAAGTGATTACCATTAATAAATTGATAATTAAAAGTATCAAAATAATCGATTCAAAATAAGAAAATAGATAGAGAGAGCTAAGACCTAGCCACATGTTATTTCTCATTTATCAACATCATACAATATGAGAGATTTAAAAGAAGATATAATACAACCAGGGTACTTCACAATGTTTTTAGCCTCTCTTACAACATCTTTTAGTATATTTTGTGAAGTGATTAAAGTTTTTCTCAAATGTAGTAAATGAAGATGTAGAAGTTTACTTGTTTTGATCATACACATATTAGTTATGTTGAGGTTCAATAGAAATAAAAAAAGTAACTATGACTATGAGAAGAGTAAACTTGAACTTTTCATTTGAACTATTAATTTGACTAGGTGATTAATGATTATGATATCTTGGGTTTACTATGGAGATTATGAAGATATGAGAACAATTTTAGTATGATGTTATTAATCGAAGAAAGATCAAGAGCGACATTAGGCAAATTAGAATCATCATCCACTGAAGGAATATTTGAGTTAACCCAAATAACTTTGCACATATATTGATGCTGACAATCTTGTTAAAGACTTTTGTGGAGGAAATGTGGATCATCATGGATATTAGGCCTTCACTCCATGACTTGGAGAAGGATTGATTTGCAATCAATAAGGGAGAGGGAAAATGAGCCTTCAGGGATAAATTGAACTTAATGCATAACAATATTTGTAATGTGGAAGTGTATTGTTGAATAGTGTAATTTGGTTTTTGATAGTGGGTGATTTGTTTGGGTAATTTTCTACAAACTTTAATATATATCAGGCCTATGAATGTGACATGAATAGACTCATCTCAAAAATTTTTTTTAAGACAAAAGTCCTTTTAAGAACTAATCCAAATGATATATGAGAAGATTAAAAAAAAATGTAAAATTAAGTATTAAAAGAGTGAGTTTATCTTGATATGAGGATGCATACAGAAGAAGTTGATTGGGTGAGACATAAGTGAGCTATATATATATTTGATAAAACCCACTAGTAGGGGTCTACGTGTTAATGAAAAGAAATGTTACAAGTCCTTAATAAATCCAAAGCCCTCTAAAAATACATCATTAAAACAAAACCTACAAACCTCTGATTCAATCTAATTACAATAATCAAGCAAAAGAAAAGACATCAAACCAAAAGCCATGACCACATAGGGAGCCACCCATGAGAGGGTAATAGGAAGAAGCCAATGTTAACCCCTCGTGAGGACAAACAAAACATCAACCTGCAAGAATTAAAACAACAAAGAAAAGACAAAAAGAATAAGCCACCAACCAGCCAATAAGACCACCAATAACAAACAGAACTAGAGACAACACAACCAAAAGCAGAAAACACAACCACCCCCAGCACAGCAACACCACAAGACTGGACCAGCCAAACAACCACACAGCCAACAACCCCATCCCACCAAAATAGAACCAGCAGGAGAAGAGAACCCACCACAAGCACAAGCAAAGAACAACCAGCAACATAGCACCAATACACCCCAAGCAAACCGAAGAGCAGCATAAGAGCAAAGAGAAAAACAACCAATATCCCAAGGAAAATAGGACCCAACAGCAAAACTAGAAAAAAGCAAGCAAAAGGAAGATTATTTCTTTTTCAATTTCGACCGTCTTCATTTATCAACTTTGTTTAAAAAAACCTTCCTCAGCAATTTGAATAACATTTAAGTCATACATTTCCTGAGAATCCACCCCATACTCATCAAATTCCTCCCCAACCTCCCAGTTAGCTGATGAATCAAAATCAGCTTACCAATCCCCTTGAGACACCTCATTATCCATTGAATTGAGAGCTAATTGTGCTAACAAGGCATCATTAGTTACAAGAGAAATGAGCACATCAATGAGAGGCACTTTGACATTCATATCCATAGGATTAACAAAATATGAAACAACAATAGTATTATGAACCGGAACAGCCACACCATTAGCAATAACCCACAACTCAATAGGCATAGCTGCCAACATGACAATTGCAAGATACTCCCCAGGTTCCATGATGACATGAGCATGGTTAACATCAACACCATTACCAGAATCAGAAATAACAGAATCAACATCAACACCAACACCAATATTAGAACAAGGGGATACGATTGGACTAGCTATAAGGTTAACCACACAAGCATTAACACCCTCTCTATTTTCATAAGCAACAACAGAAGGCAAAGCATTATTCGACGGAGCAGCTTCCTTCTCATCATAACCGACAATATCACCATTGCCAACAACACTAGGACCATTATCCATCAATACAATAATAGGAATCAAAGTAGGGGTATCTAAATTATTCACAATTTCCAAAACACTTATAGTATTCCCATCAGAGCTAACATGATTAAGAGCAGTAAAAACTAATTTCGACATGCCTAACTGAGGATTTAAAATACAACATTCCTTTTTATCATGGCCCAAAGCTTTACAGTGATCGTAGAAATAGGCAAATTTTCCATCACAACAGATTGAACATACCCCAAGCTATTCAGATTGATCCAAACATAATCGAGATAATGTTTAGTGATATCCAGCTCAATTAGAACCCATGCAACCAACGGGCGAGAGGCCACAACAGTTTCATTGTCAATGTATAGAGGCCGACCAAATAGCACACCCAAGCCATTTAAAATGCGAGGAGAAAAGAGGCAAGGATGCAAATTAGGGAAAGAGACCTGATGTAAATTAGGGGAAGAGACCCAAATAGGTATAATGGGAGATTCAACCGTTAAATTCAAGTAAGGAAACCACTTAACCAATTTCATGAAACAATTATTCAAGTAAGGAGACCACTTTTTTTTAAAAAAAATCAACGTCAGCAATTTAAAGAATGCTTAAATCAAAATTATCCCAAGACTCTAATTCTTTCTCATTCATTTCCTTCCCACCAGCAGAGGAAATGCCATCATCAAACCAGTCATCATTCAAAACCACCTCATCCCTTGATTTACAATCAAGTTGAGCTTACAAATCCTCACTCAAAATAATTGATATAAGCGCATCAACTAGAGGGGCATCAACATTCTAAGCCACATGTTCAACACCCTCAGACAACAATGAACTTAATCAGGCATGAGTAACCAAAGCCTTAGCCACCTCACCACTCTCAACATGAGTTGCAATAGTATTTTCCACATTGATCCCACCTGTAGGTGAAACCCAAACACAGTCAACAGGATTATCAGACAGCGCAAGTTCATCATCACTAACATCCATATTGGAACTAGGAGAAATAATAGGACTAGATATCAAATTGACTAAGCAGTGATTCAGCTCATTAACCTCATTAACTTCCTCATTTATACCATAGTAAGGTGCCACCGGCAAAGCAACAGACGACCGATTAGCCACTCCACTAACAAGATCAACAACCTCAGTGCGATTTTCTCCATTAGCCTCACCCTCATTCGGTTTAACGTAAATTGCAATAGGATTTTCCACATTTACATCAACAATGACAAGAGTATCTTAAGAGGGTTGGGCCTCGACATTGACTAGGAGGGGTTTAACAAAAGGATTGAAAAGAGGATGCAAAATACCGCAATTCTCTTTTGAATGGCCAAGAGAATTGCAATGCACACAATAATCAGGGAATTCTTCCATTAAGACCAACTGGATGTATCCTAATTTATCAGAACCCACCCAAATTTTGTTCGAAAATTTGTTGGATACATCCAACTCCACAAGAATTCTGGTAATAAATAGACGAGAACCAGAAAAGTATACGTAGACAGGGAGCCCAAACCAAAGAGTATACATGGAGAGAAAAGGTGAGGCTGTAAATTAGGAAATGAAATCCAAATAGGAATGATAAGAAAATCAACCTCAATATCCAAAGATGATGTCCATTTAATAAGTTTCATAAAACAATTACTCATAAAGTAGGAATGATGAGCAAAAATCATACAGTAATCCAAATCGTTGAAAGCTTGATCAAGACATTCTTACGGTTGAGGACAATGATCGAACAATCACCATTCAACTTCAGATTGAAGTAAAATTTTCTAATAGCGTCAATGGAAGGCCTTCAGCCCGAAAAATCACAAACTAACACGAATTCAAAAGGTGCAGCGAGCGCTTGGATTTCCTCCTTCGAAATTCACAAAGCCGACAGTCCTCGGTGAGAAGAAATTTTCAAGTCGGGAAAAGAGTCCGAGCTATGCGATGCACCAAACAAAGCATCTTTAAAGGATAGAGAAGAAGAAGGCACATTCAAAAACTCTGGATCACTCAGCCGGATAGACGCCATTAAACCAAAAAAACACCGTACAAAGCATATAGAATACATGACTAACAAAGGAAGAAAAGAACTTCCCTGAATAAGAGTCTGATGAAGAAGGCCACCCAAGTAGCTATGAACGGAGTCGATAGGGAAAAAATCCTAGCAAAGCAAACATTGCCTGAAAATTGGTTGTTTGAGCTATAACTTTTTTTCTTTTTTTTGTTTGAGCTATAACTTTTTTTTTTGGAAAGGGACTAGCCCAAATTTTATTCAATAAAAAGAAAAATACAACGATCTGAGCAAAGCCAAAATATAATTACAATATTGGAGAGCATAAACTCCAAAAGATAAGAGCTGAGATGACAAAACCACCAAGAATAATTGAACCCAAGAAAAACAACGAATGCTACAACCCATATAGACTCAGTAATGGCAATCCTGCAACCACCGAGTAGTGAAGGATGGACCATCCATATGGAGGTAGAAAGCCATAAAGCAACCACCCAAGGATCTGAAAAGAAATAAGCAACATCCCACAAGGCAATGAAAAACCACTGGATAGGAACCAACCACTAAGGTTGCTAGCTCAAGGCCAAAGCCAAATTTTATCTGGAAATTTTTTTGTGATGTCCAGTTCTACTAAAACCCGCACAAGAGAAGGCCTAGAACCAACAAATGTTGCAATATCGACTTTCAAGGGCCGACCAAATATAGAATCCAAAGCGTGAAGGATTCGAGGAGAGAAGAGATGGGGTCGTAGATTGGGGAAGGATACCCGAATAGGAATAATCGAAGATTCAACACCAATGTCCAGTGAGGGTGACCATTTATTGAGTTTCATGAAACAATTATTCACCAAATAGGATCTATGGCAAAATACCCTAGTGTAATCAAGACCATTAGATAACTTAATCAGAATGTGCGACTGATCAAGAATAGTAGCAGAGAAATCAGCATTCAGCTTCAAATTGAAAAAAAAATATACAAATTGCATCCAAAGAAGGTCGGCGCGAAGGAAAAAAACCAACCAAAGAAAATTGAAATGGAACCGCAAGAGCCAAAATTTCTTCCTCCGAGATCCACAAAGAAGGCAAACCACAGAATTCACATTGCCGGAGCTTAGGAAAACAAGCAGTAGAAGGAGAACCAGAAAGGGCATCAACAAAAGACCGCGATTTAAAGGAACCATTCAAAAAACCGGGGTCACTAACTTGTTTAACCGCCATTCTGGCCGCAAACGGCCAGAGGTGGAAGAGACGAGGAAGCCAAACCAGAAAGAAGAAAGAAGAGGGAAAAAAACTTCCCTGCCAGATGAAGCAGCTGAACACCCAAAAAACTCGCCGGAGAAAATGTTAGGGCAAAGCCCAAGTGGAGGACTGAAGCATCGGAGGAGCTAATGATTTTAGAAAAAACTATGACGTAACTCGACTACTACTTTTCATTTAATTTGAGCTATAACTTAGATTATATGTTTCGTTATTTTTAGGGTTTTAAGTCATAATTTGATATATATGCTCTATTTTATCTTGCTCTTGTATTAAGTTTATAAATATATAACTAATTCTTTAACCTATTTATAATTAATAAATTTCTATCTTTAAGAAAAATAGTGACGTATCATTTTGATATAATTGATAAAAATTGAATCGGACAATTAGAATGTCTAATGCATAAATAAAGCCTTATGATAGATATTTGGGAAATTATTATGTGATATATGGTAATATTTAATTTTATATTTATTGTAATGATGTTATCATAAAATAAGTATATAATAATACAAAATGAAATATTTATATGATAAGAAATTATATTTAATAGTATCTTAATAATTTAAAAATAAAATTATATCATGATATAATGATGTATATTACATCAGGATTAAAATCTTAAATAATAAAATAGATAAACAAATAATCAAAACAGAAAATGATTAAATTTTTTTAGAATATAAAAAAATATATTTAATTTAAATATCTCTTACTTTTAATCATTAATCTTTTATATTTAGTATTTTATCATTTTATCTTCTAATTATAACTAAAAAAAAGCTCAATGATACCCTAAAAGTTTTTTCCAAATAGTTTTTTGAAGAGACAGATGTCATCGCTCGGAGAAATTATTCTGTGCAGTCACCAGATCGGACGGTCCAGAGGAAAATTAGGATGCGCCACATCATCCGATGCACAGTGGTACACAACACTAGTACATAGCAAAAAAATGACGTGAAGCATCCTAATTCATCTTTGAATGCCATTAGGTGACTGTACAGAATAATTTCTCCATCGCTTGAGAAGGAGGGAAATTTTGCATGACGAATGCACCTAATTAATTGCAGCTTTAGAAATTTGATGGTGAGGGTGAGGCTAATATGAAAACATTTTTTTTATTTTGTGAGTAAGATAAATTCATATAAAAATTATTATTTATAGTAGCATGTATTATTTTATATTGAATAGTATAAAACATTTACAAAAATATATAGTACTATGCATTTGTGAAAATATTTCTTTAATTGGTAATAAGACAAATTCATATAAATTTATTATTTATAGCACTATACTCATTATATGGAAAAAAATATATTTTTTATTTGTGAATAAGGCCAATTCATATAAGAGTATATAAATATTTGGTAAGATCAAATAAAGTTTGTTGTGTACAATAAGAATTTTCTATCTAATTAATGTATAATTATATACTGCTAGAGAGAGTTATAAAATGGCTTTATGATCTCAGAATACTATTCATTCTATTATATATTTGTTGAAATAATTACATATGTAGCATATATATCATTTATATTTTTAAAACTAACACAACTTTTTAATTTGCAATATCTTTTGTTAAGTAATTAGAAGCTGAATTGCATTTGGATGACAGTTTATTTTACATATTTAAAGTTATTTATATAATATGAAGTATTTAAATCTTAGATACATAAAAGACGACAGAAGCCTTTTGATATGATTAAAAACTTATATACCTTTCCTTTGATTCAATCAATTTGGTTTGGAAAGCTAAGTTGCTGTTTTACAAGAAAACTAAGACTTTGTTTGGTACATCTTTTCGGGTGTTTTCTTAAACAACTTTTCAGTATAAAAGTTTTTTGAAGTAGAAAATTTGGTACTAGAAAGTCGTTTTATAAAACAATAAGAAAGCTGTCCCAAATGAAGCGTAAGCCTCAACATAGGGATTATGAACTAAGACAATTTTTTTTATATAGATTAAATCCATCCAATAAGAAAATTTGACCCAAAATTTGGTGGAAGATTAGAGCGTCATCATAGAGATTGTAAATCATGAGTAGCTCTTTAAATCTAATACTTCTAATGAAGATAATTAGAATTAACCTCATTTTTAGAGAATGTTTGGAGCCTCACATAAGGGTTATAAATCTTGGGTACATCTTATGATCTAACAAGCCATAGTTGAACAATTAACATCATTTTTTTAAGAAAATTAGAATCTCATCATAGAAATTATGTATCTCAAAAACTCTTTGTTGTGTCCAATCCATCTAATAATGATTATCAACTTTTATTTAAAAGAAAGGTTAAGGTCTTATCATAAGGATTATGAATCTCGACAGTTACTCACAATTATATCACCTGCCAACGGCATCTCACGTTTCACATTTTCAGTATTATTTTGGGATCAGACAAATATTATCCAATATTTTTTTACCCTTAAAACTTTTTCTGATATTCTAAATTCATTTGATACTCACGGAGTCCAAGCGATACTCTAGATGAAGCAGTTATAGGCAATTTAATAAGTTTTTGAGTTGAATTTCTTTAATAATTTTTGCTCTAAATGAAGTGTTAAATTAAAGATCAGTGAAGATACCATCGAGGGGGGAATTATCTAACTCACAACCCCAATAGAAGGTTCATGTTAACATCTAAGAAGTTGTTGCTTCTTATAACTTTTATGAATTTAAAATTTAATATTCAAAATCTCGAAGCTCAAAATTATTTTTGGGCATGCATATATATAAATATTCCAAAATATAATAAATTGAAGCATCAACAAAAAATCTATTTGATTAAGCATGAATTCTAACATAAGCTTTTTAAAAATAAAACACCTAAATATTTAAATAAATAATGACCATTTTATTTTCAACAAAAAAAAATAGTCAAGGACAATTGTGTATGAGAGTGAACCACTCTTATGATAAATGAGCTAAACTACAACTATATTTGAATTGACTTCATCTTGGCATTAATATATTTGTGAAATGAAAAACAATTGTGTAGTTTAATTATATGGTTGAAATTTTTAATAATCAAATCGTTATTTTAATAAATGCACATATTAAAAAATAAAAATAATCAGAAATATTACATTGATAATTACATTGATTGAACTATAAAATATATAATTTTTATCAGAGGACTAAAATGTTAATTTATGATAATTAACTTCTTGATCGTTTTTCAAACATTAGTTTGAACTCTCCCCATTTCTTCATCTCATTACTATTGGGAAAGCTTCATCTCATTAATTAGCTCCGCACGTGGCGTGAGCTCATACGGAATGTGTGATCTGGAAGTTGGAGACATAAACTTGTGGTAGGTTGCTCTGCATGCGCACGTGCGAACTCCATTAATGATGAGCTCTTTGGTTAAGGAGAAAATGACTAATCGATAATGACCAAGCATGCATGTCTTCTCTCACTTTGCCGATTCACCGGTTTTTTTTTTTTTTTTTTTTGTTGAGAATTCATTAATTTAAAGATTTTAATTGATATTTATGCATTTTTTAATTGTATTGATTTTGAATAAAACTCATTAATTCTTCTTTGATATATTATTGTTTTTTAATGTTCTCTTTTCTTTTTTTTTTCTCCCTCAATCTATTTTTTAATAATGATATTTGATTAGCGGAACATTAGATATAATTATTATTAGATATTTGTTCAATTTACTTATATTTAGATTTTATCATTGAAAAATTATATGGATTTATTATCAAATATAGTTTAATGAATTTTAATAATTAGATAATTGAAGCAATGATTGTATTCAAAAAGGGAGGTGATGAGGAGCAGTTGAGTGGGTGGATGAATCTATGCATATGAGTCAAGTCAACTTATGAGCCGTTTCCAGCTTATCTTATAAATAACTCGTGAGTCAAATTTGGTGAGCTAAAATGTCAAACTTGAGTCAAATTTGACTCGACTTTTTGGCTCGCGAGCCGTCGCGTTTAAAAAATATTAATTTAAAATGCACTTCAAAAAGTTGAAATATAAAGCTAAAAATATTTAAAGATTATATTTCAATTTCTTAAATTAAGTGATTATTTATTAATTATCTTCTAATTTCTTATTTTTTATAATTTTATTATAAAAGTTGTTTAATCACAACTTATTTTTTTCATTATAAAATTAAGCTTAAGCTCGAGCTTAAACTCAAACAAGCTCAAGCTCAAATTAGAGGTTGTTGCAGACTTAAATATACGCGGCGATAGAGTTTAAATTTCCGTCTCAGCGTTGTACGTATATCCAGCACACAAACAGAAGAATGAAAGAACACCAGGATTTTTACGTGGAAAGCCCTGAAAAAGGGAAAAACCACGGGGCCACGCCCAGTTGAAAAAGTTCCACTAGTGTTGTATGAAATACACGAGACTGATTCGTCCTTTAGATTCAGGACGATCAGATTACAATGAGTATCGGTTACAAGGCCAAGCAGAGTTCCGACGTCACTCGGGTGTCCGGCAGAATTCCGGCGTCACTTGGAAAGAAGTCTGGCGTCACTCGGGCGTCAGATAGAATTCTGGCGTCGGGCAGGATTCTGATGTTGCTCCGGCGTCCCTCGGGCACCCGGGGGTGCCTCCGTGGTCTTCCGGCGGAGTTCCGGCGGAGTTCCGGCGGTGTTCCGACGGTGGTCGAGGAGGAGCTGTTCCCTCCTAGATTTCTCTTCTCTTCTTCTCCTTCTCTTCTTCTTGGCTTGGGTCCCCTCTTAAGAGAAATGAGGGGCTATTTATAGTTTTTCTGGAGTGGCATAGCCCGTAAATAGATGAAGGATCATGGGCAAATAAGGAGTGATCCGGATGAACGGCCGATATTGAATCCCTTGATCATGAACCGTTTATTGAGCATTTGAAGGTCTTAATGGTATCAGAATTCTACGATCTTGGGCTCGTTGGATTCGTCTCGTCGAGCCGCTCGATTCGACTATAAGCTCGTCAAAATCGGAGACCGTTTAGTAACTCAAATAACTGTTTGATGCTTCCAACAGCGCTTCGGGTACTTGATTTGGACTCGTTTGAGCTCGGATTGAGTCGAATTTGGTGTTGTTGGATTCGTATTTCCGAGACGCTCAGTTCGACTATAAGCTTGCTGAAATCGGAGTTTAAATGGTCTCCGAATTAATTTTTGAAGTTTCCGACTTGAGTTTTTCCTCGAGATTCGTGCCCGATCAAGATAATTTTTTGGCGATATATCAGTTGCCCCCCTATTTTCGGACGTCGAAGCTCCATGAGTCCGAAAATACTTTCTCTGGTATTTTACGTTGGCCGAATCGCAAAAAATTGCGTTCCAGAAATTAAATATTTGCTCGAACTTGATCATAGAGGCCCCGTTGAGCTCCGAAAGTGTCAAAATTGAGTCCGGAACGTCGAAAAACGTGTCCGGGGACCCCAAAAACGTCCAATTTGGACCGTCCGGGCTCGAAATCGGAGCCCGACAACGCGTAGGCGGCCGAACCGGCCGGCCGGCCGGCCGGCCGCCGGCAGCCGCCGCCGGCGGCGCCCGCGCGGGCGCGCGGGCAAGGGGCGCGCCCCTTGGCGCGCTCCAGCAGTTACCCTTTTCATTTTTTTTGTGGGGCCCACAGGGATTAAAAATTCCTAAAAATCCGAAAAAATTCCAAAAAATTCCGAAAAAATTAGAAAAATTCGAAATTCCTTCTAGAAGCCTCCTCCCTCCAATTTTCAAATATTTTCCCCCTCTTTTTTTAATTTTTCCCTCTCTTTCTCTCCCTTTTTTATCCTATAAATACCCCCCTTGGGGTAATGAAAATTTGCACCGCATTCTCCTCTTCCCCTGGCCTTCTAGCTTTTGGCATTCTGAGGCTTTCCGCCGTTTTTAAGTAGGTGATTTTCCCTACTTGATTCGGCGCCCCTCCTTTTGCACAGAAGTTAGCGGTTTTCCCTCTTTTTTCTCTCATTCTGGCTTTCTGACAGTTGAGGCATTCCGTTGTTATTCAGTAGGTGATTTTCCCTACTTGAGACAACGCCCCTCCTCTTGTACAGGAGATAGAAATTTCTCTCTTCTCTCATCTAGTTTCTGGCATTTTGAGGCCTTCCGCTGTTTTTGAGTAGGTGACTTTCCCTACTTGACTCGGCGCCCCTCCCTTTGCGCAGAAGTTAGAGTTTCTCTCCTTTAAGAGATCATGTGGAGGTGAGATGTTAGTCGGAGGGAGTCTGACGGCGGTCAGCGGCCGGGTGGTGGTCCGACGAAGGTCGGGCTGAAGTTCGATGGCGGTCCGCGACCGGGCGGTGGTCCGACGAAGGTCGGGATGAAGTCCGGCGGCGATCAGCGGCCGGGTGGAAGTTCGGCGGCGGGAAGAAGTACGGCGTCGGGTAGAACTCCGACGAAAATCTGTCGGCCAGAAGAAGTCCCACGACGGGTAGAAATTTGGTGTTGGGTAGAAGCCCGACAAACATCTGACGACAGGCAAAAGTCCGATGTCACGTAAAAGTACAGCGTCAGGTAGATATCCGACGGGGGTCTGACGACTGGCAGAAGTCCGACGTTGGGTAGCATTTTAGCATCGAGTTGAAGTCCGACGAGGGTCTGACGACGTGTAGAAGTCCTCCAACGGGAGGAAGCTCAGCATCGAATAGAATTTCGATGTTAGTTTGTTGATGATGGACGATCGGGTGGAAGTCCGTTGGCAGTCAACGACCAAGTTGGGAGCAGAAGGAGAGAGTTCAACGGTGCTGCTATCAGCAGTTGAATGAGAAGCCGATGATGGCTGATATGAAGTAAAGGACCGCCGGCAGATATCCGACGAAGGGTTGATGATGGCGGGTGTCCAGTGATATTGTGTTAAGGCAATATTCATCCATACTGAAGTGTGCCAACATCAGATATTACTGGATCAAGGGGCCGAAGGAGGGTGATATGCCAATATTTTGGCAATACACTAACACCGAGTGGAGATCCGATGATGATCCAGTTATGTCCTTTCTTTAAAGGAGCAGTTGTAGGAGATGCTTGCGTGCAGTAAGGGAGAAGTCACTTAAATCCACCAAGGATATTTGACTGTGTTAAAGTTGCTTTTTGCTTGATGATACTAGTTTGTACGGATGACGCCAATGTACTTTTCAATTTCAACTTCTAGTGAGAATAAATGTACACCTGAATCTGGATTTATGTAACTCCAATGATATTGTATATGAAATGAGGATTTGTCCCCTAGAGGGACCTGAATTGTTATTGCATCTGTAAGACATGCTTTGTGCTTTTGATGTATTATTAGTCTGAACGAATGTGAGAGACATCCTTTTAGGATGTTTGACATATTTGAGATTGTAGGTCAAAGCCCTTGCTTGATGACGTTAACATGTATGAAAAAGGTCGAGAGAATCCACCAAGGATGTGAGACCTATCCGAGGTTGTATGTCGGAGCCTTTGCTCGACGACGTTAACCTGTATGGAAGAGGTCGGGAGAATCCACCAAGGATGTGAGACCTATCCGAGGTTGTATGTCGGAGCCTTTGCTCGACGACGTTAACCTGTATGGAAGAGGTCGAGAGAATCCACCAAGGATGTGAGACCTATCCGAGGTTGTATGTCGGAGCCTTTGCTCGACGACGTTAACCTGTATGGAAGAGGTCGGGAGAATCCACCAAGGATGTGAGACCTGTCCGAGGTTGTATGTCGGAGCCTTTGCTCGACGACGTTAACCTGTATGGAAGAGGCCGGATCGAATCCCCCCGGGATCGATCTTCCAGTGATTGAGAAGTAATAAAGACTGCATATTTCTCGAATCAAGGATAAAGAGACTATATTTGTCAGTAGTTTTTCACTGTCATTTGTATTCTTTTTAAAGAAAGAGACAATATCAAAACTGGACGAACAACACATTATATTACTGTAAGACAATAATTCCCTTGTACAACAGAAGAGATACATATAGGGACAACCACATTATTCGACTTGGTAGAAATACTAAGGACATTATAATGACATCCTACTGATCATAGAAGAGATACATGGTGACACATAACAAGTAGTATTACTAACACAAAGGTTCAAGTTGCAGCATTACTCAATCTCACCAACCATTTGAATATTATTCAATGGTTGTCTTTGTTGTTATTGATTTTGCCCCCCAGTGGGGCGAGCTTCTTCTCGGGTACGTGGGTTCCCAATAAACTGTCGAAGATAGCCCTGGCGGATAAGTCTTTCAATCTCATCCTTAAGTTGCCAACACGCTTTAGTAGAGTGGCCACGACTACGATGAAAGCGACAGTACTGATCTTGATTTCCTGTATTTGGCTTCGAAGGATGCGGCCATTTCACTTTGTCCTGATCTTGAATCGCCATTAACACATTTGCTCGAGATGTGTTGAGCGGAGTGTACTCTTTCTCCTGCCGAGGTTCTCGTTGTGGTAATGGGGGCCTAGGAGGTAGATTGCTATTCCCTTGCTTTTTCCATTGTAAGGAAGAATTATCCATCCCAGGAGCACCTTTGCGCTTCCCATTTGTCTGCTCGAACTGTTTTCTGTGAGCATTTATGGCTTCATCTGCGGAGATTTGTGCCTCCACACGATGAATCAGGTCGGCATACGAAGGGACCGTGTCTCGTATAAGTGCTGAGTAGAAGGGGCCCGGACGAAGCCCTCCGAGGAAAACGCCTCTAAGTAACTCGGGATCTACTCCCGGAATTTGACGAGCTTCAGTAGAAAATCTCTTGAAGTATTCCTTGAGGGACTCACTTTCATTCTGACGGATCCCCGAGAGGTGAGAAGAGTCCTTAGTAATTCTCCGATTGGCGACAAATTGTTCGACGAACACTTTTGCCAATTTGACGAACATTGAAATGGTTCTGGCTGGAAGCGAATAGAACCATGTTCGAGCTTGTCCTTTGAGGGTGGCAGGAAAGACCTGACAGAGGAGCGCGTCTGAGGCTCGCTGGATATGCATAATTGTTCGATAATGATCGATATGCTCGTACGGGTCAGTTGTCCCGTCATAGGGGTCGATGTTCGGTAGTTTGAATCCTGTCGGAATAGGGTGTTGAAGAATAGCTTCCGTCAGGGGTGACGAATCCTGGAAGTCCCACTGATGAAGAGGTTGCCTTACGCCTCCTATAGGGAACTCTTCTCGAACCAATCGTCGTAGTTCGTGGCGTAGGGTATTGCGAGGGAGCTCAGCAATGTGATGTTGGGCTAGCTCCTCAGGGAGGTCTTGAGGAAGGAGAGATTGCCGACCTGTGTGCGGAGGATGGGTAGAACTTGCTGTATCAGCCAGTTCGTTATCTTGATGTGACTGCGAACGCCTCCTGGGTGGAGGAAGAGGAATCTCAGCTTGAAGATGTTCGATTTGAACAGCTTCAACACGTGGCGGATCTCGAGGGAGAAGAACCTCTTCCTGAGGTGCTAGGGTCGGTTGTCGAGTCTCTCGCAGGAGGTGTAGGATCTCGTTTTGAGATTCTTCCATCTTTCGGATTCGCTCCTCCAAAGAAGGCCCTGAGGTTCCTTCTCCAGCAATGTGTTGCCCCCCAGGAAGAAAGGAGGCAGAAACTTGATGTCCACGATTTATAGACTGGTTTCTGGATTGGGGAGAGTGGGAGCGGGAGGCTCCTATGAGGCGATTGCTACGCCTATTGACCATCGTAGCAATACTTGAAGTTGTGGGATAAGTTTCCCACAGACGTCGCCAAACTGTTGCGGACTTAAATATACGCGGCGATAGAGTTTAAATTTCCGTCTCAGCGTTGTACGTATATCCAGCACACAAACAGAAGAATGAAAGAACACCAGGATTTTTACGTGGAAAGCCCTGAAAAAGGGAAAAACCACGGGGCCACGCCCAGTTGAAAAAGTTCCACTAGTGTTGTATGAAATACACGAGACTGATTCGTCCTTTAGATTCAGGATGATCAGATTACAATGAGTATCGGTTACAAGGCCAAGCAGAGTTCCGACGTCACTCGGGTGTCCGGCAGAATTCCGGCGTCACTTGGAAAGAAGTCTGGCGTCACTCGGGCGTCAGATAGAATTCTGGCGTCGGGCAGGATTCTGATGTTGCTCCGGCGTCCCTCGGGCACCCGGGGGTGCCTCCGTGGTCTTCCGGCGGAGTTCCGGCGGAGTTCCGGCGAAGTTCCGGCGGTGTTCCGACGGTGGTCGAGGAGGAGCTGTTCCCTCCTAGATTTCTCTTCTCTTCTTCTCCTTCTCTTCTTCTTGGCTTGGGTCCCCTCTTAAGAGAAATGAGGGGCTATTTATAGTTTTTCTGGAGTGGCATAGCCCGTAAATAGATGAAGGATCATGGGCAAATAAGGAGTGATCCGGATGAACGGCCGATATTGAATCCCTTGATCATGAACCGTTTATTGAGCATTTGAAGGTCTTAATGGTATCAGAATTCTACGATCTTGGGCTCGTTGGATTCGTCTCGTCGAGCCGCTCGATTCGACTATAAGCTCGTCAAAATCGGAGACCGTTTGGTAACTCTAATAACTGTTTGATGCTTCCAACAGCGCTTCGGGTACTTGATTTGGACTCGTTTGAGCTCGGATTGAGTCGAATTTGGTGTTGTTGGATTCGTATTTCCGAGACGCTCAGTTCGACTATAAGCTTGCTGAAATCGGAGTTTAAATGGTCTCCGAATTAATTTTTGAAGTTTCCGACTTGAGTTTTTCCTCGAGATTCGTGCCCGATCAAGATAATTATTTGGCGATATATCAGAGGTGATTCGTTTACACTCCTAGATAAGTCGAACAGTTTAGAATTTGGTTATACATGAGGTGAAAGATTAATATATATTAAGTATTATAAATAGTAGTAGAAATTTACAATTTAATAATAGTAAATAATGTATATAAATTTGAAAAATAAATTTTTTAAATAAGAAATAATTATCAACGTAAAGATCATAAATGATTTTCCCCAATTTAGGTGTTCATACAAAGTTGATAAGTCACAGAACGAATTTTTATATAATTTACAAGTTAATGCTTCAAAGTTTTGTATAGCTTGTTAAGCTAGGATAATCATATTAATTGAAGTGATTATGATAGATTACTTACTAAACACAAGCATGATTCACATTGTGTTGCTTCTCAACTAATTATACTACTAAAAATTAGAGCTACATAGCACTATCAAAAAGAGTTGGCATCAATTCAATAAATGAGAAAAAAGAAATTGACATGTAAATATTGCATTAAAATATGTATTTTCTTAATGTCCTATCTATTAATTTGATGCTTATTTAAAAAAAAGAGAAATTTAAATGATTAAGGCTTCGTTTGGGACGGCTTTCTTATTGCTCCTTAAAACAGCTTTTTAGTACAAATATTAAATTTTTTTATTAGAAAGCTGTTTTAAGAAGCAGTAAGAAAGCCGTCCCAAACGAAGCGTAAGTGTGGTGCAATTAATGTGGAAATTGGAGGGATCTCAATAAATGAGAGAAATGTGGCTGACATAAGAATGAATATTGAGCAAATTAATTGTACTTGCTAGAGAGATAAAATGTTTATTAATTATAATCCACAACATCTAAAAGAAAATGTTATGCTTAGTGTTCATACAATTTGATCTTCTCAGTATTACTCATTTAGCTTTGGCAGTGACAATTTAGAAGCATTGTATATGAGTGTACACCCATATATAGGGGTGTCAATATTTGACTCGACTCGAAAATCGGACTCGAATCCGACCCGAAAATTTCGGGTTAGGGTCAACCCGTTTGTGAAACTGGTCCAGTTCGGGTTCAATAAACCGACCCGTTTCAAAAATCGGGTTGGGTTCGGGTTGACCTGGAAACCTGAAAATGACTCGGAAAAGGGTTTTCCTGCGTCTGCTGCCCTCGTCGAGTGCCCACGTTGCCTGGCGCGTCGAGTCGCGTGCATGTCGTCATCGCGTCTCTACGTGTAAGTCACACCGGCCGCCACTGCTGTCGTTATTGCTACTATTGCCACTGCTGCGTTATTGCTACTATTGCCACTGCTGCTGTGCTGTCATGTCTTGGCGTGGCAATGTGGTGTGAGCTAGGGTTTTGAACGGGTCTCTAAAAGCCTTCTTCGCCTCCTTCGACGACGTTCCTTCTTGTTGAATCGGAAGTCGAGACAGCTCACCGGAGCTGGAACTTGCTACAGGTTGTGAGCTCCGCAGCTCGGCAGCTCGGCGAAGTTTGCCAATTCGCCAATTCGTTTAGACCATGAAGAGCTCACTTGGCAAACCTGTAATCTCTTCTGGATGATATGGAAATTGTCTTGATAAAAGATGCCAATAAGGCATGATTCTAGCTAATTAATAGCAAACAATTAGTCGCAAGAACATATTTCCTTGTAAAATGAGCTACATGCTTTTTATAATTAAATGTTGAATAATCATTAAGATTTACTTTATATATTGACTATGTTCATCAAATAATTGGTAATATATTTTATACCTTTCAATAAATCTCATTGACATTCTCAATCTCTCTCTCTGTCCCTCTCTCTTATTCTCATTAATCTCGTAAAATTTCATGAGTAGTGATCGATTCACACTCAATGATAAATTTAAATTCAATAGCAAGGAAGAAAAGTATGATGCATACACTTACGCACATAATAATCATAGTAGATGTACGAATATAACTTAAATTCATTCTATATCTATAATACTCCTGCTTTAATTGATAAATACATCGTATCTTATTAGTGTACGTGTTGCATGTTGTCCTCCCTAATAATATTTTCATGTCGCTATTTTTTTGTTTAGAAAAGACAAAAAAAGACAACTATATTATTCATTAAAACTATATTTTAGGAGAGTCTTGGACATAATCACTTGATTAATTCATTTCAAACATTTTTTTATTTTGGTAATTAATTTTTTTGGATCTTTATATCAACAGGCTTAAGCAATAGATTCATAAATAAACCCAAAAAATACAAAGTTATATCCTTTTTTTTCACTGGCTTTTCCGAAGAAAATGTTAGTTCTTTGTTGTATCCTGAAAACAAATTATTACTTGATATTCTTATATTGGGAGCAGCATCTCACCTCAAAAATTTTCTTTCTGATTACAAAATTCTAAGGATTTAATAGGAGCAATTTACAAAATATCCCAGTTGACAGACATAAAAATTATCTACCCCTATTACCCCTCCCACGAGAGGTGACAGGCACAACTGGCAGGGCAAAAGTATTCCCAGGATCAACCCACCCCTCAGACTCCAAAGAGGAACTAGAGTTAGATTCATACCCAGACGAACAATGAAGCCAATCGATATGAGCCCTCACATCGAGCCCAGAGTTGTCTCCCACATGATACACCAAAGCGTGAGGCTCAATTAATTTTACAGGCACCTCAACTAACGAAGTTGGAGCAATATCAGCAGCAGGAATTTTAGGAGAAACCAGCATATTCGAATTTTCAACCAAATGACCAGTAACTTGAATCATAGGTGTAACAGGGGAGGCGTCAACACTCGTCAAAACAACACCAGATTCAACCACATGGTCATGAGGCAGTTGAGGCAAATCCACAAACTCCATAGCCACAGCAGGTCCATCAATACCAGGCAACTAAAAAGTTGCTTAGAAAACAGTAAGAAAATTGTCCCAAACAAAATCTTAATGAAACAAACTAAGCGAGAGAGAAGAGCAAGATGACCTTCCTGCTTTACAGTTGTGAAGATTAAAGCTTCTTTTGTGATAATTTTTTTGCTACTTTATAAAATTACTTTTTAGTACAAAAATTTCTAATTCAAAAAAATTTTGTACAAAAAAATCATTTTGAAAAGCAGCAAAGAAGCTGTTGCAAACAAAGCCTAACTTCGTTCTTTATTCTTAGATTCAGGTAATAATGGCCGTTGTAACATCAGATGATATGGAAGTTTATTTTGAAGCACTAAAGAAGGCAATGCGAGAGAACAACTATTTTGTATGTTGTGCCTATTTATTAATGTTTTTGATAATAAATAATAAATTATATATCAAACATGTAGCTCAAATTTATATTTTTGAAGAAATAATTTTTTTAACCAGTTCGCTATAAATCTTTTCACCTACATACTACATTCTCTCACTGCTCAGCTTTATGATCGCAACCAAAATATGAACTCACTAAAAGAAATTTAGGTTGCACTAAAAGTGAAATACTTTGACATTCAAGGAGCAATTATGTCAAAATTGTCTCATGTCTAGAATTAAAACAGGAAGAAAGTGCTTTATTCTCCAAAAAGTGGTTTAAGGCTTCATTTGGGATAGCTTTCTTACTGTTTCTTAAAGCAGCTTTTTAGTACAAAAAAAATTAATTTTATACTAAAAAATTACTTTAAAAAATAATAAAAAAGCCGACCCTAATGAACCCTAAATAGAGCAAGGCAGAGAATAAATTGTGCTATCTCAATTTAAACGTTAACCAAGTGAAAGATAATCTTAAGGAAAAAAAAAAAACTCTAAAAGTAAACAAGCATGGTGAACAGTTTTTTCAAAGTAAAAATAATGTTTATTATTAATAAAAATGATAACTAGCAAATGAGGCCACTATCGGCCAATCGAAAGAAGGACAAAGGCATGGAAAGCAAAGTCTAGTCATACTTCATCTCCTTTTTCTGATGCTTCAAATAATATGAGAGATTTTGAAGATGATTTAGTCTAACGAGGGCATTTCACTATAAATTTTTCTTTATTACTCGTCATGACATCTATAGGCATGTTGTGTGTAAAAGATAGAATGTAGCATCACCCTCAAATCTAATAATTAAAGTTGTAAAAGATAATGATTTGTGATCTTGTGTTTGTGTATATATATATAAATCCTATGGTATCCCAACAAAACCACAAAAAGAAAATAAGGCAAGAATAGTCTTTTTTTTATTTTTTATTTTTTATAAAATCCGCATAAGGCCTACATGTTAAATTATAAAAAAAGGGTATAAGTCCTCAAAGGATCAAAAGCTCTCTAAAAATAGTGTTTGAAGCAAAACCTAATGAGCCTATGATCCTATTTATTACAATAATCAAGAGGAAAAAAAAGGGAGGCAAGAAATTAACCTCAAAACCCAATCTAAATATTCAATGAAGCACTAAAAGCCAACCAACAAAGAGCTTCCAACACATGGACAAGTAGCTGCAAGGTCAAAAACAGAGAAAAATTTAAAACAGGTAAAAACAATATAAAATTATCTGAAAGGAGAGAAGATAAAACTGTAGCCCACAACCCACATAGTGCCTCGATCAGCAAACATCTAGAAAAATTATAAGAACAAAAAACAAAGAAAACAAAAGCCATGGGAAAAAGCAAAGAAGCCACAACAACAGCCCACCAAACCACAACAAACCAAACCTAACCACTTAACCAACGCAAGAATAGGCCCAAATGACAAACCAAAGAAACAACCACCAGCAACACTACAAAAAATCGCAAACGCCATACCACCAGAGCATAGAAACAACAACCCAACACCACAGAAAAACCCAAATCCCCACCAAGACCAACCGAAGCTAAGGAAACCACCCGAGAATACAAACCCCAACACGAGGGCAGAAAGCACCTACAGGGAAAAGAACAGCCCCAATAGCATAAATAACCCAAAAACACCAGGAGAGAACCAACAACACAACAAGCACCACCAAAGATCTAAGTAGAGGACTTCGATCTAGTAGAACAACCAACAGAGTATTTAAAATTCAGCTCTAGAATTTTGTTTCTCTTATTCTTATTTTTCTTTCCAAACATCGTAGAAAATCCAGCATGATTAACTTTCACCACATTCAAATCGAGATCCTCCAAACACACATTAGAACAACTATATTTGATTTCCGCATCATAGCAATTATTACCCAAAAAATTATAAACCCAATCAAAATGATTAATACGGTCTGTAGAAATTGGGCGTTGCAAACCATCATTCATACTTTTTAAAACATTATCAGAAATAGGGAAGATGGTTAAGTTAATAATAGGGACAAAATTAGAAACATCCACTCCTTCAGTCATGAGAAATGGGTAGCCACATTAAAAGAACCACATTCAACATACACCACATTAAAAATGTTACTATTAACCTACAGATCCACCGTTTTAAGAGGATCCGATATAATAGCTGAAATTGGATTAATGCCCTGGATAGCCATAACATCAGCATCATAAGCAACAGAGGTTTAATCTCAGAGGGAGCGGAAAGAATCTGGGGGTCGTTGGCTAAATTCACATTATTAGTCAGAATATTCAGCTCATTCAAAACCAAGTTGTCGAAACCCACCACCAAAATAGGGTCAGAAACAATCTGAGCTGGTTTCGGTACAATAACCTCCTTGAAATGGGTGTATAAATGGAGACATTCTAATTTTTTGTGACCCACGGCTTTACATTGAACATACGAGCTAGGGAAATCTTCAAAAATAACCCTCTGAATATAACGAAATTTCTTCGGACCAAGCTAAATCGAATCGAGAAAGTTTTTTACAATGTCCAGTTCAATAAGAATATGAGCTATCGACAGCCTGGAACCCATGTCAGTGAAATTATCTGGTTGAATTGGATGGCTAAACAAAGAACCCAAATCATGGAGAATACAAGGAGAGAAAAAAAGGGGGCGAAGATCTGGGAAAGAAATCCAGACAGGAACGATCATAGATTCCTCTGATAAATCAAAGAAAGGAGACCATTTTATCAACTTCATAAAGCAATTACTAATGTAATACGATCTATGTGCAAAAACCCTACCATAGTCCAGATCATTGGATAACTTGATTGAAACACGTCTTTGATCCAATAGGGTGACCAAAAACTCACTTGCAAACTTCAAGTTTTAACAAATTTTTCAGATAGAATCAAGCACAGGTCTACAAAGAGGGATCTTTCCAACTAGGCAAATTCAAAAGGTTTAACTAGATGTTGAACTTCTTCCTCCAAGATCCACAAATTAAGTCAAGAAACCACGAAGAGTAGTCACTTTATGATACAAAAATACATTCGAGGAATTGAAACCAGATAAAACATCTTTGAACTATTTTGAAGGATTCTTACAAGCAAGAAAACTAGGATCACTTCGCTTAATAGCATTCATCATGACAACAGTAAACCGAAACAAAATTGAAGAAAACCACACGAGAAACACGAAAGAAAATGATAAAAGGACATGCGGAAAGAAACCCCTTAGAAAAGAGGGGAAGAACCCCTCCGCTAGGTCAACCATTAATTAATCTTGTGCACCATCAGTTTGACGAATAAGAGTAATAATATCAAAGGTCTTTTAATGTTGTTGAGAAGGTGAAGGAGTTCAGAGAAGAATTTTGAGAGTGAAGTTATCTTCTAGAGAACATTCATGAGTAATAACAAGTAAGCAAGAATAACCTAGTAGCCTAGCTCATAATTTGATGTTAGAAAATGACCATATGTGAAACTAGATCAACTAGATCATATTATGATGTTAGAAATCTTGTTGAGTACATTTGAAGAGAAAAATTGAGTCATTCTAAGTTTTGACTTTTCATCTTTATAGAAAATAGATTGATTGGCAATTAACGAGGATGAGCATAAAGGTGCCTTACGGTTGAGCTGGGCCAAAGGAATAACCTCTATCTAAATCTATGAAGAATTTTCAGGAAGATTCTTATTTGTTTATTGATGAAGGGTATTCTCTTTGGAATATCTTTAGTAAACTTCAATGGCATACCCGATTAACTAACAATGTAAGTAATAGCTTGGTTTCCTCTGAAAGATAATTTTTTCTTGAAACTTTTCTTGAGAATATATCTAAATGACCTTTAAAAAGTTTAGAGAGAAACCAATTTTTACATGGACTATAGAAATTGAGGTCCTTGATATTGAAGCAATATGTGGCCTCACATCTAGAGAGTTGCCAAATAAAGATTCCAATTAGTAAAGAATGAATTTGTCAAAAGCATTCTTGCATTCTTGGATATTGGAAAGAAATTCAAATGAGATCAAAGCATGATTCATTAAAGAACTTGAGTTCATATATCCATTTTAGTCTCATTAATAATCCGTTAACTAATAATAATTTCTTCACAAAAGGGCTATGCAGTTCTTAATCCAGGGGGAATTTAATCAAATGTGTTTTGTGTTGAATACAAAATACAAAAAATCTTCCAATAAATTTTGTAACATGCACATACATTCTAATAGATTATAGAGGAAGACAATTAACTATACATTTTCCCACCAAGAAAATTTCAATAGATATGATAATTTTAAAAGCATTACTTTAGGAATAAAAAGGGAAAGCTTATATTGGAAAAAAAATGATGAGAGGAGTTATTTATCTAGGAAGAAGAAAGTTACTGAAGTGTTACCTCTACCTAATCCCATTAGATTTTAAGATCAATCCTGAACAATATCAATAAAAGATCCACTAACAACATCTGACACTATTAGTTGTAACAAGGATACCAGATGACCAGCAATGATGGAATTACTCATGTACATAGTATTTGATTCAATATGTATTACTCATTTAACTATGTAATTAGATTCTATTACATTAATATATATAGATAAATAACACTACAGGAAAACTCACTGTTACCGGCGGACAAAATCCATCGGTAACAATGAAAATCTGCTGGAAATATACGGTTTTCGGCGGATTTCCGACAGAAATTTGTCCGACAGTAATTCGCACGTCGAAAATAGATTGCCGATGGATTAAATCCGTCGATAATATTTCCGGCGGATTTTTCGGCGTATTTCTGACGAAAAAAATAATAAAAAAAATGACGTTATTATGTTATTAGTTTCCGGCGTATAATCCGCCGGTATTGCCGGCGAAAATATCCGTCGATAACACCGACGGATTATACGCCGCAATAAACCGACGTTACTATTACCGTCGGACTTTCTGGCGGATTAAACGCCGGAAATGTCTGGTGCATAATCTGCCAGAAAGTTTGATATATCGTATTACCGGCACCATTTTTGGTGGATAATCCACCGAAAACCTGTAGCATTGACAAAAAAAACCTTCTTCCCTCTAAAATTAGATTTTCATAACCTGCAAACAAAATATATACACAACGATATCCACAACATAATAGATAATACACTATATAAACAATGTAACAATGTTCAAAACACATACTCAACAGATTCAAATATCCATAATTATATTACAAAATATGTCCAAAACACAAATATAAATGTCCACATCCATAAAATGAATAAAAAATATCTAGTCTGAATCCGTTTCCTCCTCAGCTGCTGTACTCTTCCCACTGCTCATCTGCTCCCTCATCCTTTGCATTTCTTCTAACATTTGAGTTTGTTGGATTTGCATCTGTCGCTGTATCTCCATCTGCTGCTGCATTTGCATCTACCAATCAGCTTGGGCTTTCCGTACCTGTTCTAGCTCAGCTGTAAGGGCAGTTATCTGCTTGGTATATAAAGACTCTTGGGTACTAGATGAAAAACTGCAGCCACTAGATGCCTGCCCTTCATATGCATAAGCCTGCGAGCCTAAACCGTACACTCTACCGTGCTGCATTCCTCCTACCGCTTGCGACCAAGTACGGTAGTTAGAATATTCAGTTGATCCATCAGAAGAACCTTCACCTGCTGCAGTCTGGCTCTCTCGAATCTGTGTATACTCCTCCTATAAAAGTGAATAAAGAATTAAGCAATTTTTAGATAACATTACAACAATTGAACTTATATACTTACAAAAGCTTTCCTCGCATGCTCGTCAACCCATCGCTGGTCCTCCTGTCACTTGTGGGTATGACTATGTAATTCAACAGGAGTAGGTTCTCTACCCAACACCACTTTCTGTAACATACATATATTAGTATTCTTATTAAAGAAAATTATTAAAAGATTTTAAAATTTCTTACCAGACGTCTTCTATGCTCAGTATGTGGAACAGAACCCCTAGTATGAAGGGAACTGCCCAAGCCCCCAATATCAGAAGCTCTGTTCTATCTATTTTGATCCCTCTTCCTGCTATAGTCTGGGCTACTCCAAGCAGCGCTCAACTCTGCCCATACACTCTCAGCCATCTAAAGTGGTCGCTGGCCTGACTTTCTGAGGTCTGTAAACATGTCTCGCATGCGATTCGAGCCACACTTCTCAAAATTCTTTCTAATTCTATCATTATGTTGTGGCAGCCAACAAAAATTTTTCTGCATTTAAAAACATACAATAAAGAATATATATTTTTGTTAACTTATATGTAAATAAAATATATAATACACAATATTTTAAATTAATTATAAACCTCAAATTCTCTGAACCACATGTTCCGTACTTCCTTTGGGACTTTCTGCCAAGAAAGATAAGCAGCATCGTATCTGCTCCGGATTATGTCCCGTATTTTATGTATTGGCTGCTTTGATGGATGAAACCTGAAAGAAATATGTTAGTTGCCAAAAAAATTAAATCAATTTTATTTGCATAGCTAAAATATAATTAATACATACGTGTCACCCTCAGGTTCAATCAACATGCGACCATCTGTCGCCTGCTCTGGTGCAGCTGGGGTGGAAGGTCCACCTATTGCGGGCTGAGGTGGTGCTGTAGTGGTCTGATGTGGTGGTGGGACGTATGGTGCATATGGATATGGATATAGATATGAAAGAGGGCCACTATGAGGAGGTGGGGGTGGGAAGTAGGGGTAGAAAGGAGTACTCTGTGTGACATCAGGGGAAGGTAAGCGTGGGTCTGATGAGTAGAACGTCTGTGGGCTACGAGCTCCAGGAGTAGGTAAAGGCGGGTTAGGCTGACTCTGGGTAGCAGGCTGAGATGAAGAGGTGCTCTCAGTACGTACAGGCCTGCTGGATGAGCCACCAACTGTAACCTTCTTGAGCCTACCAAATATATTCTTTATTATTCCTCTCTGACGGTCATCACCTGAAGCCATCTGCATAAAAATTTAAGAAATATTAGCAACAGTAATTAAATAAATACAAGCATAATAAAATTTTAATTAAACATAAAGCAGTAATTAAATAAATACAAGTACAACAAAAAATTATATATCTTATGATGATTCACTTTCATATGATGAAACTTCTGTACCACTATCAGATTCGTCATGAATGTTCTCTAGATTTAAATCTACTTTCTCTAACTGCAACTCACTCTCAGTAGTTATAATTTGATAGTCCACATCGTAAGCAAGATCTTTCATGTTTGACATAAACTCTTCCTGATGTGCTAGTAGTATTGAAGTAGTCTTCTCAATAACTCCCCTAGGTTTGATCTTCATAACTACGAGCCAATCTTATTTGCCTCGTACTCTACTCGAGTAATTAGCAAAGTAGACTTGGCTTGCCTGACTAGCAATGATGAATGGATCGAACTTTGAATATCTCCTACCCCGCTTAACCTCTATTATATCATAAACTGAATGTACTCTTGTACCTCTATTCAGTACTGGATCAAACCACTCACAGTTGAATAGATACACATTGTTATCATGTCCAGGATATTCCAACTATATTATTTCTTGTAATACCCCGTAGTACTCAGAATTATCACCTGTATGGATATTCCCTCTTACACATACACCAAAATTCTCTGTTTTCCTATCTTCACACCAAAACTTTGTTTGAAATTTATAACCATTAACTAAATAATTTTGATAACACTTCATAGCTCTATTTGGTCCCCAAGCTAGATCAAGTAGCCTATTATTTTGCAAAATACTACCTTGAGTGTGCACCTAATCAATAGGTGAAATGTTATTAGTAAAATAATTAACTAGTTAAAGACATTAATTGAAATGAATAATCATAATATGTACCGTATTTTTAAACCAAATAGGGAATTCTGTTTCCACTATCTTTTGTACTTCTACTTGTTATGTTGTGTTCAAACCATTAATAAAACTCGTGTAAATATATATTAAAATTTAGATTGAATTCATGAGTAATAAATTTATGAGTAAGCTTATTGATACTTACTCGAGATATGACTCAACTTCATCACAGTTCAGCAAGATATATAAAGTGGCAACTTGCATCTCCTTATCAGTCAAATAGCGCATTGTGCTAGCGCCTAAGGGTTCACCATTTTCTTTGAATACAGATAAGTTTGAGGATTGAGCCATTTTTTCAGGTGCAGTGCTCTGACTTGATTGTGAGGATATTTCAAAGTAATACGAACAAAACTGGGTTGTCTCGTACATTAAATATGCTTCACATATTGAGCCTTCAAGATGTGCTTTATTTTTAACAGTCTTCTTAAGTTTATTTAAATATCTCTCAAAAGGATACATCCACCCGATACTGAACAGGTCCACCAACTCTAGCTTCATATGGTAAATGCACGGGAAGATGCTCCATAGAGTCAAAGAAACTTGGAGGAAATATTTTCTCAAGTTTACAGAGAATATAAGATATATGCTGTTCCATAAGAATCAGGTGCTCTGCATTTAGTTTTGAGGAGCATAAATCTTTGAAGAAGATACTAAGCTCGACCAAAGGCTTTAAAATTTGATCCGGTAGATAACTAAAGGCAGTTGGTAGCAGACATTACATAAAGATATGACAGTCATGACTCTTCATACCAAATAATCTCCCAGTTCTAATGTCAACACATCTGCTTGATTTGAATAATATCCATCAGGTACCCGTAAACTCTTGACCCATTCACAAACAGCTCGTCTCTGCTCTAAAGTCAAGGTAAAAGGAGCTTTTGGTTTTAAAATTTTTTCATTCCCACCATCCTTCAATTGTAATGCTTTCCTCCTACAAATCTCCTTTAAGTTCATCCTTGCTTTTATGTTATCTTTGGATTTATCTTTGATGCCCATGACTGTATTGAATATATTATCAAAGATATTTTTCTCTATATGCATCACGTCTAAGTTATGTCTGATCAAGTTTGTCCTCCAATATGGTAATGACCAAAATATACTTTTCTTGGTCCAATTGTGGTTGACACCATACCTTGACAATTTGTAATCAGCTAATATTAGAGAATCCACTATTATGGGCATGGAACTTACTCTTTCAAATATTTTTTCACTAGTTAAATTTGGAGGAGGTGGCGACATAACCATTTTATTTTTGATAAAACTATCCTTATTTCGCCTGAAAGGATGATCTGTAGGTAAGAACATGCGATGACAGTCGAACCAAGTATTCTTCCCTCCGTGCTTTAAAGTAAATGACTTTGTATATTCCATATAATGTGGACAAGCTAATTTTCCAGAAGTGTTCCAACCTGAGAGCATACCATATGCGGGAAAATCACCAATTGTCCAAAGTAATGCTGCTCGCATAATGAAGTTCTGTTTGGTGGAGATATCATATGTACTTACTCCCTCTTCCCATAATAAATTCAAATCATCAATTAACGGTTAAAGGAATACATCAATCTTTGCTTTTGGATTGTGTGGCCCTGGAATGATAAGCGTCAAAAATATATAAGGAGTTATCATACACAACTCTGGAGGAAGATTGTATGGAGTGAGTATCACAGGCCAACATGAGTAAGGTGAAGCAGACTGGCTAAATGGAGTGAAACCATCTGCACATAAACCTAATCTTATATTTCTTGATTCTGAGGCGAAGGTGGGATTTGTACGATTAAAGTGTTTTCAGGCATCTGCTTCTGACGGATGTGTAATAAAACCTTCTTGTGAGATATATTCTTTATGACATCTCATATGTACAGTAGATCTCATGGATACATATAATCGTTGCAGTCTAGGAATTATGGGTAAGTAAAATAACCTACTGACTAGCACTTCGTTCAGCTTTCTTTTCGTGATAGATTTTGATTTAAATCTTGGTGCGTTGTAATAACGGCATGTAATTTCTGATTGATCATCTTTAAAGAATAACATGCATCCATTGACACAATAATCTATCTTTGTATATGTCAAACCAAGCTTGGAAACTAGCTTCTTAGTCCGATATAAATATGTATGAATTATATTATCTGCTGGATTGGTTTCTTTGAGCAGCCCAATGAATTGATTAAAATATTCACGGGGGACATTATATTCTGCCTTGATGCTTAACATCTTAACAGCAATGGATAACTCTGAGTGAGTAGTGCAACCCTTCCATATTGGTTGTTGAGAAGCATGCAGTAGATCATAAAAATTTTGAGCTTCTTTATTAGGTGACTCAGGATTAGCTTCTGTATACTGTTCAAATTGTGCTCCACTTGCATCATGAATTAAGTTCTCAAGATTAGGTATGATATACTCTTCCTCACCTATAGTAGCACTTATCGATGGGCCACATCGAGAATCAAAATGTGGTTCATACTCACCATGAGAAGTCCAATACCAATATTCTGGCATGAAGCCTCGACGATATAGATCAACAGTAACATCATCTGGGCTTAGATAGACTTGATTTTTATGTTTAGAACATGGGCAACGAATCATTCCATCTTTGATGAAGCTGGGCAGTTGAAAAGCTGTCTGAATAAAAATATTCACCCCTTTGATGAACTCATCGGTTAATGTCTTTCTTCCTTGCGCCAATCGATTATACATCCAACTTCTTTGAGTTCTGATATCCATAATATAACCTACATATAATATGGATATATTAAATTTATTGAAGAAATGTACAAAGACTCTTAGCCTGCTCAGAAGACAATCATTTTAATTAAGTGACCAAACTACGTACTCATCCACCTGAGCATCCTTATCTCTACAACACTTAACCTAATATTATGCTTCTCTTCTAATGGCCAATATTCTACACCATAAAGCATTGTAAATCCAACCACCATCTTAAGGGGCTGTTTGGTATGCGAATTTCGGCCGGATTTGGGCGAAATCCATCTAAACGGCCTAAAATGCAAATCCAATTCTCATGGTAAACGAAATCCTCTCGAGATGGAAAATTCCCCCGATTCGCTCTAAATACCGGATTTCCAAAATTCCACTGACCATGGGAGTCCATCTCCCTGCTCTTAGACATTCCTACGAAAGCTACGTTGTAAATCCAAATTTTCTAATGGCCAATATTCTACACCATACTGCATGGGTTGGTTTGATTGGCCAAATCCCTCTCCTTGCCCTAGACCCACTTAAGTAAACTCCCCAAACAGTTTTCAGGATTTAACACCTTTAGGATTTGGTAAATTATTTGGCAAATCCGGATTTAGAGAATTTATAAAATCCTACTTAAATGAAATCCTAGGTTCTACCAAACAGCCCCTAAGCTTGAGGGAGACTTTTCTATCACACAATAAGCCCAATGCATTCCTCCACTTCAACAATCCAATTTGAATTCTACTAATAATATCACACATGGGTAAAATCTAATAAGAACATCCATGACTGAAGAAAAGAGAATGTTACCTCCACACCAAGGAACGTCGTCGAAGGAATTCCGAAGGAACGTCATCGAAGGAGCGAAACCTAGTGGTGAAGGAACGTCCTCGGAGTGTCGTCGGAGCGTCGCTGGAGAAGGATAGTCCGCCGGCCGCCGGCGTCGAAGGAACGGGATACGTCGTCGGAGCGGAATACGTCGTCGTCGGAGTGGAATCGAACAAAAGCCGAACGAGACGAGAATGAGGAACCAGGCGCGGGATGGCTCGAAATAGGGCCTTTTTCGACGGAGTTTCCGGCGGATAATCCGTCGGAAATATTACCGGCGGAACATTCGTCGGTTATAGTTCGTCGAGTTTAAGTAAGCAGGTGGAAAATACACCGGTAAAACCGCCAGTAATTTCCGGCGGATATTGCGTCGGAAAACAAAATTTTTCCGGCACAATTACGTCGTATTATCCGCCGGTAAGTAAGCGACGGATAATCCGTCGAAAATTCCGTCGCACAATTACCGGCGACAAATCCGCCGGTAATTGCGTCGCTAATTGCAGGCGGATACTATCCGCCAGAAATTCCGACGGTAATAGACAGTTTTCCTGTAGTGTAAGTAGAATGACTAAGAAATTTATTATTGGATATGTACTATTATGTCCATGACTAATGTTTTTACTTCATAATATAATGTAGTATGTAATCGAAAATCTAGAGATTTTAGCCTTGTACCTGAGAATACATAATTTTGTATGGAGTGATTATCATAATTTAATAAGATCAAGGAATTATTTAATTAATAATCTTCTTAAGGGAATATCCATAGTTTTGATTAGCCAAACAAGTGGAATAGGGATTAAATTCTCAATTATAAGTAGTGATACTAATAACTCAACTCATTAGTAAAAGCTAACCTTACAATTTCAATTGGCAAGAACAAATTATATAATTATGTTTGAAATTATTCTTTTTCTTATTCCATGGTTATAAAGTGAGTTACATAGTTAGTTGTAAAATTAATAGGGTTAACTTGGTTCTTAATTAAGTTATATGTAAGAAATATTCTAAAAAATTAGGATAATAAGAAACCCTACTAAGATGAACATAGAGATGGTGTTGCTTCAACAGGAAAAATTAAGAGCCTTTTGTATTTTTTAATGAATTTTAGGATAATCATATACATATAATTGCTCTAAGAATATTGAAATATTTTAGAAGCCAATATAAGCATTAGTTGTATATTAACATGCTCAAAGTTATTGTTCAATCCAATATTTAGACACTAGTAAAGCTAGTGAAGTTTCACCATACTTAAACTAATAAAATTTTAAAATCAAATGACACCTTTTAATTCCATATTATTTATCACATTTAAAAAGAGTTGTTTATTACAAACTAGTTGATGATTGTTGAAGTGGTTGTAATTAATGATATGAATTTATTACCACATCTTGAAATAGAAAATTTTAATAATATTAATATGCATGTTCTCTTTAGTCGAAGTAAAATAGAAAGAAAGGGCTTAAGGGAGGCTAATGCTAGTGAGCCTAGTGGATTAGGCATGATGATGCACACAGATAAAAAAAATCAAAATCAAAATCAAAATCAAAATGAAACAAAAGTATGACGTCATGTTAAAACAAAAGTATGACGTCATGTTCAACGATATGAAGCGGAACAATACCAATATTGTAAAAATAACATAAGTTTAGTAATCCAAATCATACTTGTATGGTAGATCAACTCCTTTGCAAATCAGTTATGATGTGATCAAAAGTAAGAATGACATTTTCAATGATAAATGGAATGTGCATGACTAGGATTATCAGCTACCTTCAATCCAAACTATGATATGTTCTTATTCAAAGAATCACTCCACTTTTCAATCATGGCTTGGATGTCCACCCTTGTTTAAGATGAAACAACATGCATTCAAATTATTGATACTCCCCTTCCGTACAAGGCTTTGTTGAAACATACTTAATTGTATTTGCTTACTTGATTTAATTTCATGCCACTCCTCCTTTTGTATCATGGCCGATTCCACTTTAGACTTTGAGATGCATTTTTATTTGTACAAAATAAGCTTCCAAATATGCAATAACTAACAAGTCTTGTTCTTACCCTAAATTATTTTCTATAGAAACATCATATCTAACTATGGAATCTATTACTTGATGAAATAAAATTATATTTTTTTGGTTTCAACAGTTTGAAGAGTAGTTTGATGACCTTCTTCTGTTAGAATTGATTTTAAGATGCTCTACCTCTAATGGTTGTTTCCAGCCCTTCAGTGAGGCTATAATCAACTGTTGTCAACTCCCATCTCTCATCACATTTTATTCATCTCCTACTCCACTATAAGCTCTCTCATCCAAGTAAGGATTTCTTGCCTTAACTGGCCAATACCTTATAGGTTCACCTCCATTAATATCCTTACATTCCTATATAAACTCCCCTGCTTCAAAAGCAGACAAACTCCCACCACAATCTTATACCCACATATATATGAATATGTATTAATAATGACTAGGACACTTCAAGCATCTTGGGCTTACAAAATTGGTTAAATAAATTTGAAAATTATTATTTATTTTCATAATTCATAAATTTTATTATTTTATAAATGTTTATATTAAATAGTTAAAGCAATAGATGTATCTTTTCATCATCAGTCACCCACTAGAAAAGCAACAAATAAATGGATGTAGCTTTTGGTTTGTAACTCTTTAAAGTGATGAGGCTACTAAGGATTCGTTTGTGATAGCTTTCTTGAAATATAAACTTTTGTACTACAAGCCTGTTTTAGAAAGCAGAAAGAAAGCTGTCCTAAACAAAGCCTAAATAGTTGCATTTGCTGTGGCAGGTTATAAATAAACCCACAAAATACTGAAAATGATTCTCTCACACAGATTTGTTGTGGAGGAGAATTACTTGTGTTGTTTTCATTATTGCAATAATATGTCCTTTAAGAAAGTCTTCCTACACACCGCAGGCTAGTTATTATTATTATTATTATTACTATTGCAAAATTGGAGCAACCTTTGCCATATTTCAGAAAAAAGAAATGCAAATGATTTAATTTAGGAGAAGCAAGATTTGGCTAACCAATAAACATATAATTAACAATCTTTTAGCTAATTGACAAAAAATAACTTAATTTTATAGCTGTCCCTATATACCACAATTTCCTACTATATATGATTTCTTTTATGCTGAGAAAGGAGATTCTCATGTAAAAGTTAGAGCTTTAGGGCACATTTGATCGATTTAATTTCACAAGTGGATGACAAACATATCAGTGCTTGGAAATCAATTGATTGCTTTATAAATGAATAGGTTTTTTTAAATGGCAAGTGTGTGTCATTTTCAGGCCAGATTAATTTTATATGCCACTGCAACAGTTAATAATTGCTAATGACCAAATTGTTTCTCTTAATTAATAATTATCTCTCCTGTCAACAACTTTAATTATTAGTTTAAGCTGAGACATACCCTGTAATTTGAAAGAAGATTCTGATTATTCATATTTTAATTGTTGTTAGAGATTAATCTATGTTATCTTAGGTTTATCAAAGTGCGTGCAAGAAAATAGCGTTGGGTTGGTCAAAATTGTTTGAAGGTGGCTTGTCTTTAATTCGGGTTCTCTCCGTAGTGCACGCATATTTCCATGCATTCTTATCAGGCCAAACTCTCTCTTGGTGTTTTGTGTTGGGTGTGAAGTGACCTTGATGTGCTAGGTATTGACATTTCAACCAATACTCTCCATGCAAGTATTCTGTTGAGTTCCTTAGTGAAAACCCTCAATTGTGTTTTGGCAGTATGTATAAGAAATGAGCATGAAAAATACAAAACTTTATGTCAAAAAGATTTAAGAGTCAGAGAAAAAGATACTAAAATTTTTGAAATGAAAGAGAATTTAATCTGTCATTGATAATATATTACATAAATGGCCAAAAGTGACAGAAAATATCTTTGCAGAAATCAAAATACATCAATATCATTAGGAGCTCGATCAAGCTCAAGTGGTATGCTCCGAGTTTGGCTTGTAACCTTTAAACAAAATATTTAATAGCTCATTAATTGTATGCAATTTAATATTTAATTAGATTTGTAATCTCCTTATTTATGGCTAACATCATTCGTAGTTATCTAAAGCTAGCTCATTGTATGCAATTTTATTGTTTGATCAAATATGACATAGAGAATAACAAACTATCTTAAATGACAAAAACACTATTCTATAATGAAATTAAAAAAAAAAATGATTTAAAAGATTATCTATGTTCCAAGAGAATTTCTTCTTCATAATGTTGATAAGATATGATTTATTTTATTCTGGAGTATAAGTTCCTCATAAAAATAAACCCTTATATTTATTTACATCTTAAGAAAAGTACTCTCTAGAGAATATTTTCGATTAAAATAGTATACCATATTTTTATGATTTTAAAATTTGAAGATGGAAGTTCTTTCATAATTTTAATGAAATTAGTTCAAATTTGGAGCAATTCTTTTTAGGAAATCAAAGGATGAAAAATTAGAGAGTATTAAATTTGGAGAAAATCAAAGCAGTTCAAACTATCCTATGTTGGTTTTTAAATTCTTAAAATTTTGAATTTAAGATTTAAGTTGCTTATTTTATTAAAATTTTAGGTTAGGGTTTATATTTTATCAACATAATATTAAGAAACGGCTAAGGAAGTGATGCCTCATACAATAAAATTAAGTATAATATAATGCAAGGGACTTACGACTTTCAACTCCACTTACTATAAGGAAAAATAATTATTTTTTTTAACAAAAATTTTATTAAATCAAAAAAGAAGTACAAGAAGCAAATGAGCAAAATGACAACACAGCAACAAAAGATACAAGGGAGATACACCCCAAAGGGCTCAGTAATCAGCCGAGGCTACCAACAACTCCAAAGCCAGGCACGGACCAACCAATTTGGTGTGGAGAGCAGTAAATCACAAAAGCAACCAACCTAACCGAGCAAGAAACCACCACCAAAGGATGCCACGAGCCATGGCTACGGAATAGTGAGCCCCAGCCACATCATTGCCCAGCAACCCAAACGACCTTCAGTAAACTTAAATCGAAGCTCCATAGTACCGATAACAAGCAAAGCCTGCCAATGCAAAAATCAACAACCATCTAGAGGCATCAAAGACAACCGAGAACAATAGCACCAACCCACAAATTATTTTCTCCCACATTTACCCCTCCCACGAGAGGAGACAGAACCAACAGGACGATCAATCTTTAAGGAAAACTCCTGCACAGGGACATCATCCCCACTAGCTTCTGAAGATGAATCGGATGAGTAATGAAGCCAGTCAAGTTGCATCCTAACATTCTCTCTGGAAATTTCACCCATATGAGCAACCAATGCCTTAGGTGATACTAAAGTAACAGGGACCTCAACAAAATGACCAGTTATAGATGGCGTAATTGGAGAAATAAAATTAGGAGCAACACCAAATCCCTCACTCACCACACCCGAAGGTGTAACCGATTTATTCCCACTCAAATTAATCGAAGAGCAAGGCAGCTGAGACCTAGGGGATAGCTCATTAGGGATGCCAGAGTCACCAGAATCCTGCACTGCCACACAAGGCACCCCTATACCATTCAAAAAACTCAGAGCAGACACAACATCCACCACAGGCAAAATGGGATAAGAATTTATAGCACAACCTAAAAGACCACCAGCACTAGCACAAGCCCTAGAGACCTGAATAGAAGGTAATACCCCAGGCACAATATTCTCAAAAACCTTCACTGTAGACTCAACGACAACTACATCATCAACAGAAGCCACATTGTTCAGCGAAATAATAGGTAAAGGGTTAGGAGAAGTCGGCACTGGAGATCCCAGCTCATTATCAGGCATCAAACCAGTAACATCTTTCTCAAGAATACCAGCGTTACAACCTAATCCCTGCACCACAGGCTCAGACATAGGAGGGACAACAGGGTTCACAAAAATAACAGGCACAACAGGGTTCACAGAAACCTCAACAGGAGGTTTAACAGGTAGGGGCAGATCCGCATAATCCAGGACAACAACATTAGGATGACAATTTCCCACAGCATGCCCGATACACTGACAAGAAGCATAAAATTGAGCGAATTCATCCATAACCACTTGTTGGACATAACCAAGCTTCTCTGAACCTAACCAGACCTTATCAAGGAAGGATTTAGTGATATCCAGCTCCACTAAAACACGAGCTAGAGATGGTCTAGAACCCAAAGAAGTTGCAGCATCAATTTTTAATAGTTTGCCAAAGATAGAGGCCAGACCATGAAAAATACATGGGGAAAAGAGATGAGGCCTCAGATGCAGAAAAGAGACCCAAATAGGGATGACCAGCGACTCAACCCTGACATCAACAAGGGGAGACCACTTGGTAAGCTTCATGTAACAATTATAAACTAGATATGATCTCTGGCAAAAAACACGACAATAATCTAGGTCATTAGCAAGCTTGATAAGGACATGAGACGGATCCAGCAAGGTGACCGAAACCTCCCCATTAAGCTTGATATTGAAAAAAAAATCTACGTATGGTATCAAGAGACAGACATTTGGTAGGAAAAAAACCAACTAAAGAAAACTGAAAAGGAACAGTTAGAGTCTGAATTTCCTGATCCGATATCCAAAGGGAGGGCAAACCACGAAAGGAGGATGCCTTAAGTTCAGGAAAATCATTTTCAAAAGAAGAACCCGAAAGGATTTCCAAAAACTAGCGCGAAGAAGGCGAACCCCCTAAAAACCAGGGTCGCAAAGCTTCGGCGCCATCCTGGCAAGCGCCGGAGGAAGAAAAATCACCGACAAAATAAAATAAAACTAGCAAAGAGGAGAAACACTTCCCAGGAAACGAGAAGAAAGCCAGCCTCGCGGAGAGCGTCCCGGCAAAAGCGAAGGAAAAGCTAAGGCAAAGCCCTAGTGGAGCAGCCGAAATATATAGGAAAAATAATTATTTTTTATGGTAAAATTCATCAAACTTTGAGTTATTTTCAGCAAAAACAAGCATTTTTCAGCAAAAATCAAATCATCACTAAAAGTCCCATAAGAAACCTCAACCAATATTTCATTTTTCAGAAGTGATGTTTTTCTTGTAAATTATCAATGGATTTTTTAAAGAAAATATCGACATAATAAAATTCATTATAAATAAAGATTTGTTGTTGCTTTATTATGATCTAGAGATGCCAAAAATTATTGGTGGAATGAGCCGCTAGAAATTTTGGTAACCCGAGATTCTGATAAGCCGATAGAAATTCAGGTGGCAACCTTAGCCTTTAGTCATTGAATATTTTAGTGGAATTTTAAGCTAATTATTTGCTAGCAATTTTCAAAGGCCTATTTTGTGACACCTCTAAATTCATTAATCAATTCAACCTATTCTGACCCGATTTGAAAGAGTTAAATGCTTGAATTTCTGTATTTTGAATACTTTTGCATTTGTTTGGTGTGTGTTTGAAAGTATTTTGTGTTTATGAAAAAGGTCTACATATGTTCTGAAGTGAGTTACATGGGTCTGAATGCATCTTAGTGAAATAAAAAAAAATTCCCCCTAGAGCACCTAAGTGTTGGGTGTTCTACCTCATTGTCGTTATAATAGTGGCGCCTTGGCACTGTGCATTCAGATTTTTGAAAGTTGAACTAACGTCGTGGAACTCAAACAGTGGCGCCTAGCTGTTGAGCTATTTTCTGTACTTTAAATATCCTTTTTTCACTCAATTTTTCACCCATTCGTTTTGGCAGCCAATTTTTGGAGAGAAAGAGGCAGATTTTGAGAGGCAAAGAAGGGGAGCCAATTTGGGTCATTTTTAGCTGGTGCTCTTGTTCTGAATATTGTCCGGATCTAAGTTTATCTCAATTTTCAAAAATTGGAAGTTTTTTAGAATTTTCTATTTAAATCTCTATTTCTATTGTCGAAAAGCAAGGATAACTTTGCATTAGTAAAATTTTTATCGTAGAACTTTTTACATATTACAGAGATTCAGATTCTGAAAATTTGAATACTTTTTCAAAATTTTATATTGGGGGTTTTGAAAATTATACTATTTGTATTGAATAGAAAATAATTTGGGCTTGAAAAAAAGTGTTGTAGCATGATTGAAGTCTTAAAATAATATTTTATACTATCTATGATAATTTCATAAATTTTTTAAATTATGAATTTTGCTCAGTAAAAATTTTTATTGCCGAACATTATAAAAAACTGTGTAATCTTGATATGAGCACAATTATGCTTTAATTACTAGAATGTGATGAAATATGTACTTATATGATTGAATTATATACGTTATTTATTGAATTGAGAAGTTATGAAAAATTTATTGTGAAAGAAGCAAGATGTTCCGGTGGCTAAAAAGTCATATTCTTGTGCCTTTAAGGCATATTTTGGTGGCAAAATTTCATGTTTTGGTATCCTCGAGCATGTTTTTGTGCTATAAGCACATTGAGAGTCATAAGGGCCTAGAATCCTTTGAGGTTCCATATGGAACCAAGAAAATATGTTATGTTCAATTCTGTGATATGAATTTTAATTTATTTGACTGCTCACTATTATTATTTTAATATTTTTATAGTTGTTATACTCTTATTACTTCACTCAACATAGTGATTTATTATAATGTATTTAAATATTCTGAAAAATATTTAATAAAAGAAATATTTAAAATTTAGATTGGCATTTAATTTGTGGTTTGCTGAGCTATTTTAACTCACTGTGATTTTACATTCTATTTTTAATATTTTGGAAAGGGAAGGATAAGGTTGAGTAGTTGTTCGGGACCTAATCTGAGTCGATATAGGTATTCTTCTTTGTTTTTTGTATAGTCATAACCAGCTTTTTATTCTTTTGTGCTCTATTCTCTGTTATATAATCATGTACTATAGTGTTACTAATGTATATACATTTTGATGATGAAATTAAAGAGATTTTATAGATGAGTTTATTTTAGCACTTTGAATATTTTTAGTAGCTATGTAGTTTATCGTTATTTTAAAAAGTTTAAATCGGTAGATAAAATTTGAAAATATTTTAAAATTATATCTTGAGATTTGCTTATTGCAGCTCAACACAATAAGACCTATTTCATTAGTGAGTCTTATTAGGTTGAGTTGTGACAAGTTTTTATGGTAGAAAAGCAGTAGTTTTGAAAAATTAATTATAAAATAGAGATATAAGAATTGATTTGTAAGTCAAGTAAGTCAAGTAGGAGAGTTTTGAGTTTTTCTAGCATTTATTTTATTTATTTCATGTGCATGTATGTTTAGTTACATATTCTATATGCTTATTAATCTACTAGACCTAGATATGATAGATAGAGTGCTAGTCAAGTAGTTCCTGTATATAATACTACTTAGACGGTTTTGAGCTAGCATTGTGGCTCACCAACAAGGGAGCCTAGGCGCTAGATAATTTTCTGTGCTTATTCTTTTTCACTCAATTTCTCACTTGTTCGTTAAGGCAGCCGATTTTTGGAGAGAAAGAGGAGGATTTTGAGAGGGAAAGAAGGATTTTTGAGCCTCTTTGGGTCATTTTTAGTCGTCGGCCTAGTTCTAAAAGTTGTCCTAGTCGAGATAGGTCACACTATGTCTATCTCAGTTTTAACTAATACTAAGTTTTTTCAAAATTTTTAATTAAATTTCTATTTTTGTTATAGAAAAATAAGGATAACCTTACACTGCATGATAAAACTTTCACCTTGTAACTTTTTATATATTTTAAAATTGAGATTTTAAATATTTTGAATATTTTCTAAAATTTTATATCGAGGGTTTTATATATTATACTTTTTTATAGAATAAAAAATTATTTTGACTCTGAAAAATGGTGTATAATATGATAAAAATCTTAAAATGATATTTTATACAATGTGTAATAATTTGGTTATATTTTGAAACTATGAATTTTTACTCAATAAAAATTTCTGTTATCCATCTTTATTAAAAAATTATGTAATTCTGATATGAGCTCAACTATGCTTTAATTATTATAATGTGATAAAATATGTATTTATGTGATTGAATTATATACTTTATTAGTTGAACTGAGAAGTTATGGAGAAATTATTATGAAAGAAGCAAGATGTTCTAGTGGCAAAATATCATGGTCTGGTGCCTATGGGTATATTATAAGCATATTGAGAGTCATAATGGGCCAAAATCCTTTGAGATTCTGGCTAAAATCGGAGAAATCTATTATGTTATGTTTTGAGATATGAATTTTAGTTTATTTGATTGTTCAGTGTTATTATTTAAATCTTTAAATAACTACTATGCTCTTATTACTTTACTTAACACAATAATTTATTATACTGCATTTAAATATTCTAAAAAAATATTTTATGATAAAAATATATAGAAATTTAGATTGGTATTTATATTGTGCTAAGTTATTTTAGCTCACTCTGATTTTGTATTTTATTTTTAGGATTTGAAAAAGGGAATGATCCAGTTAAGTAGTTGTTCAGGATCTAATCTGAGTTTGTATAGCACTACAGGAAAATCATCAAATATCGGTAGAATTTTTGGCGGTTCAAAACATCCCATGTATATGAGTCAGATCTTATTTCTAAAAATGTTTTCTAATCTTGTGTTTATTCTAAGGAAGTCATAAAAATCTTTAGATAATATAAAAATAAGTTATGACTGTAACAATTATATATTCATGTAATGAATAATATAATATTTTATACAACTATATATTTCATTAAATAAAGATTTTTATTTTTATCGACGTATTAGTAAAACCAAAGTTAAAGAGGCTTTAAAGAAAATGAAGTGTGGAAAAGTTATTGGACCTGATGATATTCCAATAGAGGTGTGGAAATGCTTAGGAGATGAAGGAATTTCTTGGCTTACTAAACTTTTAAATATTATTTTAAAGACAAAAGATGCCATATGAGTAAAGAATGAGTGTGTTGATTCCTATTTTTAAGAATAAGGTGATGCACAAGATTATGCGAATTATAGATCAGGAATTAAGTTAATATTTCATACTTTAAAATTATGGGAAGGAGTTATGGAGCATATGTTACGACGTGAAACTACTATTTCTCAAAATCAATTGGGATTCATGCCAGGTAGGTCTACTATCGAAGCTATACATTTATTGAGAGGTTTGATGGAGAAGTATAGAGAGAATAAGGAGGATCTACATATGATTTTTATTAATTTAGAGAAAGCATATGATAAAGCTCCAAGAAAAGTGCTATGAAGAGTTCTACATAAGAAAAGGGTTAATAATGCTAATATTCAAGTCATTATGGATATGTTTGTAGGAGTTGTTAATTGTGTTCAAACACAATATGGTTTGACCAAGTATTTTCCTATTTCAGTTGGATTACATCAAGGATCAGCCTTAAGCCCATATCTTTTTGCTTTAGTCAAGGATGTTCTCACTAGACATTTGCAAGAGGTTTTACCCTGGTGTATGTATTTTGCTGATGATATTCTTCTTGTTGATAAGACTAGAGAGAGTTGAAGGTAAACTTGAATTATGGAGGTCAACCTTAGAGTCTAAAGGCTTTCGTTTGAGTAGATCTAAAATTGAATATATGGAGTGTAAGTTTAGTCATAATAGATCTAATGGGGGGATTTTGACTTTGGGTGATCAAGTCATTAATAAGAGCACTCCTTTAGATATCTTGGGTCTATTGTTCAGAGTGATGGTGAAATAAATAGGAATATTATTAGTAGAATTTAAGATGGATGGTTGAAGTGGAAATGCATCGGGCTTGCTATGTGATAGAAAAGTCCCTCTCAATCTTAAGGGAAAATTCTATAAGATGGTAATGAGACCTATAATGCTTTATGGTGCAGAATGTTGGCCATTAAAAAAGAAGCATAATATTAAGTTAAGTGTTGCAAAGATGAGGATGCTCAGGTGGATGAGTGGTTTTACTCTTAAAGATAGGATACGTAATGAGTATATATGTGAAAAGGTTGGAGTAGCTCCAATGGAAGACAATATTAGAGAGAGCTGCCTTAGATGGTTTGGACACATAAAATGGTAGCCTTTCGATGACCCTGTTAGGAAAGTAGATGTCTTAGATTTGACTTATGTTAAGAAAGGTAGAGGTAGACCTAAAAAATTTGGTTAGAAAATATTAAAAATGATATTTCTTTATTAGATTTAGATGAGAATTTGACTCTTAAGATGATACAATGGAGAAAAAAGATTCATGTAGCCGACCCCACATAGTGGGATAAAGGCTTGTTATTGTTGTTCTTGTTGTTTTTATTTCATTATGCACTTTTAATTGAGAGAAAAAAGTCATACTTCCAAACTTAAAGGTTATGTTATTCCTACACATGCCACTAGGTATTTTGATAACATCTAATTTAGCCTCTTACAATCTATGATACCACCAACCCTTCTAGGACCCCTATTGATCAGACATCTCCTAGGAAAACACAAATTAGCTTCCATTAATATAACACATATATCTTCTTAATGGCCAAAAGATAGATCATAAGCAAAAACTATTAATGCAACACACAAATCTTCGATCTTCTGATATGAAATGAGACTACTGAACTTCAAAATTTTAGAAAGGTTGGGATGATACTAGATTGTTTGATAATGAGTTTATTGCTTCCCTTTTAGCTATCATGAGCTGTATTTCTATTTCAAAATTTGATTCAAAGAATTAGAGACTTTGGTAAGTTTTTATGCATACTACACACTAAGAAAACAAATCAATTAGTATTTAATGGTGGTAGTAAAATAATTATCATTGAGTAACTCAATAACTCGTTAGGACAAGCCTACCTCTATATTTTATTTCTTAGATTCTATGTTTCTCTATTTTTTTTATTTTTTGGACTTTTGAGCCAATTAAGTTAAATTCATATGCACATCACACATGCAAGCTTCAAACTCAAAACCTCTTGGTTGATAGCCAAAGCTCCCAACCAACAAATCAAGATGAGATGCGTATGTTTCTCTAATATTAGATCCTTTATGTTAGTCATTATGAATGATGCTTTGGTCGCAAAATCCTCTTAGGATTTCTTTGGAACAACTTTCAAATTGTTTTGCTTTTTAGAGAGCAACCATAATTTTATTTGATTATTGCTTTTTTTTAGGGGAAACCCTAGATGGGGCCTACGTGTTAATTCAAAAAAAAGGGTTACAAGGTCCTTAAAAGGAACCTTCAGCTCACTAATGCTCCCAGGAGCTACCAAAAATAATAAAATAAAACCTACGAGCTGGTGGTTCCAAGAGCTAAGAATCACAAAGATATCTAATAACATTCTAGGGCTACAAGAAGATAGCACCCAAAAAAGGGAGATCCAAAGGAAAAGAATCAGCAAATACTCCCTGCAAAAGAGGAGAGCAAGAATCCAGTTACCAATAGAGGTAGAAGCCGCTATCTCCCTGCAAAACTTGTCACGCCAAAAATTCCCCATAGTCACCTGCACAAAAAAGATACTCCAAGGCACCCAGGTAAGGTTGCAAGAAATATGGAAACGGATAAAACAAAAGTGAAATGTCAAACAACCTTTGTTAATAGGAAAAGAGTAATCAAACCCCATATCATTCGAGAAGCAATTCCAATGAGAGAGCTAACAGCAACAACGTTGAGGGTTAAGGGAGTCTTACTACCACCATCATGAATGATAATATACACAATATTAATCTGGTACAGTAAGAAGGAATTCCCAACAATGCTTAAGTCCCAGTTCTCAACACAAATCAGATTATTATAGCTCCCAAAAGCTAAAACAAAACCCATATTGTAAACCAACAAGCAAATCCCCAAAACAGAGCAACCAATAATAGCCAGCCACCAGAATGCCTTCGGAATAACCCAAATCCTATCCCAACAAGTAGCAGGCAGATAAAAAAAAAACCCACCTGCAGCACCAAACCAGTAGCAATCATAACAGAAATCGAAAAGATCCACAGAAGAAGTGACACAAAAACCCACAAAGACGAAACCCAAATAAACCACCAGTAACCCCAAAACAGCAGCACCAAAGAACACACAACCAAGCCACCAAACCAACTAACCAGCAGCAGAAACCTGAACCAATAACCAAAGGCCAAAAATAGCCAGAACCAGCAAAAGGAGAGAACAGAGGGAAAAACTCAAGCATTACGAATATAAGGAAGACCATATCTATCCATGTTAACCAAACCTCTAAGAAAATCAGGAAGATTTGAAGCATCAAATTCTTGGAAAACATTATTATAACACCCAAATTTGGCTAACCAATTAGCACAAGCATTACCCTCGCATAAAATATGAGAAATAGAGTAGTTCATAGCAGCGAGGGAGTGCTTGATTTTTCTTATGGTATAAAAATCATAAGGGTTACCAGTAACCTCATTAAGAATGATGTGAATTAAAAGCTTAGCATCAACTTCAATAGCCACATGCTGAATTCCCAGTCTATGACAAATATTTAACCCTTGATGTAAGCCCATTAGCTCAGCAGTAATGACGGAACATAAATTGAGAGGACCAGCATAAGCAATAATAACATCACCATTAATATTACGAATAATACCCCCCATACCCGCAGCGGAAGAGCCAACAGATCCATCCGAATTGATCTTAACAAAAGGGTGAGAAGGTTTTAACTACCTCACAATACACTCACATTTTTCCATAGACCCCTCCACAAGAGGAATACCAAGTTGAATAGCTAATTGACGAGCATGCTTGAAATTTTTAACATAAATAAGATTGGTCAATTGAAATTGCAAAATTTTATTTCTAATATTGGAAATGATTTGATTGACATCCATCTTAATCTCATTATGCTTAGAATCATTTCTAGCCTTCCAAAGAAACCACATAATCAGAATAGGCAGTAAATTATAAATGTGACCTTTAGTGGTAGTAAACCAATGCTTAAGAATGGAAAGAACATTACCATTAGTATTGAGAAACCCTTTGTCAGCCAAGTTAAGAAAATGGCACCAAACTTTCTGAGCAATAGTCTCAGTAATGAAAACATGATTAATATCCTCAACATTAAAGCAATATTGGCATTTAGAAGGAAAAGAGAAATCTTTTCTCCAAAGTAAATTATCAACCGGAAGATACCCCTTAAGACATCTCCAAGCCAAAATAGAGTAGGATAAATGAATATTGTTATGCCAAATAGAAGCAAAAATTTGAGAGACATCCCTTTTAAATCTAGTGGCATTCCAAACATTCTTTAAATTAAAGTTATCAGAAGAAGACAGCGTAAAGAGAATTTTATCCTTGCAATCAACTTGTAACGAAATATGCAAAATAATATTAATCAAGTCATACGGGATAACTTCTAACAGTTTACTAACATTCCAATGGCCATTGTGAATAAATTTGTAAACCTTGGAATTATCAATAATATGGATATTCAGATAAGTATCAATAGAAAAAGCACCCAACCAATTGTCTTGCTAGAAAGAGACATTACCTTTCCCCAGACCCCATTGAATAAAATGTTCAGCCTACCATTTGATTTTACAAAGTCTTTTCCAAACGAAAGAATCAGAAGATTTATAGTTGCAAACCAGAGGATGAAGATCTTTGCAATATTTAACATTCATAAATTGAGCCCACAAGCTATTATTGGTGCTAAAGGAAAACCATAATTTATTAGAGAAAGCATGAGCCATATCCAAAATACTCTTGCAACCTAAACCCCCTTCATTGTAAACCCCACACCCTTTATTCCAGGAAACCTAATTAATACAAGACTGATTGTTATTAGATCCCCAAAAAAATTTATTGATCATTCTCTTCATTCTAAGACAAATAGTGGAAGTAGGTTGCAAAGTATGTAAGATAAAAATAGGAATAGAGTTTAAAATACTTTTGATCAGGACCAACCTACCACCAAATGAAAGAAATTTAGAAGACCAATTTAAAAGTTTTTTTTGAAACATAGTAAAAATATTGTCAAACAAATATTTTCTTTTTCTTCCCTTAAAAAGAGGGGTACCTAAATATTTTATAGGAAGCAAAGTAGAGTTAAAATCAAAAATTCTTTTGATAATATCAATTCTATTTCGATTCACCGACTTACCAGAAATGAAACTACTCTTATCCTTGTTAATGGACAAACCACTCATTCTGGAACTGATCCCAGAATCGCACTAAATTTTGAACATTCTTAATAGAAGCATTAGAGAAAATTATAAAGTCATCAGTAAAATTGAGATGAGTAATAGGAAAGCCACCAACAGTATGAAAAGAAAGAGTAGGGTACCTCACATAAAGCTCCTCAAGGCCTCTAGAAAGATATTCCACAGTAATAATAAAAAGAGATGGCGAAAGGGGATCCCCCTGTCTAAGCCCGTGAGTAGAATTAAAGAAATCATGCTTTCTACCATTAATCATCACATAAAAAAATAGTTCTCAATACTATTTTTAATAAGCAGAATAAAAGATTGACTGAAACCAAAAAAAGGCATCACATTATAAAGAAATTTCCAATTCAAATTATCATAAGCTTTAGTAATATCCAGTTTAAAAATGAGATTTCCACCAGAAACCTTAGCATTAATATCATGCACCATCTCTTGGGCTAGCAGAATATTATAAAAAATGTTCCTACCTTTGACAAAATCAGTTTGATTGATAGAAATAATTCTAGGTAAAATATTCATCAATCTAGAAGTAATGATTTTGGAGACAAGTTTATTAAAGAAACTACACAGATTGATAGGTCTAAAATCATTCCAGTTGGTGATAGAATCTTTTTTAGGGATTAACACAATATTAGTAGAAGAGACCAACTTAGGATAAGTATTTCCCTCAAAGAAATCATGCACAGCCTCCACCACATCAACCTTTATAATATCCCAGGTTTTAATATAGAATTTTGTAGTGAACCCATCAGGACCAGCAATAGAGTCACCATTCATATTCTTAACAGTCATCCAAATTTCATCCTCCGAAGGAATTTGAGTAAGGAAAATATTGTCTTCCTCACCAAGAACACGAGGGATGACAAAGGGATTAGCCATAGGAGAAATAGAGCAATCTTTATTAAAAACTTTTCTAAAATGTTCCACCCCAGAGTTTACAATCAAGTCTTTCATATCATAAACACAACCGTTATTGTTAACAATTTTGTGGATATGATTCCATTTTATTCTTGTTGGCCAGAGTATGAAAAAAAGTAGTATTTCTATCTCCTTCCAAAATTAATTTAGCCGAAGCCTTCTGTCTCCAATAAATTTCTTCCTGGTTTTGCAATTAAAAAAGAGTAATTTTAGCATTATCAAGATTGGACAGATTAGTACTTATGGGATTATCCAAATACATATTTTCCAACCCTAGCACGTTATCTTCAGCTTCCTTAATGTTAGAAAAAAGATTCTTAAGAACATTTTTATTCCACCAATTAAGGACCTGTTTTAATCTACTCAACTTGGCCCAAAGACGATACATGCCCTTGATACCATTATCAGGAGATATGATGGCATGCCAATTATTACTAATCACATTCATAAACTCCTTATGAGTTAACCACATATTTTGAAATCTAAAAGCAAAGGGGTAATTAGAAGTAGTATAAGACATGTTAATAAGTAAAGGGGCATGATCAGAAAATGTTCTACTTAAATGTTGAACATGAGTCATAGGAAAATCCCTGATCCACTCATTGTTAAAAAGAATCATATCAAGTTTTTGTCCTATCGTAGTTCTATTCCATGTAAAAGCACCACCAGTAAAACCAATGTCATGTAAATTACAATCAAATATCATACAATTGAAATCTTCCATAGCATAACTATTAGGAGGGTTGCCTCCCACTCTTTCATTAGCATTAGAAATAATATTAAAGTCCCCACCCACACACCAAGGGCCATTAGAATTAAGAGCAAAATCAGATAAAAGTTCCCAAAGAGGAAGCCTACCCAATCTAGTACAAGCAGCATAAATAAAAGAGGCGTTGAAGTTAACGTTGAAATAAGAGATTTGCACATGAACAACTTGGGAAAAATCCAAAATAATGTTGATATTAAATTGACTCTTCCACATAATCCAAATTTTATTAGATCAATTGGCAAACATCATATCAAAACCCAAACAAGAAGCAGTAAAAGCAAGTTTATCAGACGAGATAAAAGGTTCAAGCAAAACCAGCAAATGAATATTGTGCACACGACAAAGATTTCTAAATCTAGTTCTAGAATCACCCCCCCCCCCCCCAAATATCCCTCACATTCCAAATAAGAGCTTTAATCATTGGAACTTTTAGCAACAGTTTGAGCCTTAGTAGAATGTGGTGTATCAGGTAAAGGAGCTTTTCCATTTTTCTTTTTCTTTTTACTTGTTGACCTCATTTTTGTATGAGCTCAGTAGGACCAACCCAGACCTTAGGATCTTTCCAATCCTTAGGATCAATCTTAACCTAGATCAATCCAGTTTCAAATTAATCTAATCCTAGATCAATCCAGATTCAAATCAACCCTGATCTCAGATCAATCAAATTTCCAGACCATTCTAGATCCTAGGATCTTTCCTAGATTTTAGATCTTAGGATCAATCTAGACCCTAGGATCTTCCTAGAATCCAGACTTTAGGATCTATTCTAGATCCTAAAAGCCTTCTAGATCCCAGACCTTAGGGTTTCCTAGATTCTAGGATCTTTCTAGACTTCAGTCCCTAGGATCTACTCTAGACCCTAGGATTTCCCTAGATTTCTAACCCTAGGATCTACCCTCACTTTAGATCAATTTAGGTCTTAGGATTTTCCTAGACCTTAGATCTTTCCAGACCCTAGGATCTATTCTAGATCCTAGGATTCTACTAGACTCCAGATCATATGATTTTCTTAGACCTTAGGATCTATTCTAGACCCTAGGATCTTTCTAGAATTTAGATTTTAGGATTTACTCTAGATCCTAAGATGCCTCCAGATCTTAAGATTCCTCTAGATAATAAGAGTTCTAGATTCTAGGATCTTCCTAGACTCCAGTCCCTAGGATCTATTCTAGACCCTAGGAGTCCCTTAAGCTGATTTGGACCCTAGGACCTATTCTAAACCCTAGGATTCCTCTAGATCAATCCAAGCTTCAATTCAACCTAAACTTAATTCAAATTCTATCATTCAAGCTCAAAATCCAATTCAAAACCAGATTTCCAGATTCAAATTCAAGGCCAAAGGTCTAAGTCCTGAAAGCCTTTTCCAGCAAATCTTTGAACATTTTAAAACCCAGTCAAATAACCTCTGATTCAAGATCTATCAGTTCCACACTGATGTGACATGTCTCTAGAGGCAACCCTCCAAATTTGAGCTCATTATGAGATCTCTAACCCCAGAAACTGAATTGAAATTCAAAGGCTGTAAAACCTTCAAATATTTACAGTCTGTGCCACTAGACCTGCCACCCAGTGGATTTTGACCCTGGAGCTTTCTTCAAAGCTTCCAATCACCTCCAGACCCTTGATTATGACTCATTGAGCAATAAACTACATTTTGTTGGACTCAATTTGATCCCCAGTTGACCAGGGGTCAAAATGACCAAAATACCCCTATGGGGTGTGAATAGTCACTTTGGTCAAATGAGCTCCAAATCAAATGCAGTCACTTCCAGCAAATTTCAAATGTCAAACCAAACCCATTGAACCCAGAACCAGCCCCTGGGTCAACCTGGTTGACCAAGTCAACCTAGTTGACCTAGAAGGCCCCTTTAAGGTCAAAACAGGTCATTCTGACCAAATGACCTCCCCAGACCTTGGGACCAGCTCCATTGGTCTCCAAATATCATTTCAAATCTATTGAACCCATTTCCAGACCCCGGACCCACCTGGTTGACCAAGTCAACCAGTGTTGACCTAAAAGGCCCATTAAGGGCCCAAATAGGTCATTTTGACCAAATGACCTCCCCAGACCTTGAGACCACCACCAGCAGACTCAAAATGTCATTCTGAACTGATCAGACCCAATCCCTGACCCTGGGTCAACTTGGTTGACCAAGTCAACCCAGTTGACCCATTAGGCCCATTAAGGGCCTAAATAGGTCATTTGATCCAGATAACCTATTTAAATCCCAGAAATTCATCTACCAGACTTTAAACATCAAATCAAATCCACTGAACCCAAACTCAGGTCATGGGTCAACTTGATTGACCAAGTCAACTCAATTTGACCCAAATATCTCTTAATGTTTTCAATGGGTTATTTTAACTCATTTGACATTTCAAACCACTTTCAAACTCCAAATTAAATTTCTAATAATGGTCTAAACTCTTTCAACCATGGACCATTCAAACTCAAGTCAAGTTGATTTAGTCAACTCAATAAAATCTAGTCAAAGTACCTCAAACCTTTACATTTTCATTCCACTCTAATCCTTGACCATTCTATCCCTCTCCAACTCATTCAATAGCACCCAAGGTTCTCTCTTACTGCCACCTCAGCACTCCAAGTGGCCTTGGACTGGTCAAACAGTCAAAATAAGGCATTAGGAAGGGTCAAAGTTGGTCAAATGACTTCTTAAACTTAATCCCCTTCTCCCTAGACCTCTCCAGCTGTTTGGAGACACTCTAGAACCTTCCCAGAAGAGTTTCAAGCCCTTAGATCCTCATCAAACGGCTCCTAGCCATTCCATGTGCTTACTAGAGGACAAATAGGCCTTTCCACCTAGGATGTCCTTGTGCCCTTTTGATACTCTGCTCCCAACAACGTCCAGGCCAGGTGGCATCCATCTGGAGTCCATCCAAATCAATCCTAGCCATCCAATAAGCTCATGGACGTTTGAATAAGGCAATACCCTATTTTGAACAATGATTCGATTCCACACATTCTCTCACTCTTCAAGCTTCTCCAAACCCAGCCCCCAGGTTCCTTGAGCTCCCCAGAGACTCCCTTATACTTCCCGACCAAAACTCCACCGTCAAATCCCATTAGCGGCAGCTCTCCGGCGAACTCAAGCTTAATCTATCCAAGCCTTCATTCACTTGATCTAAAGCGGATTCGATCGTGACTTCAACAGAAGATTTATATGAGGACAAACCACAGATTCAGAGAAACCATTTCCCCTTCAAATCCCTCGGTAAATCTTCCTAAAATTCTAGCCCTAGGTCACTTTTTTTAGAGTTAATTAACTTTTTACCAAGTTCATTTAAAGCTCAACTAAATAACCCACATGATTTCTGTTCACTTAGGGTAGCTATGTTTAAAATTTCATTAAGATTAGTTCATCGGATCAAGAGAACAAGACGAAAAACCCATTCTAGGGTTTATTCGTAATGTTCTGTAACTAGACGCATTTTGGACCGTTGATTTCATGATCAGCGGTCTCGATTAAGCCTTTTCGCTGTCCATCCAACCGCGGATCCGTGGCTGAAGGAGCTTATCACCGTTCAGCTTCATCTGCGTCGTCCGTTTCATAACACGGAAGATCGGACGACGACGAGAGCTTGCTGACGCGAATAAGTAAACCGCGTCCGCGGTTAATGATCCCGCAATCATTGTTGGCGGCGCAATCATTGCGCCGCCAACCAATGATTGGCCGCGGTTCTGCCTCCGCCAATCGGAAGCGGCCACGTGGCTCCCGCCGCCGTCGGCGCTGGAATTTCTTTAAAATTGATTTTAAATAACTTAAAATTAATTTTAAAATGTAGAAAATTAAAAAAAAAATTTAAAAAAAAAATCTGAAAATTAAGTCTCAAATTAATATATATTTGTATATATATTATATTATGAAATTATTTTGAATTTATTAATCAATTTTAAAATTTTAAATATTAATTTTAAATAATATTAAACTATTTAATATTATAATTAATATTAGAATAGTTTATTATTTTGATTAATACTAAATAGTCTATCATTTTAATTAATATTAAATAATTTATTAATTTTGATTAATATTAGATGATTTTAAAATTTTACTTAATGTTAACTTACTTAATATTTTAATTAATATTAAATACTTTCTAATTTTAACTAATATTAAATAATTTTAAATCTTTGATTAATATATATATATATATATATATATATATATATATAACTTTTAATATATTTATTAATATTAAATAATTGATTGATTTTAATTAAATATTAAATAATTCAAAACTTTAATGAATATATAATTTTTAATATTTTAATTAATATTAAATAATTTATTACTTTAATTAATATTAAATGATTCAATATTTTAATTAATATTAATTATAATTAGGAAAATTTTAAATATTATTTAAAATATTTTAAAATTCTAAAATAATTTAAGATATTCAAATATCATTTAATATTTTAAGTATTTAAATAATTCATTAATATCTAATTAATTTTAATTTTAACATTAACCTTAAAAATATTTGAAGATTCAAATAAAATTCAATTAAATTATTTAATATTATTTAAATGATTTATAACATGTTAATAATTAAATTATTAATTAATATTCATTAATTTAATTAATCAATATTTAATAATTAATTAATGATTTTAAAGTATTCTAATTTTAAAGTTAAACTATTTTAAACTATATCATATATTTGAACTAATTAAATTTTTTTTTATTACTAATTAATACTTAATTAATAATTAATAGTTTAAATATTTTTGAATAAACAATACATATATATACATATATATACTTAAATAATTTTAAAATTTCAAAAAATTCTTAAGATTTAAATTAACTAATCATTAATTAATTTAAAATTATTTAAAAATCCCTTTTAATTGATTTAAACCTCAAAAATTCATAATAAATTCATTTTAAATCAGAAAAATTAGTATAATATATCAAAATTTTCAGAAAATTGAGTACTTTAACTTGAGACTAATTTCAGAGATCAAAATTTGATTAATTTTAAGTTATTTATAATTATTTAATTATTTTAATATTTAATTAGTATCCAATTAAATATTAAACCAATTATTTTGAAAACTAAAAACTTATTTTCAAATAATCTTTGTTAACCAGTAGATCTCTCATTTAGATATTGAATTTACTTTAATTGTATCTTTAAGTATTTTAAATTTAAAACTTATATATATATATATATATAGGTTTATAAATATGTTGAATATTTAAAAACTATTTTCAAGATGATATATAGATACTTAAATCTTTTAGGTTGAGAGATCTACTATAAAATTTTAAACATAGATCAACATATTTGAATAGAAATCATGTGGGAGTGTTAATGATTGATTACGATCTAATCATTCATTAGTTTAATTAAGAATATTTAATTAGTATAAGTCTTTGCATGCTTAAGGACATACACACACCACTTAGTTTAAGGCTCTCTTAGATTTAGGATTGATATTTGCATATGTATTTATCATGCATATGTTATGTTGAGGGTTAGAGACTTTGATTTGAACCCAATTAACCTAGTGTCATTAAGGACAACAGTTAAGGACTCGTTTAGAAAATTTAGAAAAATTCTAATAATTAGGGTGCAATTCCAATTGACTTAAAATTTTGAACATTTGAACATAGAGACATTCCTAGCTTTAAGAAAAATTTTCACTGACTTTTGAGATCATTAAGCCCCTTAATTAACCTAATCAAGTTTAAATCTTAATTAAGCCTTAAAACCTTTCAAAAATTATAATAAATCAAATTTAAATCCAAAAATTACATATAATACCTTAAACTGACCAGAATTAAACCCTTAACCAATGAAAAATAAAAGCCCCTTGACTGGATTTCAAAATTAAGTTTAATTTAGGTTTAATTAAAATCTGAAATTTAATTAATTTAATTAATTAAAAATAATTAAAAATTCCAAAAATTTCTCAAACACTTGAAAATCACTCCTTAGGTCATTCCTGACCTTTGGAGTTGATTTCAAGGAGTTTGGAGTTCATTTGGATTCAAATCATAAAAATGGCTTTAATTAAACCAATTTTGAAAATTCAATAAATAGTCAAAACTTCAAAAATTCATAACTAATTCAAATAAACTCCAAATTGAGCAAAATCAAAAGCATATGACTCATCTTAAGGTCTAATATTTAACAAAAATGTTAAGTTTCCAGAAATCAATTAATTTTGAAACAGTCAACTTTTGGTCAAACTTAGTTCAAATTCAAGTCAAAACTTCAAACCTTCATAATAAAATCTAGAAAAATCCAATTTCAGTGTACTTACTGTCTAACTGATCATATTAAGGTCTAGTATTTTAATAAAATATTAAATTTCCAGAAAACCCTTTAAATCAAAAAGTCAAATTTTAACCCTTGAATTAAATCATTAAAATAATCCAGAAAATTCCAAAATTCAATAAATCATTCAAAATTTCAGAAAACATTAATTTGAACTTAAAACCAGCAACCAACCAATCTTAATTAAAAATTAATCAACCTTTAAACCTTAATCAAACTCAAATCACTTAATTATATCGGGTACCACTGGGTAACTCAGGCCTACGAGGCTATTAAATTAGCCTCAAGGAAGGTGAAATAAACTTCATGGCCTTGGTGTGCAACAAAGGTGGTATCCAACAAACAATTAAAATCAAGTTTAAAATCAATTTCAAGTCATTAATATTTAAATTCAAATTAAATCCCCCTTAAGCCTTTCAACCAACCAGAACTTTAAACAACTTCAATCAATTGCCTATTTAGGACATATCAAAGCCACACAGCCTACCTCACACACTTTAGATGGTTTGCTAGGACAACCAACTCTAGTCTTAGGCTAGGCTGGTGTTTACTTTTCTGCTGTGTGCCGGGTTTTCGAGCTTTTACTGCATGCTGTTTGCTAGTGATAAAATTAATGTGATTATTTATTTACTTTCAGCATTCTGTGATATAATTGATTGTACGTTAGATCTACCCCTAGGTTAGGAACGATCTATACTAATTCAATCTTATGCAGGTGGCCATGCTCATACAGGGCATGAATTAAAGGGGGCAAAAATTATAATTATTAAATTGCACAGGTGCTAAGCATACTAAGACCCCCTTTAAAATTAAAAGAGCATGGCCAAGTGTGGCTGGTTTGAGCATTTAAATTTCAAATATATTAACTGCTTGGGATGTAAATATAACTGTTGATTATTAGGATAACCTTGCAGGTTGTTGAGTCTAGATTTTTTAATTTCTATTGATGTAATTTGATTTAAATTGAGTTGTAAAATTATTTAAAGTATTTTGAGATTGAGATGTTTAAACATCCAATTTGGAATCTAAAGAGGAAGGAACATCCCTTAGGGGAGAGTTCCTATCCATTTGAAGATCCAAATTAGGATGAGTTTCAAATATCCAAAGAGAAAAGATAACACTCCTATTCAGGGGGAGTTTCTTTTCATTTGGATATCCAAACCCGACGATCCAAGGAGTTCCTAGAAGACGAAGAAGTGAAGAATGAGAAGAATCTCAAATCTCAAAGTCACTTGAGTCTTAGGAGTAGAATCCGGGTTGTAGTCAGTGGTACCCGGCCACTTTACTTTCCTGCAGACCCTGGGTTGTATAATTAAGTGGCACTTGCCACATGGACTTTCAGTTTGAGCATTTATTTAATTAATTAATTATTTGATTGATTTGATTACTTGATGTTGATTGCGATTAAGGACTTGAATGCTTTTAGTAGTTTTTTGGCGCTTATTGCATGTCGTATTTGATTTAGCCTGGAACCCGATCGGAGGCTCGTGAGGGTACGGTCATAAACCTTTTCTACTTAAACAAAATTAAAATTTTTAAGCTCAGATAGAAACTCTAACGCTTTTAAGAAGTAAGCCCGGACTCGCCGGGAGTTTTTCATGCATCATATTGAACCTTCTCTACTGTGTTAGGCACCTCCCTGCCTGCGGGTTTTGGCAGACCACCTGACCTATTAGGGTGCAGTTCTGTCCAAGGGGATGTTGTGCAATCTCTAGGATAAAATCTATTTTTAAGCCTAATTTTAAAACTGCTTCATATTGATTTAAGCATTTTATCAAGTCAACTAGCATGCATTGCATTAGATACAAATTAAAAATTGAGTCTAAATCTTTAATTGTATTTCTAGCTTAAACATTTAACCCAACATATGTTAAGGGGTCAATTAGGATTTGCTCTAGATGTCGACCCCAATTCTTTAAACCAATCTTAATCAATGTCCCTAACCACTCTACATTTAAAAGACTTTGACTCATGATTTTTAAAAGTGTTTAGGTGGTTTAGCTGGCTCCCCAATCCAGGCCGGGATAAGTCCAGATTGCATTGCATTAGCTAGGTTCTGGGTCACTGATTTTCAGTACCCAATTTTAGACTTAGGTTCTGAGGCAAATCTCTAATCTTAAGACCTCAACCTTCTGGGAATTTAATTCCTATTTTCTAATAAAATTGATCACTTAAACATTAAATCTTTTTCAATCTAATTTAAGCCCAACACTTAGGAAAGGTTGGGGTGTTTCTGAAGCAATTCAGAATCTCAAAGCACCTCCTACTCTTCTTCCTTTGACTCCAGAAATAACTGTTCAAATTTGATCCAGTCCCTGTTGAATTTTCAGTCCCTTAACCTCCTTTGACATCAATCTTTGAATTCTTAAATGAAATTCGTATTGCTATTTTAATCGAGAGTATTCGTAGGAAATTTTCTGGTTTCCTACGATGTAATTAACTACGAGGGCTTGCGCTCGTAGTTAATTTAGAAACCCAGACCTGATTTCAAAATCAAGTTTTCAAAACCTTTAATTAATTATCTTTGGGAAATCAAAACAAAAATGGCGATCGTTATTTTCATATTCAAATTATTGATAATGATTGATATCTTCTTTCTTCGGATAGATATGTCAATTACAATCATAGTTATGATTATAAAATTAATGATCCTATTCAGATTAACATAATCAAATAATTGATTAAACATCATTTTGATCTTTCGAGATCGTGTGTTATTTCTCCTTGAGTTTGATTGTGATAATCAGGATAAATCAAGATTTGTAATCTGAACCTATTAGGGAACGACATGTTCACCTTTCGAGGTGATATATTATTCATAATAAGTGTTCGATTATAAAATTAAAATTCCAGAAATTTAACTTTTCCAAAGAAAATTAAACCTTTTTCAAAACTATATTTTTCAATCAAACATTACTCACCTTAAAGGCCCCTTCCTCATCAATAGATTTAGAACCACTATCAAAGATATCAGAGGACGATGAAGAAATAGTATTCCCTTTATTATAGCTATTAACTTGATCCACAAAGATAGGCTCAGACTTGTTTCTGGGTAAAAATTCCCCTTCTTCACATTCCTCCATAAGTGTGCCTTTCTCAATAGTGCCCACATTAAGCAATAGAGGAGAATCCTCACTATTTTGAAGCATCGAATCAATAGAAACAAACAAATTAGGAAGTTTATCACCCTCCTCAAGAGGCTTTTCAATAGGAGAGACTCTTTCAAGTGTCAAAATAATAATATTATCAGGCTCATCCACCTTATCTAAATCAATAAAATAATCATTTCCAATCTTATCATTAGGGAAATGGTCCTCAACCTGATTCAAAGGAATCTGGTTATCAATATTTTCAATGATGTTAATAGTAGCAATAGGGATCCCATTTCCCACTGAAGGATTAGAAGTTTTTTTAAGATCCAGATGAAGTTTGAAACATTCAGAAATAGCATGTCCATGGGTCATACAATGATTACAAAAGTCTGGAACTTTTTCAAATTCCACTTTTGTAAGTAACCGAAAGCTTTAGAACCCACCCAAACTTCTTTTGCATGTTTCTTAGTGATATCAACTTCGACTAAAACCCTAGCCACAGACAGACGAGTTCTAGACGCAGTGGCCTGATCGGTTTGTAAGGGACGACCGAAAATGGAACCTAGAGCATGTAACACTTTAGCATTAAAAAAGTGAAGCCTAAGATTAGGAAAAGAGATCCAAATAGGAACAATAGGGGATTCTTCTCTAACATCAAAGAATGACGTCCATTTTAAAATACACATATGACAATTAAGAATAAAGTAAGATCTACACACAAACATCTGACTATAGTCCAAATCATTAGAGAGTTAAATTGCAACATGCTTAGGATTCAACAAACCAACAGAGAAAAACCAGTGAGTTTCAGGCCATCGAAAAATGCTCGAATAAAATCAAGATTAGGTCTATGGATCCCAAATTTACCCACAAGTGTAAATTGAAAAGGAGAAGTCAGTTTAAGGACTTCTTCATCCGAAAGTAAGACAGCCAGCACACCATTAAAAGTCGATTGAGTTAGAGATGGAAGGGTATCACCTGCCGAGGAACCAGAGAGAACATCCTTAAATGATCGCGACTTAGGAGGAGAAGGCTCTCCCGAATCCAAGTTAAAGAAGCCTTTCTTGGTGTCTAGTAATTGCGAGGAGACGCTCCCCCAAGGCATCGAGGACGATGCCACCGCCATCGAATGAAGCCCTAGCAGGGTGAAGCACAAGAACGAGAACCAGAGTACGCTAGAGTAGAGGAATCCAACTCAGACCAGCAGGGGAGAGCCACCGAAGCGAAGCAAGCACGGGGATGAAACCCTAGAATCGCCCGAGACAGCGCTAGGGAAAAGCTGCGGGTGAGCTTTGATCTCATTTGATTATTGCTTTCTTGCTACTTTCTCACTATTTTTCAGATACCTCTATAGTGGAAAGCTATTTTCTAGAATTATAGAAGCAAAGTTATTTTCTTCATAACAACTTCATAACCAACTTTATAAAAAGTTGCAGTCATCCTAAAAAGATTCTTAGTGATTGAAAAATCACTATTGTTCAGAGTGATGGTGAAATAAATAAGAATATTATTAGTAGAATTTAAGATGGATGGTTGAAGTGGAGGAATACATTGGGCTTGCTGTGTGATAGAAAAGTCCCTCTCAAACTTAAGGGAAAATTCTATAAGATGGTAATGAGACCTATAATGCTTTATGGTGCAGGATGTTAGCCATTAAAAAAGCAGCATAATATTAAGTTAAGTGTTGCAGAGATGAGGATGCTCAGGTGGATGAGTGGTTTTACTCTTAAATATAGGATACGTAATGAGTATATATGTGAAAAGGTTGGAGTAGCTCCAATGGAAGATAAGATTAGAGAGAGCTTCCTTAGATGGTTTGGACACATAAAATGGTAGCCTTTCGATGACCCTGTTAGGAAAGTAGATGTCTTAGATTTGACTTATGTTAAGAAAGGTAGATGTATACCTAAAAAATTTGGTTAGAAAATATTAGAAATGACATTTCTTTATTAGATTTAGATGAGAATTTGACTGTTAAGATGATACAACGGAGAAAAAAGATTCATGTAGCCGACCCCACATAGTGGGATAAAGGTTTGTTGTTGTTGTTGTATATATTTCATTATGTACTTTTAATTGAGAGAAAAAAAGTCATACTTCCAAAATTAAAGGTTATGTTATTCCTACACATGCCACTAGGTATTTTGATAACATCTAATTTAGCCTCTTACAATCTATGATACCACCAACCCTTCCAGAATCCCTATTGATCAGACATCTCCTAGGAAGACACAAATTAGCTTCAATTAATATAACACATATATCTTCTTAATGGCCAAAAGATAGATCCTAAGCAAAAACTATTAATGCAACACACAAATCTTCGATCTTCTGATATGAAATGAGACAATTGAACTTTAAAATTTTAGAAAGGTTGGGATGATACTAGATTGTTTGATAATGAATTTATTGCTTCCCTTTTAGCTATCATGAGCTGTATTTCGATTTCAAAATTTGATTCAAAGAATTAGAGACTTTGGTAAGTTTTTTATGCATACTACACACTAAGAAAACGAATCAATTAGTATTTAATGGTGGTAGTAAAATAATTATCATAGATACTCAATAACTCATTAGGACAAGCCTACCTCTATATTTTATTTCTTAGATTCTATGTTTCTCTGTTTTTTTTTATTTTTTGGACTTTGGAGCCAATTAAGTTAAATTCATACGCACATCACATATGCAAGCTTCAAACTCAAAACCTCTTGGTTGGTAGCCAAAGCTCCCAACCAACAAATTAAGATGAGCTGCGTATGTTTCTCTAATATTAGATCCTTTATGTTAGTCATTATGAATGATGCTTTGGTCACAAAATCCTCTTAGGATTTGTTTGGAAAAACTTTCAACTTGTTTTGCTTTTTAGTGAGCAATCATAATTTCATTTGACTATTACTTTCTTGCTACTTTCTCACTATTTTTCATATATCTCTATAGTGAAAAGCTATTTTCTAGAATTATAGAAGCGAAGTTGTTTTCTTCATAGCAACTTCATAGCCAACTTTATAAAAAGTTGCAGTCGTCCCAAAAAGATTCTTAGTGACTCAAAAATTACTATTGTTAAAGCTATGCTGGTCATCATAAAATGCTTACATTATAGTAGTGAGAAGTAAACTCCATGCCAGTTAGACCATAGATAGTAAGGACAAAAGATCAAATACATATCAAATAACTTATATATGAAGCCAGTGAATATGAAGTTTAAAGAATATCACAGGCTACTTGAACTTGTGATCTCTATGTTAAAAATTAGGATGCATGTCACTTTGAGCTAGAGCACTTTAATTGAGTGTGAGAATCATTAGTCGTTTTTACATAAAGATTTAATCAGGCCTATTAATTGCATTTAAACTTTTTTTTTTTTTGCAGCCTTCTAACCTAAAAATTCATTCCACTAAGAACATAATGGAATATCTATCATAATTGACCTTCTACCATCCTAGTTGCTGTGGAGTTTGATTTATCGACTTCTAGAACAAAAAAAGGCTGCTTTTATTGGTAGCAAGTTCCTATTCTTTGAGAGAAAATTTCAAATTTTCACACCTTTTAGGCTCAAAAGTTACAGATCATTGTAGGTGCGATCGACCTGTTCTTATCAACATTTTTATAATAATATACTCCCTATTACCCCTAACGGTTAAAGCAGGACCATAGAAAGATCACTTACAACCAATAATTATCGCAATTTATTGTTAATTGTCAAACCCAATAGGCTTAGCCCACGTTAACTTAGACAACCGATTTTTCTAGCTAGTGGATCGTCACCATTCAATTAACAATTATTAATCATCATCTTTTCAAAGCATCATAATATACAATTTCTCCTGTCACCAACATTATTATATTCAGAATTGACAATTATGCCATCTCAAACATATATTGTTCAATCTGCGCTCCAGCTAAAGAAATCATACTCATAAAATCATTGGAGGATCAAAATTACAACCACAGTAATATTATTAGATTTATTATATATAAAAGAAAAATTCAGTAGCTTATGATTTATCATAATACAACAATACTAATTAATTGTTCTGTCTCTCTACTTAATTCCAACATGACACTTTCAGGATTGAGGAATCATAATCTGATGAGATTTTAGCTTCTGATCCTCTTCCACATGCCCTTATATATATCTTAATTATCCCCTGTTCGTAGCTGAGTTCTACCAACGTAACTAAACAATCTTGATCATGCATGTTCACGTGAGATGCCACAGCCCATACCTCTCCCCTCCATGCATGAGCTGATCCTACACTCGTCCAAATGCATGGCATCTGGAAACCCTAAATTGGAAAAGCTTCTGATTTTTTCTCACTTACAGTAGTGATGCCTACATCCAAACAATCGGAACCGTTAATTCTTGTTATTATCATATATCCATACAGAATTATAGATAAATAAAATAATGATGACGCTTTAAGAAAAGAAGTCAGCCTTACTTGCACTAGTGCCAATGTTTGTGCATGGCATGTCTTCGAGTATGGTGAATATTTCTGTTAATGGCAATCGCTTTCGTCTTTACCATACAACTTTTGCTGGAGACTATGGTAGTCTTACTTGAAAAGATGACAACTACTTGAATTCGTTATGCACTAAAGCCATGTAATTGCCTCATTCATACGTAAAAGCAAGTCTTTAATAAAATATCCGATCCCTTTCTGCTATTGGTGTAATGAAAGCAATGTCGCTAGTGGCTGTGCTCAGCTTACGACTTTTATCTATTTTTTTTATTTCTTTTAAGTTTAGGGTTTTCAAGTATAAAATTTGATGTGTATGGGATTTTATATTTTTTTCATGTGATTTGCATTGGCAACAATATTAAACTAAGACTTTAACGAGATGTCTTGTCATTATTGCAAATAAAAAAAAAATTATGATTGTGAGCTTTTAAGGTTTTAATTGATATTAAATTTTAAGGAAATGACAGAAATTTTATTTTACAAGATCTTTCTGATAATTTGTAACATAATAATATTAAAACTATTCGTTTTAAATTATTGGACATATCATGATATTTTGCATCACATTATTATTTTTTTATTTTGCAAAATAATAATCACGATAGATATTATAAGTGGGTGTCAATTTCGGGTCGCGGGTCGGGTTCGGGTCGAACCCAAAACTAACCCGGCACTATTCAGGTCAACCCGAACCCAACCCATTTTTGCAAACGGGTCGGTTTTTCGGACCCGAACTCGACCCGCTTCAGGTCCGGGTCAACCCGACCCGACCCGAATGACCCGGTGCCAAACAAAAAATTGTTAGTTTTCGGGTCAAAAAATGGGTCAATCTCCATTTTTCGGGTCAAAATTGGGTCAGAAACGGGTCAATCTTGGGTTGTCGGGTCAAAACGGGTTTCAGTTCAAAAACGGGTCATTTTCGGGTCATTTTTGGGTCGGCGGGTCAACCCGAACCCGACCCGATTTTTGAAACGGGTCAAATTATTGAACCCGAACCCGAGGGGTCAACCCGAACCCGAAATTTTCGGGTTGGGTTTGGGTCGAGTTTTCGGGTCGGGTCCAATATTGACACCCATTTATAACATAATTTTTTTTTCAGGATATAAAATCTTGTGTATCCTGCTAAATATAAAACCTGTTTTGTGCTGTAGTCTGTAGATAAGAAAAAAATGTCTTATATTTGAATTAAATTTAACATAATATTTTAAGCCAAAGTTTTTTTTTTCTATCTCTTTAATTAGGGTTCATTTCAGATGGCTTTTTCACTGCTTCTTAAATCAGCTTTCTAGTTAAAAATTTTCAAGTTAACAAAATTTTGTACTAAAACACTATTTTATATAGCAATAAGAAAACTATCCCAAGCGAAGCCTTGAACAATTTTTATACTAAAAAGTTGTTGTACAAAGCAGTAGAAAAGCTGCCCCAAATGAAGTCTTTGTTTTAGAAAACAGTAAAAAAGTTATCCCAAATAAAATAATAAAAAAGTTGTCCCAAATGAAGTTTTAGGATAATTTTTTTATTGTTTTGTTTGGAATAACTTTTTTACTACTTTCTAAAGCAATTTTTTAGCTAAAAAACTTCTTAAAAATCTGCTTTAGTCCCAAACAAAACCTAATCTATACGTAGAAAGCAAGGTTAAGAATTCAACATCACATGCGCACCTATCTCACAGCATAATCAGTATCAGAAAAACATTGATGGAGAGGCTAATTCTTCCTATTGTAGAAAAAACAAGTTCATTAATTTTGCACCACATATAATATAGCATTAATGTAGTATCAAGTAAAGCTCAAGTTAATCTTGCAAAAGCATTACAGATGCTGTGTGTTTGGTTATATTTTGATTTCTTTTTTTTTTTTCTTGTTTACTTTTATTTTAAAAAATAATTATTTATATTAGCAAATCTATTTGATTAGCTGTTTTTTTTTTGTAGAAATAATTAATATGTTTTCAGATTTTTTTTAAAACATCAGATCAGATATTTTTATTTGTTTTCAAAATATGAAATAAATACTAATCCAATAAATATTTCTGTTTTAAATAAAAAATATGAATAAAAAAATAAATAGAAAATAAAACAGCACCATCAAACGAATCAAAATCTTGATGACCTTTGAATATTTTAGTACATATGATTTTTTAACCGGTTAAGTAAAAAATAAAATTACCTGTGGGCGACTTTAAAAGTTATTATCAAGGTCCCAAATAAAATAATAAAATATTATTTACGTCAAATTTATATTTTAGCACCTAATTTTCTACGTAAAAGTCCAAGCACGTTTTAGGTACTAAACCATGAATTTTTATTATAAATAAAATTTAATAACTAGTTGTACTGATTAAATGACTTAAATAAATTACTTCTAATTAAAATTTAAAGTTAATGTATATACATCGATTAAATTAAAGTTTTTGTTAAATTTTATTTGATTATTGAAAGTTCAACAAAAATACTTATAATTTTAATTTAAATAATTAAAATAACCATTGTAAAATCAAGTTATACGAGGTGTTGCATTTGAATTTTTAAAGAAGATAGAACAGTCAATTCTTAATTGATTGTATACATATAAAAATAATATAATAAAATTATGTAAGTTATTAAGTTTTATATAGTTATATTATATCTTAAAAAAATATTAAATTTTTGAAAAAAATTTAAATTAGTATATCTTGACCAAATTTTTATCTGATGGCTTTAACATTTTGAAATATTTTAATTTTTATGATATTTATTCTAATGCTTATATCAAAATATTTATCATATTATTTTGAAAAACAAAATTGAGAATATTATTCACACTATAAAAAATTGTATTTATATTTTCGTATAAAATTACACTTAAATGATTATCTTTAGTAAACAACTAATTAATTCTCAACACTCAAATAATTGCACTATTTAAAAATGGCAATTAGGCCATTAAACAAAAATTATGATTAAAATATCTTTCATTCATAATTTTTCAGAAGAATATGACTGATGATAATGATCGGTATTTAATCATGACTCGTGACACCCTTAACTTGAAAAGTATAATGGTGTGGGCGAATATTCCTCTTATCTTTTGATTTATTGCTTTCAGACAATTAATATGTAAAAAAAAAAAGTCCCGGAATGACATGATTGACACAGCATATTATCTCAAAATTATATATTTATTTTCATTATATCCCCTTTTTCTATAAATAATATTTCATTTTTTTCAGTAAATATAAATTAACTTTCTTAGGGTCTATATGAGACAGTTATTTATTTTTCAGATAATTAAAATTTTATTTAATTATTATTTTCTCGTTATTTTCTCAATATTTTTTAAATATTTATTTTCTTCAATCATAATAATGAAATTGCTTTCTCCATAACTTTACAATCAGCTTTATAAAATATTATAACCATTCCAACATGTTCTTACTATTTTATTTTTCATACATAAATTATAATTTTATTTGGCTATTATTTTTTTTGCCGCTTTCAAGAAATTTATGTACTAAAAAAGTTTTTTTTTAGAATCACATTCAAAGAAGCTATTTCTCACAACAACTTTATAGTTATCTTAATGAAAAAGTTCAGTTATCCCAAACAGATGCATAAGCTAATTTCTTTTTAGAGAAAATCATCAATATTCAATTGGCCAACCTAAAAATGAGTAGAAATGACTCTCATGCATCTATTTTTTATTTTATTAACTATAACTAAATAATAAAATACTTTATAAAAATCCTAAAATAAAAAAAAAGTGGGAATTATTAAATTTGCATGAAAATTAGAATCCAGTAATGGAGGATTATTAAAGCCTACACATCATGTGTAGCTGATAGGAACTGGCCAACGGTGAGATTCTTTTAAACGTCAACATATCTCACCTGCTCGGAAATGGACAAATTGACACAAGAGATGATGGGGGTTGGTATGGCTCCCCAAGTTTCTTTGATGGGAGGTCCCATGCTTCTCTCTCTCTCTCATTTATATTTTTTCAAAGGCAGTGACCTTTGCAACTGTACAGAAAAGAGGCTGAGATGTATACTATACATGAATATAACTTGTAAACGAAGTACGTCTTCAACAGCACAAAACGTGATCACCTTTTTTTTTTTTTTTTTTTTTTTTGAAATGGGGTATCTATCTGCTGTTACTCTAAAAGAAGTATTTGGCCTCATAACTAATCTCTTGGCAAAACCTAGCGAGGCCACCCACCAGTATTAGGCTTACACTTGCTTTGCCCCACTGAAAAGGTGAGGCCGTAGTAGAGGGGATTCGAACCCGGGATGGAGGGTTCCTAACCGTTCTCGCCCACCAACCACCCTAAGCCTTGGTGGATACGTGAGGAGAAATTTTGTGATTTGATATATTAGGACAAATTATATTCGAATAAACAATATTTAATCAAAATTATACGATGTTTAAATTATTTCTTATATTTTATTTCTTGTTTAAAAGTCTTATAATTTGTTTACTTTTTTGAATTAATTAAAACATTATTATTTTTATTCTATTAAATTAATTAAAACATTATCATCCTAATTTATTTTTTGAATTAGGGTATAGTGATAGAATTCTTTTAACGTTTCATTGCCAGATATGTTTCTTAGGATTGGCATCAAAATGGTAAGCTATAAGTGGTAGGCTTGAGCTGACAATATTTGGCTGATCATAAACTATTTATATATAGGTGAAGTTTTTCCTGCGGATCAGAGGATCCTTCTTTACTTATTTTGAGTGATTTAAGAAATGGAATTTTTACATTATTTGGTTACCTTCGTTTGGCAATGGGTAAAGAATGTGAAGGAGGAAAAAAGAAATTTGTATTTTGAATGCATTTGGCTAGCTAGCTATCAATAAAATTTTTATTCTTTTATTATTAAGTTATTTAAGCATTTTATAAACTATTAGATACGTTTGCCAAAGCCAATTAAGCATAATTAGACCACCTATGAAACTTTGGCAATGAAGGATACATTGGAGTGGTAGGCTTCTATTATTCGTGAGCTGACAATGAGGTGCACCCCAAAAAAAATTTGAATGTATTCCTGATCAATAGATCTCAAATTGATGCAAGGATTTTTTCTTCTACATTCGAAAGGGTTGAGAGGTATCAAATTTGTAGGTAGAACTTGGTAATCTTAAATGAACCAGTCAATAATAAAAAAAAATCCTGCAGATTATGAGCAGACGAAAATGTTGACCACTAAACCGGCGTAACTTTCACCACAAAAGTTATAGACATTTATGATGGTATTTATGATGGAACTACGTTCCTTGAATTTCTTGAACCAACAAAATTTTAGATGGAATTTTTGACAAAAAAATTAACTTATAGTGAGCAATTTTGTCAAAGAAGGCCGTATTTTGTCCCCCCTCCCATTTTACTTGAAACAGACCCCAAAATCTATATTTTTGCTCTATCGGCTCGTCCGACGTCCGTACTTCAACAACTGATCTTATACATCTACATTCTCTTCACCATTATTGCTTTCAAAATGCTCCATCTGAATTTGATTCAGCTTGTAACATTCTGTTGCCCTTCCTGCTGTAAACAGCGAAAATTCTGTTTCCTAAAAGGTTACATCTCTACTGATAATGCACTTAGTTACTCCCTCCTTTTTCATTGCACCATAATTTGTACACTTTTATTCCTTTAGGATATCCAAGAAACACACGTTTCAGAGCTCTTGGTTGTAGCTTATCTTATCTGATATGCACATAAACAGTACACCCAAAAATTCTCAGCCTGCTATAATCTAGTGCATGCCATGTCCACAAGTCCATTAAAGTCTTCTCTTATCGTTCTTATTTTGTTAACAACTATTTTATGAAGTTATCTAAGTGGTCTCCCTTTTTTGACATTAATGTTGAATCTCCTGTTATCCCGATTTGAGTTTCGTTCCCTAACTTCTGCCCCATCTCTTTTCTCCTCAGATCCTTCACGGTTTGGGGTCGTTGTTTGGTAGGTCATTTAAAACTGGTAATGTCACTGCGATTTGTTCGCAGCCTTTTATTGCTCATGTTCTTGTTGAGTTAGACATCACCAAAAGCTATCCAGATAGAGTTACTATAGAAAAACCTTGGTTTATCGACGGAATTACATCCGCCGATAGAAGCGATATTTCACTAGTAATATAGCGGCTAATTTTCCGGCAAATATTCTGCTAGAAAATTACCGGTGAAAAATCCTTTGGCAAGTTCATCAATTTTTACAAAACTAGCAGTAACTTCTGGCGGAAAATACGTCGAAAATTTCGACGAAAAAGCCACTGGCTTACCTAAACCCGACGAAATAGTTCCGGCGGAGTATCTGCTGGAAAAGGCCTTGTTTTCTATTTATCAATCATTTTATCAAACAATGTTTCCAACGTGTGTTTTAATATCGACTGAATTTTTGTCGGAAATTCATATTTTCTGGCAAAACTTTACGATTTCCAGTAGATTTTGGCTGCCAGTAATAACATATTTTCCTGAAACTAGTTTGGCTTGGTCTTGAAAAAATTTGGGTATGTTCAGTATGTGGAAATGAAGGAGTTCCCTCCCTTTTGTTTTCATTGTAAGTCACTTGGTCATTTGAATTTGGATTATCATATTTTGCATTCTCCCCTTGCTGTGAACTCAAAGCATATTAAATTTGTCCCCAATGAAACTTGTCTCAATGATGTTGTCTGTTAAGATGATGAGGAAATTTGTAATATTATGGTTGCTCCTATGCCTAATATTTTATCTATGGCTATTTCTTGTGAAAATAGAGAGGGTATGGTGAATCATATAGATAGCCCCACCTCGACTTCTAGTTCTGTGTTCCTATTGAAATTGTTATGGCTGAATCTGGTTTAAATTATTCTCCTAATTGCTCTGTCACCCAAGTTGCCAATGCGATCATTTTGGAGCCTGGGGATCAGTCTCGGGCTAACATCACTATAGGGGATTTCACTTCTGTTGTGGCTGTTGAGAATGCCAATGTAAAGCCTAGAACCAAATTTAGAAGAATGATTTATTTATTAATATAAATAATAACTAGCGAAAGTAACTAAAATTATATACATTAAAATATTTTACTATTTATTTACCTAAAATATCATTTACACTAGCTAGAACATTAGTACAATAATTAATTTATCAGAAGCTCCTGATCATAAAAGAACAAATAAAAATATAGAATAAAATTTAAAGAAAATCTGAGGATCGCTAACAATATCATTCCAACTAGTCATGACCCCTTCTCTGACTTGAAATCATTAAAATTCTCATAATGAGCTCAAAAGCCCAGTAATAATCTAAAACTCACTAAAACTTTCAATGCAAGGATTAAAAAATTAATATGGTATATATGCTCATTCTCATATAATCAATAGTAATTAATATATTTAATAACAAAACTTAATATAATCAATAATAAAAATAAGGAATTATTACAATGAATCTAGAAAATTAATAATTGATATAAAATTCAATAAATCAGTAAAATAATGATATAGAAATCATTCATAAATCACTAAAAAAAATTATCTTATATATTTATATGCATCATTTATTTATGTATTATCAGTGCATCCAATATTATCAATGATATTAATGTATCTGTCAATATCATCAGTATTATTAATATATGCATACACAAATGTATCATTTAGTAAGACAGGACATCTAGTTTTAACGTGATGTTCTCATAATCTTTTGCCTCAACTGATTCCCAATTGGTCATCAGTCATATCAATTACACTTATCCAATTAATCAATTATTATTATAGGTGGCTTCATTAAATTAACAAAGAGACGTCACTCTTTGTCCGTCAGCGTAATCGGTCATTTGTTATAGGCTATAACCTAGATAACATCATAAACCATCTTTAAAAGAAAGCCCGTCGACCCACCCTCCTACGCAAGGTATTATATTTTAATGGTCAATCCATTTTATAATTTTAACAGCAAGCCTTTCTTGCCTATACAAATGCCATAATTAAAATGTAGTAGGAAATAATCAATTATGTTCAATATAAGAAAATCTATATAATAATATAAATTATTGAAAACAAAAAAGTGATTTGAGTTACAACAAATATAATAAATCTCTCAACAAGATTGACAGATGAAAAAGCACTAAACAATATTATCTCTCTTTTCTCTCTCTTTTTCGATAAGGCACGATGCTAAAATTCAGAATTTTTATTTAAAAAAATTTATTTTAAAAAAATCGTATTATTATAGCTAATACTTCAGTTTTGGCTATTGGGCCTCAAGGGGGATCTCTTGACCCTAAGATTGGTAATACTCTTTTTAACTCTACTTTAGATGTTTTGCGATGGTTCATGTTATTTCTTTGCCTTTTTCACTTGTTGATGGTGGTGACGGGAAGGCTAATTTAAATGATGCAATTGATTAATCTGATTGGATAATTTGTAATTTTGAAGGAAATTGTGAGTTTGGGGGTCTTGTGGTGACCTCTCTAATGGTTTGTTATCAGATAGTGATTTAAATGTTGTTTAGGTGATAAGTGAGGTCATCTTTGTGGGTTCTAGTAAGAAAGGCAAGAAAAATAAACATAAGAGTTACAAATTCATATTTTCTAGTGGCAAATCCACTAGATCCAATGTCAAATAGTTTTGGCCTGGAGCTATTTCCTTTGGAGTGAGGATTGTCTTATTATTTGGTTATGTCCGTGTTAGTTTTGTGTTTTTCGATTGTTTCGGTGTTCAGGTGATTATGTGGCTTTATGGTGATGTTGTATTGGTCTCTAACTAGGGGCAGTGGTTTCTGTTGGTGTTTGGGTTCTTGTGCTTTGGATTGATCAAGTAGCTTTCTTGTTGTGGGTGGTGTCCTTAACTTTGTCTCAGTTTAGTCTTTTCTTTGCTATAGAGCCTCCTAACTTTATGTAGATATCTAGGGTGCTCGTGTTACTGATTGTGGTTGGAAGCAGGTCTTGGCCGTCTTGGCTATTTTTCTTGGGTGTGGTTCTTAGGTTGCCTCCCTTTCTTGGTTTTTTTGGTTTTATTATTGTAATAGATAGGACCTCAGGCTCATTGGATTTTGCTTCAAATGTTATACTTTTAGAAAGCTTCCGATCCTCTAAGGACTTGTATCTTTTTTATTTAATGATGTGTAGGCCCCTATATGGGTTTTAACCAAAAAAAAAAAAGATCTATAAATTCAACTTCTACTATAAGCCAGAAATTCTCTTGGACGTTGGTCTTATATTAGAAGCTAGAAATGCAAAAAACCACTCCAGCATTTTGAAGCTGGAGGATAGGATCTCGCCCCAGCGTGTGCTTGAAGCCATAATCCCAAAACAAGACAAACATACAGTAAACGAACTCTACTAAATTGCTTAGCACCAAACTCTCATTCTTGGAACTACATAAATGAGGAATTTTATTCAGAGAGGTATCTATTACGGCTTGTACATGTCTATTTATACTTAATTACGAATGAAAATAAGAAACTTTAAAGCAAGTAAGGGCTACACATGAGTAAAGAAGTGCTAACACAACCTACGACTACAAGAAAGCACTACGTTAAAATTGAAATTGGATCAGAATAACTAACAAACTCAATTCACAAATTTGATTTGAATGATTTATGTGGTAAACCATGCACCAACCATCACTTTAAATGATTTTGAGATCTCTAAAAAATGAGATGACCAAGTTTCTAATTCCATAACCATGAGACATGTTTTTCACATGTTTTCAAGCACCAATTCACATCATTTTTTATATCTAAGATAAACATTCTATTATTTATTATCTCTACCTAAGCAATAAGATCATTTAAGTTTTTATTTATTTTTATTTATCTTTTTTAAAGTCTCCTATTTTTTATGTATAAGGCATAGCTATTTTTAAGTAATAGCCTTAAGATTAAGACAATATTATTCATGTATGGTGCATAATAAACATCTAATTAAATGAATTGATGATTTACAACTTTTAGAAGAATAAACATATTACATCCTTCTTCTTTTTTTGGCAGAAATTTCATAATGGGGCTTACGTGTTAATATAAAAAGAAGTTACAAAGTCCTTAAAAGGGATTGAAAACTCAAGTAATGCTCAAAGAGCTACAATAAAAAAAAATAAAACCTAGTGAGTCTAAGATCCCTTACTAGTTACAAAAATAAATAGAAATGGTCGGCATGAAGCCAACACTAAGGAAAACCCTATAAATATAATCAACTGAACATAGACAAAAAAGATTAGGGAATCTGCAAGACACTAAGCATGTTGAGGAGAGAAACAATAAACTAACCACAAGTAGAAATAAAAAAAAAAACCAACAAAAAGGCCCCAAATCACACAAGTCGAACAAACACCACAGATAGACCAACTAATAGAGACATAGGCCACTGGCAGAGCCAAGAATAGCCAAGACACCACCCACACCCCCTGGTGAAAATAAACCCCAAATTGCCGAACTATAGAACAAACATGCTGGAAGATAATAAAAGAGCCAAAAACCCGAAAACCAACACCACATCTTGTAACGAGCAGGACAGAAGTACAGAACCGCCACGAAAACCACCAAAAAGCCGCAACCTAACAGTTGAACAACTAACAAAACCTGATGCCCACCACAACCAAAAAAAGCATAGAAGGAAACAACAACCTAGAAACACTTTACATTCTTATATTAGGCAAACCCAACATATCAAGTCTAAACATCCCTTTAACAATACCTATGCAAGAGTTTTTACTAAGAGCCAACACATTATGAGTCTTAGAGCCTTCCTAATTAGCCATCTAGTCAGCACAGACACTCCCTTCTCTCCAAATGTGAGAACTTCTATAATTAATGTTGAAAAGCAAGGAAAGTATCATAGTATGCAGGTAAAATAAATTGGCATTATGACATTTGTGAGAGGTAATTAAGGAAACCAGTAATTTCGAATCAAAATCAATCAAAATATTCAAAATATTATTCTTAGTGCAAAGCATGATACCCTTATAAAAAGCAGTCATTTCAGTCAAGAGGATATTCCCACGGGGAATACTAGAAGCAAAGCCATACATGAATTCACCGTTATAATCCCTAATGATCCCACCACATCTAATACCATTTTTGTTCACCGAACCATAAATATTGAGTTTATACTCTTGAAAATGAGGTTAAGTCCACCTCACAGGTTTGATAGTTTTAGTCATCTAGATATTATGATAGTCAATATTAAAAAAGGAAGACCAAGCAGAGTTTCCTCTAACGTGTTTAGGTTTTAACACCTTAATTAGCAATATAAAGCTGCTGAATTTTAGCCTTAAGCAAATAATGATCCTTTTGCGACTCATTTCAGTGTTATTATATTTGCAATTATTTCTTTTTATCCACAAGATAGTCATAGGAATAAAAGTAACGATATGAACTTTAACACGATTCTTAAACCAACCAGCCAAAAAAGGAAGTGAAGCTGTTAGTATTACACAACAATTTAATCCTAAACAATTCTCTAAAGAGGTCTACACTTTGGTGGCAATAGATCCATCCAGAAAAACATGTTTAAGAGTTTCAATATGCCAGCAACATTAACATTTTGAAGCCAAACAAAAACATCTATTTTGTAAGTCGCAATCCTAAGAAATAAAACCTTTAAAGATTCTCCACGACAACAGTGAAATAGAAGTAGGAGTAGAAGAATTTCACATTTTCTCATATATGCTAGAAATATTTTTTTTTTTGGTTCTGAATTGATTCCAAACATTTTTGAAGCAAAAAGCACCATTGTCAAAGAATTCAAATATGGGAATGTGATTAGAAATGATGTTAATAGGGATCTCACTAATAACGCCAATAATGCTCTAAGGAACATGATCGATTAAAAGGTTAAAACAACACCAATCCTCCCTAAGAAAGTTAGAAACCATCATATTGGAAAGAGGATGGGTGTTGAAAAAAGAATCAAGAGACCCAAAGCCAAGCCAATCATGTTGCCAAAAATGGGAAGAACCATTTCTAATGCTCCATTGAATAAAAGACTCCCTTAACCATTTAACTTTACATAACATACTCTAAACAGATGATTGACCCTTCTTAAAATAACACAGATTAGGATAGATGTTATACAGTATTTTTGACTCATGTATTTGGCCCATAGGGAGTCTTTAGTTCTGAGGTTCCACCAGACCAGCGGATTTTCTTATGAAAAGAAGAAGAGCCAAAAAAAAGATTAAGAATTTTATCAAGTCTATTATAAACTTTCACAGTAGGATTAATAGTTTGAAACAAGTAAATGAGCGTAGAGCACAAAACGCTCTTAATCAACACCAGTCTAGACCCTATAGAAAGAAGAATAAATTCCCACATAGAAAGTTTGTTAACAGTTTTGGAGAACATTTTATCAAATAAAAAAGATTTTTTGAGACCCTTATGGAGCGGAGTACCCGGATAGTAAATGGGGAAAGACATATTCTTAAAACCAATATGATCTTACTGCGTTGATCCAAAGACATGTTTACCATCAATAAAAGTACTTTTAAATTTGTTAAAATTCAGCCCACTTTTTTTTTCAAACTTATTGAGCAGAATATTAATTTTCTTAATGTTGTTGAGAGAACCATTGCAAAATAGGATAATATCATCCACAGAACAAAGATGAGAAATATTAAAAGAACCAAAATTTATATAGGCAATACTTTTGTAGAAAGAGAAATAATATTGTAAGCATCTAGATAAATACTCAACATCAATAATGTATAAAGCAAGAGATAAAGGATCCCCTTGCCTTGCACCTTGAGATGCTTTAAAAAAAAATTTAGATTTATCATTGATAATGATATAGTACCAGACATTTTCAATAATGTTCTTGATTAGATTAGTAAACTTAACGTGAAAACAAAAAAAGATGAAGCATATTATAAACAAAATTCAAATTAATACTATCGTAAGCTTTGGAGATATCTAGCTTCAAAATTTAATTATGCCCAAAAACCTTTTTATGAATGCCATGAATAATTTTTTGGGCAAGAAGACGTTATTAGAAATACTTTTCCCTATAACAAAGTCAATTTGATTTGAAGATATATCATGAATATTACATCCTTCATTTACCCAAATTTTGAGGAGTTTCAAAATTAAATCTGGCTCTCCAACTCCTCCAACGCCATGAATATGCTTCTGTGAATTTATGTATGATTGCTTGTTCTTTTCTGTCGAAGAGCCATTAATGTTACTTTTGATCTTCTTTTATAGGCTAGAACTAAAAAGTTTCCATTCTATTTTTAATCAATTTAGAATTTTCTTCAATTAGATTATCGTTTTCATAATATATAATACTCAGAATCATAGTGATAAAAAATCTTGCAGAAAAAAAAAAAATCAAACAAACAAATATGAGATTTATAACCCTTTAGTCCTCCGATTATTTCTCTCATTCTTCATTATTTGAGCTTTGATTTCATTCGTCATTTGCTCATATTCTCCAGGGCCACGATCACATCCACAACCTCTTATATAGGCACAATCATGTCCTCAACCACCAAGGTGATGATGATTATTTGAATTTTCTTTGACTTTGGAGTCTTCACAGCCATTCTTCAATGCTAGCTTTGACTGAAGGACTTTTTGATACTCTATTGACCAATATGAGAACCTCCGGTTAAGTCCTTTGAAGTTGGTTAACTACAGTCAAGACTCTTATGTATTAGTCTTTTGTGGATTCTATATCCTTAGTTTGTAGTGCTTCAAACTTAGCACAAAATATTAGCAACAAACCTGTGTTTACCTTACGTACAACATTGTAGGTTTTTTAAATGATCTCCAATACTTTAGAGAGTTGCATTGGCAACCTTCTTAAAGAGGCTTTATCTAAACCTATGTAGATGAAGAAGAGCACGCACTTGTTCTCCAATTCCTAACATCCTTCAACCACTCCTTTTGCCTGTCATCAAAGTTGCTATGCTTTTCTAGCCTTTCTCCACTACGTCCTAAGTATCTTTGGAAAAAAACCAATCATTCTATTAGATGCTCCACTTGTAGATTAAAATCACTCACTATATATCTCCTCCGAATAAGGCTATAATTCCCAATTGTTTAAAATTTGAGTATATCAAGAGAAATATATTGTGAATAAAGAAAAATTACTTAACAAGAAGTTTCAAATTCATTCACAACCTCTTCATCCTCATATTAATCCATCGATATTATTTTTCTCATCTAATACATGAAAAGTGCGAGAGATATTTTTTAAATTCATTCACTTAGATTTCATTTGAGACAGCTTTCTTCCTGCTTCATGAAGCAATTTTTTAATATAAAAAATTTTTAAACTGAAAAGTTTTCTATTAGAAGGAAAGCTACTTTAAAAAATAATATGAAAGTCATCCCAAATAAAATCATAAACTCTTTAAAAATCTGCATATAGAAATACGAAGAGGCACTTCACAAATAAACAAAAAGTCCTACAAATTTCTACAGCTTTTTTTGTCATAAATTTTGGTCACCAACAGCCTCAAGACGCTGAACTTGACATTTCTGCAGATAAGAGTTTTTTTTTTTTTTTTGAAAAAACTCTTTTATGGGCGCAGATTTTGTATCATCAAAGAAAAAACTACAGTCTTTACACAACTCGCTACTGCTTCCAGAACTACAATTCAAAGAGAAAATAAAACCTATAAAGTACATGCTTCCAAACTAAATACATTAATAAAATTTACAGAAAGAAGATCGACAAGAAGCCAAATCCAAAATAAAGTCCAAGCTTGAATATCCATGAAGAACATCCATGAACCAGGAAGAGGAACCTGCAAAATCATGGGAGGCCAAAAAATTCACCAAAACACTAGACCAGCTACACATATCATCCAAATCTGAGGAAAGTCCATAGCCTGCAGCACTCTCCAAAACATAACCAGAGGAGGAAGAATCAACACTAATCAATTGCCAACCAATAAAAACAACACCATCCATTAATAGAGAGAAACAATGAGAAAAACAGGAACTGATAGAGAAATATTACAGTAGTTTTCTGCTGATAAGACCTTAAACATATTTCTGAACTTGAAATAGTTTTTCAAGCTTTATACCTGATGATCCGTTTCACTAACATATAAGGTAGAAAAAAATATATATATTAGCACCTATTAATCTATCTCCCGATCTCTATGATGCCATTTGAAAGACAATTCCATACCTTTCCTTTGTGCAAAATTAAAAAGAAAGGAATCCTATGTATATTTTCAGCTTCTAATGAAATAAATGAGTCTTTATTTGTTTAAGAATATTTGCCATGCTAAACATGCTAAGACTTCTATTGACAGAAAAAGAACATAGAACAGTACAAAATATTCTGAATTAATTTTTAATTAAAATACGCCACATCTCCTCGTTTCTTGTTATTCTTTCTCTTGATTTTTTTATCAAGTCATATGTGAATGGCTGAATCAGTAAACATGACGAGTTGCTGCGCACATCCCTATTATAATTTGCAAACAATATTTTCTTCCCTCAATCTGAAACAAAAAAGAGAAACAGAGAAGTGAGGTGATAATAAATTGTCTATTACATATAAATTACTGAATCTGTGGAAGATAGAAAATTATTGAATTTAGGAAAAATTGAGTGTTTATTTTGCATGAAGAAGAAAATAGTCTGATTAAATTTAATACTCAGAAAATTGAGGAGAAAGAGAGAGGAAAAAACCTCCAAGTGCTCAATGGGACATAATTACAGTGCGATTGCTGAAGCTTTCAATATTTTGATTAATTAATACAAAATTGCTGCGAGTAGGCTCATGCTGATTTGAGAAACCTTCTTATTTTTTTATTTTTTAAAAATAATTATTTAAAAATATTAAAAATCATTATCTTTTAAATTAAAAGAATTAGTCCTTTAAGACGACCTCTTTGCTGCAGTCAAATCAATAGAGCGAAGTTTAGATTTTGAATAACTTTTTTATTAATTCTTAAAGCAGTTTTCGATAAAAAAATTTAAATTTTAGTACTAAAAATTATTTTAAAAAACAGTAAAAAATCATCCTAAATAAAACTTATCAGAAAAAATGAACTGAGCTGAGCCCACTCAGCTGCTCGAGTTAACCCAGCCAATCATATTACAATCTCTAAATATAATTTTTGAAGAAAAAAATTTATGGTCATTATCAATCTTCAATTCAAATTTTAATCAACATAAAATTTTACTGTTAAAATCATTTTAATAAGAAAATTCTATACAAAAATAATAAAAATAATTTATTTATTATAAAATAAATTTAATAATTCTAAAATCTATCAAAATTTAAATGTTTATAAAAAATTTTTAGCATTTCTTTTCAATATAAAATATCAAAATTCTAAAAATCAGAATGGGCATTGATTATTGAATCGAATGAACCTAAAAATTTAACATTGAAAGGTTTAGTTAGAATTGACCGGAAAACAAAATAAACATTACAATTATTTTAATATTATTTTGAATGATGTAATAATAACACAATAATTTTCACTAATTTAATATACAATATTCTATATGTGATTTTTAATCAAAACATTTAAGTTATGATATATTGATTATTTATTATATATTAAATCTTAAATAATAATAATATTTAAATTAAAAATTCCAAAAAATATTAAAAAAATTAAATTTACTAGAATTTCTAAATCTTTTATTACAGTCATTTGATCAAAATAAAAAAAAATTAAAAATTAATCTATATTTAAATTGCCGAGTCATAAAAAAACTGCTCGATTTGTTAGTTCTATTGCCAGTTTCGAACGGTTCATATATATATATAAATATATATATATATATATATATTGAACTGAAGAACTGATTTATGATTGAGGATCGGACCGGCCTTGATTTATGATTGAGGATCGGACCGGCCAGTTGAAGCCGGTTTTTTAAAAGCATAATTGTCAGCTTGCCTTTAGCTACTCACCGTGTGCATGCAATGGAGGCGGCGCAACAATTTTGTCGTCGCTCGTGCGTTGACAACGACTGGCATTGTAGCACGTAAAGAGCAAGAGCAGACTAGTACATGTCGCCTACGTATCACTACTTGCCTATAAAAGCCATTGAGGTTTCCTCCGAGCCTTCCTTCCTCCAGGAAATATATATTTTTATAGAGCAAAATTGTACGACTTGCTGTGCCCCATCAATGGGACCAAATCGCCATTTCGACGCCTCACCTCCACCACCTTTTCCTCATCTTTTTCCCTCTCCTCTCCTCTCCTCTCCTCTCCTTTCTCTCTTACTCTCACTCTCTCTCTCTCTACTTTTGTTTGTGATAAGAAAGATAACGATTTCCATCAAGTTGAAAAGGTGGGCAGCTCTAATCAAGCATTATTAAAAGAACAACACCCCACCTCCTCCATCCATCGCAATTCAGAACTCATATTTTTCTTAACCACATTAATGAGGAGTGAGAGATATAAGAAAAAAATGCCTTTTAATACGAAATTACAAGTCATGTACAAATGACAACGCCATCTCATCTCAAAAACCAATATTTTATTTATGTATAATCAGTGAAGGACAAAGATCGCGTCGATCCATCAACTTCTTTCATTAATACACACTGTTTAATAAAATATTAAGTAGTAGTACTGTTCCAATTTAGAAATCATTCTCCCAATTCTAATTATCCAATACCTTTGGTTCGGTACGTTGGAAGGGCTTTCATTAAATAGAAGCATGTGATACATGGCTGACGTGGTCGGAGGCCGACGACGCTGCTGACTGCGTAAAGCTCCAAAGATCTCCCTCTCCTTCTCCGCCGCCGGAGCAGCCGCCAAGAAGTCTTCCACTTGCGGACGGGTAAAAAGAGAAGGCGTTAGCGTCGTCGCCGTTAAGGTGTGAAGCGACAAGCCGGTCGAGGGCAGCCCAGTCGCTGAGGCCGGGATCGTGGTGATAAGGCGAGGGCTGCATGTTGACGACCTCTGTATGGTAGCTATTGCAAGAATGGTCAGTTCCGAGGAGGGAAGGGTAATCACCTGCCGAGATCGGTGGCACCGTCGTTGGGCTCTCGAGTGCCGGCAGCTTTATAAAGTGTTCGTGAAGGTTAGCGGTTGCTCCGAGAATGGTATCGATGGGGCGGAGATACCTACTGCCTATTTTGCTTGTGTTGATGTTGCTCATGACCTCCCTCTCCTGTTTGCAGGATCTCCCCATGTATTGAAATATTTGGTCGAGCGCACTTTCGCTGTTTGTATGAAGCATAGGAGATTTGGGATCAGTAGTGAATGAAGATGAATAATTGTTATTTGAGCTATCCAAGATTTTGTTGAGGTTCTTTTTCTTGAAGACTCGGCAGACAACCCATCCTTCCTCTTGCGTTAGGGAATCTCCTATAGCGCTCGACATCTGCATGGATTGGTTAAAAAATGAATATATGCATGTTTCCATATCTATCTTGAAGGTTTATTAATTTGACATGGAATGGAATGGAATATACGTTGGAGAGAGAGTTGGAATTATCAGAATGTTCTTCGAGGCGGTACTCGTGCATGATCCAGTCAGACTTCTGGCCATGAGGCGCTCTGCCCTTGTAGAAGACAAGCGTCTTCCTCATGCCGATCCGTTTGAAGCTGGCGTAGATGACTTTGTCGCGGCCGGTGGCTTTCCAGAATCCGGCAGCGGTGGCGCGGTTGGTTCTTGTGCCGGTTGGGTACTTCTTATCTTTGTGGCTGAAGAAGTACCAGTCATTCTGCGGCGTAGATCCAATTCTGCACTTCTCTGTAGCAACAACCATAAAGTATATAAATTTGTACCAAATTTAAGAGTTCCATACCAAACATATTATGCTTTATTATAATATATATTTTTTTCTAAATTAATGGGGGGACAAAATTCCTATAAAATATTCCTCACAGAATTTTATAATTTCTATATTGTTAGGTAGCCATTAGAATGAGTTTATAATGCATAAATATATAAATGGACGACAAATACCCCTACATTGCACTCATCCGAATCACTACCCTTCTTAACATTCTTAAAAGCATCTAACAATACTTTTGTCAATATACTGACGGGACGACGTGAGCCACTCGATCACTACCCTTCCATGATTGTTAATGGATTAATAATGGGAAGAGATGATTAGACCTTGAATGTCCCATGGCTCGAGTTTATTGAGATCGACGTCACGGATGACGTCGAGATCGATCTTCTCACAGGCGACCTTTTTTCTGAGGTAGTAGCTGAGGAGCTCCTCCTCAGTTGGGTGGAAGCGGAAGCCTGGAGGGACGCATGACTGGCCGTTGACGGAGATGCTCATTGGGGCCTCCCTGAGCGCCACCTTGTTGAAGATGAATAATTAGCAGGGATGAAAGTTGGAATGAGAGGAAGGACAATTATAAATGAATGGAGAATGATTAAGGTAGGAGGGAGGGGATAAAAGGTGAGTGTGGTGGGGGTGAGAGTGGAGGAAGGAGAAGGCTCGTATTTATATTGTTGTTAAAATTAAACGAAGAGGTGGAGAATATAAATAATGGGAAATGTTATCGTTTCATCTTCTCTTCATGTACTTGTTGTTAGTGGTGTTAGTTTTGCTGGAACGGAGATGAGCCACCAACCTATATGACTTATTGAGCGAGAAAGGTGGTCCCACTCTCCAGAGGTGAGGAAAGAGAGAGAGAGAGAGAGAGAGAGGGGATACATCTAAAAACCATGACACCCGACCTTAAAAATCTCCAAGGAAAAGCACAAGCGAAACAACCAGCTGAAGCTTTTGGGTACACGTCTGGTTTGATGGAATGGACAAAATGCAAAGCATTTTGATTTCGTAATTTAATATTAACTATGTATTAGATAAATAAATTATTTGAAATTTCAAATGAATATATTTTTATTTATAATTTTATATTCAACAATAATTCAAGAAAATTTCTCCAAAATTAATAATTTAAATGGAAAAAAAATTATCAAAGCACCGTAGGTGACTTATCTGTCTCAAAATATAAAAAAACTAAAATTATATATAATTATATGTACTTAATTTAAAAGCAAAAAAATATGTAGCAATATCACATTAGATATTAATCAGATTCAATCTTCAAATGTTAGATTCATTTTAAAATAAGTGTAATATATGATAATTAAATAAAATTTATTTCCAAGCATATAATCATTTGTTGATAGATTCAATGGCATTGAAATCTATCATTATCAAAATTTTCATCAGAATATTTAACTTATATTTTTCTCAATCAAATAATTGGATAAAAAAAAAATAATTTAATGCTAATTATTAATTAGATAAAAATATTATTTAAATTTTCAATTGAATATATTTTTATTTATAATTTTTTATTCAACTCCATCTTAAAATAGGAAAAAATTATCAAATCACCGTTTTTGACTTGTCCCTCTCATAAAGTATAATAATAAAAAATTACATATATGTGCTCTATATACTTTCATTGGAAGAAATTTTTTTTGCATAATAATATCTCAATTAAAAAGTAATCATAAAATTTATCATGATAATTTTTTTACAAATAATTAGATAGAAATTAAAAAATCCATATGGAAGAATAATACTCACACACTTGCATCGCTACTCCATCCCGTGACTTTCAAAGCTGAGACCTAGGCTTTGTTTGCGATGGATTTCTTTCTACGTAAAATGTCTGTTTTAGTAAGAAATTAAAATTTTTATGCTTAAAAAATAGTTTTAAGAAGCAGTAAAAAAATCGTCCCAAACGAAGCCCAAATGTCCAACCTTTAGCATGACCGGCAAATGACATAAAAATAACTTCTCTTAACTTTAGTAGTTTTCTTGTGATTTTTATTTCTCCTCCTTCAATCCTTACAACGAAACAGAAGCCATAAGAGATCTCTCATAGTTTTAGCCATAGGAGCGAGCTGCTCTTCTGTAACCACCGCAACACCAACTACACCTACAGCTACAACAAGAGCAACGGAAAGAATAATTCAGGGGAGGAAAAGAAACAATACGGCGAAGACAGGGAGGGGGACTTATTCTAGAAAGAGGAAAAATGGAGGTGATGATGGATGGGGTCGGAGGCTTAGCGCTTTCATGGGGTCCGCCATGCCTGGAAAATTACCTCTGTGCTGCTGGGCCACATCACTGCTATAAAACAACAAATAATTATTCCATCCACGTTTCAACTTTGTAGCGAGTATGCAATAGTTACTTAATAACAAGCTTTACAATACCGAGAATACATTTTAAGAAAAATAGTTTTTTAATAATTAAAAAAGCGCTTCCAAGTAATTTGATTAAATTATAATTGATTATTAGTTAAAGGTGTGCCTAGAAATAATTTTTAATCAAAGAGGTGTTTAATGTTTGTGTGTGATAATATTTAGGATTTTTTATGATAAATTTAGTATTTATTTGAGATGACTGCAATATTTTAAAAAATTGATTTTAAAATTGTTGTGGAGAGATCAACTTAGTTATTTTGGTTGCAAAAATTAGCTTTCCACCATTAATTGTAAAATGTAATGAGAAAATAATAAAAAAATAGTAGCCAAATAAAATTGTGGTTATTACCTAAAAAGTAAAGTAGTGAGAAAACAGTCACGAATTTACTCTTACTCTAATTTATATTAACAATATAAAAATATTTTAATCGCGCATTAAATAGTTGCAATTCTCTTAAAAGTTAATATTTTTTATCGAACTAAGATTCTGGTTGGGACGGTTACACCTTTTTGTAAACGTGGTTGTAAATTCATTATGGAGAAAATAATTTTTTAAAAAATTGTTGTAAATAACAACTTCATAATATAAAACTTTCTTAAAAGAAATAAGACAACAGCTGCTAAACATAACTGTAAGAAAATTATTTCAAATTGACTCTAAAAGTATAATTGATGATATCATTCTTACTCATAATTCGATAAACCAATTGACAAATAATTAATATTAAATATGCTTGTCATACATTAGATGATTGCAGCTTAAAATTCCATAGGGTAGAATTTTTTTAAAAAAAATTGTAAGAAGAATAGTCTAGAAAATTAACAGATTAAAAAAATCTAAGCAAATTTAGTTCAAAATCTATCAAGATATATAGCATTTTTAACGACAGTTATTGATGTAAATTTTGAAAATGAGTATAATTTATGATTAACAGCTAAGATTTTGTTTGGAACGGCTTTCTTATTATTTTTTAAAGTAATTTTTTAATATAAAATTAAAATTATATTAAAAAATTATTTTAAAAAATAATAAAAAATTCATCACAAATAATCAATAAAAGAATAATGTATTAATAGTACTAGTGAGATTAAGATTTCAACTTAAAAGAAGGCAAAAAGGTCGACTTAAAATTTAGTGGCAGTAAAGCTTCTATAATATACATAATTGAAAGAAAATTTAAGGGTGAAAATTTTCAAATTATACACAGCTATATAAAATCTATGGGAGTGAGAGCTGCCCGAGCCATCCTCTAAGTGGAAATTAGGACTGATATATTATTAAATTTAGAGATAGATTCAGTAGATATGATATATTATTATTTTAAGACTGAAATTTCATCAAGAGTGAAAAGTTTTTTTGTCTACTCTTAAGTGGAAATTAAAATGGCTCACACACAGTACCTAAATGATGTGAATACCTCATAGTCGTTTAGTTTAACAAGTCTAGCCAGTTATATCAGAGTAAGCATAAGCAGCGACATCAAATTGTACCTACAGAGAGAAATAAAGAGACGTGAAAGAGAGAAAATATGGTTCATGCCTTTCACTTTTCTGCTTCTTCATTTTTTATATTTGCTTTTATTTATTTACACAGTAGGTGATGTGAAGTGTGAGTGTGTGACTATTGATGGTTGAAAACTATTTCCAAACCGCAGATTAGGCATGGTTTTCAACCCAGACATTATTAATGCTTTGGAAGGGAAAAACATGTGGGGGGTAAAATGTTTTGTTTTACTTATAACAGTTGAAATTTGTGAATAGAATTCTATCGAGTTTCGGCTAAAAAGTTTACGGTGCATGCAATGTATTTTTTTTTTTAAAATGCATTCGTTAACTGAAAAGAAAATTACAGAGAAAGGCCCAAATGAGGTCAAAGAAGGAAAAACGACAGAATACAAGACAATCAGAAAAAGCTAAAATACAACAATAGAGAAAAGAAGGCCAAGAAGCCAGTCGGACTCAGCAGTGCCACTCAGTTGCCAGGCAATGACAATCCATTGGCGTCATAAATACCCGCATCAGCACCAGAACGAAGAGAACCGCCACCAAGATTGCCAAAACAAGCCCAGGCCATCCAAAGGGACGAGCAGTGAAACTACCTCATCGTAGTCCGACAATCCAACCAAGCGATGGCACTTGAAACAACCAGCCAACAACCTGAAGGCAAAAGCAACACACCGAGCAACTAACCAACGTTAGTATCAAAAACCCTACGGACGAGCCACCAAAACCGCAGAACAAAGAATTCGATATAACAAGAGAGTCTACTTCTTTTTCAATTTCTTTTTGTTTTTTCCGCCTACATCGTTTAGAACCCCAAGTGGAAAGGGCTTCATTCTCAATACGAGCCACATTCAAATAAAACAAATCTTGAAATTCACCTATAGACTCAGATATTTCATCCCCATCAGCCCGACCTTCCAAAGAGGAACAATCCTCCAGCCACTCAACTTTCAAACTTAAAGCCAGACGGGCATTCAAAGCATCATTAGCAATAATATAGATAGGCACATCGATAAGAACCGCATTATCATTCTCAACGACAATATTAGACAACGCGGCCATTTCAGACAAACGAGAACCACCATCGACTAAATTCACTTGACCAGAAACATTTTCTAAAGAAACCTTCTCACCCATGACAAGGGAAGCATCAAACTGTTGATCACAAGCCGGAACTAAAGCCAAATCATTCATATCATCATAATTTATGCCCACACAAACCCCTTCGATTGAAAGGGACGCACAAGGACTAAAAGAAATGCATGTGACACAGTTTTATCATGAAAAATTTTGGTTATACGTGATTGTAGTAAAGAGATTGGGCCGATAGGAGTTTAATCACTCTCACCTACTAATTTTTGATATGATAAATTCTTCTCGACACATAATTCTTATCTTTCAAAAAAATTTTTCACGTAAATTTGAGTATTTTTTTATTTATTTTGTTACTTATTTTCTGCTATAATTGTAACAGCAACAATGAAAAATTTTCTAAATTTGGAAGTTTTTGGTAAACATATGATCTCTAATGAAGGATCACTCTTGACTTATAAATTCATTTCTACTAAGATTTTGTTTGTGATGGTTTTCTTATTGCTTTTTAAAACAATTTTTTTAGTATAAAATTTTTTTTTTTAACTAAAAAGTTGCCTTAAGAAACATGAAGAAAGCCGCCTCAAATGAAGCCTAAATCCAACTTAGATTGCTAGATGATATAACTTTAACATTTGGGCAGGCCAATTGACCAAGTATTCAAATTTATTATGTAATTAGTATGTTGACTAAGGCTTCGTTTGGTACAGCTTTTTTATTACTTCTTAAAATTGAGTTTTAATAAAAAATTAAAATTTTTGTAGTAAAATTCTGTTTTAAGAAACAATAAAAAAGTCATTCCAAACGAAACCTAAGTGATTGCACAGAGGTTAAGCTTATACGTAATCTCAGTTGGTCTCCAATCTCCATAGATAATTTTGGGTAGGTAAAACCATAATGTGTTCCTGGATTACAAGCGGAATTTAATTATATAGAATTGGTTGGCATTAGAATATTAGATGATCGTTCTGACGGCATAGCTCAAATTATATTAACGAAAAAGTTTACAAATCATAAAAAAAAAAAAAAGAAAGCAAATCCCCTGAACTTACCTGAGGATTGACCAAACGAATCAAACAAAACTAAATGAGAGAGAAAATAGAGGGAAAAACTTACGTAAGAATAGCCTTAATAAAATTTACATCAAAATTAGCTTGATTGCCCTAAGATTTATAATTATATTAGTGCTTTCATATTATATGACGAACTACAATAATCTCAACATAAATTTAAAGACAATCAAGTACATCATGATGAAAATTATGTTAGAAAATTCTTACGCAATTTTTTCTATTTGGTGGATTACTAGTAGGATCAGATAATACCCGAGTAATCATCATCTCAAAATTGAGAGAGTAGTTCAAATTTAACCAGTAATAAGGTCATCAAATACTAAGAAAAAAAGGTAAGGTTGCATAAATTAGGGATGTCAAAATAGACTTTCAGATCAGGTTCGAGTCTAATCCGAAACTGACAAGCTTTCAACTGATCCGACTTGAACAAGACACGATTAGACAAAGGAGTCAGAAATTTAGACTCAGACCCAACCCGCTACCTGCGGGTGCGAGCAGGTCAGCGTCGAGCATGACTGCGCGAGCACGTATGGGTGCTTGTGAGGGCCTGACCGTGAGCATGCGAGGGCAAGGCCACAAGCAGGCGACGGGGTGAGCGCAATTGCGCGAGCACGGGTATGAGGCTGCGAGCACGAGCACAGGCACGAGCCTCTAGGGCGAGCGTAGGGCTGAGGTAAGCGAGTGTGTTTGAGGTGTGGGTTGCTTTCGCTTCTCAGTGCAGGAGGGAGGATGTGGGTCGAAGTTAGGCCGATTTCGAGTTAGTGGGTTGACCCGAACATGGCCCGAACCCAAATGTTTCTGGTCGGGTATTCGGGTCATGTCAATAATTGACATCATTAGCATATGCTATAAGAAAATAGATTATTAGCATCCAAAAAATTAAAAACAAAAATAGATATGATAGAGAATATACTTCTAGCAAATAAAGATGAAGAAGACCTCTAAAAGAACATGAAGCATGTTATTAGTTAGTAAAAGAATTGGCTACTAATTTTGTCTCTAATGATTTAGAGAATAATTTTTTTGTATATAAGTTATTTTAACGACCAATAATTTTTTTTTACATAAATGAATAAATAATACCTTCTAAAATTTTCATAAACATCATGTATAAGCACTATCTTTTTTAAGCATAATTTAAATCTTGGTATGAATGATTTGTCAAAATATTGCCAAGAGATTTAAATGATGCAATTGATGAATCATTCAATTTTATAGGGCTTGGAGATGTTTACATCAATAATCATCTTGCTGATAAATATTCCAACCAATTTTATAATCTTCATAAAAGTTATGTAGAGTTTAATAAATAACCTAAAACGACTCAAAGACAAATTAAAAAGGCTAATTTCACCCTACTTTAGTCACCGGATTTAAAACAAAAAGGTATTATATCATTATGCTTTTTATGGGGTTGTTTGGTTGCCTGAAAAAAGGAATACTTTAGAGTTGTTTGGATGAGTGTAAAAGGATTGCATGACTTTACATTTTTTTGTTTGGTTTGAAGTAATATGAATGCAAAGTAAAGTGTAAAAAGATTGTACCCAGGGTGGTCGGCGATGGCCAGTGTGGCCGGCGGTGGCAATGACCTGTGGTGGGCAGCAAAGGGCGGCCGACGGTATAAATTGTAGAAAGTAAATGTAAATGCATCTCAATCTAGCTATATAAAGAATCTACAATTTACTCTTTACATTGATATTTTTCATTTACATTTACCATATTTACATTTTACATTGACTCTTTGCTGTAAAGAAAGAAAGATATTTTACTTTTATTGGAGTAGTGCAAGTGTATATGCAAACTAGTAATGTAAAGTGAAATGCAAGAAACTAAAGTGAAATACAAGAAAGGAAATAATGCATGCATGACATCCAAATTATAAGAAAGTAAACAGACAAAGCATAGGACGCCCTCTAAGCAAGGTATCCAATCACAACACAACACAAAAGAAACATCGACCAAGCTTGGGCTAGAGTTGATTGACCTAACAAACAAACAATCTAAAATGTGGGTCAAACTGTGTAGCTTGGGCATGCCCTAAAATTTAAATTTAATTGATGTTGTTTAAAAACAGTGCAAATACTACATAGGACAGTAAAGCTTCTGTTGGTGTTGAAAGCAGATTTTAAAAAATTTAGTCTTCTTTGGAGAACTTAGAATTGACATTAAAATTTAATTCTAAAATCAAACGTCCCATCAAAAATATTATACCACCTCGGGAGGTGGAAATAAAATTTCAGAATGGGGTTTAGATTTAGAATTGCAAATTTCATCTCGAATATCATAACCGAATTTAAGAGAGAACTTCATATGACCCTAGAAGGGTCAAAATAAAATTCAGTCAAACATCGACTTACGATAATCAAGAGGAGCGATCGTTAATTTCATATTTGAATTCATTTTAACAAAAGATATATCTCCCCGAAGGGAGAAGATATCATTTATCAATAATCGTTCGAACATAACGATAACGATCATTAGTAATTTAATTTTTCCAAAGATGACTAATTGTGTTTTGAAAATTAATTTTGAGAAATCAGATATGGGTTCTAAATCTCCTACGAGCACAACCCACGTAGTTAATTACATCGTAGGAGATTTGAGTCTCCTACGAAAACTCTCGATTAGAATAATGGTAGAAATTTTGTTTAGAGAGTTTCTAGGAGTGATACCAAGGAGGTGAGTTTGGAACTCAAATAGGGATTGGATCAAGTTTGAGCAGTTATTTTTGGAATCAAAGGAGGAAGAGTAGGAGACACTTTAGGACTCTGAAATAATTCAGAAGTATCCCGACCTAAGCTAAGTGTTGGGCTTTAAATTTTAGATTGAAAGAGGATTTAGTTTGAGTTGAGCATTTTATTAGAAATTTGAGATTATATTCCCGGAGGTTGCGGTCTTATGATTTAAAAAGAAATCTGTCCCGAATCCTAAATCTAAATTTGGACACTGGAACACAGTAGTCAAAACCTGACTAATGCGGTGCAAAACCTGAACTTATCCCAGCCTGGATTGGGGAGCCAGCTAACCACCTAGGCGATTAAAATCCATGAGTCCGATCTTTTGATGCAAGAATGGTAGGATATTTTTATTAAAGTTTTTAAAAGTTGGGGCCGACATCTAGAGATTGTCCTAAATGGCCCCTGGACTTATGTTGGGTGAAAATGCTAAAATAAATATAATTAAAATTTTAGACACACTTTTGATATTGATTTCTAATGCAATGCATACTGATCAACTCGATTAAATGCTTAAAATGGAATGAAGCAATTTTAAAAAGGCTTAAAAATAGATTTTATCCTAAAGAAGCACAGATCCCCTTGAACAGAACTGCACCCTCATAGGCCAGGTGGTCTGCCAGAACCTGCAGGCGGGGAAGTACCTAACAAAGGAAAAGAATAATGTAGTAATTATGAAATGGGAACTCTTAGTGGTCCCGTACTTACTTCTTAAAAGTGTTAGAATTTCTATGTTATCCTAAATTTTTTTATTAAAGTTTAAGTAGAAGAATTTTTCGTACCCTCACGAGCCTCCGATCGAATCCAGGATAAATAAAAAAGAATGACATGCAATAGTCAAAAAATTAAGAAAAGCAGGCAACCCTATATGCAATTAAATAAAATTAAAACATATTAAATAATCAAACTAATTAAATAAATGTCCATAGGCAAATTGCCTTGCTTATTACAACCCAGATTTACATAAATTAAAAGAGGCCGGGCACCACTAATAACAACCCAAATTTTAATCCTAATACAATTGCAAGTGACTTTGAGTGGGATACTCTTTGTCTTCAACTCCTCGGTCTTCTCCTCTTCGAGCTCCTTGGATCATTCGTGGATAGATACCCAAATGGAAAAGGGAACTCTTCCCACGAGGGGAAGGTTACTCTTTTCACATTGGGTATTTAAAGTGATCCAAATTTGGAGTTTCAAATGGATTAGGACTATCCCCCAAAGGGGTATCCTTTCCTCTTTGGAATCTAACCTTTGGATCTATGTATCCCAAATTCAAAGTGCTACTTTCACAACTCAATATTCAAACAAATTACTTAAATATGAAAATAAAAATTCTAGACTCTCCTGCAGGATTATTCTAAGCATTTGAATATTAAAATACATCCCAAGCAGTTATATATGTGCGCAAAAAAAGTAAACACACTTGGACACACTTTTTATTTGGGGGCTAAGCAGTTGAAGTACTTGTAGTATTCATATTTATTATTTATTTAGCCCCCTTTATTGCCTTGCATGAGCGTGACCACCTGCAAAAAATTCAGTGAGTATTTATATCGTCCTATCCTAAGAGTAAACTATCTCCCATCACATCAATTCACAGAGTGCGATAAAAAAGTAAACAAATATATCAATCAATTTCAATTATAACATGCAATGAAAACTTAAAAAATCCGGCACACAGCAGAAAAGTAAACACCGGCCTAGTTTAGATCTAGAGTTGGTTGTCCTAGCAAACCATCTAAAGTGTGTGTAGAAAGTTGTGTGGCTGGGGTAGATCCTAGGATGGGTAATTTGTTGAAGTTGTTTAATGTTTGAGTTTGTTAAAAGCTCAAGGAGGACTTTATGTTTGAGTTTAAGTATTGATGTGTTAAGGCTTGATTTAAATGCATTTTAATTATTAAATGATTACTACATTTGTTGCTTACCGAGGCCGTGAAGTTTATTTCACCTTTCTTGGGGCTAAGTTAATAGCCTCGTAGGCCTATGTTACCCAGTAGCAATCGGGGTTGATTAAGTTGATTTAAATTATTAAAAATTAAAAATCAATTAATATTAATAAAGTTAATTAATTACTAATTTTAAAAGTTAAATTATTTTATATTTTCCATCAACAGGTTCGTGACGTTGTGCCACCAGGCTCGAGGAACCATGCCTCCTTAGGACTCGTAGCCCCGCAGCCTGGAGTAGTCCATCCTAAAAATCTTATTGATATAATTGAATTAAGGATTTTAATTTGGTTAAGTAATTAAAAGTAATTTATTTTTGATGTTTAACACTCCATTGAATCAATTCATGGCATTGTGCCACCAGGCTCGAGAAACTAGGCCTCCTTAGGACACTTAGCCCTGCAGCACGGAGTAGTCCATCCAATAAACTTCATCTTTAGAGTGGTTGTTATTTATTTGAGTGTTGGTTGAGTATTTTATTAATAAAATTATAGTTTTATGAAGTTTTAATGAATTATTGGATTTTTGGAGTTTATTGGAATTATTTAATTATGTTAATTAAAGGGGCCAAAACTTGACTTTTAATTTAAAGCTTATTTTGCAAGTTTCAAAATTTTTATAAATATTAAACCTTATGATGAGTTGCTAGACTATTAGCACGCTCAATTTAGAGTTTTCTATGAAAGGTTGTGATTTTTTAAAGTTTGGGCATAGATTTGAACTACGATTGACCGAAAAGTTGACTTTTTGACTTTGACCAAATTTTGGAGGTTTGACATTTTTAGAAAATACTAGACCTTAATTAGAGTTGATTGATACTAAGTTTGTTCAATTTGAATTTTTCTGTAATTAATTATGAATTTTCAAAGTTCTCTTAATTATTAATTTTTAAAATTACTTAATTAGGAAGGTTTTGATCATTTTGATCCAAACTCTTCCCAAACTACATAAAATCACTCCCAAAGGTCAAGAAAGATCCATGGGGGCATTTCCAATTGTTTAGAAATTATTTGGGATTTTAATTATTTTTAATTAATTAATTTAATTAATTATTAATTTTCATTAAAAGTCAAATTAAAGTTGAATTAGACATCCAGTTAAGGGGATTTTTTTTTTCTGGGTAGAGGGCTAAGTTCTGGTCGGTTTGACATATTATTTAAATTTTTTAATTTAATTTGGATTTATTATATTTTTTTTAATTTTCTGGGTCCTTTAAAGGGCTGAAACTTTGGTAATTAATTTTCTAATCTAATGACCTCCAAATCGGTAAAAATTAAACCTAAGGTACATGATATCACAAAGTTTGCTATGTTCAAGTTTCACCTCTATTGGATGTGTGTACAATCCCCTAGAAATTTTCAAAATTTTTTAGACTTTTCTTTAATTATTTTTCCTAGGTGTCTCTATTGTTCAAATGAGCCTGAAATTTGGTGTGGCTAACCTAGGCACACATGCAATCACACCACAAAAATTATACAGCTTAATTCTATAGAAAAATGGAGTTATGATTTTTCAAAATTTTGGGTCCAAAATGGACTCATTATCTTAAAAATTCACATCACAGAAAACTACAGAGCATCTAACCTTAGAAAAATCACAGAATATACTTAAGATGCTCAGAAACATTCCACCAAAATTTGGGATTCATTTGATCCCGGGATTACAAGAAAATTGAAGAAAACTAAAATCAAACAACTATAATTTTCTCACAATCTAGAGCTCAAAACAACTCAATTTTAATTTTAATAAATACTACGTTAATTGCCTTTCCAATGAGTCTACAAAAGTTTAGTTTGGTGGAAAATTCAATTTTTTGTGAATTTTGGAAGATTTTGGGCATTTTTAAATTTTTTGAAACTCAAAATTGATCAAATCAACCCCCGGCGCCAATCATTGGCAATGATTGGCACAAAAATGGCGGCGATGAATGGCGGCGTGACACGTGCCACTGCGGGACCCGCCACTAAACCGTGTCAGCGATCCATCATGGCTGTTGATCGGACCGCGGAACGAATGGGCTACTGGGATAGCGCCACGTATGCGCCCGCGGTCCGAACTGGCGCTGGTTCGAACCCCGTGGGAGACGCTCGGTCTGGTTCGAGTGGCGCGGCCGATTCTGGGCCGTCCGATCGCGCCTTCAGCGATCAGACGGCTCTGGTTGAACCAGAGTCAAAAATGGTTCAAAATTTTCAAATGGCCATATCTCCAAAAATACTCGACAAAACTTAACGAAATTTGAAATGTAGATAGAGGGCAACATGATCTTGCAATGCCTAGAGTTTGGAGGCTCTATGCATTGCAGATTTCCTACAGTTTCAAATTGAATGTTTACCTAAAAGTGAGGATAACTTACAATTTACCCTTTTGAATTTTTGCAAACTTAGGCTCCTTTTTCTCCTGCTGATGTCCTCTACAAGTTCCCTGAAGACCCCAGAGGATTTTGACAGTTGGATTTGAAGATATCGAAGAGAGATGTTGTTTTTCTCTTTTTTCTCTCCTTTTCCACTAAAATGGTGGTTTGAGTGGTGGAAATGGTGGGAGAAGGCTTGGAATGGCCTTGGGGAGTGCTGGAGAGTGTGGGAAGCTCCTGGAGAGTCTTTGAGATGCTAGAGTTTGGGACTTATGCAAGAAAATGAATAAGATGAGGGATTAGGGCAATCTCTCCACACTTAACCCCCTATTTTTGAATTGGATGGCTAGGATTTACTTAGGAAGGGCTTGGATGGGTGACATGTGTCCCCAAGGTAGCCTAAAACCATGAGAAAGGGCTGAGGTTGAGTGAGACTTGCCTTGAGCTAGGTGAGGGGGACCACACCCTTTTTCTCCATTTGGCTAAACTAAGCCTAAGCATGATTTAGGGGGCTGATTTGTGGCCTCTTAGGAAAGGGAATTAATCTCTTTTGAGCAGGTTGGAGCAGATTTTGGGAGAGGGAAAAGGTTTGCCGATGTGGCATGATCAAATGGCCATGACTTGGTTTCATTTCAAAAATTTTTTAACCCATTGACTTGTTGACTAGTCAATGGTGACTAGGATGTACATGGGAGGAGTCAAAGGTGCTGTAGGAGTCAATCTTAAGGGATATGGGGCTACGGTGTTGAAGCTTTGAGTGAGTACATGAATTTGGACAAGGTTTTGATCCCTCCAAATGGGTTAACTAAGTCAAACCTAGGGAGGATTGACTTGGAAGTCTTTGGGCATGGTGGAAGTGTCCAAACAAATGATTTTGAAGTGTTAGATTGGTTTAAAATGGATTCAAATGTTGAAAATAGTCATGGTTGGGTTAAGGGTGAATTTTGGTTTCAATGAGTGGTTTTGGTTTCAATGAGCCTCAAATATTATGGGAAATTCATTGAGAGAGGTTTCAAAGGTTAAAGATGCTGAGCCATGTTGAGTTTTGATCAAAAGTCCAAAAACCCCTTTAAAGGGTATTTTGGTCATTTTGACCTCTGGTCAATCCTGGGTTAAGGTGAGTCCAAAAAGATGCAGATTAATATTAAACACATCAATATCAAGGGTCTGGAGGTGATTAGAGGGTTTGGAGGAAACTCCAGGGTCAAATTCCATTAGGCGACTGGTCCAGTGGCATAGGCCGTAAATATTTGAAGGCTTTGTAGCCTTTGGGAAAAGATTCAGTTTTTGGGTTTAGAAGTGTCGGATTGGGCTCAAATTTGGAGGGTTATTCCTAGGGACATGTCTAGATAATATGCAATTGACAGATCATGATTCAGACGTCATTTGATTGGGTTTCTAGGTGATAGAAAGCTCACCTAGAAAGGGTTTCAGGACCTAAGTCTCTGGCCTTGGATTTGAGCTGGATTTTGAAGCTGGATTGGATTTTGGATTTGAAGGGTTTGATTTTGGATTACCTAAGTCATTTACAGTCATTGACATGATTGTACATGATTAGATAGGGCTGGAGTTTAATAGGGGGAGAATGAGTTTTTAAGGTATAGAAATTGAGGGAACTTAGTATATAGATATATGCTAAGTCCTAGATGGGTTTGGAGACTGGAGTGATCTAAGATCTAAGCTGATCCTAGGGTCTAGATTGATCTAGGGCTTGGATAGGTCCTAGAGTTTAAATCTTGGAGAATCCTAAAATCTAGAAATCCTAGGGTCGAGATTGGCTTGGAGTTCTGGGTTGGGTCTTGATGACCTCATACAAAAGTGAGGTCAACATCTTCTAAGAAGGAAGATAAAACATGTATACTGAGTAAGGGTATTTCATTCCATAGTGTATTTGGTTACATCAGAGGCTGCTATATATAGAGATGTAGAATGATAAGCTTATACACGTGTAGGATCAGGATTTCTTGTGTTTGTTACACAGTTTGTTATTAGCAGCAGACTTGTCAGATGTAGTGGAAATTATTTCTTATATGCCCCCGTAAAGTGACGGTGCTGATTGCATAGTCAATTTGGCCTTGAGTTTATGAAATCAATTTGTAGAGAGAGATTTTGTTAAAATGTCTGCAGTTTGATCGATTGCACTGATGGGGTATATGTTGATGTTCTGAGCTTGGATATGATCTCATAGGAAGTGATGATCTATTTCAATATGCTTAGTTCTTGCATGGAACACCGAATTATCTGTAAGAGTAATGGTTGATGTGTTGTCACAGTAGATTGTGGTGGGATGAGTGACAGGGATATGAAAATCAGCCACTAGTCGTCGAATCCATAAGAGTTCCCCTGTGGCTGTTGCTAAAGCTTTGTATTCTGCTTCGGTTGAGGAGCGGGTCACCATGTGTTACTTCTTAACACTCTAAGAGATGAGGGTGTTACCTAGAAAAGAGCAGTAGTCAGAGGTGGACCTTCTTGTGAGAGTGTCGCTAGCCCAGTCAGCATCAGAGAAGGATGTAAGTTGCAATGTACCCTTAGAAATTGGTACACCGAAGTTGTAGGTTCTACGAATGTAACATAATAAGCATTTTAGTAGATAAAATGACAAGGCTACGGGGCATGCATGTGTTGGCATAGACGATTGACAGAGTAGGCAATATTTAGTCTTGTTATGGTAAGGTATTGAAGTGCACCAGTCAGTTGCCTGTAGATATGAGGGTTGCTGATAATGGAATCGGAGAACGGAATAAAGATTGGTTTCATGGTAGTGGGGTTGGAGAGAGGATTACAAGCTTGAAATCCTGCTTGGCTGAGTATAGAGGTGGCGTAGGCTGTTTGAGATAGGAAGTAGGAGTCTAAGAGCTTTTGAATCTAGATTCCAATGAAATCATTGGCTTCGCCTAGGTGTTTCATAGTGAATTGGGTGATGATTTTCTTGATCAGCTAATTTACGGTGGATGGGTTATTATCCTTGAGGAGGATATTATCGACATAGATTAGGATATATATTTGGAGGTTGGAGTGGGAGAGAGTAAGGAGAGAATGATCAACATTGTTGTGTTGGAACCTGAGTGTTTGAAGGTATTTGGAAAAGGTATTGAACCATTGGCATGGAGCTTGTTTGAGGCCATATATGAATTTATGTATGAGACAAACATGATTGAGATGAATAGAATCCTCAAATCCAGGAGGTTGAGACATACATATAGTTTCTTGAAGGTCGCCATGTAGAAAGGCATTAACGACATCAATTGATGGATTGGCCAGTTGTGATGGAGGGAAACTATGAGAAAGACACGAATCGAGATGATTTTAGACACAGTACTAAAGGTCTCATTATAGTCAAGGTCATATTCTTGGTGATGACCTTGAGCGACAAGACAGACTTTATGACGAGTTAGAGTGCTGTCAGAGTGATGTTTGGTGTGGAATGTCCAACAACAGCCTATGATGTTTTGCATTTGAGGGAGGTTAGATAAGGGTCCAGGTCCCTTATTTTTGAAGAGCCAAAAATTCAAGAGCCATAACATCTCTCCATTGTTTGAGTTTGATGGCTCCAGAGAATATAGTGGGATCAGAAGACGTTGTGGACTGAGATGAGGTAGCAGTGTGCAGTAGATTGAGAATATTACGTGGTTTCAATGATCCCATTTTTAGTCTGGTGATCATGGGATGAGGAATGTGAGGTATTGGTTCAGGTTGACTAGGTGGAGGAGGGGTTTCATTTGTAGTGTGGGAGGAGAGTATGGGGGATTAGTGTTGGTTAAGGATTTTATAGCTGGAGCTAGAGCTGGGGTAGCGGGGGAGGAAGGGGTTTGGGAAGATGGCTATAGTAAGGATGGTGGAGTTAGTAAGTATGGGTTGGGATTTTGCACTACAGGAAAACTAGAGATTACCATCAGAATTTCCGGCGGAATAATATACGCCGGAACTTACGGTGGTCGTACCGACGGTTTATGCGATGGGCAATTTACAGCAGATTTATCGGCGCAATATATGCCGGTAATTGTCCGACATAAAATCCGACGGTTAAATCATCGTAAATTATGAAAATGTTGTGTTCTGAGGCGTATTAGCCGCCAAAAAATTCTTGCACCTTTACGGACGTATATTACGCCGGCATATTAAAACACAACGATTCAGTATCGTCGAAAAATGCGTCGGAAACATCACCGACGTAGTTTCCGCCGGAAAATCCATCGGTCGAAATGCTATTTCCCCTCCTTCTGCTTGATTATTTCATTACGCCATTTCCTCACCTCCGTCGCCCTAGCCTGCTCGCCTCTGTCACCCTAGCCGAAAGTCGCCGCTGCTGAGACCGACCGACGAACCACCAGCTTCAAACGGCTTTGCCGATGCTCACCGCCTCTGTCCGCCTCTATCGTCGATGGAAACCGGTGTTTTGCGCCGTAAGTTTTTAATTTTTTAGGTTAGGGTCTCACTTTTCATTTGGTAGAGGATGTAGCTTAGTGTTTGCTTTTTTCTGATGATATTACTATCTCTCACAGCTTGCCTCGCCGTCGAACCTAGCCGGCATCGCTGCTGTCGAGATCGAGCGACCCTAACTCGCCTCCGGACGGAAACATTGCGGTAAGTTTTATTTTTTTAAATTGTTTTTATTTACAAGAGGATGTACTTTGGTGTATGCTTTTTGCTGATGATATTATTCATGTTGATACGACTAGAGAGGGAGTTGAAATCCTAGACCTAGTGAGGGGATTGTAAATTTGGGCGATCAAGTTGTTAGGAAGAGTACATGTTTTACTCTTAGAGACAGGATATCAAATTAGTATATACGAATGCGTGACATGTTTATAGATATTAAAAAGTCTGGCGAGCGGCCACGATGGATTGGAGAGACTGTATGGGCTGAGCTGAACACTGCTTGGGGCAGCGTAGAGTATAACAGGAGGAGGGACCAGAATCGACAGAACAGAGCATCTGATGTTGGGGGCTTGGGTAGTTCCCTTCATACAGGGGGCTCAGTTCCACATACTGAGTACAGGCGCCGTTTGGTAAGGAACTTTAAATTTTTTTAAAAATTTCCTTTAATATAAATATTAATAAAAGTCTATTACAGAAACAGATGCTGGGTAGAGAGCCAACTCCTCTTGAATTGCATAGTCACACTCATAAGCGGTAGGAGGACCAACAATGGGTTGATGAGTGAGCAAGAAAAGCCCATGTAAGTATATATGTTTAATATTTTTTAAGTTATGTCTAAATAAACTGTTTAAATTTTTATTAACTTTCATAGGAGGAGTATACACGGCTACGAGAGCGCGAGGCTGTAGCTGGTGAGGGTCCTTCTGGTGGCTCTGTAGAGTATTCTGAGTACCGCATCTGGTCACAAGCGGTTGGAGGACTGCAACATGGCAGGGTTTATGGTTTAGGTTCGCAAGCCCAGGCATACGAGGGGATGACCTCTACTAGATCGATCTTTGCATCAAGTTCACAGGACTCCTATAGTCAACAAATAACTGCCCTTCAAGCGGAGCTAGAACAAGTAAGGAAATCACAAGTGGATTGGCAAGTGCAGATCCAGGCACAGATACAGATGCAGATGCAGGCGCAACACAATCAATTATTGGATGAAATGAGCAAAATGAGAGAGCAGTTGAATGAAAAGGAGGTAGCTACAGGGGATCATGAGTCGACGGATTCTGCGTAGTTATTTGATATGAACTTTCAGTTTTGTATAAACTTTTTTTAATATCATGAACATTTGGTGAAGTTAATGAACAATGTGTTGATGTTAATGAACAATTGATGTTTTTAAATATTTGATGTTATTTTTGATTATTTTGTGATGTTTATGATTATGAGTAGTTGTTTGATGAGTAGAAGTTATGAATATTATTGAATTTTACTGCTGCAGGTGTGGAAAATTAATTGCTGTGTGGGAAGGTAATTTTTTTTTATTTATGGTACAGGTTTTCGGCGGATAATACGCCAGTAATCTGCCGGAAATCACGATACAACGAATTATGTATCATTTTCTGGTGTATTTTATATGCCGCGTGTCCGACGGAAAATGCGTCGGTTACATTTATCGGCTACTTTTGCGGCGTATACAGCGACATAATTTCGTCGGTGATACCGACGTATTAATATGCCGGTATTTCCGGCAGATTTAACGCCGGAACATGCTAAGACGGAACGACGTAACCACATCAACTTTTTCGCCGGTTATGCGTCGAAATGCCGCCAGAATTTTTTCCGTCGTAATAAATACATCGGAAGTTTTTTTTCGACGCGCATATTACCGTTGTAAGGAAATCTGACGGAAATACGTCGGAAATGTCATTTTTCAGTCAAAATTTGAACTTAATCCGCCGGTAATAACAGGTTTTCCTGTAGTATTGGGAACTTATATTGAGAGGTGGGGCTGAGGCAGAGGGCTTTTGAGAGGCATATAGAAAGGAGTTTCGTCAAATACCACATGATGAGAGATTAGAACTTTGTTGGTGGACATGTCAAGGCACTTGTAGCCTTTATAAGAATCTAAGTATCCTAGAAAAAGACATGTTGGAGCTTTGGGGGCTAGTTTATGCCTTTAAGGTGGTGATAGCCATGGATACCAAGCACACCCAAATATTTTAAGGTGTTAGTAGTTGGGTTTGTGGTTATATAGCAGTTGTAGTGAAGATTGTTGGTGAGTTGTAAGAGATGGTGGATGATTGATGAGGTGAACCGCGATAAGGGCAGCATCAGGCCAGAACTTGTAGGGTAGGTTAGCTATATGAAGTAGGGTTCGAGTTGTTTCAATTATGTGCCGATTTTTGTGCTCGATAATCCCATTTTGTTCTAGGGTGTAAGGGCATGAAATTTGGTGGTGAATGCCATTTTCCTGAAGGAATGACTTGACTGTATGATTTAAGAATTTCATTCCTCCATCAGTTCTAAGGTATTTGGTTTTAGCTGAGAGATATTTTTTCCATAAAGGTTATAAATTTTGTTAAAATGTTTGGTACTTCGATTTTATGAGACATTGGGAATATCCAGGTGCTATAATAAGAAAATATTATTTGTAACCTTTATTGGAAGAAACTGTAGATGGTCCCCATACATCCAAATGAAGTAGCATTAGAGGACTAGATACAGATTGATGAGCAGTAGAAAATATTAATTTATAGCTTTTAGCAGCCTTACAAGAGGAACAAAAGTAAGTTGAAGTAGGAATTGCTAATTCTGGATGCTGTTGGGAAATTTTGGTGACGACTTGAGGGTGTGGATGTTACAGCTGATTGTGCCAGTGGTGAATGGACAATGAGGTGGCGAACAGAGCTGCGTGGGAGGAAGCTGGATTAGGTATTTGAAGTGTGTAGAGGCCATTTTTGAAGGGTCCCTATAGCAGAGTTTATTGAGTTCAGAGGTCCTTTATGATGAAGCCGGAGGGGGAGAAGGAAATAGAGATGTTGTTATCATGTGTAAGGTTAGATACTGAAAGAATATTATGCGATAGTTGTGAAACGTGAAGAATATTAGAGAGAGACAGCTTATGGGTGGGGGTAGGAAGTATTCCGGCATCAGAATGAGTGATGGGAAGTTGTCCACCGTCGCTAACAGTGATGGTGTCGGAACCTTGGTATTGAAGCAACTGATCGATGTGTCCAGGGAGTTGGTCGATGAGAGGACTCTCCCGAATCAATGTATCAATCAAGAGTTGGTGAGGAAGAGTCGGCGATGAGAGCTTTGGATGGTGCTGGAGTGGGAACATAGTTGGCGTTGAGGCGATGCCAACATTGAAATGCAGTGTGCCCCTCTTTATTGCAAATCTGATAGATGGTGGGTGTATTCTGTACTGAGCGACCACATGGAGTAGAGTTGAGATTGAATCTTCCTCTGTCTCTACGACCACAACCCCAGGTAGTGTATAGGGCCTCGTAGGTATTAGAAGATGGATACTCACTAGATGCTTCGGCCGCAATGTTGATTTCTTTGCTGATTAATAACGAATAGAGGTTGTCCAAACTAATCAACGTTATCGTTGTGCAGATTGAAGTCTTAAAGGCTTGATATGATAGTGGCAGTCCTTTGAGGATGTACAATATGATGTCTTTGGGGTTGATAGTGGAACCAGTAGCTAAAATGTTGTTAACTATGATTTTTACGGCTGTTAGATACTGTTGTATATTGAGGTTCTTCATTGAAATGTTGTGTAATTCATTCTTGAGTTGGATAACTCTTAAACGATTGGAAGCCTGAAGTCTCTGCTCGAGCATTGTCCAGATTTCTAAGCAGCTGTCTAGTTGAAGAACATGTGGAAGAACATATGGCAAGATTGTTGAGCATATTACAGCCGCGAGATTCTGATCGATAAGAAGCCATTGATTATAGTGTGGATTGGGAGAGGTGGAGCCGTTAGGTTGATGAATGAGCTGCAGAGGTTTGGGTACTGTGTGCTCATGGTAGTTGGCGAAGCCATCGGCTCTTAGAAGCTTAAGGATCTATGAACACCACAGTGGATAGTTATCATTAGAGAGAGAAATGGGAATAATAGTTTTGATATTTGAGAGAACTAGTTTGAGGGAAGAAGGTATGGGTGTGGGGTCTGCGATGGTTTCACCTACGTGCTCTGCTACCTGAGAGGAAGGGGATTAGCCATTGCAAAAAATAGAGGAAAAATGTAATCTTCTTTTGCTTAATCCTTCTTTGATACCATGAAGACAGTGCAAATAGTGCATAAGATAATAGAGCTTCTAAGCAGGAAAATACTACATGTATATTGAGTAAAGGTATTTCATTCCATAGTGTATTTGGTTACATCATAGGCTGCTATATATAGGGATGTAGAATGATGAGCTTATACGCATGTAGGATTATGATTTCTTGTGTTTGTTATGAGGTTTGTTATTGGCAGCAGACTTGTCAGATGTAGTGGAAATTGTTTCTTATATTTATGATTTATATTATTTATTTTCGGGTAAAAAAATTTAATTTAATTTAAGTTTTAAGACAAAGCTGTTATGCTTGCCAGAACAACGTTGTGGTGCTCCCAACCTATAATTTCAGAAACACAAGAAATTCAATCTAATAATTAATTAATTTAATTTAATCATTAATCATTTAAAATTTTAATATTATTACAGTAAATGTGTCATAAAAATATGAAGAATCAAGAGTTGGAAGGGGTCAGAGTGCATTAGATGCCTAATAAAATGGGAATTAGGTCCCATTTAGTTGACCAAATGGAGAGGTGATCACTATAACACCGAGGCAGGCCAAGCAAGGCAAAAAATTTGTTCGACAATGAATAATAGCAAAATTTTGATCAATTAAAGGTAAACTAAGAAGATGGTATCCTGGAAACTCACTAACCCACAAGAAGTTTACAAAACATGATTTGCTATATAGATCTCTCAAGGAAATCAGAGTATTACTTTGATTTCTTACATGGGCAACCAATTTAACCTTAGAGTTGGGCTTTACTCGGGAGGTCGTACCTACCATTGAGGCACCATATGTGAAGATGTTGATAGGGAGAGCAAGGTATACAACCAAAAAATTTCGAACAGAAAGTCCTAGCTAGTTCGAGATTATAGATCATATCTATGCAGAAGAGAGAGGTAAAATCATTATGTATATGAATGCATTATTTATAAGTACGAGGCTCATCTACCTAGTCAAGTCGATTGAATTGTGAGGTTAATGAAAGGGAACATGACCAAGGGATTGTCCCTTCTGCTAGCGGGCGATGTCAAATGATGTTGTCTAGGTGGGTGTAGCGAGGAATTATAGACTGACACTGACCGATTAATGATTGGATGATTATCTAGGCACCATATCACCCATGATAGTCATACAAGCATGAGATGTGACGAGTCATTACATCTGTTAGACATGCATATCCTTGTAACTGACCGGCCATTCAATGCCATGTTAGAGGAGACAAATTTGATCTTGAAGTGAATTCACTACACCAATCATGATAGAGGGATTGTTAAGCAAAAAAAGAGAAAGAGATAAGCCAAAAAATGGGGTGAGTTCTACCGAAGTTGAGGTGCAAGCATGGTCCATGTGACCCATGAGCGATACTGCCTTATCGGATGTGATTATTCAAAAGTTCTTCCACTGCAAGTGAATATCATGCATAATGGCTAGCTCAACACAGAAAGTTCTTCCACTTTTTTGTAGTTGAATGAAATAAACTATTGATTGTTCATCGAAGGTAGCATGACGAAACATATAGATCTTGTCAGAATCTAGATTAAGGCATTTATAACCTTTGTATGTATCAGAATAACCGAGAAAAACACAGGAGACGGCATTGGGTTGGAATTTATGATGAAGATGAGGTGGTTGTAAAGGAAAATATTTGCAAGCGAATGTGCGAAGCAAAGAGTAATCAGGTTTCCGATTAAACAAGATTTCATAAGGAGATACATTATTGGTGGTAAAAGACGGCATTCGATTTATAAGATACGTAGCAGTAATAGCCGCATCTGGCCAAAATTTATGGGGAACTGAAGCCTGAAGTAATAGAGTTCTAGTTTTTTCAATAATGTGTCAATGCTTTCTCTCAGCCAAACCATTTTGTTCTAGAGCATAGGGACATGAGATATGGTGTTTAATACCATAGTGTTGGAGAAATTGCCGAAATTGATGATTTAAATATTCAACGCCTCCATCAGTTCTTATACATTTAATTTGATGAGAGGTGAACTTTTCAATATGCATTTTGAAGTTAATAAATATTGTAGTATCTTCAGATTTATGTATCATGGGAAAAATCCATGTAAATCGCGAGAAATCATCAACAAAAAGAATATAGCATTGATACCCTTGATTGGATATTATAGGGGATGGACCCCAAACATCAGAATGAATCAAATCAAGAAATGAATTATTGCAATTATTAGATTGTTCAAAAACAAGTTTGTGGCCTTTTGAGGCTTTACAGGAATGACAACTGGAGTTAGTAAGAGGAATTTTTAGAGAGGGATTTCCCTTTGCTATAGCATCGAGTACCCTGTTATGAGGATGGCCCAATCTGTTGTGCCAAATGTTATGGATGATGCTGGTTGCAGTAAGCGTAGATTTGGATGGAGGTGACATCGGATGGCAAAGAGGATATAGGCCTTCACGACATGGCCTTCAAAGAAGAACTTGATTAGTCTTCAAATCCTTGAAAGTGAAGCCCAAAGGATCAAATAAGATATAAATATTGTTATCTTTGGTTAATTGAGAGATGGATAAAAGATTATAATGCAAATTAGGAATATGAAGAAGGTACGAGAGGTGAAGCTTACGGGACGGTGTTAGTAAGATACCAACACCAGAGTGTGCGATAGGCACAGATCGGCCATCTCCCACAGTAACACCATCCGAACCTTGATATGGAGTGGATATACTGAGATTGTCGAGAGAGTTAGTAATATGAGACGATGCTCCAGAATCAAGATACCAGTTAGTGGATGCAGGATCAAAATTCGCAACCAGAGCCCAGTTAGGTGTATTGGTGGATTGCGGAACGTATTGGCTGTTCAAGCGATGCCAACAAACTGACGCTGAATGACCCTTTTTGTTGCAGATTTGGCATATGACTAATGACAATGTGGAGGAACGAGTGCTTGTATTTACGTTTTGTGAATTTCTTCCACGGTTTTGTCTCCCTCGTCCTCTATAGGAAAAGAGCGCCATGTTTGAATCAGCTGTAGACGCAGCCTGAGCAGCTTCTGAGGCCAAATTAACTTCTTCGCTGAGAAGTAGCAAATAAAGATTATCAAGACTTATTGGTGTTGGCATCGTTCTTATTGACGTTTTGAATGCATGATAAGAGGGTGGAAGTCCGTTGAGAGTATACAGCATAATGTCTTCTGTATCGACATTTGATCCAGCGCTGGCTATTTGATCTACCAGGGATTTGATATTTGTAAGATATTGCGTCATTGTTGAAGCTTTCATGGAAATATTATGCAGCTCATTCTTGAGCTGTATCACCCTTGACCAATTTGATGCCTGAAATCTTCTTTCAAGAGTTTCCCAAATCGCAGAGGTTGATTCAAGATTTACTATATATGGTAATATCGATGGGGAGATCATCGAAAAAATCGCTGCTGCCAGATTCTGGTCCGTCAAAAGCCACTGATCATATGCAGGATTTGGATTTTGAGTGGTAGATTCCGTTGATTGCTGAAGCAGGCGGGAGGGATGAGGTACAGAGGAATCAAGAAATTTTTCGAAGCCATTTGCCCGAAGTAATTTCAAGATTTGCGAGCGCCAAAGAGAGTAGTTATCTGTGGAAAGTTGAGTAGGAACAATGTTCTTGAGATTAGAGACAACAAATTTTAGGGAAGACAAGATGCTTGCGGCATTTTCCACAACGTGATCAGAATGATCACCGACTCCGGATGTCGTCGAGCCTGCCATAGAAGCACAACGATCTTCACGCCTGCTCTGATACCATGTTGAACCAGAGATTCTTGATCTAGATCTTGAATCAGAGAAACACGAATCGCAGGTGAAGAAGGAAAACAGTAAGCAAGAGATCTAGGAAAAGAGAGAATGAATATCCCCTCTTCAGTAATGTAATATACAGAGTATATATAGGCTCCACACACATGTAGGACACGTGTACACTAATAGAACCGAAGTACATAAATACATTACAGCTAATTACAATAAGCTAATTATTAATGACATCTGCTAATGTAGTATTATGTTCTAATAGAAACCTCCATCATTTATCACCAAAATGTCCAACTGCCCTTTATTAATTCATTCCTTATTGTTGACTTCTTCTCTGCTTGCTCAGTCCCAACAATGTAAATTCCATGAAATAATCTAGGGATAATTATATATGAATAGTACTCTACTGATATATAAATGTGTTTTTGTATATTCTTCTATGAATTCTCTCAGTCCCAACAGATACTAAATCACTCAAGAATTTATGTATATTTTATATTATTTATGAGCTCATTTCAAACCATTTAAATCTATAAAAAAGATAAGCATTATTCCAAGAAGGCTCATTTTCACCAACAAATTAATCCCATGGCTCCATTTTATTTCAAAAAGTATGATTACTTGATTAGCAAAGGTCCATTCACAGTCTGACGATCTGCGAAGCTCAACTTGACTTTATTCGTTAAAGATAAGACATAGCTCTTTAACTCATGCGATCTTTTCTGACTAATTAGGTGGATTAATTATTTGCATGAGAACTCTTCAATGAAAGGATTTATTTAATTAATTCCCTCGGTTACTTATCCTACAAACTTGGAAAACGTTAGCCAGATGGCCAGCACTTACCTTTTGCTTTTAAAAGACATCAAGTAGCCTAATTTTATTTAAGTTCATTATCAAATTTCTGTTTGTATGATAAATGGCAACGTTGGATTCTTAATCGAAGGCTTTTTATTGATTGGAAGGAGAGTTTGGTGATCAATTTATTTATAAATATAGTTGGTGTAAGACTAAGGAAGATATAGACAACTGTTGGGAGTGATAAAATAGAAACAAACAAGATAAAACTAGTGGAAAAAGAACACTAGAATTTATGCGAAAAATTTAAAATTGGAAATAGTTGCAGAGTCACATCACACACACAAAAAAGAAAAAATTATGAAGTCATGCTAGAAAAAATATTAATTATTAAAATGAGAAGAAATTGTACAGATTCTTAACTTTATCTTCTATCGTAGTCTTCACACTCTCCTATACATCAAAGCAGAACCTACATATGGTAACAACACACAATACGAAAAAACCGTAGGAAAAATTACAAAAAAATTAACTCACTGAGTCCATAGCACCTTGGTGTTGTAAAAAAAAAAAAAATCTTTTTCAATCTACAAGGATAAAATATCTTTTTATTCTAAGAAGGCTTCACTTAAATTACAAGCATATCTTTAGTTATAATTGAAGAAGATCCTATACTCTGAGAATTTGAAGATTTATTTCTAGAAAATTTACTTGGGACTTCCACCAAGAAGAGGTAAAATTTACAATTGTTGCATGCCTTCAAGACACTATAAAATGGAAATATATATTAAAGTTTAATGAATTGGAGAAGAAATTCTAAGAACTATGATACTTCAGACTTGCGTACCCATTGTGTCACCATAGGGTGCCCTAGTTCTATTTGTCAACTTGGATAATATTATCCATCTATGCATAAATAGTTATAACTTTAAAAAAATATATATATATCCATCTATGCATCAAGGATTGAGTTCTAAAGCTGGTAGCTGTCTAGAATAAATAATATATGCCAAAAATATAGTTTTTTTTTTAACAATTTCGAGATGCAATAGTATTTTTCAAAATAGATCTATGACCAAAATGTGAGTGAAAAGGATCTCTAGCATAAGAAGATAACCTTAACTTTAGGTCGTTAGGCCAAAGCGAGGTCGAGATACTTCTATGATGGGTGACCTCCTAGGAAGTTACATTAATGAGATAAAATCTTGAGGCCATTAAGTCAAAGCAGATAATATCTCGATGGTTTAGAGTTTGAGCTATTGCTAATAATATGGAAGCCATATAACTACCAAAAGATAAGAACTAAATGACATGCAAGGCAAAGTATTCTACCATGGGAGCCATCTCTTGAACCTTAGATAGGACAAAATGCCACATTGCGTAAGCCACCTTTTGAAATTTTTTTTGGTGGTTGGGACAACTTTTAGTATAATGGTTATAATTTCATTAGAAACTTCAAATTAAATATCCTTATATAGGAGCACTCCTAGGATGGATGATATCTTAGGCAATCACACTAATGGAAAAAACTGTGAGGCCATAAAATCAAAGCAGATAATATCTCAATAATTTAGACTTCGGACTATTGCAACATATCCTTTTTCCTATAATTTTGACTTTTTCAGTTTTTAGCATAAAATAACTCATGATATACAAAGGACTGCTGATTCAATATTGCTACAATTAATGAGTGGGCATTACATTTCTAGAAGAGATATATATGAAATGGTTGAGTCCCATACTTTAAATGACCTCCTTTCTATGATTTTTTAATTGGTTATGCTTATCTTGAGTGAATTGGACTTATTATAGAATCATTCGAATGTATTTAAGGAAGTTTAAGTTGATACGTTGCTAAATAAGTGCAATATTCAGTCCAAAAAGTTCAGCTCAATAATCATATTTATAATGATCATATCTCAAACAACTCAGCTGAATTAAAGATAACATTATAACAGTTTTTTTTTTCTTTATTAGAAATAACAACTTTAGATAGGCTCATATTTTCTCTTCCAATTAAACCAAGAAAAAAAAACATGTAAAATATTAAAAAAATGTTTCTAATTTGTTAAATGTCTTATATTTTTATTTAGGATTCGTTTGTGAATGCTTTCTTACTGTTTTGTAAAGTAGTTTTCTAGTACAAATATTTTTAGTTTAAAAAATTTTTGTAGTAAAAAACTGCTTTAGAAAATATTAAAAAAACTGTCCCAAACGAAATCTTAAATTTTGTGGAGAATATCAAAACCTAAAATTTCTCCTGCACTTACAAAGCTATATAGGCTTGTTTGAGTGTCCTATATTAAATATAATTTAATCCTAAGCTAAGCATAATTAGAGCTTTTAAGTTGGTGAGTTTAAAACAAGCATGACATAATATTCAGCATCTTTATTATCATGATTTAGATTAATATAGCTAATTAAACTAGTTTAATATGAATTTCAAGAAAGAAGTATGATTAAAGCTACCTTCTGGGTCCCATTTTAATTCTATTGTCCACATATCGTTAATTACAAGATTCAACAAAAGGAACAAAAAAAAAAAAAAAAAAAAAAAAAACGTGACTTGCGAACAAATTAGTTAAATTTTGTTAAGAATAAAAGCCAAAGCAATCTATTGCACGTTTTAATTTAGATTTGCAATTTATAAATCTAAACCAATCAGCTAAATCGATTGATCTGATTTAATTTAGATTTGAAATTTAATAAATCTGAAATAAACCGAGCCAAAAAAAAAAAGAGGTTATAATGTATATATATAGTTATGGATACCAGAATTTGTTTTTATTTATGATAGAAGCCCGCTTAGTTTAGGTGAAATTATAACTCTTTTTAAGAACTATGAAACATGAAGATTCCTTGCATTTAGACATTTTGGGTTTGGACATGAATGGTGTTGTTAGGTTCTAGGCAATGATGCATCAATTCTTCTTTCTTTTTAATTGCTTATGAGGAACACAACAATTATTGGTTACTTTCTCGAGCATGTGTAGGATATTAAGAGCTCATTCATGTTTTGCAGATGATATTATTTTATTTTGCAATGGTTCTAAAAAATGTGAAAAAACTTACAAGTATTTCTGAATGCATTTGAAGATGATAGTGGTCTCAATTTTAACAACTGCAAGAGCACTTTTATTGTTGGGAAGGGAATGACTTTGGATAGAAATAATAGTATATGCTCTATAATTGGTTTCAAGTAGCAATTTTTATCTTTTTACTACTTGGGGACCCCTATCCACAAGGGTCATAAGATGTTTGCTAAAATTCTTTTAGAATTATCTTCTTGGGAATATAACTATCTTTCTATGGATGCCAAATTAATTTTGATCAAGGATTTAAATATTATATGTTGTTTGTGGATGACGCTTCTCACTTCTCTTGGGTTTTTCCTATCATGTATAAATCTGACATTCCCTCTACATTTATCAAATTTCACACAGCTATTAAAAAATAATTCTCATCAAAAATAAAATGCCTTTGTAGTGACAAAGGAATAGAATTTCTAATTCATACACTCCAAACCTATCTACAACATCATGGGATCCCATACCAAATAAGCTGCCCATACACTCCTGAATATAATTGCTTAGCGGAACGCAAGCACCGCCATATTCTTGAGATTACTCGTACGCTCCTTCACACAGCTCATCTCCCATATCACCTATGGCTTGACACTCTGCTTACCGTTGTATACCTTGTTAACCTTATGCCATCCACCACCACATCCAACAAATCTCCCCATCAACTATTATACAAAACTCTACCCTCGTACAATCACCTTCGCATATTCGACTGCGCCTGCTTCCCTCTCCTCCCACCAACAACCCGCCACAAACTCTCAATTAAATCCCCTCCCTCTGTATTCCTTGGCTACACTACCAACTACAAGGGATACAGGTGCTTCTGCCCAACCACATGTAAAATTCATATTTCCCGTCACGTCTCCTTCGATGAATCAACATTTCACTTTGTCGCTATCTCATCCATATCACCTACCATACCCTTCACCACCCAACCAAACCCCTTCCTTCTCCTACCCATCTCAATATCCTCTAATCCAGCAAATGTCACACCACCACCTCCTAATCCACATGTTCTACCTTCCTCCTCAAACCAACCGTTCCCCACACCCAAACAGCCACCAACCCCACTTCAACTACATATACCCAATCTCCCCCTATACACCAACCCCCAGCCATTACCTCCACCCACCCAATGACAACTTGACTCAAAACTGGCTCCATTAAACCCTGCCAAATTCTTAATCTTAGTCACTAACTCACTTCACTCGAGCAAGACCCCACTTATTTCACCGAAGCCTCTTAACATTCCCACTGGCGAACGACTATGGCCATCGAATTCCTCTCTCTTCAACAACAAGAACTTGGATTCTAGTCCATCCTCCCAACACCCCTATCTTAGGTTGTCGATAGACATACAAAACCAAAAGGAATCCAGATGGCTCCATTGCCCGTCACAAAGCTCGTCTCGTAGCTTAGGGTTACCGACAAGAATATGGCCTCAACTACACTGAAACCTTCAGCTCCATCGCCAAATTTCCTTCCATTTGAGTGATTCTAACCATATCCTTCACCAATAACTAGCCAATCCACAAACTAGATGTGACCACTGTGTTCCTTCACGGCACCATTCACAAACAAATTTACATGAAACAACCGTGCGACTTTAAAATTCATCAATTCCCTAACCATGTATATCTTCTTCTTAAATCTCTCTATGGCCTAAAACAAGCCCCTTGTTAATGGTTTCAAACTTTTTCAAAGCACCTTCTATCCATCGGGTTCCACCACAGTAACTCCGACCCTTCTCTTTTCTCCTTTAACAACCAACAAACTCAATCCTACCTTCGCATCTATGCTGATGACATCCTTCTCACAGGAAGCAACCCAACACATTATTAAATAGTATCTCCTCCCTCAGTACAACCTTCTCCATTAAAAACCTTGACTCCCCCACCAACTTCCTTGGCATTCAGATCGCTCATCATCAAGATCACATTCTTCTTTCTCAATCCATCTACACCAAAGCCATCCCCAACAAGTTGGTTTAGCCAATTGCAATCCTCTATTCAATCCTTCCTACACAAAATCACCACCTGACATCCCTACTGACCTTCTTTCATGTGATCCCACCTCTGCCGACAAATAAGCGGCTCACTTCAGTATCTGACAATAGCACGCTCCAACATATCTTACATCGTCAACACTCTTTGCCAACTCATGCACAACCCACTCTCCCAAAACTTTCACCTCCTCAAAGACTTATCCGGTACCTCAAAGGCACCTCCAACTCCGGTCTTCCAATCAACAAATCTTCCCTTCAACTCACCACTTTCTTCGATGCTGACTAGGCCACCGACCCATCTACCCGCTGCTCCACCTCTTACTACTGCTCCTACCTTGAATAGACTCTCATCTCCTGGACAATAAAGAAGCAACAAGCAGTTTCTCGGTCCTCCAAAGAGGCTAAATACCATACCCTGGCTACGATAATAGCCGTCGTCATATGGCTCCGTCCCCTCATATCAGATTTTTAGATCTCACAATTGCAGCCAACCATAAATTATTATGACAATACATCAACCATTGCATTAGCGAACAACTCCATCTTCCATGCCCACACCAAGCATATTGAAGTCGAAGTTCACTTCATGAAAGACCACATTTACACGCAGGACATCAAAATGGCACCCATCTCCACTACAGGTTAGTTGGTCGATATTCTCACTTAACCTTTGTCTACTCCTCAATATTATCTTAGATCCAAACTCACAGTTCAGCCTCAACCATGAGTTTGCAGGGGGTAAAAGCAATAAAGAGGAATGCTCATCTAACACTCTCATCCACATACTACCATCAACTGTACTACTCATTATATACTGTTAGATCATAACAAACCCTATTAATCCTATACATGCACGTGTAAAGCACACAACACACATATATGCATATAAAAGCTACAGTGGTATGTACCAAAAATTTTATCCCTGTGAAATGAAAAGCACCACAGACTTCAACTTCTTCCTTTCTACTCACCTTTTCTTTGCTTGGAAATAAGAACACTTATGCTCTATGCCTAGTTATTTGTTACAAATCGTTAACCCTACTTTATAGGTGCGCGCTAGATTAAAAAATCTTATCAAAATATTTTTTGTGGTACTACTAGTAATTCCAAAAAAATTCATTGATCTAAGTGGAACACTTGTACTTTTCCTTATAAGGAAAGTGGTTTGGGTTGTAAATCCATTTATTATATGATTCAAAGTTTTTTTATGAGTGGTGATGAAACTTCAAATCTAACAACTCCCTTTGGGCTAATTATATGAATGCCAAATATTTTTCAAACCCATCCAATCCTATAAAAGGGGCCGTCTCCAGTTTAGAATAGAATGTGTAAAATTTAGTAGCAGAGAGAGTTTTCTATCTTCTGGGGTTTGGGTAAGGGTACTTCCACCTTCTATTTTTGAAGATATTTTTTTTCTATTCAGAGAAAATTATCCTCTTGGGCTTTCAATTTTCTTTCTTTTGGTGGGAGGTTAGTCTTGATTAAAAGTGTGCTTCGCTCATTGCCTATTTCTATTTTTCATACTATCCAACCTACTTTAAGTTTTGTATGCTCATGGGGAGACTTTTCAACAAGTTTTTTTTTTTTTTTGGGTTCTAATAAAAACAGTTCATGTATTCTTTAGACTTCTTGGAAGAAGAGCTGTGGTGTTCTTGATAAAAATGGTCTTGGGTGTAAAAGTATTGTGGATATGGCTCATGCTTTCAATAAAAGTTTATGGGTAATTTCATGATAAAGAAGTACTGTCAAGGTAAACATGCATCCTCATATTTGCCACTATAAGGGTTCTGACTCTTTGGTTTGGAAAAGACTTTGCACCATCAAATGGGAGCCCAAGAAGTTCATTCAATGGGGCATTGGCCATGGTAATATTTTCTTTTGGAAAGATAATTCGATAGGGTCTTATTCTATTTATAATTATTTACACTCCTATTCTACTTCTTCTATTAAAGTGAATTGTTTCATTGTTGATAATAGATGGAATGCTAAAAAATTAACAGAGTTTGTTCCTGATAGTTTAGTGGATGAAATTATGGGAATCCCCTTACAGACGAATAATGAGGATTGTTTTTTTTTTGTTTAAGTTATCCATTTCTAGTAATTTTGTCTTTAAAAATATTTGGGACTCTATTAGACATATTCATTGTAAATCTTGTCTATTTTCTATTATTTGGCATAAAAGCATCCATATGTCCAATTCTATTTTAGTGTGGAGAATTTTACAGAAATTTCTACCTATTGATATTTTCTTGATGAAAAAAGATTTTTATATTCCTTATAAATGTCAATGTTACTATCAGATTGAATCTTTGAATCATGTTTTTGTGAATGGCTCTGTAGTTGTTAAATTTTGGAGGTATTTTGATGAAATATTTAATAGTTATAATTATAACAATGATAGTGATATTTCCTCCATCTTGTAGGCTTGGTTTTCACCTTTTAATGGTCACATCAGGTATCTGATTCCTATTCTTACTTTGTGGTATCTTTGAATGGAAAGAAATGATTCTAAACATAGGAACATTAAGATGAACTTCATGTGTATTATTTCTAGAGTGAAAGATAAAGTTCTTCAAATGTTATTTGTTAAGCTTATCATTGCTAGTAATTTTAAGAATTGTAAGTTTGTTGCTCATTATTTTGATATTTCTTTTAACATCAATGATAGGGATGGTAAGGAAAGGATTATGCATGGGGTAAAGCCTACTTTACGAACATTGATGGTGTTGTTAATAATCATTATTTTGGATGTGGCAGGATTATTAGGGATCATTTAAGTAATGTCATTTGCGCTTTTGCTACTCCTTTAAGTCCTTGCTCTGTGATTGTTGTTGAACTTAAAGCTTTCAATTATGGGCTCAATCTGTGTTATTCCTTAGATATTAAGGACATTTGGTGGATGTTGATGCAAAGATTTTATTACATTTTATTAATGGTAATGCTTCTGGAAATCCTAAAAAATTTTATCTTGTTAGGGAAATTAAACAGATTCTTTGTAAGTTCAATTATTGTATTACTCATATTTATCATGAAGGTAACTACTATGCTGACTGGCTTGCCAAACTTGGGTGCCAGTTAGATAGTTTCCAAGATTTCTCAGGCTCATTTTTATCTCATACTCCGAGGGGAATGACAAATCTGGGTTGCCTTATTTAAGGTTGTGATGATTCTTTCATTGGTTATTGGTTTGTGATGTTCTTTTGGTTTTTCAGTTTCTCCTTTTTTCTGATGCTTCTTTTTAGATGGTTTTCCTAGGGCCGTTGTTTTGGGATATTGATGGACATGTGATTTTGAGCAGTAAACTGTGTATGATTAGAGAAATTTTTAGAAGTTACTTTGCATCAGTGAAGTGCTGGCTCGGGTTTGTGGGTTTCTTTATATCATTTATTGTGATGTTTATGGGTTAGCTTATTATTGGATTTCCATGGTCTTCTTGTATTTTGGTTCCATGAGGATTAATAGCTCTCAATTTGTCCCCCTTTTGAGCCTTCTTAGTTGTCCTTCATTTTGTATTATTTTGAAAAATATTTTAACTATGTTGAATTTAGCTATGATTGCAAGTGGATTTTTATTAGGACTATAGTTTTGCTTGGCGGCTAGCAACCTATTACTACATTTATCAAGGGCTGATCAAATTTTATGGGGATGGATGCTAGGTTGACTTGGAAGGGGAATTCTTGGTAGTGGATTCTCTATAATGATTTTTATTTCTACAGTAAGTCTTTTAGTTTAATTTCTTTAGTTTGGTTTTCTACTGGCTGGTTACAATTGTTTGGAATGGGAATTTTTATTATTTGATGATCTTTCACATCATGGCTATATGGATGGTTGATGTCAGCAATTTTCTGAGGAATTGGATTTTTGATACTACACTTCTGAGCTTTATTCACTCAAGCGGTTCTATTTTAGGTTATCAATTATGTTTCATCTCTCCTATCTAGCGGTGTTCTTGTTAGTCTTTCAATGATGTAATGCTGTTTGGTTTGCTTTTTCTTCTTTGTCAGTTCTTTCTCTTGATTTGGCCCAATTTTATTTATATCTTTTTTGGCTCTATATATAGTCTATTTGCTCTAATTTAGTGGCTGCATACATGTTGGATCTCTTGGCCCTTTTCATATCCTTTTGTTTGGTTCCTATTGTTTTTTTTTGTATGCTATCTGGCATGTCTCATTTTGTCTTGTTTGTTATAGTTGGTCCATTTTGTTGATGCTAATTTTGCTCCTGCACGCTTTCATGTCTATGTTGAGCTCATTTTTGGGTGATGGCTCCTAGCATCCCATAGTTTTTTTCCTAAGTTTTTGTGGATTGTAATTAGAAAGGGATTTATGGCTCTTAGATTTTTTTTTTTTTTTTTTTTGCTTTCAATTGTAGCTCATTCGAGCATTAGCGAGCTATTCATCCCTCTTAAGAACTTATAATTTTATTTTATAGTAACGTGTAAGCCCGCGATTGAGTTTTTACTTAAATAATAATAATAATAAATTTTATGGTACATAACAAAGTTTAATTTTCGATAGTGTTGCGGGCTAGAATATACACGGCGATAGAGTTAGAATTTTTTTGTCTCAGCATTGTATGGATATCTAGCACACAAATAGAAGATGAAATAGCACCAGGATTTTTACGTGAAAAACTCTGGAAAAGGGAAAAACTACGGGGCCATGCCCAATTGAAATGATTTCACTAGTGCTTAATTAGATTACAAGTGATTGACTCGTCCCCAAAATTGAGGATGATTAGATTACAATAATTAACCGTCGGGTTGAAATCCAGTTACAAATGAAGATCGGAAATTTCGCAACGTTTGGTGGTCGGGCAAAAATCCGGCTTCAATTGACGGTTTGGCGAAAATCCGGCGTCAGTCGACTGTCGGGTAAAACTCTGGCGTCAGTTGGGGATCAGGCATAACTCTGGCGTCAGTCGGAGGTAGGGCAGAACTCCTGTGTCGAACGGCTGCTGGGTGGAAGTCCGGTGGTGGTCGATTAGGAATCTGGTGGCAAGAGAACTCAAGTTTCTCTTCTTCCTTCTCTTCCTTCCCTTCTTGCTTGGGTCTCCCCTCTCATGACAAATGAGGGGTATATTTATAGTTTTCTAAGAGTGGCATGGCTAGTAAATAGGAGAAAGATCAATGGTAAATTGGGAGAGGTTTGAATGGACGATCGATGTTGAATCCCTTGATTGTGGACCGTTTACTAGATGTTTGAATGTCTTAATGATATCAAAATTCGGCGATCTTGGGCTCGTTGGGTTTGTCTCGTCAAGCCGCTCGATTAAACTATAAGCATGTCATGTTTGAAAAACCATTTGGGAATCCAAATTATGGTTTGAACCATTCAAATATGCTTCGAGTATTTGATTTGGACTCATTTGGGCTCGGATTGAATTGAATTTTGTGTCGTTGGGTTCATATTTTTGTGACGTTTAGTTCGCCTATAAGTTTGCTGAAATCGAAGTTCTGATGATCTCCGGATTAATTTTTGAAGTTTCTAACTTGATTTTACTTCGAGATTCATGCCCGATCAAAAAAATTCTTTGATGAAATATCACATAACATATAATAAATGATTAATATTTAAATATAATCCCACATTATAAAATTTTCAACATAACCCAATAAAATAAATTTGCTCCATTGTACATTAAATGTAAGTTAAACCTGTGCCAAATTTAAAGAGTCCGAGCTTTTAAGTTGATGAAGTTAATATAGACAACATATAATGTTTCATCAATATTTTAGCCTCATTTAGATAACAAAAGAATATATATAAACCTTTTTACATCCATTATGAAAAAATTATATGTGATGATTTCCTAATATATTTGGTATCAAGATGAGAAAATTTTTTATTATATTTATTGCGTCCTAAAATATTTGTGGCGGTAAAGAAGTATAAAGTTTAATGTCATATCATTGTACGTATTAGACAGTGGTTGTCGGGACTGTAGTCCGCAGGTGATTGAGGTCAGAAGGACCATTATCTGGTGACGGAGGTCGGAAAGATTATATTTGATAGGCAACAGAGGTCAGACAGACCGTAGTCTGGCGATAGAGGTCAGAAGGACAGCTGTCGACGGGCAATAGAGGTCGGAAGGACCGTTGTTGATGGGCGTTGGAGGTCGGAAAAACCATAGTATGGTGACAGAGGTCGAGAGGACCGTTGTCTGGTGATATAGGTTGGAAGGATCATTGTCGATGGGTGTTAGAGGTTGGAAAGACTGTTGTCGCCCAACGACGGAGGTCGGAAGGACCGTAGTCTAGCGACAGAGGTCGAAAGGACCATAGTTGACGGGAAACGGAGGTCGGACAGAGCGTAGTCTAGCGATAGAGGTCGGAATGACCGTTGTCAGCAGGTGACGGAGATTAGAAGGACCGTAGTCGATGCGCGTTGGAGGTCGAAAAGATCGTTGTCAGCGGGTGCAGAGGTCGGAAGGACCGTAATCGATGGTCTGACAGAAATCTGGCATCTAGCGGTAGTTCGGCAGAAGTCCAGCATTGGGTGGTGGTCTGGCAAAAGTCTGGCTTTGGGCGGTGGTCCGGCAGAAGTCTTGAGTCGGGCGGTGATCTGAAAAAATTTTGGCGTCGGGCGGTGGTCCGGTTGAAGTCTGGCATCCGACGGTGGTCTGACAGAAGTGTGGCGTCCAACGGTGGTCTGACAGAAGTCTGGCATTAGGCGGTAGTCTGGTGTTGGGTGGTGGTCTGATAGAAGTCCGACGTCGGGCGGTGGTCCGGCAGAAGTCCAGCATCGGGCGGTGGTCCAGCGGAACTCCGGTGTCAGGTGGTGGTCCAGCGAAACTCTAGGCGGTGGTCAAAGAAGAGCGAGGAGGCAAGAGCGATATCCGATCTCTCTTTTACTTCTCTTCCTTTCTCTTGGGCCCCTTTTTATAAGAAAGGGGGGACTCTATTTATAGATTTTCTAGAATGGCATGGCCTGTAAACAGGAGGAAAATCGAAGATATTTTGGGAGTGGTTTGTATAGACGATCAATGTTGATTCCCTTGATCATGGACCATTTATTGGAAATTTGAATGTCTTAGTGATATCGAAATTCAGTGATCTTAGGCTCGTTGGACTCTTCTCGTTGAGCCGCTCGATTCAACTATAACCATGTCACGTTTGGAAACCGTTTGGTAAACCAAATTGTTTTTTGAACCTTCCAACAGCGCTTTGGGTCCTTGATTTGGACCCATTTGGGCTCGGATTGAGTCGAATTTTGTGTCATTGGGTTCGTATTTTCGAGACATTCAGTTCGACTATAAGTTTGCTTAAATCATAGTTCGGAAGGTCCTGATTTTAATTTTGGAAATTTCCAGCTTAATTTTGCCACGAGATACGTGCCCGATCAATATACTCTTTTGACGATGTATCAATATTTATATATCTTTGATTTTTTGTATAACACAATATTATTCCTTTGATACAATTAAACTATTTAAGAATACAATTAAATCATTAATATTGTTAATTTAGTATACATCACACATATAATTTCAACAGAAAAAGTGTTGAAAATTTTTAATAGTTTAGTATTATTATCTAATAATTTACTTATATTTTTCTTTTAAATTTAATTGCATTATCAGTTATAGTAAAGATTAATATATAATGTGTGAAATCAAATATATAGATATAATAAAAATTATGAAATTATGAAATTTTGAAGCAAAATATCTAAATATTATATATATATATATATATATATATATATATATATATATATATATATATATATATATATATATATATTTCAGATTATTTTAATTAGCTGTAAGAACCGTTTTCAAATAACTATCCAATTATGAGATACAAGATCCAACAAACAAAAAAAAAAAGAATTATTTTAGGCAGAATATTAATCATTCAATGACGTAGAACTTTTTGCATATATGTACAATCTACAAATATACGCATAATTCAATCCAAAATAATATCAATGGAGACATAAAATAAGTAACACCCCACATATAGCTCACTGATTAAGGGTTTTGTCTTTATTGATGAGGTTATGTGTTCGAGTGCTGGGGTTGCTGCAAGTCTAAAAATAAAATTATTTAAAGTTAGTAGCAATTGAAAGCCTTCCCTACTTACATGTAGGGGTGTAAATGAGTCAAGCTGACTCACGAGTCAGCTCGAGTTGGACTCTTTAACGAGCACGTGAGTCGAGCTAGTCAAGTTTCGAGCTCGAGTACGAGCTGAATTTCGTGCTCGTTCGATTGTCGAGCTTGAGTTTGATTTAGATGATACTTAGCTCGATTACTCGTTGAGCGGCTCAGAAGGTGAAAGGAGAACTGGGGAAGCGCGGAAGGCCAACTAGCGAAGCGCTTCTGCTTGTGCAAACTGGTAAACTGTGGTTGGCGAGTTGGTAAAGCGCGGGCAAACAGAGGAAGCCGAACTAACGAAGTACGTGCGAACTGCACAAGGAAAACTGACCTCTGCATGTGTGAACTGCGCCTGCGAACTAGTGTCTACGCGTTTGAACCGCGGAATTGGGCCGCTTAGTGAGTTCATTTTCTATGGCATGAGTCAAGCTCGAGCTTGCACTTTGAGCTCAACTCTAGCTCGAGCTCGAGATTTGACTTGCGAGTCGAGCTTGAGTTAGGTTTGACTCCAGCTCTACTCGACTCATTTGTACCCCTAACTGCATGCAAGTCATTTAAATTTTTTTGATAAAATAAGCATATAATTCTAATGCTTATACCATTTACAAAAATCAATTTTAATACATATAGTATTTTTTTTAATATTTCACATAATAGTCATAGAGGAATCTCTAATGATTGAGCTAATAAATCAAAAGGACTTTACATATATACTATTTTAAATATTGTATAAAACTCCTAAAACTCTTTAATTAAAATAATATTTTTTCTTGGAAGTTTTTTATTATCTTTCGCATATTCATAAAAATTATTTTGTTAGAAGTAAATATGATTCTAAATCTAACATATGTTGCTTTATTCGTTATGGTGATATTCAGTTTAATTATCAATTTAAGGATGAAATTTACGTTTCAAGTTGTTGGATGAAAGTGTAACATTTCTTCATGCTGACTTTAAGGAAAAGGATTTATAGTACAAGGGAATGAGAGAATGGCATGCAAGCCTCAGAAAAACTTGTTTGTCTAAATTAGGCCTAGAGATAGTGATACAAAAAGTAGGTTAATTTCATCAAAATAAATAATTTTTTGAGGAATCAAGTTGATCATTACTATTATTTAAAGACTTTGGGTAATACTTCTTTCACTTTTTTGGTTATATTTTAATAATAGGTGGGAGCTAATAGGAAATTGACAAGTTGGCAAAAGCACTATCTATGGAGTTTATGATAAAGAATTTAAGTACGATTAATAAAATTCTTTGGATGAGAATTATAATTAAGGAAATTGATATTTTGAAGCTATCACGAGAAAAATATATAAAGAAGGTGCTTAATAGGTTTAACATTCAAGATCTGTGTCTTCTTAATGTCAATCTCAACCCTACACATAGTATGTATTTAAGATTTAGATATTCTTGATAATCTTAGTGGGTCACTCAAGAAAACTCTCAAGGAGGTCCTCATAGTAAGAGTGATCCTCCAAAAGGTACTTAGGAGCATCCATATAATCACCCTCAGAAATTTTCTTGGGAATTTCTTAAGATGGCCCTTGGCCCACATAACTACATCATTCTTGTTTGGTTTCACCTCAAGCATGATAGTTCTATATACATTCTCTTTTCTATAAGCATGGGAAACTATGGAAAACATAAAGACAATTATATATATCCCAATTTATGCTAAGCTATGGCATGCCTTTTGTTTTTTCCTTTAAATTCATTCTTTTTGTCACTCGACCTAATGGAAATGAAGCATAATCATTTTGTCGTCGCACCCAATGAGAGTCTTAAATCATTACCCCATCCTCTCTTCAACTACACATATGAATGACACCCTTATTCTTAGCTCCAATAGCCCACTTTGTAAAAAGGACAACATATCAACGATGTACCACCTATGATGCCACTCTATGACACTACATAATTATTATAATCACTATATGGTCATTGCTATTTAGAGAATATGCTCCCATATGTCCCATGTTCAATGATGATATTACAAAATCTATAAATGGTAAGGAGAGAGAAAGGATGTAAACCCCACTTTTTTTGTTTGTTGGCTTCTCTACAAAACTCTTAGTTTATGCCAATCATCCGAGTGCTTTGACAATCCCTGTAGAAACTACTTCATGGTATATATCTATCTATGTATCTTTATCTATGTCGGTTCATTTGACTCTAAGATTTTATTCTGAGGAAAACCTGAAGAGTAATAAGATTTATTTGAAACTTTTCATCTAAGATGAAGCTAGGCAGTTGATAGGCTATCTAGATAAAAAAAATTCACCATATTAATGAACTCATCTGTTAATGTCTTTCCTTCTTGTGCCAATCGGTTATACATCCAACTTCTTAGATTTCTAATATCCATAATATGAAGAATTTGTCTTACACATAATATGAAGATATTAAAGATTAGAGTAACATCTATTGAAGGAAAATAGATTGAATTCAAATTGATTTGTAAATCGGATGGTGTTAATTCTCATTTAAATATAATTAGAAAGTCAACAAATTAACAACAACATCAAAGCATTTATCCTGGTACAACGTTGGCTACATGAGTCCTTTTTCTCCATTGTGTTCTATTAAGAGTCAAATTCTCATTTAAATCTAATAAAGAAAGGTCATTTATAATATTTTATGACCAGGTCTTTTTAGGTCTACCTCTACCTTTCTTACCATAAGCCAATTCTAATACCTCTACTTTCCTAACTGGGCCATCGAGAGGTCGCCGTTTCATATGACCAAATCATCTAAGGCGACTCCCTCACTCTCTCTAATCTAATCTTCCATAGGAGCTTCTCCAACCTTTTCACTTATAAGCTCATTTGGTATCTTGTCTTTAAGAGTAAAGCCACTCATGAGCATTCTCATCTCTGCAAACTCTTAATGTTATGCTTCTTTTTTAATGACCAACATTTTACACTATAAAGCATTGGCGGTCTCACCACCATCTTATAGAATTTTTCTCTAAGTTTGAGGGGAATATTCTATCACGCAATAAGCCCAACACATTCCTCTACCTTAACCATCCAACTTGAATTCTACTAATAGTATCCACATCTATTTCACCATCAACTCCCTCTCTAGTCTTATCAACAAGAAGAATATCATCAACAAAATCCATACACCATGGTACAATCTCTTACAAATGTCTACCCTAAACATACATGACCAAAGAAAAAGAGATAGGCTAATGGAAGAAAATTTTGTGGCGGTTCCGGCAACTGAGGCGGCAAACGACAACGACGGAGGTAGTGTATGAAGGCGACTAAGACGGTGTTTGATGGGAGGCAACTCAGGAGACCGGGAGCAAAGTGAGAATGAAATGAATAGCAAGATGATCACGAACAACACTGGGAAGGGAAATAGGGCCTTTTCTGGCAGTACTGCTTGGGAATTTTCTGCAAGAGAGGTCTCTGGTGGCATATTTGCCAGAAAATTTCATCGTATTTAAATAAGACGTCGGGTTTTCCATCTGATAATGTTAAACGTACTTTCAGCTATCAGGTACCGCCGAGGCATTGCCGGAGGGTTTTTGTATGTAATTTTTCAGCGGTTTATCCGCCGGACAACCCGCCGGTAAGTGACTGGTGAATATCTGTAGATTACACAACCTCTACTACTTGCAGATATAATACCGCCGGAAAGTCCGTCGGTAATGCCATTTTTTCTGTAGTGCCTGAAGAAACTTCTTCATAGTATATATCTATCTATATATCTTTATCTCTCTCTATTCATTTGACTCTATAAGATTTTACTTTGAGGAAAACCCCAAGAGTAATAAATCTCCTCAACAAATTGCCTAGTAGATATAGGTTAATTACTTGGATGACACACTCTAAAAACTCTCTATTTTAATGCTACTCTCTCTCTCTCTCTCTCTCTCTCTCTCTCTCTCTCTCTCTCTCTCTCTCTCTAAGTTTATACCATTAACAATAGGTTCAACATGCTAGATGCAAAAACTATAACACCACCTTTTCTAGTTACTTTGTAATGTGAAAAGAGTTATCACCATAAAAAAAGAAGAAATAAGCCCATATAAAAAATGTTCCCTATGCTTCAATTATTAGTAGTTTTATGTAGTGCGTATCATACATGATATTATCCAAACACTAGGAGTTGTAAGTAGGTACAACGGTTATCCAAGCAAGCAATAATAGGAGGCAATGAAGTGTTTTCTAAGGCATATGAGAGGAACTACATATTATTTCTATATTTAAGAAAGTCCTTAGGACTACATACTATAGTCATATGTGATGCTAACATGGCTTGAGATATTGATTGTGAAAAAGCTAAACTTGATATATTTATAACTTATCATTGTTTGAAGAAATAGGTCTTAAGTATGAGAAATGCATGTTGCATTGTGATAATGTAAGTGATATTCATTGTGCAAAGAATTTAGTTTATCATGTTAAGACAAAGCATATCAAGTACACTAGAATTGGAAGATGCATTTCAATGCTTGAGATGATTCATGAGAGTTTGAATACAATTGATATTTTAATGTGGATTATTTCGTCAGGAAATTGAAGACTATGTGTACCGTTAATTGGACTTCTCCATGAGGAATATTAATGAGTCGTTTATTTTATAGTAGAGTTGTGATGAATAATTAGTCTTCTAAATAAAATATTATTAAGTTATGCAGTCTAATTAATGCCCTATAAAGACATTCCTTGCAAAAACTCCTTTAGAATAAATGTATTCAAGACTTATACTTTTTTATTAACTTTTGTCAGTATATATTTCTGATAACAATTGGAAAGACTCTAAATAATGATTGCTCTACAATGAACAATTTTATTTTATAAAACTATAATTTAGGCTTCGTTTGGGATGCCTCTCTTACTTCTTTTTAAAACAGCATTAAATTTTAATTTTTGTACTAAAAAACTGTTTTAAGAAATAATAAGAAAGTCGTCCCAAATGAGCCTTAGTCATTAATGTTGATTCTAACAATACTATTATGCTAGTTTAGATAATGCTGTTTGATTATACTTCTAATAGTATTATTTGATGAATGTTATATTTGTTATTGCTAAAATTGTTCAATGTTTGGTAATTGCGAAGTCTAAAATTAATTTGTGAAGGCCATTTTGCAGCAAGATGGAAGTAATTAAATAACATATTTGTTGTATTTGTAAGGTACAAAAGAGCTGTATTTGTACAGTACAAGAAAACTAAGTTCACCAATTTCACAATCAACAAATTAATACCAACCTCATCTCCTCGAGCAGTGAGCCAGTGACTAACAACATCATCAACTACTACCATTTCTCCAACGTTTTGCTTCAATAGTTGTGTTATTATGGTGCAACAGGAAACCAGCGTTATATATATCATACACATTAATGCAAAGCAGAAAATAATTGAATAACATTAATAACGATAGAGGCGAGGTACGACTTTTTTGATGCTTTATTTGGAAGTTGTAGAAGATGGATGTAGAGCTGATGATGATAAAACACTTATTACTTGAATAGAGATCATTTTCACAATCCTTCAAATCATTGATGTGGTCATCCAATAATCTACCAAAGCAATATTACGTAAATATTATCGTGATCTTAGAATTTTTTGCACAATTAATTTTTAGTTTTTTCTATATCAACAATTTATATATGTTTTTTTTTAAGAGAACATGCTCAAAATTCATTCAATAAAAAAGAGATTACAACCAAGCCTAAAAGAGAAAAATAAAAAAAAACAAAGCTACAATCAACAAATTAAGACAAATTACAGCCAGACTCAAGAAATGACATGAGCCTTCGTACAGCCATCTAGTGGTCAGGCAAAGACCATTCATTAATGGAGGCAGCATGCACATACCAATTATTATCCCACATCCCAAACAAAGGCCATCAATCAGAACAAGAGAAGGGGCCACCAAGGTTGTCAGCAAGCCAATGTCATCTAGTAGTTGTGCAAAAGGCCACCTCATCATTGACCGGACCAGAAAAATAAGACTGACCACCAAAATATACAATAGCCAGCAGAACAAAATAATCAAAGAGGAGGCCCTAATAGCAAAGGACACAGGCCAACCGAGCCAATTACTTCTTTTTAGATTTTTTAATGAGATTGAGCTCAAAGTTGGAGGGCAATGGTACTGTTATTAGGGCTAAGATTTCAACTCGTATATCATACAAAGAACATTGAATCGATTTTTTAATGAGATTGAGCTCAAATCGAATCAAATTACTAGATCATGACCAACTTTTTGAAAAAAAACAAGTAAAATGAGATCCTAATACAATATACGTTATGTTAGTATTAAGAACTTGAATTTTTATTAAGATTAGTGCTTATATATCACATTTTGAACTATAATAATCTCTGTACATATTCAAAAACTCGAAGCACACCTAACACAAATTACTTCAAGATATCATTGCATGATTTTTTTTTTCATTTTTTTGACTCTCCAAAATCTTTGAGCCGATTTCTTATCAGTTATAAAAAAACTAAATAAAATTGAATAAAATGATAGAGTATGTTACAACGGTCAAATTTGATCATCTCGAATTTTTTTAAATTTTAATGTTGTACGAATCCAAGATAGGAATGTCATAGCCACCTTATTGTTGTACCTATCGAATATTGATAGACCTCACCAGATCCATCCTTTTAATGATGACGAAAAGCATATTAGCCTCGTGGGATAATGTTTCTGTTAAAACTTCCCCCATTAACAAATCCCATCTGTGTCCCATCTTTGCCTTAATTATTATGTGATAGTCTCACATAGTCCAATAGACAAAATGTACGAATTTCTGTAAAAATATATTAAAACTTCAAAATATTGCACAGCGTGCTATATATTTTATATGATTCTGTTGAATTCAACCAACATAATTATTTAATTTTGGGGGTCAATTAAGACAGATTCATACACATATCATATATATAAGATTCAAATTCAAAATCTCTTAGTTGATAGCCTAAGCTTCAAATCAATAGATCAAGATGAACGGGGTTAATTATTTAGTTTTAAAATTCTCAGAAGTTTGGATTTGTATTATTTGTACCCATTCTTATCTCTGTATTAATGCTCGAGAAAGGCTATTGGCGATCGAGGCTCAATGTTTCTTATACGAAAGAGTATCTCATTAACAAAGCCCACCTAATAGAACTGTCAGATTCTGTATGTTTTAAAGATTTTGATAATGAGAGAACGATAATAATATAAAATATATGTATTTTTTATTTGTTTTAAATTTCACATTCATAATGCATTATAGTGTTTCGTGTATGATGATATTAAGTAAATATGAAGGTCGATATAGTTGATTGCTTATGGATAAAATTCTTTAAGAAAATCTATTATTTTTGTGCTGATTTTGCGTTAAAAATCATTAAGCAGCTTCTCGTGTAAAATGAATATATGAGGTATTCTTTTATTTAAATCAAAAGGAATGAAATATAAAGGCAATTGATGGTGGAAATCGATAGTCGTAATTGTTGGTAGTGATGGAAGACAAGAGTAGTGGTGGCAGCAACAGTGACAGACAATGGCAGCGCAATGGTGGCGACAATGGTGGTGATGATGGCAGCCTGCAGAGTTCTTTGATAACGGTTGTCTGCAGCCAATGATAAAAATGCAGTTAGCTTGCGGTTAAAATAAATTCAACCAAAAAAGTGAGTTTAAGATACATCAAATATGAACACAAAGAGTGAAACAAGAATTTACTAAAATTTTATTCTGTAATTATTTTTTTCATCAAACCAAACACCCACAATTTTTGCATTCATTTTTCAACAAATCAAACAACCTCTAAGTTGAAGAAATTTTGAAGTTGTTTATGAAGTATAAAATTACTATTGATTAACTAAGTACAATTAAATGATATGATCAGGCAAATTAAGTATTTTTAGAATATATTTTCTAACTTCAAACAACTAAATGGACTCTGAGCATTGTTATAACTTTCAGCAGAAATTAATTTGCCAAAATTATCAACTTCAACCGGTTTCAATTAATTTTGATAGTTTCAATTTAATATTAAGTTGAAATCAATAAAATAATTGAAATAATCAAAACCATCAAAAGTCAACTAAAATATAATTTTTATATTTTCATAATTTATCAAACAAATAAACTTTCAAAAAAAAAAATCTTTAAATATTTCAAAGTTCATTTAAATTTAAAAATAAAAATATCAAAACTGACATGTCACCAAAAATTATCTTGATCGAGCAAGAATCTCGAGACATATTCAAGTTGAAAATTTTTAAAATTAAATTTGTGACCATCTAAACTTCAATTTCAACAAACTTATAGTCAAATTGAGCAACTTAGCGAGACGAACCCAACGACACCAAAATTGGTCTGATCCGAACTCAAATGAGTCCAAATCAAGGGATCAAAGCGCATTTGAAAGGTTCAAAGTGTAAATTAGATGATCAAATGACATCCAAATATAGCATGCTTATAGTCGAATCTAGCGGCACGATTAGACAAATCTAACGAGCCCAAGATTGCTTAATTCTGACATCATTTGAGCACATAAATGCTTGCAAACGCTTTATGACTGAGGGGATCAACAAGAGTCGTCCGATGGAGCACCCCGAATTTGCCCCAAATATTTTCCATATTTACAGGGCATGCCACTCTAAAAAATCTATAAATCGACCCCAACTTCCCACATGAAGGGGGGCTTAGACCTTTGCAAGCTCGAACTTTTGGCTGGAGATTGGAGAGAGCTCGAAGCTTTGAGGATCCTAGAGCTCCACCCAAGCATCACTGTCGGTGCACTTCCGTCGACCACCATCAGACCACCGCCCAACCGTTGCCTATCGTTGGACCACCACCATACCACCGACCATCGCCGGAGTGCCACCCCTCTGTAAACCACCACTAGATCTCCACTCGATCTCCCACTATTGTTGGACCTCCGTCTGATCGCCAGCCATCATCGAACCACCGCCCATCCACTAATCAATGTCGGTCCCTCCAACCCCGACCATGATAACTCCGACCACCATCTCTACTCTACCACGATCCCTCCGACATCCATCATATGACAACTACAGTACCTCCGACCTCTGTGGCCTGCCAATTATGGTCCCTCCAACAGTTGTCGCCTGCCGACTACAGTCCCTCTGACCTCCATCGCATGCCAACGATGGTCCCTCCAACCTCTGTCGCCAACCGACTAAGGTCCATTAGACCATCGTTTCCCATTGATTACGGTCCATCGGGCCACCATCGCCCGTTAACCACAGTTACACTAATTATCGTCGCCCACCAACTATGATTCCTCCGACCTCTTATGCCCTATGGCCACGGTCCCTCCGACCTCAGTTTCTCGTCAATTATGGTCCCTCCAACCTCCATTGCACACCTACTACAGTCCCTCCGACCTCCATCTCCCACCTACTGCAGTCCCTCCCACCTCCGTCATCATTTAACATTGGTCCCTCCGATCTCCATTGCCTGCCAACTTCAGTCCCTTCGACCACCATCATCCATTGACTATGGTCCCTCTGACCTCCCTCACCCACTGACTTTGGTCCCTCCGACCTCCTTTACTCATCGACTACGGTCCCTCCGACCTCATCGCTAGTGGATTACAGTCCCTCCAACCACCATTGCCAGTGGACTACGGTCCCTCTGACCTTCATCGCATGCCGACTACGATCCCTCTGATCTCTGTCGCATGCCGATTATGATCCTTTTGACATCTATCACCCGTTAACTATGGTCCCTCTGACTATTGTCACCCACCGACTATGATCCCTCCAACCTCCATCGCATACAGACTACGATCCATCTAACTGTCGTCGCCTGCTGATTACGGTCCTTCCTTCGTCACCCATCGACTACAGTCCCTCTCATCTCCATCGCCCACCAATTACAGTCTCTCCGACCTCCATCACCCACTGTCTGCGGTCCATCAGACTATCATTGCCCATTGCCTACAGTCCATCGAGCCATCATCGCCTACCAATCATAGTCACTTGGTCTGTCATTGCCTGCTGACTACGGTCCCTCCAACCTCCGTCAGCCACCAACTACGGTAGCTCAGACCTCTATCGCCCGTCGACTACGGTCCCTTCGACCTCTGTCACCTACCGACTACGGTCCCTCCGACCTTTGTCACCGGCTGACTAAAGTTCCTCTAACCTTCATCGCCAGCCGGCTACGGTCCCTCCGACATCTATCGCCAACCAACTATGGTCCCTTTTGCCACTGTCACCAGATTATAGTCCCTCCAACCTTCGGTGCTCACCAACTATGGTTCTTTTGACCACCATCGCTTAACTACGGTCCTACTGACCAAAAATATAAACCATCACTCTCTTGAGAACATCTCTCATATCATTAGATTCTTCTAACTCCCACCATATAATGTGCTCTATACGATGTATATAAGGCCTCCCCCCCCCCCCCCAAGGAAGGGCCTTATTTGTAACTAACAACAAACACTAGTGGAACCATTTTTACTAGGACCGGCTCCATTGTTTTTCCCCTTTTTAAAATTTTTCACGTAAAAATTTTGGTGTCTCTTATAACTCTTGCACCCCTCTCTCTTATCTATCGATATGATGGAATTTCATATAAATCTTAGATTCTAAACTCTATATCTCTCTATCATCATAAAAATTATTGGACTTAATAGTTTGGCTTCGTCTATGGAAAATGATTCCCAGCTTGGGGGAAACCTTTATTGCAACTGTGAAAGGTCGTTCCCATCAATGTCCTGGGCACAGTTGAAGTAAGATAGTCCCTTTATCATGATCTGTTATCAAGTTCAAAATAAGTCCTTCTATGTTAAGGGAAACACCATTGCAATAACAAACATGCATTATCTTTCATCAATTATTAACCATCACTATATCAATTATGTAGGATTCTTGGATGTGGTGCAATTTTTACTTCAATCTTGAGAGGTCATTCACGTCAACATCCTGCGTATAGTTGAAGAGAGATTGTCCCTTCACCATGACCTATTTCTAGGTCCAAAAGAAGTCCTTCAATATTGATGACGACTTCATTGTAACAACAAGCAGATATTATTTTATCATCTCTCAACCATCAACTATTGTTGCATTAATTCTATGGGAAGCAGATTTGGACTGGGGGCAACCTTGGTTACAATCTCAAATATGATTATTATCAAGAAAGTCCCTCAAATATTTAATTTGTTCAAAAATAATCTTGCTAGCAATTGTTTATCATAAAGCTTCTAAAAAATATAGAGAAGTTTCAAGTGAATCCTAAACTCTAAACAGTCATAGACTGGACTTTTCCTAGTTGACAAGGTCATAATCTCGACCTCAAAAAAGCGATAATGGTCTAAAGACAAACCATTCTTCACCTTTGATTTGGGATACATGTGGCAATTGCCCCCTCCTAATTAAGGCATAATCAATCCTAGAGGGATTGGAGTCAACCTCTTCCATACATGTTAACACCATCAAGTAATGCTTTGATAAACAACCTCAGATAGGTCAAACATCCTTGATGGATTCCCTCAACCTCTTATATACAGGTTAATGCCATCAAGCAATGCTTTGAAAAATAATCTTAGATAGGTTAAATATTCTTAACGGATTTATTTTGACATCTTCAATATAGGTTAAACATCATCAGGAAATACTTTATAAAATAATCTTAGATAGGTCAAACATCCTTAATGGATTTATCTCGCCTTCTTCCATGCAGGTTAACACCATCAAGCAACACTTTGATAAATAATCTTAGATAGGTCAAATATCCTTGGTGGATTCTCTCAACTTCTTTCATACATATTAACGTTATCAAGCAATGCTTTGACAAATAATCTCAGATAGATCAAACATTTCTTATAAATCTTTCTAAACCTCTTCTATAAATGATAATGTCATTGAGCAACCCTTTGACAAATAACCTCAAATATGTCAAATATTCTTAGTGGATTTTTCCAACTGGTTAACTCCATCCACTAATGTTTTAGAAAGCAACCTCGGATAGGTCAAATATCCTTAGTGGATTTCATTGACCTCTTCTATACGACACTTTAAGGTATCTCTCTTCAACCCCTTCTTTAAGAAAAGAGCATATCCTTGTCACCATTAGGTCTCCACTCAATTATCATCATTAGTGTATGGTTAGACTACAATCATAATGCACTATCTCAACCACTTCCAATGGGTTATTCGATGTCTGCCCCCGTCAGCATGGATGCATATTGCCTTCAATAGAATGCAACTCAACCACCGCCATCATCGTCCCTTCACCTAAATCCTACTGTTGGCCTTTTGCCTCTCAACCACCAATATTGGTCATTCACCTCCTAAATAGCATCATCGACCCCTTACTTGATTACCATCATCAACACACCCTCCAACTGCCACTTTCAACACATCCCTTTTATTTTATATGCAAGAGGACTAGGTTCTGATCTGATCATCACCGACATATTTTACACTCTTTCCAGATAGTTTTCCCCCATTGAAGGAAAATTAGAGCCTACGCAGAAGACTGAGCCTTTATCGCTATTGACGGTCATTAGACTCCTCCAGGATAGTCTTTGCCCCTTTAAAAGTGGAAACTCAGAGCCTGCACACATGACCGAGCATTTACTACTATTGATAGTCTTTAGACTCCCTTAGGACAGTCTTCACCCCTTTATAGAGGAAGATTAGAGCCTGCAAAGAGGACTAGGCCTTTATTACTGTTGACGATCTTTAGAATTCTCCAGGATAGTCTTTGACCCTTTTATAGAGAATGATTGGAGCATGCACAGAGGATCGGGCTTTTATCGTTGTTGATGGTCTTTTGACTCCTCCAGGATAATCTTTGCCCCTTTTATACAGAAAGACAGAAGCCTACGCAGAGGACCGAGCCTTTCTATTATTGACGATCTTTAGAATCCTGTAGGATCGTCTTCATCCCTTTACAGAGAAAAATCAGAGCCTTTGCAAAGGATCGAGCCTTTACTGCCATTGATGGTATTTAGACTCCTCCAGGATAGTCTTCGCCCCTTTCACAGAGAAAGACCAGGGACTGTGTAGAGAATCAAACTTTTTTGATGTAGAAAGCCTTCAAATTTTTGCCAGTCTATTTTTTCCTTAATTTACAGAAAAAATTTTGACTGACTCAAGAGATTTGTGCATATTCCCCACCCCAAAGAGGCTATTTATAAATCAAGGGGGAAATTTTTGAAAATAAATTTTCATGCAATTTTTTGATTTTTTTTTAGAATTTTTTGATTTTTAAAAATAAAAAAATCTAAAAAATTAATCCTTTTATAAAAAAATAAAAAAGGAGAAATATTTCATTAAAAATAATTAAATATGAAGAAAATTAATTATTTCCTTCCTCAAATTTTTTTTAATTTTTTTATAATTTTGAAATTTTCTTGGAATTTATTTCCTATTTTTGAAAAAAAATTAAAAGGAAAGTAATAAATAATAAATTAATTATTTAAAAAGATCCTCTCTATTTTGAGGCGGCATTATAGCCGCCTCTAGTGCATAGAAGATCGAAGAGAGAGAAAAATAAAAATAATAGTAAAATTTTTGTTCGAAAAATTTGACAAGCATATTTTTTGGATCCTCAAAATCATTTTTTGATGTTCTATACTCAATTGTCACACTTTTGGAGCTCAAAAAAGCTTCTATAATCATTTTTTAACTATTTAGAAAGTTTTTGTTAATATTTTTTTATATTAGTTTACTCTGATTAACGCTCCGACTTTGCAAAATACTGAAATTATATAGATATTAGTTTACTTTGAGAGATTCATTGTCCAAAAATAAGGAGGTATTGATACCTCACCAAAAATGGCCTTGATCGAGCACGAATCTTGAGGCATATTCAAGTTGAAAACTTTCAAAATTATATTTTGAACCATCTAAACTGTAATTTCAACAAACTTATAGTCAAATGGAGCAACTTGGTGAGATGAACCTAATGACACTAAAATCGGTCATATCTGAACTCAAATGAGTCCAAATTAAAAGCATAAATTGGATTATCAAATAACATCCAAATATAGCATGCTTATAGTTGAATCGAGCAGCTTGATGAGCAAAATCTAATGAGCAAATGATTGCTTAATTTTGACATCATTTGAGAACATAAATGTTTGACAAACGCTCTATGATTGAGGGGATCAACATGGGCCGTCTAATGTAACACTCCGAATTTTCTCCAAACCTTCTCCATATTTACGAGGCATGCTACTCTAAAAAAACTTATAAATAGACCCCCATTTCCCACATGAATAGGAGGCTTGGACCTTTGCAACCTAGGACATTTGGCTGAAGATTGGAGAGAGCTCTAAGGCTTTGAAAATCTTAGAGCTCCACCCAAGCACCACTCTTGGTCAACTTTCATTGACCACCGTCAGACCACCGCTTGGCTGCCGTCATCGCTGGACCACCACCCGACCACTGACCACTGACCACTGTTGGAGCACCACCCCTCTGCTGATCGAGGCCGGACCTCTTCCCGGTTGCCCATTGCTGCTGGACCTTTGTTTGATTGTCAGCCATCATTGAACCACCACCCGTCCATCGATCAATGTCGGTCCCTTCGACCACAGACCACAATCACTCCAACCACCATCGCCAGCTAACTACGGTCCCTCTGACCTTCGTTATATGCCAACTACGATCCCTTCAACCTCTAAAGCCCGCCAACCATGGTCACTCCAATAGCTTTCGCCTGCCAACTATGGTCCCTCTGACCTCCATCGCATGCCGACTATAATCCCTCGAACTTTCATCGCCCGTTGACCACAGTTACTCCAACTGTCATCGCCCACCAACTATTGTCCCTCCGACCTCTGATGCTCACAGGCTACGGTCCCTCCGACCTCAGTTTCCCATTAGTTACGGTCCCTCTGATCTCCATTGCACACCGACTAGGGTCCCTCCAACCTCCATTTCCCACCTACTGCAGTTCCTCTGACCTCCGTCGCCCGCCGACTATGATCCCTCTGATGCCCACCGACTACGATCTCTCCGACCTTAATCAGCCACCGACTTTTATCCCTCCGACCTTCGTCGCACACCAGCTTTAATATGTCCGTCCATCATCGCCCACTAACTATGGTCCCTCCTACCTCTATCGCCTGTTGACTTAAGTCCCTCCGACCTCCGTTGCCCGTAGACTACAGTCCTTCCAACCCCCATCGCTCGTCGACTACGATCCCTCAGACCTTTGTCGCCCACCGAGTACGGTCCCTCAGACCGCCATTGAAAAATGACTACAGTCCCTCCGACCACCATCGCCCGACTATGGTCTCTCCGACCTCCGTTGCCTATCGACTACGGTCCCTCGGACTACCATCTCCTAACCACAATCCCACCGACCAAACAAACAAACTAACACTCTCTTGAGAACAACTCTCATATCATTAGATTCTTCTAACTCACGCCATATAATGTGATATATACGATGCATATTTTCTATATCAAGCCAACGCCTTCCCCCCAAGAAAGGGCCTCATTTGTAACCAATAATAAATACTAGTGGAACTATTTTAACTATGTCAGGCCCCATGGGTTTTCTCCTTTTCAAGATTTTTCATGTAAAAATTTTAGTGTCTCTTATGACTTTTACATCCTCTCTTATCTATCTCCGTGTTGAATTTTCGTACAAAACTTAGACGCTAATTAAACTCTATATCTCTCTACCGCCATACAAGTTCTAGGACACAACAAAACCAAGCAATAAAACCGTCAAAATTTACTTAAACCAAGAAGCTAATTTTTATAAAATAAAAAAAATAAAGAAAATCTTAATTAAAATGAGTGCCTCTAAATATCTTATTTATAAAAACAAAAGGAAAATATTTTAGTGTCAATTTATATAGTTCTATATGAGAAAGACAAAATACAGAACTACAAATAAAGACTGTCTAATGTATTTTGTACTAAATTAAATGAATTCCATTTATAATACATAACCCTGTATTCTTCTCTTCCATAAATAAAGATAAGCACCTAATAATTTCCCAAAAACATATATAGAGCCAATCTCCCAATTCAATGAAGTGTAAGATAATAATTATGGCACTCAATGAGGGGTATAATTATGGTGATTTCCCATTAAATGATTAAATTAAATTTCTAATGATGTAGATGTAGCAAGCAATGGAGCAACCATCGTTTATACGCAATGTCAAAGATAAAGATTTTATTTAGGATAATTTTCTTACTGCGTTGTTTTTCAGACCACAATAATAGTTTCTATTTAGCTGCTGCTTACAAAAAATTTCTGTATTGAGCTACTTTTATAATAACTCCAAAAAAGTTAATTTTCATATAACAACTTTATAACAAACTTTGTAAAAAGTTGCCGCTATCCCAAACACATCCTAAAGATCTATTTGGGACAACTTTGTTACTGTTTTACATTTCAGACAACAGCCACCATTTTTTGTTAGTATTGCTTTCAAGACATTTTTATACTGGGATGATATTTTGTATAGCAACTTTCAAAAAAATTATTTCCCCTAAAATAATTGTTACAATCACTTTTATAAAAGTTGTAACCATCCTAAAATTTCATTTGAAACACCTTTTTGATTGTTTTTGTAGTATGAAAAAAAACTAGCTAAAAATAATATGCATTTCGAAGACAGCTTCTTTATTATTGTTTCAATACTTTTATTTTTTTAAAAAATAATTTTAAAATTATGATTGATTGGTTAAAAAGTTTTAAAAAATAAAAATAAAAAAACTTTAGGTTTCCCTAAAGAAAGCCTAACTTATCAAATAGTCATAACGAACGACACAGCTGGCCTTGATCTATTGGATGGAAATTTTGACTATTAAATAAAAAGTTTTGATTTCAACTCTTTTGTATATGGTTTATATGTTAATTTTTCTTAATTAGTCTAATTATTAAAAAAAAGTCTTAACGGACCAAACGGAACCCACGACATGTTTGACCTCGGTCGCGGACGGCGCGAGGCTCCGTTTCTAAGCCGTTAGTTAGCCGACTGAGATTCCGTCATTGCTGCTCATTGCTCCGCGGTACGCTTTATTGAGTAGCTGATTGTGCGTTAGTTGGTAAGTCGACTGTTGGCGTCACTTTATCTATTTATTTATTATTATTATTTTAAAATATTTAGGACAATTCCATATTTCATTTTAAACGAGGGTAACGAGTACAGTTGTCACCCTTTTTTAGAATGACAAAAAGCTGTGAAGGATCCGAGAACATGCTCAATGAAAAAAAAAAAAAAGGATAAATTGGGATCGGGTCGGCGGCCAAGTTGTCGTTGGAATACATTTTTTCATCTCATTTAGGCTTGAATCTCCTAACTATTTCAAAAAAAATAAATTATAATTCTTCCAAAAAAAAGGATAAATTATAATTATAAAATGTGTGATTATTTTGGAGAAATAATAATTTCTTTTAAATAATGAATTGAATATATTTTTAATGATTAAGAAAAAATTTCATCTCAACTTATTTTGAGTGAGCAATTGCTTCTCAATGATGCACTTAAATGTTGACTACTCTTAATTAACTTTAAAAGGGCGCATGTATTCCACCAGGTAGGGGTGTTAATATTTGACAAGAAATGAAAACCCAACTTGAATTGAACCTAAAAATTTCGGGTTTGGGTTGACCCGAATCAGAACCGGGTCGGGTTCGGATTGACCCGGAACCCCAAAATTAACCCGATGTGACTCGGATTTCCCGCTCAGTTGCCAGTCGCGTAGTCCGTCACGTCATCCATTGCATAGTCCCGCTCAGTCGAGTCGCGTCGTCCGTCGCTCAGTCGCTGTCATTTGGCAGCTTAAACTGGATGACCTTCGCTCCTTCATTCTCTCCCACCGATTCGGCATCCGCTCTGTTCGCCGTCATTGCCTGAAATAGCTTGCCGCCGCCGTCATTTGGCAGCTCGTCGCCGCCAGTTGCGGAACTAGCCAACGCCTCCTTCAACGGCGTTCCTTCCGGTCTGGTCGGCAGCAGCAATGTCTGTCGGCTGCAACGCCTCCTTCGAGTCTTCGACGACAAACCGCGAATACACGCACAGGGCTAATTCTTGACAGGTCGGGTCGGGTTGACCCGAACCCAAAGCGGGTCAGGTTCGCGTCCCAAAAACTGACCCGTTTTTTAAAACGGGTAGAGTTCGGGTTGACCTGAATAGTGCCGGGTTAGTTCCGGATTTGACCCGAACCCAACCCGTGACCCGAAATTGACACCCCTACCACTAGGATGCATATTCTCATGCTCTATATTAGAGAAATTATTAATGGCTTAATTTGCTAGCACCTAATAATTAATGTTAATCTCATATGATCACTTGAACGTGAGGCTAGGGCCAAATGAGCCATTTCAGAATTTTGTAATTTATTTTTAACATGAAATATTGGTGGTCCAAAACTTGGATGCTATGTTTTTGAGAAGATCATTTTTTTATATGCACCAGACTTGCAACAACCAAGAATTTTGACCAAATTACATGAAGTCGCTAACAATCATATATCAATACAAAAGAATACAACTATGTATATGTAGCTTCATCAAATGTGTCTACTCACATATATTTTTTTAGGTACCTAGTAGTAGTCGACAGGTCATGATGAAAAAACTAGCACTTAACAGGCCCCACAGGTGAACTCGCCCAATGATCACATGGCTCTACTTTCTAAGGCCCATAGAAGGAGATCCTCACTCATGAGGACAACTAACGGTCCTCATGGATCAAACGACTCACCGGTTGCCATGCATGTTATATAGGGTTATATAGGCCATACATCAAAGTAGCTCACCTTCAACCATGATGAGAACTCCCTTTTTAACACTCACTACCTACAAAGAGGCGCCTACTCAAGAGACTATCAGCTCACTTCACCATGATCTTTAGACTATGGAGTTGCCTTCCTCACAATGTCAACTCACTCTCCTTCCTTTTAAGGCAATCTATGATTCTAATTAGGGGTATCAATATTTGTCACGACCCAAAATCCCGACTCAAACCCGACCCAAAAATTTTTGGTTAGGGTCAACTAGATTGGGAAATAGGTCAGGTTCGGGTTCAACAAACCGACCCATTTCAAAAATTGGGTTAGGTTCGGGTTGGCCCGGAAACCCATAAATGACCCGAAATGACACATCTAAATATGCCAACCTGTCTGCCCGCATCTATTGCCTTCACTACACGTCATCTGCCCACGTCGAGTCGCCTCTCTTCACATCCCGCATCGTGTTTGCCTCCGCTGCCGCTGCCAGTGCCGGAGCTACCGTGCCACTGGCGGCATTACCGAGCCGCTACCGTTGTCATGTCCACAGGTCGAGTCAGGTCAACTAAGTAACCCGCACGGGTCAGGTCTGGGTTGAAATATCTGACCCGTTTGCAAAAAAGGGTCGGGTCCAGGTCAGATCAACTAGTGTCGGGTCAATTTCGGGTTCGACCCAAACCCAGCCCGTGTGTTGACCCTGTCTTAGATCAGACCCAGGCCTTGGGTCAACCTGGTTGACCAGGTCAACCTAGATTGACCCAATAGGCCCTAATTGTTCCATTCAAGCCCAAATCAAATCTTGATCATCCCAAACCTAATCAAGGCTCAACCCTCACTCTCCCTTGACTTTAATTGACTAGGTTGACCAAGTCAACCCTTGACTTGGTCAACCCAAGTCTTAATGGGTCAAAATTGACCCATTAAGGCCCCCTTAATGCATTGAAGCCTTTCCTAATGAGTTCAAAACTCAAACCACGGCCTAATCACTCTATTTTCCCTCCTAATCAATCCCTAACTCGATCCTAGCCGTCCAACTTAAGGTTTGGAGCTATATATAGGAGCCTTAGGGTTGCTTGGAAGGGACCTTTGACTCTTGCTCTCTCTCAAGACCTCCCCAGACCTTGAGATTCGGCGAGAGTGCTCCCCTGACTCCCCCCTACCTTCCTCGAGCCGAAGACCACCGGTTAGAGCCGCCGGTGGCAAGATTCCGGTGACCCGAGGCTTAAGACGTTTAGGGCTTTGATCCGGCCAATCCAAGGCTTATTCGACCACGATTCCTTCTACAACTAGGAGCGCGGACAGTCTACAAGTGCAATCGAATCGAAACCTCGAAGATCTAAATGGTATAATCTCTTACAAACCCTTAACCTAGGTCTAAACACTTAGAGTTAATTAGGATTTTACTAAGTGCATATTAAGCCAAACCAATTAGCCCACATGATTTCTGTTCATGAGTAGATTATAGGGTTAAAATTTCATCAAAAATGACTCATCTGATCGAGAGAACGAGGAAAAAAATGCTTTCGACCTTCGGTTTCGCCCTAAGCTCACGTATGCGAGATCTCAGCCGTTAATCGCTTGATCATCGGCGGAGATCCCGCCTTCCCGTGGTTCCGCCTGAACCGCCAGACTAACCCCGCGGTTCCGCTCGCTACATGGACCGATCTGGAGCATCTGTTCAAACCGCGGGCGAGCGCTGACGTGGCTATATAGAGCCGCGGGTCCGCGGTTTGATTTCCGCAATGATTGCGACAATCATTGTGCCGCTAGGCAATGATTGCCTGCAGATCGCGGGATGAATCCCGATCCGCCACGTGGGCGCCGCCATCGGATTTCTTTTTTCTTTTTTTTTAATTTTTTTAAAACCTTTTTTTATTAGAATTATTTAGATAATTAATTTAAAATTAATTTTAATATTTAAAAATATATATTTGCTAATTGTAATTAAGTTTATTATTATTATTATTATTATTATTATTATTATTATTATTATTTTATTTAAAATTATTTTAAAAACCTACTATTATTGTTATTATTATTATTTTACTTAAAATTATTTTAAATATTATTATTAATATTATTATATTAATATTAATAATATTATTAAATAATATTATTATCTTTAATAATATTATTATATTAATATTAATATTATTATATTAATAATATTATATTTTCTTAATATTATTATTACATTAATATTAATATTATAAAATAATATTATTATCTTCAATAATATTATTATATTAAAAATATTATATTTATTTAATATTAATATTATTAAATAATATTATTATCTTTAATAATATTATTATATTAATATTAATATTATTATATTAATAATATTATATTTCTTAATATTATTATTACATTAATATTAATATTATTAAATAATATTATTATCTTTAATGATATTATGATATTAATATTAATATTATTATATTAATAATATTAGGTTTCCTAATATTATTATTATATCAATATTAATAATATTAAATAATATTATTATCCTTAATAGTATTATTATATTAATATTAATATTAATATATTAATAATATTATATTTCTTAATATTATTATTACTTATTACTAATTTTAAAATCCAGATATTTTATTTTAAATTTATTAATTATTTTTAATATTAATTATTTTAAATTATTTAAAAATTATTTTTAAACCTATTTAAACTTAGAAAATTCATAACTAACTCATTTTAAATCGAATTTTAACGTGTAATACCTTGAATTTTTCATAAAAATGTGAATTTTAATTAAAAAATATTTCTTGTATCTGATTCTACCTTTTCTGGATGTTTTCTATATTACTTTGTTATTTAGTTATTTAAATATTATTCAATTAATATAATTGATTATTTTTAAAATAAAAATTATTTTAAAACCCCTTGGTGGCTGGTAGACCTCCCATGATTATGAACTGAATTATTTTCAATTATCCCATTTTCAAATTTATATTATCATATATTTATAATATTTATGCATTTTAAAATTATGTTAAAATTAGGTATTATTTAAATCTCCTAATTTTGGGAGGTCTACCTCTTTGAAATTTTAAGCCTAGTCTATGTGTATGAAGAGCAATTCATGTGGGAGAAGGATTAGTGAATGATTGTGTCCCAATCATTCACTGATCACTTCATTAGGCTTCTTTACTTAGTGTTTTCGTAGTCCTTGCATGTGTAGGTTGCACAAGCACATAGCCTAGGCTTTCCTAGATCTAAGGACTTGATTGGTGTGTTTATATTTGCTGCATTTATCCTTTATGTTATGCCTAAGGGTTAGCTAACTCAGTTTACTCCTGCTTAGTGTAGTGACACACTAAGGATAATAATTAAGGATTATCTAACGAACTTAAAATATTTCTAGGAGCTAGGATAGATCCTGAATTGCTATGAAACTTTAAACACTAATGCTTAGTGACATCTGGAACCCCCTAGATTTTTTTAGAAATTTTTTGGACTCTTTAAAACACTTATTTTGGGCCTCAATGTGAACTTTAATTTAATTTTAATTAGAAATTACATTTTAAATAAATTAAATAATTAAAAATAATTAAAAATTCTAAATTTTTCCTAAATACTTTGGAACACTTCTTTGGGTCATTATTGACCTTTGGGGGTGATTCCAAGCTGTTTGGAACTGATTTGGACCAAAATCTCTAAAACAGCCCTTTAATTAAATAATTTCAAAAATTCACTAAATAGCCCAAACTTTGAAAATTCATAACTAATAATTGAACAAACTCAAAGGCATTCAACTCATATTAGGGTCTAGTATTTATTAAAAATGTTAAAAATTCAGAAATCAACTTAAATAAAAAAGTCAACAATGCGGTCAAATTAAGTTCAAAACGAGACCAAAACTTCAGAAATTCATAACTTTGGATAGAAGAATCCAAATTGGGCATGCTAACTGTCTAACTGATCGGGTTAAGGTTTAGTATTTTATAAAAAAATTATCTATTCACAAATCGCCTTTAATCAAAAGTCAATTTGGACCATCCTTAGCTTAGTGTATAGGTGGACCCCGAACCTCTTAAAAATCACTAATGTAATTTAAACTCCGAATATCAACACCCTGAGCATTAAAACTGACCTACACATCAAATCAACTAAAAATGGATTTTAATTCACTAATATTTAGACTTTAAATAAAACTCCCTTTTCAGACCTACAACAAACCTGAACAGTAGGTAATCATAACTAACTACCCAGCTTAGGACCCATCTCGGCCACACAGACCTCCACACACTATAGAATTGTTTGCTAGGGCACCACTTTTAGACTTAGGCTAGGCCGATGTTTACTTTTCCTGCTGTGTGCCGAGCTTTTTCGGGTTTTCACTACATGTTGTGATTAAACTGTTGGTGTGTTTGCTTACTTTCACCACACTCTAGGATTTGATGTGGTTGCACGATAGACTACCCATAGGTTAGGATCAATTTTGATACTAATGATGTCTTCTACAGGTGGCCATGCTCATGCAGCGCTAAATGAAAATGGGAGGCAATAATCATGATTTAAAAATACTAATGATGTTTTATGCAGGTGCTTCAGAAATTGCTCAGCCCCCCTAAATAAATGAGGGCTAAATAAAATTATCATTATAAATTACTACAGGTGCTCCAGAGCTTGCTTAGCCCTCAAAATGATTAAGAGCATGGCCAAATGTGGCTGTGATTGAGTACTTTTATTCTACTATAACTGCTTATGATATATTAAACTGCTTGGGATGATTTTTATTAGGATAACCTTACATGAGAGTCTAGGTTTACTGCTTTTATTTAATGTAAATTATTTTTAATTTGATATTGAGTTGTGAAAGTCTATTTTGAGTGGGGATACAAGAATCCAAAGGTTGGATTCCAAAAAGGAAAGGACACCCAATACGAGGTAGTCCTTTTCTATTTGGAAGTCCAAAATTGGATCAGTCTACTACTCAAGGAGTCCAAAGAAGCTGAGATCCAAGGAGTCCAAAGAAGTTGAGATCAAAGGAGTCCAAGGGAGAGAAGATCAAGAAGATGAAGATCCAGAGTATCCCACTCAAAATAACTTGCGTCTGTCTTAGGATTAAAAATCCAGGTTGTTGGCAGTGGTGCCCGGCCACTTTAAGTTTCTGCAGACCCTGTGTTGTAATTAAGGGCAGTTGGCCTATGGATATTTAATTGATTTATTTAATTATTTACTGTGTTTGATTTGATATTAATTGCGCATAGGATACATACTTTTCTTAGTTTCTTATCGTTTGTGTGCCACTTTTATTTTAGCCTAGATCTCGTTATGCTCTCTAAGGACTAAAAAAATATTTTCTACTCGCAATCAATATTTAAAATTTTAAGGTTTAAGTAATATAGAAATCTAATGACTTAGGGAACTACCAGAATCGTCTGGGGTCACATGCATATTATTGCATCTCTCTCTCCTTCTATAAGACACTTCCTCGCCTACGGGTAGAGTCCGGATAATCTGACCTATGAGGATGAGGTGCCGGATCTGGGGAAGCCCAGTCTAATTCTAAAAATTATTTTCATAAGCCTTTTTAAAATCCTGTGCATATCTGATTTGGATACTTTAACCAGCATGCATTACATTAGAAACTAATTAAATTAAAATTTTAATTACATTAGCTCTAGAAGTATTCACCCAACATAACCAATTAGGGAATCCTCTAGATGTCGGCATTATTTCCAAGAACTATAACCTACCTACCCATCTTCTATGAAAATGACTAGACTCATGGTTTTGAAGCGACCAGGTGGTTAGCTGGCTCCCCAATCCAGGCCGGGGTAAGTCCAGATTTGTCATTGCATTAGTTAGGACACGGGTGTTAGTATTACATAAGACACTAGACCCATTAGATTTGGGATTCAAGGCTACTATTGTTTCGTAGTACGCCTCATCAGTAGGTAGGTCTTCTGTCCTCCAGAGACTATAAACCCTACCTATCTGCGTCACATGAATGACGTCACCTCCATCTTTCTCTCCTGCATGCTTCGAGTGCGTGATTCATTTATTTTTTCTTTAATTTCTTCTCATTATCTTAGTCCCTCCAGATTTTGATCTGAGCCGTGCATGTTGACTAAGCCTAGTTGAACATTTCTTTCTCTTTGAGCAGGATTTCTTAGTCTTCTCCCCCTATGTCAATCCCAATTTGGGAAGAATAATATAGAATCCTTAATCGAGAGTTTTCTCAGGCCCCAGCTTGAGATGTAATTAACCATGGGGGCTTGCGCCCGTGGAAAACCGAATCCCACTTTCAAATAAACCCCACTCGAGCTAATATATTGGGTGGGGGAAACCTTTTGTGATGATAAGGTCACATATATTGTTACCCAACAGGGTGTGCTGGTGATAGCCACTATCCTCAATGGTTAATTATATGTGTGATCAAATCTGCCCTCCCATTGGCCACAATGTCTCCCCCCACGGGGCGATGGTGTATTTTGTATCCTTTCGGAGGTCCACAGGTTTCTGGACCACGGTGGGACAGGTTTCTCTCTCCATCTTTGGATTATATATTATTCTTTCTTGTGTGTACTCCGAGATTAGTACTCCTTAGATTAGGTCCGTCCCACTCTTAGTTAGGGTCCTTCCTTAGTTAGGATCGTTCCTTTTCTTAGTAAGGGTTTCCCCCCTAGCTAGGTTTCTTTCCTTCCATTTTTCTTAGCTAGGGTTTCCCCCTAGTTTTTCTCTTTTCCTTTTGATCTTCTAGGTCATTCCGTCCCCTATCTATCATTCCTCTTCTCGTTATTTCTTACTAATCATTTTAAGTTTCTTTTCTTCTTCTTGGCAGACAGTGCCATGGCTTCCTTCGTATCTTCTGTTACTTTCAGTTTCGGCTCTTACGCGCGGGTGACATTTCCTGAGTCCCTGCTAGCCAGTCCTCCTGCTGGAGGAATCACTTTTAGTTCCTTCACTGACTCGGCCTTCGTCACACTTGGCGAGTCGACCCCTGTTGAGGCTGCTATCTACTCTCCTCCCCATATGAGAGCTCGCGCAGCCATGCGACCTTTCGGACGTCCAGTTGCTCGGCGGATAGCCCGAGCACCTGCTCGTCCTACTCTTGTTCATGTGCAGCCGGCACACCCTGTGGTTAGGCAGCCAGTGCCTAGACCACTTCCTGTTCAGCCCACTCGTCCAGCGGCTAGGCGACCAGTGCCTACCGCACCTGTTATTTGGACTGCCACGGCTCCTCAGCACCGGCAGGCAGTAGTTATCCCTGTTGTTGTTCTGGCAGAGGAAGCTCGTGTTCGGGTCCCACCTCCTTCTTCCTCCAGGAAGAGGGGTGCCCAGACTGAGGCTCCTTCGCCTTCCTCCCATCGGATTTCAACTTTCGCTCGGTTGTCTCACCCAGAGACCCTCGAGCAGACCCCAACACTTCATGTAGTCCATGTTCCCCTTGTCACTCAGGCAGTGGGTTCAGATGTTGCTTCATCTTCCACCTCCGGCCTTGGGAGAAGGGCCCGAAGGAATAGAAACCGTAGATTTCGGTTGGCTGCATCCGAGGCAGACAGACAGTGGATGGCAGATTCGTTGGCTCACCAGGAGCCAGTTCAGAGGAGAGTGGTCCCAGGCAGCGGGCACCACGACCAGTTGCAGTTTCCCCTATCCCGGACGTTACGTGTTCTTCCATCAGACCCTCTATGAGGATGATGCACTTGAGGATGACCTACTCGAGGGGGAGTCAGATGGAGATATACCGGTACACAGAGTATGCATGGTTACTAGACGTGGCCACTCAAACGAGCAGGTAGAGGCAGATGATGATGATGAGCAGGGAGAAGCTGAGATAGGAGGATCTCCCCGATCAGTTGAGACACATACCACAGTGCTACAGTTATAGACTCAGATGGCAGAGATGACTAGGGCCATGGCAGCGATGACAGCTCAGTTGATAGCTTTGGGGGCGATGCCTCAGATGACGGGCGTAGGCACTCCTATGACGTCTAGGGACGAGCCAGTAGCACCACCTGTAGTAGCACCAGGCCCTGTAAGAGTAGATAGGGCTCAGAGAGTAGTCCCAGTAGCACCTACAGCAGTCACTTTCACCACCCCAGTTCAGAGTCAGTCAATTCAGTTGTTAGCCAGACAGATTCAGGATTTGATTGCCCAGAAGGTCGAGCAGGCCATTTCCTCCAGGAAGTCTGGAGAGGTAGTTAGCAGGGGGCGTCCTTACCCAGTAGAGTACGAGCATGAGCCCTACCCCCTTGGTTTTGTCCCTCCTAGGTTCAGATTCTTTGATGGGTTTGGGAACCCAAGGCAGCATGTGGCCCAGTATAGAGCCATCTGCTGCAACATAGGAGGGTACGATGCACTGATGTTAAGACTTTTTATCAGCAGTCTAGTTGGGGTGGCCTTTGCCTGGTACGCCGACCTCCCCAAAGATTCAGTATGCATCTTTGTAGAGCTGGAGTAGTTGTTTGTGCAGAGGTTTGTTAGTGCAGAGCACTGGGCTACAGTTGGAGAGCTAGTTGTGACTAGACAGCGGCCCCGAGAGCCTCTCCCAGATTATATAGTCAGATGGAGGAACCTTAGCCTATAGTGTGAACCTCAGTTATAGGAGCAGCATGCAGTAAAGATTTTGTTGAAGAACATAGATGGTCTGATAGCACCTTATCTGAAGGGTTTCAACATTAGAATCTTTCAGAAGTTGTTGACGAAGGTGATCAGTTTGCAGGACAGCATACCCGATGCAGTCCCTCCTAAGATTGAGAGTCAATCTTCATGTAGACCTCAGCGGCAGGAGTCTTCAGGGGCACCTCCACCTAGGAGAGGGGAGGTACACAGTACCTATGGACCATCAGATAAGGGCAACAAGCCCTTAGTCAGTTCAGTACCACCTCAGTAGTCTCACACACCGGGTCAGTCAGCAGTGTAGCCTAGACCCTCCCGTAGAACCCCAAAGAGTCAGCAGTAACTACGAGAGAAGCTTAGTAAGGAATATCCCTTTAAAAGAGAAAGTATAAAGAAAATTTTCAAATTCTATATTAAGAAGAATATCTTAACATTCCCGAAAAATAGTAGAGTGGATGAGGAGGGGCAGACAGACCACCCACTCTATTGTCGATTTCACAAACATATCGGGCATGTTATAGAAGACTGCTATGTGTTCAAGGATAGAGTTGAGAAGCTCATGGTTAGTGGACAGATCCACCTACAGGATAGTGACTTGATTCAGCCCAAGGGTAAGACACCTCAGACAGTTCAGATGATCTCGGCCTCCAGTAGTTGCAGTGACAGTCAGAGTGATAGCCAGAGCAGTCGTAGCGGATCACCCATAGGTTCTGAGGGAGAGTGGCAGCTAGCACTCTCTCGGAAGACGAAGCAAATGATCAGGCAGACAGTTCAGAGGTAGTTGAGAGGAGGAGGCCTACCCAGGTAAAGTCGACAATTGCCATCCCAGTTTCTTCGCCAGCACCTTTTTCTTCTTCTGTTCCTGTTGTATTGCCTACTGAGCATATTTCTGTTTCTACTTTATGTAATAAGAAGATGTATGAAAAGGAAAATATTGTTGTAACTTCTGAGGGGAAGACGGGATGCCTTCCAGCACTTACGCTGAAGGATTTTGTTCTCCCTTCGACTGATGATGAAATAATAGAAGAAGGTGATTCTAGCTACTTCTGGAGTTCTGTTCCTACTTTTACTTCTTCTAGCACTCGCTCTTTTAATGTTTTACATATCTCTTGTAATAATGTTGAATGTGATGAGGAGTCTGAGTTTGATGAAGAACCAGTCTGTATGATCCCGGAGGGTGATTGTTACATGGATTCAGAAGATGAATCCGAGAACCCACTCCAGTCACTTTCCTTGGAGCCAACACAAGCCATTACCATTATACCAAGTGAATCTCCTGTTGAAGATGACTCGATACAGGAAGTTCACTTACGCTCAGGGAAGGTTCTTCCACCTATAATGACTAAGAATATAAAAGAAAAAGATAAGAATATTATTACCCAGCAGGATGATCCTATCCCTTCCTCCCAAGAGCATTCTAAAGAGAAAGGGAAAGGCCCTCAGCTAGAGGTTGATTATAATGTGTTGGCTCATTTAAGAAAATTTCTGCCCTTCTTAGTGTCTATGATGCTTTGATGATGTCTCCCGACTTGAGAGAGACCCTGGTAAAAGCACTACTCAAACCAGAGTCCTATCAAACCTTCTTTACTTTCGAATCTGTTGGGGATGCATGCTATTTGAGAGAGATATCATACATTACCTTTTTAGATCGCGATCTCCTCTTGGGTACCTCTAATCATAATCGTCCTTTGTATGTCACCGCTGAAGTCAATGGTTATGAGTTGAACAGGGTCCTCATTGACCAAGGAGCTTCAATAAATATCCTGAGCTATGAAACTTTAAAGAGCCTCTCCCTTGGTCATTTGAAGTTAACCTCTGATAAGATTATGTTAAAAGACTTCAATGACCAAGGACAGCGTGCCCTAGGGTCTATCACCCTGCCTCTGAAGTTTAGAAATTTTCTTACTGAGGCAAAGTTTCATGTGATCGAGGCCGATACTTCGTATAGGGCTCTCTTAGGAATGCCTTAGCTCCATGAGTATGGAATGGTACCCTCCACCATGCACCAATGTATGAGGTATATGAGGAATGAAGTCGAGTACTCCATTCTCGGGGATACCCAACCCTTTTTTGTGCACGAGGTCTCTATTTACGATGATGCTGAGCATTACATACCTCGTAAGAAGAGTAAACCTCCTCCTACCCAGTCACCAATGATACCTGCCAGTACTATACAGGGTCCTGTACAGCTACCTGCGTGAGGTCCATCACAGGTTAGTATTGAGGCAGATACTTCCATTGCAGATCCTGTTAGATCTCCTTTCTAGTTTGCAGTTGGGCACGATGTTCCCCCTAGTAGAGGTAGGGGAGAGTGAGGTAGAGGTAGAGGCAGAGGGTTGACTCGTTCACCGCAAAACTATGACACTCAAATCCCTCCTCCCTCATATATTTATGCTTCTCCTTTGACTATCGAGTCCGACTCCTCTAACGATGAGATGATTGTTGTCGCTCATCTCCCAGCTCCCTCGTCATCCCCAGATTTCACTGATTATAGTTCACTACCTACCTTTTGTAAGTACTTAATACCTGAGGGGGGTTTGGTTATTGACAGTGGCTCAGACGAGGAGATAGACCCCCGACGCCAGACTACTAGTCAATAGCCCCTTTCCCGCCAGATACACGGAATAAGAGTTAAGGAGTCTCACCAAAAGTCTTTGGTTACCCCCTCCACTAGTGATGGTGGTGCACTACAGATTAGAGGTCGTCCTCTGCCTCCTCTATACGAAACATTTGTGTCACCGTGAGCTAGTGAGTATGCCTCGTTATCCCATGGTGTAGGTGCCCAACTGGGTCCTGAGAGTCAGGGTTTTGTGGAGACCGCTATGGATAGCGATGTCACAACTGCCCCTCATTATTTTTCCCCTTTTGTAAAAGGTTGTGTAGAGCGGGGCGCAGTTATCTCAACCTGGTCGGACGAACAAGCTCTACGGTATGCTCGTGTTTGGCGAACCGATATGCCTCAAACCAAGCAGGGTTTAGGTTATATCGAGAAGAGCTCACATAGCCACACTAACATTCGAGCTGTCTCCCACTCATATCCGATTATTTTTCTTACCGATAAAGAAGACCCGGATGATGACGAGGACAGAGTACTTGATGCTCCTCGAGAGTTTGAAGATGGCATCACTTCCATCATGGATAAACTATGTGAGGTAAACTTAGGCACTGAATCAGATCCTAGACCTATTTTTCATAGTGTCATGTTATCTGACTCAGAGGCTCAAGAGTACATCAAGCTACTCTCAGAGTTTAAAGATTGCTTTGCCTGAAACTACACCGAGATGCTTGGTCTAAACCCAGATGTAGCAGTCCACAAACTAGCCATTAAGCCTGATGCAGTCCCTGTTAAGCAAGCACCTCATAGGATGAGGCTAGAGATAGAATAACAAGTGATCGCTAAAACTAAGAAGCTTATAGAGGCTGGTTTCATTCGTGAAGAGAAGTACCCTACTTGGCTTGCCAACATTGTTCCAGTTCGAAAGAAGAACGGGCAGATTCGTGTCTGTATTGATTTCTGTGATTTGAACAAGGCATGTCCTAAGGATGATTTTTCTCTTCCTATCCCCGAGCTTATGGTGGATATAGCATCGTCCCATAGAATTTTCTCCTTCATGGATGGTTCACCTAGTTATAACCAAATAAAGATGGACCCCGAGGAGGAGAAGTTTACTGCATTTTGCACACCTATATGTGTATTTTGCTACAAGGTGATGCCCTTCGGTCTCAAGAATGTCGGGGCCACCTATCAATGTGCTATGACTATTATCTTCGATAAGATGATACACGAGCAAGTTGAATGCTATATGGATAATTTGGTAGTCAAAAGTAAGGTCCGTGGAGATCACCTTCGAGATCTACGAATCATTTTTGAACGCCTACACAAGTATGATTTGAAAATGAATCCTTTAAAATGCGTATTTGGAGTTAGTGCAGGAAAGTTCCTAAGGTTTATAGTTCGCTACCGTGGCATTGAGATTGATCCTTCCATGATCAAATCCATAGTAGACCTAAAACCCCCTAAAAGCCTTACCCAGCTAAGGTCTTTTCAAGGAAAACTTGCCTTCATGCGGAGATTTATCTCCAATTTGTCTGGTAGGTGTTACCCCGTTGCTGCCCTAGCAAAGAAAGATGCCCGCTTTCACTGGGACGAGCATTGTCAGGAGGCCTTTGAGAGTATAAAGCGCTACCTGATGAACCCCCCTGTTTTAGCTGCACCCATCTCAGGGAGGCCGTTAATTCTTTACAATACGGCCCTGGATGAATCCTTGGGTGCACTGTTGGCTCAAGAGAATGAGGAAGGCAAGGAGAATTCCTTGTACTACCTCAGTAGACGGTTGATACCCGCAGAGCTGAAGTACATAGCGATGGAAAAGAAATATTTAGTTTTGATCTTCGCGGTACAGAAGCTTAGGCATTATATGCTTTCATATAAAGTCAACCTGATCTCTCGAGTCAACCCCTTACATTATCTGATGACCCGTCCGACCCTCTCAGGTCATTTGGCACGATGGTCAATGATCATACTACAGTTTGACATCACTTTTGTCCCTCAGCGGGCCGTCAAAGGACAGGCTCTAGCTGATTTTCTAACTGCTCACCCGATCCCTGCAGACTCCCCACTCAATGATGAGCTACGTAACGAGCTAATCATGAGTGTGGATGAATAGGAGTCCCCTACTTGGGAGTTTTACTTTGACGGTGCATCATCCATTAGAGCCTTGAGCCCGGATGAAACTCCTATAATTAGGGTAGGTTTGGGCCTCATTTTCGTATCCCCTGAAGGTCACACTCTGAGATATTCTTACAGTCTTTCAGAATCTTGTACCAACAATGAAGCTGAGTACGAAGCTCTGATTTTAGGACTAGAGTTGGTCATTCAGATGAATGTCATGTGGGTGAAAATCATTGGAGACTCACAACTAATTATAAATCAAGTAGCGGGAGTCTACAAAGTACTTAAACCTGAGCTCTTGCAATATCACAATAAGGCAATGGAGCTCTTATGCTTGATTCCTGAAGTGACCTTAGCTAAAATCCCTAGATCTGCCAATGGCAAGATAGATGCATTAGCTAAGTTAGCAAAAGAACTGGCTGACCCAACTGGCAACCCACTATCTATCATTATCCAGTGCCGTCAAGCCCTATGCCCCGTAGACCTATCTTCTTCCGATCAGACCCTCATAGTGTTCTCAGTTGAGAAAGAGTCAGATTGGAGAGTACCCTTTATAGAGTATTTGAAGCATGGCAGGCTTCCAGATGATATGTCCCTCGCTGCTCATATCAGAAAGAGAGCTCTATCATTCACTTATGTAAATGACACCTTGTATCGATGCTCTTTTGACCAGATGTGGTTGCGTTGCCTTAATAACGAGGAGGCTCGCAATGTCATGGGTGAGATAGATGAAGATCTTTGCGGTGCCCATCAGTCTGGACCAAAAATGAAAGGCAGGATCAAACGCCTTGGTTACTATCGGCCGACTATGATCCATGATTGCATGGAGCACGCCAGAAAGTGCCACCAGTGCCAAATTCATGGCATGGTGATTCACCAACCCCCTAATCTGCTGCACCCTACTATATCATCTTGGTCATTTGAGGGCTGGGGCACGGATGTAATGGGTCCTATTGACCCTCCTTCCTCTAAGAGTCATAGATTCATTTTAGCTGTCACTGATTACTTCTCTAAGTGGGCAGAGACTGTGCCACTTAAGGAAGTCACATCAGAAGATGTGATGTATTTCTTTCGTAATTATATTGTCTATCGCTTTGGAGTCCCGTGCTGTATCATTTCGGATAACAGCCCATTGTTTAGGAGCACCAAAATTGCTACATTTGCCAGCCGCCATAACATCAATTGGCGATACTCTTTGATTTACTATCCCAAGGCCAATGGCTTAGCGGAGGCATTCAACAAAACTCTCGTGCAATTAATAAGAAAAATTTTGGTTGCAAATAAACGAGAGTGGCACGATAGACTTCTCGAGGCACTATGGGCTTATAGGACTACATACCATACTCATACTCAGTCTACCCCATATGCTTTGGCTTTCGGGGTTGAGGCCGTCCTCCCACTTGAGGTCAAGCTCCCCTCGTCACGTGTGGCAGTCAGCCACAATCTTTCCCACGAAGATAACGCCTGACTACAGATGGATGTTTGATTGAAAAATATAGTTTTGAAAATGTGTTTAATTTTCTTTGGGAAATATTTAATTTCTGAAATTTAAATTTTATAATCGAACACTTATTATGAATGATATATCACCTCAAAAGGTGAACATATCGTTCCCTAATAGGTTCCGATTACAAATCTTGATTTATCCTGATTATCGTAGTCAAACTCAAGGAGAAACAACATATGATCCCGAAGAATCAGAATGATGTTTAATCCATTGTTTAACTATAATAATTCAGATAAGAGATCATTAATTTCATAATTAAAATTACGATTGTAATTGATATATCTATCCGGAGAAAGAAGATATCAATCAATATCGATAGTTTAAATATGACGATAATGATCATTAGGTTTGAATTTCCCAAAGATAATTAATTAAGGGTTTTGAAAAAGCTTGATTTTGAAATCAGGTCTGGGTTTCTAAATCTCCTACGAGCGCAAGCCCTCGTAGTTAATTACATCGTAGGAAACCAGAAAATTTCCTACGAATACTCTCGATTAAAATAGCGATACGAATTTTATTTAAGATTTCAAAGATTGATATCAAAGGAGGTTAAGGACTGGGATTTTTAACAGGGAATGGTTCAAGATTGAACAGTTATTTCTGGAGTCAAAGGAAGAATGGTAGGAGGTGCTTTAAGATTCTGAATTGCTTCAGAAACACCCCAACCTATCCTAAGTGTTGGGCTTGAATTGGATTGAAAAAGATTTAATGTTTAAGTGATCAATTTTATTAGAAAGTGGGAATTAGATTCCCGGAAGATTGAGGTCTTAGGATTGAACATCTGCCTCAGAACCTAAGTCTAAAATGGGTACTGAGAATCAGTGACCCAGAACCTAGCTAATGCAATGCAATCCTGGACTTACCCCGGCCTGGATTGGGGAGCCAGCTAAACCACCTAAACGCTTTTAAAAACCATGAGTCAAAGTCTTTATGAAAGAGTGGTTGGAATATTGATTAAGATTAGTTTAAAGAATTGGGGTCGACATCTAGAGCAGATCCTAATTGACCCCTTAACATATGTTGGATTAAATGCTTAAGCTAGAAATGCAATTAAGATTTAGACTCAAATTTAATTTGTTACTAATGCGATGCATGCTAGTTGACTCGATGAAATGCTTAAATCAAAATGTAGCAGTTTTAAAATCAGGCTTAAAAAATAAATTTTATCCTAGAGATCGCACAACATCCCCTTGGACAGAACTGCACCCTAATAGGTCAGGTGGTCTGCCAGAACCCGTAGGCGGGGAGGTACCTAACAAGGTAGAGAAAAGTTAATATGAATGTATGAAAAACTCCCGGCGAGTCCGGGCTTATTTCTTAAGAGCATTAGAGTTTCTATCTGAGCTTAAAAATTTTAAATTTTGTTTAAATAGAAAAAGTTTATGACCGTACCCTCACGAGCCTCCGATCGGGTTCCAGGCTAAATCAAAATCGACATGCAAGAACGTCAAATAAACTACTAAAAGCATACGGGTCCTTAATCGCAATCAACACATAAATCAAATCAATTAAATAATTAAATTAATTAAATAAATGCTCAAATTGAAAGTCCATAGGCAAGTGCCCTTAATTATACAACCCAGGGTCTGCAGGAAAGTAAAGTGGCCGGGTACCACTGACTACAACCCGGATTCTACTCCTAAGACTCAAGTGACTTTGAGATTTGAGATTCTTCTCGTTCTTCACTTCTTCGTCTTCTTGGAACTCCTTGGATCGTCGGGTCTGGATATCCAAATGAAAAGAAACTCCCCCTGAATAGGGGTGTTATCTTTTCTCTTTGGATATTTAAACTTCATCCTAATTTGGATCTCCAAATGGATAAGAACTCTCCCCTAAGGGATGTTCCTTCCTCTTTGGATTCCAAATTGGATTTTAAATATCTCAATCTCAAAGTACTTTAAATAATACAACTCAAAATTAAATCAAATTACATTAATGAAAATTAAAAATCTAGACTCAACAACCTACAAGGTTATCCTAATAATCAGCAGTTTATATGTACATCCCAAGCAGTTAATATATTTGAAATTTAAATGCTCAAAAAACCAGTCACACTTGGCCATGCTCTTTTAATTTTAAAGGGGGACTTAAGCATTCTGGAGCACCTGTGCAATTTAATATTTATGATTTTTGCCCCCTTTAATTTATGCCCTGTATGAGCATGGCCACCTGCATAAGATTAAATTAGTACAAATCATCCCTAGCCTAGGGGTAGATCTAATCGTACAATCAATCACATCACAGAGTGCAATAAATAAGTAAATAAACACATCAATTCTACTACTAGCAAATAGCATGCAGTGAAAGCTCGAAAACCCGGCACACAGCAGAAAAGTAAACACCGGCCTAGCCTAAGACTAGAGTTGGTTGTCCTAGCAAATCATCTAAAGTGTGTGAGGTAGGCTGTGTGGCTTTGATATGTCCTAAGTAGGCAATTGATTGAAGTTGTTTGAGGTTCAAGTTGGTTGAAGGTTTAAGGGAAGATTTAATTTGAATTTAAATATTAATGACTTGAAATTGATTTTAAACTTGATTTTAATTGTTTGTTGGATATCACCTTTGTTGCACACCGAGGCCGTGAAGTTTATTTCACCTTCCTTGGGGCTAATTTAATAGCCTCGTAGGCCTGGGTTACCTAGTGGTACCCGATATAATTAAGTGATTTGAGTTTGATTAAGGTTTAAAGGTTGATTAATTTTAATTAGAATTAGTTGGTTGCTGGTTTTAAGTTCAAATTAATGTTTTCTAGAATTTTGAATGATTTATTGAATTTTGATATTTTCTGGATTATTTTAATGATTTAATTAAGGGGTTAAAAATTAACTTTTTGATTTAAAGTGTTTTCTAGAAATTTAATATTTTATTAAAATACTAGACCTTAATACGATCAGTTAGACAGTAAGTACACTGAAATTGGATTTTTCTAGATTTTATTATGAAGGTTTGAAGTTTTGACTTGATTTGAACTAAGTTTGACCAAAAGTTGACTTTTTCAAATTTGTTTGATTTCTGGAAACTTAACATTTTTAATAAATATTAGAGCTTAAGATGAGTCATATGCTTTTGAGTTTACTCAATTTGGAGTTCATTTGAATTAGTTATGAATTTTTGAAGTTTTGAGTATTTAATGAATTATTTAAATTGTTTAATTAGAAACCCTTTTTATGATTTGAATCCAAATGACCTCCAAACTCCTTGAAATCAACTCCAAAGGTCAGGAATGACCTAACGAGTGATTTCCAAGTGTTTGGAAATTTTCTGGAATTTTTTTAATTATTTTTAATTAATTAAATTAATTAAATATTAAATTTCAATTAAACTTAAATTAAACTTAATTTTGAAGTCCAGTCAAGGGGCTTTTATTTTTTATTGATTAAGGGTTTAATTCTGGTCAGTTTGAGGTATTATGTATAATTTTTAGATTTAAGCTTAATTTATTACATTTTCTGGAAGCTTAAATGGTTTAATTAAGGTTTGAATTTGATTAGGTTAATTGAGGGGCTTAATGATTTCAAAATTCAGTGGGATATTTTCCTAGAGCTGAGAGTGTCACTATGTTCAAGTGGTTAGAGTTTCAAGTCAATTGGAATTATGTCCTAATTATTTGAATTAATCTAAATTCTCTAAACAAAGTCCTTAATTATTGTCCATAATGACACTAGGTTTGAGTAGGTTCAAATCAAAGTCTCTAACCCTCAACATAACATATGCATGATAAATACACATATAAACATAATCAATCCTATGTCTAAGAGAGCCTTAAACTAAGTGGTGTGTGTATGTCCTTAAACATGCAAGGATTTATACTAATTAAATATTCTTAATTAGACTAATGAATGACTAGATCAAAATCATTCATTAGCACTTCCATATGATTACTATTCAAATATGTTGATCTATATTTAAAATTTTATAGTAGATCTCTCAACCTAAAATATTTAAGTATCTATGTATATATTTCAAAATAATTTTAAAATGCACTTAATCTATACATGAAACTATTTATATAGACATAGGTTTTTAAATTAAGAATACTTAAAATATGATTAGGGAGATTTTAATATCTAATTGAGAGACCTACTGATCTACTAAGATCATTTGAAAATAAATTTTTAATTTTCAAAATAATTGGTTTAATATTTAATTAGATATTAATTAAATATTAAAATAATTAAATAATTAAAAATAACTTAAAAGTAATCAAGTTTTGATCTCTGAAATTAGTCTCAAGTTAAAGTACTCAATTTTCTGAAAATTTTGATATATTATATTAATTTTTCTGATTTAAAATAAATTTATTATGAATTTTTAAAGTTTAAATCATTAAAAGAGGACTTTTAATTATTTTAGAAATAATTAATTATTAAAATAATTTTAAATCAGATTAACTTAATCCTTAAATGTTTTCTGAAATGTTAGGATTATATAAAATATTTATTTAAAAAAATATATATTTTTAAATTACTTAAGTTATTTAATATTAATTAAATGTTAATTAATAAAGAAATATTCAATTAATTAGCATTAAATTTTAATTAATAATTAAATATTTAATTAGTTAACATTAAGATATAACTAATGGTCAAATAGTTAATTAATTAATATTAAAGTGTAATTTAAGTTAATTTGATTTAGAAATTATAATAATTTAAAGTAATTAAAATAATTTAAACTTTTTAATTAAAATTAATTAATTAAAACTCAATTTTAAAATATTTAAAGTTAATATTGTTATTAAATTAAATTAAAAAAAATTAACAATTCATATTTGATAATTAATGTTTAAATTAAAATAATTAATGTTTAATTATTAAATATTAATTTGTAATAATTAAAACTTAATATTAATGTAATCTCAAAGTATAGTTATTAAGTTAATAATAATTGAGAATTAAAAATATTTATTTTTTTTTTTAGATATATTAATATAATATATATATATATTATTACTTAATCTAATTTAATATTAATTTAAATGAAATTAGAATTTAAAATGATTAAAAAAAATATTTTAAAATCATTTAAAAAAAGGCGGCGGGAAGGCCACGTGGCGGCCTCTGATTGGCCGCTGTAAACCGCGGGCCAATGATTGCACGGCGGCGCAATGATTGCGCCACCAGCAATCATTAGCTAATCAAAACCGCGCGTCGCGGTTTACTTAACCACGTCAGCGGTTAACACAGGCCGTCGGATTCCCCGCGGCTCGAATCAACGGCTAGGATCCGATCGAACGAACAGATAGGGTGCGGGATTGCGTACACGGTTGGATAAAACAGCGGAGAGACGAGATCTGGGCCGTTGATCGAATGATCAACGGTCCAGAAAACGTACACCTGCACTGAAACGCGTAAATGCCCTAGAGATCGTTTTTTGGCTCGTTCTTTCGATCGGGTGCACCAAATTAAATGAAATTTTAAACCTAGATTATATAGGTGTACAGAAATCATGTGGAACTTGTTTGATAACTTAAAACCTTCTATTAAAGAAGCTAATTGATGCTAAGTGTTTGAGCTAGGGTTAGAGTTTTTAAGGGATTTTACCGATGGATTTTGGAAATTTTTGAAGTTCTGAGCTTGTTGACTGTCTACGCAACTTTCCTCTCTTGAACCCTCAATCTAATAGGCTACGGATTGAGCTGACGGAGTCTTCGACCGATTTGAACTTGAGTTCGCCGGAAAGTTCATCGCCAGGGACTTCTAACGGTTGATTTTTACTTGGGGAGGCAAGAAGGAGTTGTATGAAACTTGATTAAGAGGGGAGGATGTTCTGGGGGCTGAAAAACAAGTGAGAGAGTGTGAGAGTTTGAATGAGAGCTCAATAGGATGTTTTGCCCTATTCAAACGCCTCCAGGTTGAATCAATGGTCGGGATTGACTAGGAGGGCTGTTAGGATGTTGCCACCTGTCTAGGGAGTAGGTGGGAGCAGAAGCATGAAAGGACACAAGGACATCCTAGGTGGAAAGGTGTCCTTGTCCTCATACAAGCATGTGGAATGGCTAAGAGCCATTTGATCTTGATCAGAGGGCTGGAATGAGTCCTGGGAAGGTTCTAGAGCATATTGGGACTGCTGGAGATGAGTTGGCATGGGTATGGAGGTAATTTAAGCTTCTTTGACCAAGTTTGACTCCCCTAATGCCTTCATTTGACCATTTGACCCATCCCCAAAGCCATGTGGCTACTGAGGTGGCATAAGGGAAGGATTTTGAGCTAGAGTAATAGGTTGGAAGAGATTTAAATGAGATGAGTTAAGCTCAAGGAGAAATTTGACCCTCTTTGACCATTCCAAGTGCATGTGTTGACTGTTTGACTGGTCAAACAGTCAACCTAAGCCTAGGTGGACAAAAGATGGAGTTTGAGGGTTGATGGAATAAGTCTCAATGCTTTAGTAGGACATACTTAAAATTTGAAGGAGAGATTTGAAGCTATTTGACCAAGTCTCATAGTTAACTTGGTCAACTTTGTTTGAGTTTGATTGGCCACAAATTAGGGAATGGTGGGGCCATGATTTGGAGTTGATTTGAAGTTTGAAAGAGGTTTGAAATATCAAATGGGTTAGAATAACCCATTAAAGACATTAAGGGGTACTTAGGTCAAACTTGGTTGATTTGGTCAACTGAGTTAATCCAAGACCTAAGTTTAGGTTCAAATAGATTTAATTTGATGTTTGAAGTCTTGTAGATGCATTTCAGGAGTTTAAATAGATTACTTGGATCAGATGACCCATTTAGGCCTTTAATGGGCCTAATGGGTCAACTAGGTTGACTTGGTCAACCAGGTTGACCCAGAGTTAGGGGTTAAGCTCAATATATTTGAAATGATGAATGGGGTCTAGTGGAGGTGGTTTCAGGGTTTAAATGGGTCATCTAGGTCAAATGACCTGTTTAGGCCCTTAATGGGCCTAATGGGTCAACTGGGTTGACTTGGTCAACCAAGTTGACTTAGGACCAGGGACTAGGTCCAACCAGTTCAGAATGACATTCTGAGTCTGCTGGTGGTGGTCTTAAGGTCTGGAGAGGTCATTTGGTCAAAATGACCTATTTGGGCCCTTAATGGGCCTTTTAGGTCAAACCTAGTTGACTTGGTCAACCAGGTGGGTCCAGTGTCTGGAAATGGGCTCAACAGATTTGAAATGATATTTGGAGACCAATGGAGGTGGTCCCAAGGTCTGGGGAGGTCATTTGGTCAGAATGACCTATTTTAACCCTAAAGGGGCCTTCTAGGTCAACTAGGTTGACTTGGTCAACCAGGTTGACCCAGGGGCTGGTTCTGGGTTCAATGAGTTTGGTTTGACATTTGAAATTTGCTAGAAGTGACTGCATTTGATTTGGAGCTTATTTGACCAGAGTGACTATTCACACCCCATAGGGGTATTTTGGTCATTTTGACCCCTGGTCAACTGGGGGTCAAATTGAATCCAATAAAATGCAGTTTAATGCTCAATAAGTCATATTCAAGGGTCTGGAGGTGACTGAAGGCTTTGGAGAAAGCTCCAGGGTCAAAATCCACTGGGTGGTAGGTCCAGTGGCATAGATTGTAAATATTTAAAGGTTTTACAGCCTTTGGATTTTAATTCAGTTTCTGGGGTTAGAGATCTCAGAATGAGCTCAAATTTGGAGAGTTGCCTCTAGATACATGTCATATCAGTGTGGAACTGATTGATCTTGAATCAGAGGTCATTTGATAGGGTTTTGAAATGTTCAAAGATTCACTGGAAAAGGCTTTCAGGACTTAAACCTTTGGCCTTGGATTTGAGTTTAGAAATCTGGTTTTGAGCTGGATTTTAATCAAGGTTTGAATTAAGGATATGGATTAAAGTCTCGATTGATTGATGCTTGAATTGAATGAAAGTTTGGATTAATCCTAGACCTAGATTGATCTAAGGTCTATGCTGATCCTAGAATCTAGGTAGATCTAAGAACCTGGGGTATAAGAGAATCCTAGGGTCTAGGAAAGTTTTAAGCTGTAGATCTAAGAAAATCCCAAGATCTAGAATAATCTGGAGGGTAGATTGATCTAGGACCTAAATTAATCCTAGGGTTTAGAATAGATCCTAAGGACTGAAGTCTAGGAAGATCCTAGAGTCTAAAAGTCCTAGGGTTTAGGATCTAAAAGAATCTTAGGATCTAAAATAGATCCTAAAGCCTAGATTCTAGGAAGACCCTAAAGTCTAGAATGATCCTAAGATCTAGAAGGATCTAGAGGAATCTTATGGTCTAGAATAGATCCTAGGATTTAAGAAGATCATATGATCTAAAGTCTGGCAAAATCCTAGGATCTAGAGTAGATTCTAGGGTCTGGGTTAATTTGAAGAGATCATAGGGTCTAGAGCAGATCCTAGGGATTGAAATCTAGGGAAATCCTAGAATCTAGATTGGTCTCAAATTGTGTTAATCTGGGGTCAGGATTGATCCTAAGGATTGGAAAGATCCTAAGGTCTTGATTGGTCCTACTAACCTCATACAAAAATGAGGTCAACAATGGAATAGCTTGATAGTTTAGAAGAGCTTCGCCTGCAAGCTTATCAGAACCTCAAACTATACCAGGCCCGTATGGCTCGATCACATGATCAGCTTGTCTGACCCCGTCCTTTCCGGGTTGGCGAGTTGGTCCTTATTTTGCGTAGGCCTATCATTTCGCGCCATCGTCGAAGTGGCAAGTTCGTGCCTGTCTGGGAAGGCCCCTTCACCGTAGAGCAAGTCTATGAAGGTGGTGCCTACCTCCTCATTGATGTCAATGGTTTTCACCCTATGCCTGTCATCAACGGGCAGTACTTGAAAAAGTACTATGCCTGAGTTCGCTCTTCGAAAGGGGGAGGGGGGTATCCCTATCGCCTGTAAATACTCCTCTGTATATGCACCCCCCTTGGAGGGGCTTCTTCACTTTTTGGCAGTCTGTGTGGCCACTATGATTTATCCTCTACCATACGACATTTGTTACGAGAAGTATTAGGCTATCCTTAGGGGTGGTGAGGTGAGATGATATGATTCATACACTGGCATAAACTCTAGTATCTATCATCTCCCTTGTCTGAACTCTTCTATGCCAGATCTTGACCCATGTCAGTCCAAATAAGGATCCAAGTTCTATCTTCAATGATGGGGTTTTTAAATTCGACATGTGTAAAATTTTTAAAAGAAAAATTAATTTGAGAAAAGTCTGAGAGTTTGAAACACAAAGTAAACTTTTGAGGGAATTTTCCTTGGAAAGTACGTGACTTATTTTTCCTAATAAAAAATTTACCCCTGTCTTCTTTAAAAAGTGAAGTAATTGGTGGTTGACTCCTCTAAACGCTTAAAGGAAAATTGTGATGATCCAAAAAAAATGTATGCCCTCTCTCTCATCCCTTGCTTGGGATGATTTCATATTTTGAACTAAAATCTATATCAAATTGAAATTAGATTTAGAGATGAATATTTTTCCCGTCATCTGACAGTTTTCTATCTCATAGGCATCTTTCGCATGCTAATGAATCTACCTCATAATTTTCTTGTTCAAGTTGTTCATTCTTATCATAGGATTGGGTTTGCTTTGTGGATTTTTCTTCCTTGCAAAGAGAGTGAGTTTTCTTCTCTTATGTTTGGAGGATGATCTTACAACTGAGAAAGTTTTCTTTTAGAGATTTGAAAAGGGAGCCAATTACAAAATGAAAGATACACAAAGTGTATCAAACAATGAAAAGATGCGCGGTGTACCAAAAATTAAAGGTACACAAAGTGTATCAAAAGTGAAAAGATGTGCAAAATACGCCACAAAGTTAAAGATGCACAAAATGTATCAGGCAATAAAAAGATGTGCAGTGCACCAAACCAAGTTGAGGGGCTCAAAATGAGCTCAAAATGAATAAGTAAATGGCCTACCTTTCTTATAAATATCTAAGTCTCAGAAAATCCATACCCTTTGATATTTGTGATACTTGAGTTTGAAAATCATGATTTTGGATTCATCATTGTGCAATGATGTTCTATTATATATAAAAATATTTCCATGCAAGAAGATTGAGAAGATTCAGTTTCTCTCTCTAATTTAAATCCTTTTGAATTAGATATTAATTCAAAATATATAAGAGAGAGAGCTCAGTTTAGCTTGTAGGGAGCTTAAGCTGGGTTAGCAAAATTTAAATCTCTAACATTTTTAGGTTTAGGTGGAGTCAACCTATATTGCTAAACTTTCTGAACCTTTTTAAGGTTCAAGATGATTAAGAGGTTAATTTTTTATTTCTAAAAATAGTCCTTTTACTTTCTGATGAAATTTTTACTCTTTAAGGGAGGTGTGAATCAGACTTCTCTCAAATTAATTGGTAAGTGCTTAAACATCTCTTAGTGGTCTCACTTTTGAGTTTGTTTAAATGCTTTCCATATTCTTTTAAAAATTCATGCACCAAAGTATTTTGACCCCAACATCTGATTATAGGTCATTCTTAAGGACTGACAAGAGTCTCGTATTTATTGCACTTTTCTCTTCTGAGTCCTGGTTATTTGGGAGTTTCCTCCTCTCTGTTTCCTCAGTTTCACGCATCAGTTTGAAAGTGGCCTGGGATATCATAGCCATTTACTTAGATCCCTTAGGGGATGTGATACTAGGTCCATACCAACCTGTATTCGACAGGAATGGTGATGTTGATCCACCATCCTAATTTGAGTTTCATTCCTACATCAATTGTATTCTGATTGTGCCCCTAGTTCTATTCATATGGTGAATATGACCTGGGTTATCAAAGCCAATCTTACCTCCCTCTTTGTGTTCCGATCATTAGAGGATGTCTCATACTAGGAGTAACACACGGATATGGTAAATGTTCCCTCTACCGGGTGTTGTCTTCGACAGTACGAGACATACTTAGTCTATGGTCGTGAACATATAAAGAAAATATGCATCTATAAAATAACAGAGGGAAGCTCTTAGTAGAGCAAAACCAGTTGCCCTTGTCACAAGAGGAACCCAATAATACTCTCTGAGAGCTCAAATTCCCCAAAGTTTTTCTTTTCTTCTCCTACGAAGCGTCTGAGTGATCGCTTCAAGGATGAATTTACACTTGTGATTATTATGGTCTTTTACAATCATGATAGTCCTTGTTAGTGATGTGATACATCTTACTCTAGATGTTAACCTCCCACCTCTACGAGCTTTGATTTCCTAGCAGAAAATCAGCTCTCTAGTTTCTTTTAGCAACCTACTTTTTCACCCTTGCCCTGCTCCCAGCTACTAGAGCAGTCCTATGGGTCTGATAGTGTTGCTCCCACCTCTCACAGGGTCCCACCAGTCAGGGTGAGTGTTACCACTGTGATATTTGATATTTATTGATTTTACTCATAAATCATTACCCTCGGTGGCGAGTGTGTCCCCTCGCTATCTTGAGTTATTTTCCTAGTCGTGTTATAGTACGCCTGGTTACAGATGTTAGCATCACTGACTTGAGAACTCTAATTTTCTAGCAAAAAATCAACTCATTTTCTACTTTACTCTCTCTCTCTCTCATTTGTACTCTACTCTCAGCTGCTAGAGTAACTCTACGAATGCACTGATATTGTTCCACTTCCCACGGGGTCCCACCAGTTTGTGTGGGTACCACCACAGTTAGCTTTCCATAAATATAATTCCTATGCAATGTTACTTCCCTCAGTGGCGAGTGTGTCCCCTCGCTACTCTTGTGTGCTTTCCTGGTTGTGATGTAGTATATCAAGTCTCAAATGTTAGCATCACTGCTTAATGAGCTTTGATTTCCTAGCACAAAATCATCTCACTTGTCTTGTAGTTACATACTTTCCCACGGTGACCCAACTCTTGGCTGTAGAGTGATCCCTTGGATGTGTTTATGTTGCTTCTTACCCCTGCAGGGTTCCACTAGCTTATGTAGGTGTACCACTGTAGTCTTTTATGATTATTTCTCCTTGATATAGTCCTTTTCTCTGTAGCAAGTGTGTCCTCCTTGCTACTCTAATTACTCATTGGGAATGAGATTACCCGTCTCGCACTTTATTGAGGGCTTACCTTTCCCTATTATCTCTCGAGGCATCATTCTGGTGCTTGCAGATTTGTATGATCTTGATTTTTTCTAGGCAGTTTCACTGGCATTTGGATACTCGTGGCCACGACGATTTGTCCTCTACCACGTGGTACCCAAAATACTAGTTTGAAACTCCTTAAACGACCCTTCTCTATTTGAAATTTTCCAAATCTACCTTTCTACTCCTCTACACATCCCTACACATATGTGTGTTAGGGTATGGTTGAGATGACTTTCCCTTGATCGCTCTTCTGCAGGCATATGTGCCGGGTAGGCATCAGACTTTACTTGGTTGAGAGTGCCTCATAGAGCCCCTGGGAGGCATATCTCACCACCTCTTTTCCCTGATTGCTCTACTGCAGGCATATGCAGCGAGTAGACATCAGACTTTACTTGGTTGAGAGTGCCCCGCAGAGCCCTCGAAGATCCAACGGTATAATCTCTTACAAACCCTTAACCTAGGTCTAAACACTTAGAGTTAATTAGGATTTTACTAAGTGCATATTAAGCCAAACAAATTAGCCCACATGATTTCTGTTCATGAGTAGATTATAGGGTTAAAATTTCATCAAAAATGACTCATCCAATCGAGAGAATGAGGCAAAAAATGCTTTCGGCCTTCGGTTTCGCCCTAAGCTCGCGTATGCGAGATCTCAGCCGTTGATCGCTTGATCAACGGCGGAGATCCCGCCTTCCCGTGGTTCTGCCTGAACCGCCAAACTGACCCCGCGGTTTCGCTCGCGACGTGGACCGATCTGGAGCGTCTGTTCAAACCGCGGGCGATCCAACGGTCAGCGCCGAGCTCTGACGTGGCTAAGTAGAGCCGCGGGACCGCGGTTTGATTGCCGCAATCATTGCGACAATCATTGTCGGCGGTGCAATCATTGCGCCGCCAAGCAATGATTGCCGACGGACCACAGAACGAATCCCGGTCCGCCACGTTGCCCACCGTCGCTGGATTTCTTTTTTTTTAATTTTTTTAAAACCTTTTTTTATTAGAATTATTAAGATAATTAATTTAAAATTAATTTTAATATTTAAAAATATATATTTGCTAATTGTAATTAAGTTTATTATTATTATTATTATTATTATTATTATTATTTTTAAAAAATTTTTAAAAACCTACTATTATTATTATTATTATTATTATTATTAATATTATTATTATTATTATTAATTTACTTAAAATTATTTTAAATATTATTATATTAATATTAATAATATTATTTTTTAATAATATTATATTTTCTTAATATTATTATTACATTAATATTAATATTATTAAATAATATTATCATCTTTAATAATATTATTATATTAATGTTAATATTATTATATTAATAATATTATATTTTCTTACTATTATTATTACATTAATATTAATATTATTAAATAATATTATTATCTTTAATAATATTATTATATTAATATTAATATTATTATATTAATAATATTATATTTTCTTAATATTATTATTACATTAATATTAATATTATTAAATAATTTTATTATCTTTAATAATATTATTATATTAATATTAATATTATTATATCAATAATATTATATTTTCTTAATATTATTATTACATTATTATTAATATTATTAAATAATATTATTATCTTTAATAATATTATTATATTAATATTAATATTATTATATGAATAATATTATATTTTTTAATATTATTAAATAATATTATTATCCTTAATAATATTATTATATTAATAATATTATGTTTCCTAATATTATTATTAAATCAATATTAATATTATTAAATAATACTATTATCCTTAATCTTAATAATATTATATTATTATTATTATTATTATTATATTAATAATATTATATTTCTTAATATTTTTATTACTTATTACTTATTTTAAAATCCAGAGATTTTATTTTAAATTTATTAATTATTTTTAATATTAATTATTTTAAATTATTTAAAAAATATTTTTAAACCTATTTAAACTTAGAAAATTCATAACTAACTCATTTTAAATCAAATTTTAACGTGTAATACCTTGCATTTTTCAGAAAAATATGAATTTTAATTAAAAAAATATTTCTTGTATCTGATTCTACCTTTTCTAGATATTTTCTGTATTACTTTATTATATAGTTATTTAAATATTATTCAATTAATATAATTAATTATTTTTAAAATAAAAATTATTTTAAAACCCCTTGGTGGCTGATAGACCTCCCATGCTTATGAACTGAATTATTTTCAATTATCCTATTTTCAAATTTATATTATCATATATTTATAATATTTATGCATTTTAAAATTATGTTAAAATTATGTATTATTTAAATCTCCTAATTTTGGGATCTACCTCTTTGAAATTTTAAGCCTAGTCTATGTGTATGAAGAGCAATTCATGTTGAAGAAGGATTAGTGAATGATTGTGTCCCAATCATTCACTAATCACTTCATTAGGCTTCTTTACTAGTATTTTCGTAGTCCTTATATGTATAGGTTGCACAAGCACATAGCCTAGGCTCTCCTAGATCTAAGAACTTGATTGATGTATTTATATTTACTGTAGTTATCCTTTATGTTATGCCTAAGGGTTAGCTAACTCACTTTACTCCTGCTTAGTGTAGTGACACACTAAGGATAATAATTAAGGACTGTCTAGCAAACTTAGAATATTTTTAGGAGCTAGGTTAGATCCTGGATTGCTATGAAACTTTAAACACTAGTGCTTAGTGACATCTGGAACCCCCTAAAATTTTCTAGAAATTTTTTGAACTCTTTAAAACACTTAATTAGAAAACCCTAATTTGCCCTTTAATTAGAACCCGATGACTTCAGAAAATTCTAATAAATTCATTTTAATTTAGAAAAATACCCATAATTAATCAAACTCTTCAGAATTTAGTCATTAATCCATGAAAATTAAAAGCCTTTTGATTGGGCCTCAATCTAAACATTAATTTAATTTTGATTAAAAATCATATTTTAATTAAATTAAATAATTAAAAATAATTAAAAATTTCAAAATTTCCCCAAACACTTGGGAACACTTCTTTGGGTCATTCCTAACCTTTGGGTGTGATTTCAAGCAGTTTGGAACTGATTTGGACCAAAATCCCTAAAACAGCTCTTCAATTAAATAATTTCAAAAATTCACTAAATAGCCCAAACTTTAAAATTCATAACTAATTATAGAAAACTCTAAATTGAACAAACTCAAAGGTATTCAACTCACATTAGGGTCTACTATTTATTAAAAATGTTAAATATCTAGAAATCAACTTAAATAAAAAAGTCAATAATCCGGTCAAATTTAGTTCAAAACGAGACCAAAACTTCAGAAATTCATAACTTTGGATAGAAGAATCCAAATTGGGCATGCTAACTGTCTAACTGATCGGGTTAAGGTCTAGTATTTTATAAAAATATTATCTATTCACAAATCCCCTTTAATAAAAAAGTCAATTTTGGACCCTCCTAAGCTTAATGTATAGGTGGACCCCGAACCTCCTAAAAATCACTAATGCAATTTAAACTCCGAATATCATCACCCTGAGCATTAAAATTGACCTACACATCAAATCAACTAAAAATGGATTTTAATTCACTAATATTTGGACTTTAAAGAAAACTCCCTTTTCAGACCTACAACAAACCTGGACAGTAGGCAATCGTAACTAACTACCCAGCTTAGGACCCATCTCGGCCACACAGACCTCTACACACAATATAGAATTGTTTGCTAGGGCACCACTTCTAGACTTAGGCTAGGCCGATATTTACTTTTCCTGCTGTGTGCCGAGCTTTTTTGGGTTTTCACTGTATGTTGTGATTAATCTATTAGTGTGTTTGCTTACTTTTATCGCACTCTGGGATTTGATGTGATTGCACGATAGACTACCCGTAGGATAGGATCAATTTTGATACTAACGATGTCTTCTGCAGGTGACCATGCTCATGCAGCACTAAATAAAAAGGGGGGGCAATAATCATGATTTAAAAATACTAATAATGTTTATACATGTGCTTCAAAAATTGCTCAGCCCCCCTAAATAAATGAGGGCTAAATAAAATTATCATTATAAATTTTTACAGGTACTCCAGAGCTTTCTTAGCCCTCAAAATGATTAAGAGCATGGCCAAGTGTGGCTGTGATTGAGTACTTTTATTCTATTATAACTGCTTGTGATATATTAAACTACTTGGGATGATTTTTATTAGGATAACCTTGCAGGAGAGTCTAGGTTTACTGCTTTCATTTAATGTAAATTATTTATAATTTGGTATTGAGTTGTGAAAGTCTATTTTGAGTGGGGATACAAGAATCCAAAGGTTGGATTCCAAAGAGGAAAGGACACCCAATATGAAGATAGTCCTTTTCTATTTGGAAGTCCAAATTTGGATCAGTCTACTACTCAAGGAGTCCAAAGAAGCTGAGATCCAAGGAGTTCAAAGAAGCTGAGATCCAAAGAGTCCAATGGAGAGAAGATCAAGAAGATGAAGATCCAGAGTATCCCACTCAAAATAACTTGCGTCTGTCTTAGGATTAGAAATTCGGGTTATTGGCAGTGGTGCCCGGCCACTTTAAGTTTCTGCAGACCCTGGGTTATAATTAAGGGCAATTGGCCTATGGATATTTAATTGATTTGTTTAATTATTTATTGTATTTTATTTGATGTTGATTGCGCATAGGATACATGCTTTTCTTAGTTTCTTAGCGTTTGTGTGCCGCTTTTATTTTAGCATGGATCTCGTTAGGCTCTCTAAGGACTAAAAAATATTTTCTACTCGCAATCAATATTTAAAATTTTAAGGTTTAAGTAACATAGAAATCTAATGACTTAGGGAACTACTGGAATCGTCCAGGGTTGCATGCATATTATTGCATCTCTCTCTCCTTCAATAAGACACTTCCCCGCCTGCGGGTAGAGTCTGGATAATCTGACCTATGAGGATGAGGTGCCGGACCTGGGGAAGCCCAGTCTAATTCTAAAAATTATTTTCATAAGCCTTTTTAAAATCATGTGCATATCTGATTTGGATACTTTAACCAGCATGCATTGCATTAGAGACTAATTAAATTAAAATTTTAATTGCATTAGCTTTAGAAGCATTCACCCAACATAAGTCCGGGGCCAATTAGGAAATCCTCTAGCGTCGGCCCTATTTCCAAGAACCATAACCTACCTACCCATCTTTCATGAAAATGACTAGACTCATGATTTTGAAGCGACCAGGTGGTTAGCTGACTCCCCAATCCAGGCCGGGGTAAGTCTAGATTTGGCATTGCATTAGTTAGGACACGGGTGTTAGTGTTGCGTAGGACACTAGACCCATTAGATTTATGATTCAAGGCTACTATTATTTCATAGTACGTCTCATCAGTAGGTAGGTCTTCTGTCCTCCAGAGACCATAAACCCTACCTATCTGCGTCACACGAGTGACGCCACCTCCATCCTTCTCTCCTACATGTTTCGAGTGCGTGATTCATTTATTTTTTCTCTAATTTTTTCTCATTACCTTAGTCCCTCCGGATGTTGATCTGAGCCGTGCATGTTGACTAAGCCTAATTGAACCTTTCTTTCTCTTTAAGTAGGATTTCCTAGTCTTCTCCCTCTATGTCAATCCCAATTTGGGAAGAATAATGTAGAATCCTTAATCGAGAGTTTTCTCAGGCCCCGGCTTGAGATGTAATTAACCACGGGGGCTTACGCCCATGGGAAACCGAATCCCACTTTCAAATAAACCCCACTCGAGTTAATATATCAGGTGGGGGAAACCCGTTGTGATGATAAGGTCACATATATTGTTACCCATCAGGGTGTGCTGGTGAGAGCCACTATCCTCAATGGTTAATCATATGTTCGAATCTGCCCTCCCATTGGCCACACTGTCTCCCCCCGCGGGGCGGCGGTGTATTTTGTGTCCTTTCGGAGGTCCACTCCGTGATCTGATTTTGACAGCCCTAACTCTAATATAACCAAGATAACATCAGAATGCAAACTTATGCATGATAAAATGAGAGATGAATGATTGAATGGTTATGACTTACTCATCATTCATTAGATCAAAGTGTCCGCAAATAATCTAAACACTAATAGAATGATCTAGTTATTTATATATGATTTAGATATTTAGAGTGCATTAGGGGAGCTTAAGAAAGGATGAAGCTCAAGATAAAGAATTCCAAGTTGATTTTTCACACATGAAAAGATGTAACTTTTCTCAAATAGATTGATCTAGAAAAAGGCAAGGGTGGATTTGGCACAACCACATAAAATTGATATGATTGGATAAAAATGAGATGTCCATATTGATTTAGTCTACCTGGGCATGGATCAAATGCTAAGTAGATTTAGCCTAGTTTGTATACATAAGCGGTTTCCTTAAGTAGATTTGAATATTTCAACTGACATGAGAAAAATATTTAGACAAATTAGGTATGTGTAAAGTCAAATGAATTTTGTACATCTGAACATTATGGTAAAAATTTTAGATAGATATGGTCTACCTAAATATAAGTATATTCTATTTAAGCAAGTATAGCTTGATTAGAGAAAATAGTCTAGACAAATATGATTTACCAAGATAATGATATAATGTAAGTAGATATGTTTGGATTTTATCCAAACATTTAGAAAGATATGCATACATGCATGCATGAATGCTAAGATGATATGAGCATGATCATTTAAGTTAGTCTAAAGAATGTGACAATATGTGTCACATATGGGGTCCCATAGGTTGAGCTAAGGATAGAAAAGGGTCTAATCTTCACATACTAGTGAAAGAGTTGAATAAGATATGTGTTTGACCTGAGTTACATGAAAATGATTACTCTCACATATGATAATTATGAATATAGCGTTCACTTTGTTTAAATTATTATTACTCTCACTTTTATCATAATCCTTAACATCATCATAATATTATTTTTGATCTTGGACATTTATATAATTTTAGGTGTTAATGGATTAATTATGATAACTACTATGAGTCAATCAATTCACGTAGTGCATAATAGTAATAAATACACTCACTCTGTTTAATCATTAACATATAGCATAAGATTACTTGTGTGATGTCTTTTGAGTAGGATTGAATGAATTTGTAATATGGAATGTGTGATCGAATATGATTTTGCATAGCCTCTTAAAGATTATTTTTGTTTATATTAGCTAGTTCGCATTAGACAAATCATTGTCTTATGTGTGTATGATTTTTCTTTATAAATTATTCATAATTTAATTATTACCTTAATTAGTTTCCATTTTATATTTTATTGTTGTATTAGTTAACTTTATTAAAGCTTGCTATGAGGATTTTAATTGGTGTGTTTTGAAAGAGATTCAAAGTGACTTCTTACACGACTAATTCACCCCCTCCCCATCTTACTGTGTCTACCTATTATCACTCTCATAATATATAAATTAATTCCTATTCTTCTCATTTCGGACATTCCAAACTTCTAAATCATAAGATAATTATATATCCTTGACTGTTACTTGAAGTTCTTATCAATAGCCTTTAGTGTTTTATGATCTAAGATACTTTTCCCTCTAAGAGGACTCTATCATCCTCAAGAATATCCATAAACTTCCTCCATTGCCTTTTTCATTGCATTAAGATCATGTCATCTTCACCTTCAAGTGGAGGATCATCTCGACTATTTTTAATGACCTCTTAACAAAATTCCTTTATAGCCTTATCAAATACCTTGTAGAAAAATCACATTTACGCCTCAATAAGGAAAACAATCCAAATTATCCTCAAATGAACTCTTTGATCATCTTGTACCACTTTGAATGTCTCATGATGGTCATGTTGCATTCTCTATTGGAAGGAGAACATAGTCGATGGCCCTTTATAGTCTCATCAATCTTTCATTATTGATTTATCTGACAATTTCGGATTGTGATGTCATTACCTCCTAGGCAAGAATATTTCCAATATTTAATTTTAATATGTTGCCAATATTGAGGATACTAATATCAACATATTTTTATGTGTTTTTGTTAATACAATTTTCAAGTTCAAAAAAGAAAGACACTTTTGTAACATTTATTTGCTAATGATAAAAGTTATTTCAATTAAGCAAGGCATTGCCTCTGTTTTTTTTTTTTCCTGATTTTTTTGTATAAAAATTCTTGTCTTATGCAATCTATCTAACCAATCAAACAAAATCTGAGCCATTACTTGAAGCTATGAAGATCAAGATCTTTCTCTTTCAACATATTTTATTGCCCTTATTAACTTTATCATTATTATTATGAAAATATGAACTTTGAAAGGTTAAAAATAGGATAAATATGTTGTATCAATTTGTATGAAAAATATTAACTAGCTTGATCACTAGGGGTGTCAATTTCGGGTTACGGGTCAGGTTCGGGTCGAACCCGAAATGACCCGCGTTCAAACAGGTCGACCCTAACTCAACCCGGGTAGGTAAACGGGTCGGAAATCCAAACCCGGACCCGACCCGGCGGGTTGCCGAGTTGACCCGACCCGACACGAGAACTCAGGCGAGCAGACGCGGGTGGACTCAGGCTAACTCGGGCGCACGCGGACGCGGGCAAGACGCGCTGGTGCACGGACGCGGCGGCGTTGCCACGGGCGGGTGCAGCGCAGGCGTGGACGCGGGTGCGCGCGGGCTCGGGTGCCCGCGGGCTCGTGCGCGGGTGCGCGCTGACGGCTGGGCAGGCTCGAGCGGCACGCGGGCAGCAGCGCGGGCAGCTTCGGCTGGCGTGCGCGGGCGGCTTGGTAGGCGCAGGCAGCCTCGGCGGGGGCGCGGGCAGGTCGCGGGCAGCCGGGCAGGGCTCGGGCAGCTGGGGCTTGGTCGCGGGCAGGCTTCGCGGGCAGGGGTTTAAACAGGTTTTCGGGTTGACCTGGCAACCCGTCGGGTCAACCCGAACCCGACCCGTTTTGGACTCGGGTCGGGTTCAAGTGTGGTTTTCCGGGTCGGGTTCGAGTCGGGTTTTCGTGTCGTGTCAAATATTGACACCCCTATTGATCACCTCCTCCCTATTTCTTGCACCCATGAAATTCTTACTAAAACTCTCAATGCTTCTTGGAACTCTACGCTCATTCTCCTCTTTAGCTGCCTCCCTTCTCACATCTACAACATTTAAAATGGAAACTAAAGCTAAATTTGTTTAAAAGTTGTATAGTTGTATACATTTTGAATACACCTTATATTTTGAATTTATAGTTATGATTTAGTTGAATGTAAATCAAATGCAATGAAAGAATATTTTCAATTTATTTTGATGAAATAAAACAAATAAAAACTTATCCGGTGGAGATCAAAGTTTGTGTGAGGTCAGCACTCGATGGATGCAAGAGTAGCGCATAGCAGAGACAAGGTTAAAGGCGGTGGTCTTCACAAGTTCACGATCATCTTTACGAGGGTTTGTAGGTGTTTGCTTGATTATGTTAAGATTTACATATGGTGATGAGGGCCTATGCGACTCGCAAGGTTGAGAATGTTTGCACTTGATTGTGAGGGTCTACACAACTACCTGAGGATTTGTAGGGGCCTACGAATGGTCACAACAGTTTACACGAGATCATGAGCTCATTAGGGTTTGAGGATCTACATGAGCTCATATGATCTGAAGTCATTTGATCTGGGCAAATTTAAAATACATTGAAAAAAAAATTTAAGTGAGATGTTTTAAAATTTCAAAATTATAATGTATTTAGTTTACTCTCAACCAAATAACTAAAAATTTAAAACTTTTATTTTTTTATTTTAACTTTACACTCAAAATAAATATGTACAAATTACCTCTTATGGATTAATAAAATACGGAGTTTCAAATCTTGGCATGAAAATACCATCCAGAGTAAAAAGTACCACATTTTATTGCTTTTTCATAGGCCTGCAAATAAATCGAGCTAAGCCAAACTGAGTAGGAGCTTAACTTTGCTTATGAAAACTCTTTTTCAGCTTAAGCTCAAGATCGAATCAAGCTTTTTCCCCCATCACTTCCTGCTTTTTCAACATATTCAGACTCAGAAAAAATGCACAACAGAAAATTATGGCAGGAGCTCGTACAAAATTTTTAAATATAAAAATAATATTTTTTATTAAAAAAGGAATTTAAAAGTTATTTAATATTGCAAAATATTTCTCTTATAATTATTATATAAATAAATTATATTTTTAATCTGATTTTTTAATTTTTATTTTACACTTCTCTGAAAAATGTCCAAAAAGCTCTAACCTTTTCAAATATGGGCTGACTCAGTACTGTGTAGGCCCGATCTACCAACAAAAATTGTAGATATAATGATTGGGCTGACAAATGTTTTTTTAGATTGGAGTCAATTAAGACAAATTCATATACACATTATATACGCAAGCTTTGAACTTAAGACTTCTTGATTGATAGTCGAAGCTCCTAACTAATAAATCAAGATGAGCTGCATGATTGGGCCGACTTAACTTAGCCCTGACAAATGCACGAGTTAGGATAGGAAAAATGATATCGTTAATTGAGCAAAAAAATAAAAGATTATTTTACCTAACCTTTTATAGATAGCAGGGTCATCACTCAGCACTGCACGTGCTAATCACCGATACAACTGTGTTGTTCATGTTAACAATAAAAATTTCTTTTATTTTATTTTCTTTTATTTTCTTTTCTTTTGAAATTTATCAATTTAAATAAAAGAATTCCCTTTTTTCCCCTTACTTCCATTCAAATTCTTTATTTTCTTTCCTATAAGTGAATGGTCAATCATTTTAGAAATAAAGTTGAAAGAACAATTGAAACAAGATATTACAAATAAAAAAAAAATTGGAAGAATAAATCTAATATTTTATGTGTGATCTAAATCATAATCTCTCGCATTGCCTATTCAACGTTGAATCTCAAATAAATCAAAATACAAGCAAAGTACAAAAGGAGCAGTGTTCATCAATCACATGAGGATATATATATATATATATATATATATATATATATATATATATATATATATATATATATATATCCTATAAAAAAAATTATATATTAAAAATCTAACAACTTCTTCCATACATTTTCATATGATTTGTTTTAACAAAGTAAATTATTGAAAAATAGGATAGAAATGTGACTATTTATGATAGAAAAAGTAGTAAAATAATATAATTCATATCCATTAAAGTTTTAAATCAAATATAAGAGATAGCGGAGTATAAATAACGTGGTATAGAATATAGTGGTATCAAGGCGAAGATTATGAGTACAATAGACATAAAATGAGAGAACAAGAAATTTGATGAATAAAAGAGCTTTGAATTTTAGAGAATCAAAATATTGTTGATTAGTATACACTCATATGCATCTCACTATTTCATTTGTTTGTTATAAATCTTTTATATATATACCTTAAATTTATCATTTCATAAAATCAACAAGTTAATGAGATGATTTTACTAAGCTTAATATATGGATGATTACTTGAACATATTGCTAGATAGTGCAAGTCTTAAAAGATTTAATTAAAGACACGAAGACTAGAGATATGTTGGTATAACTTAGTGTTAAATCTAGAATTTAATATGTTTGATTGGCTAATTTCACTAAATGGCCTTAAAGATGACTAACACTTAATTAAATTAATTAAAACTATTCAGAAATTATTTCTGATTGTAAAAAAAACAAATATTATTTTATTGTTCCTCCATTTTTCTTACATATAGACTATTTTAAACATCATTTGTTATTACGATTAGGGGTGTCAAAATTGGGTCACCGGTCGGGTTCGGGTTGAACCTGGCATCGACCCGCTACTGTTTGACCTGACCCGACTTTGCAAACGGGCCAAAAATCTCAACCCAGACTCGACCTGCACGGGTTACGGGTTGACCCGACCCGTGCGGGTTACGGGTTGACCCGACCCGCGCGGGTTACGGTTTGACCCGACCCGACCTGGGTTTATTTGAACTAGCCTGGTGACACGACTGTGCTGGCAACCGGACTATGCTGAGTGATGCAACTGGCTTGTCTGGCTTGGCGACGTGACTGGGAACCGCGACTGGCAAAGTCGAACCAGCGAGGTCACGAGGACCAAGTCGGTCACACTAAGCGATGTCGGACGAACCCCAACCACGACTAGCCTTGCCCTGACGTAGCGACATCGAACCTGCGAGGTCACATCATGCGAGTCGAACCCGACAAGCTCACGCGAACCACGCCGATCAGGGACTCCGGAGTTCGGACGAGCTCACGCCGTTATGAGGACCATGCCTGACAAACCGATTTTTGGTGACTAGCGGGTCAGAATTGGTTGGTTTTGGGTTTCTGGGTCAACCCAAACTCGACCCGGTTTTACAAACGAGTCGAAATCCCTAACCCGAGCCCGACTCAGTTCGGGTTCGGGTTGACCCAAACCCAAAATTTTTGGGTCGGGTTCGGGTCGGGTTTTCCGGTCGTGTTAAATCTTGAGACCCCTAATTACAATCATGTGTAAAATTTTTAGGATCTATAATTTTTTTTTCATATTAACACATAAGCCCTTTGAGGGTTTTAACCAAAAAAAAAATCATGTGTAAATTTACTCATATTATGATGATTGATAACTTATGGATGTTAACAAATTATATTGAATCTTAAGGTTTCAATTTCATACATTTAATTTATCTTATATGATTAACTTGCTGAATATATTAATTACTTAAGTAATCTCTTAATTGAGAAAAATGGACACATTAGTAACTAATTAGGAATTTTTATGTGCTTTGCGTGTTGAAAAATTTATTTGATTTTTCTTGGTTTATACATTTCAACAAATTTATTGAAATATAACTAATACGTTAACAAAAAATTCACGTGATCGACTTGAATCTTGTAAAAATTTTCAAAATTAAATTTAGGACCATCTAAACTTCAATTTCAGCAAACTTAGTCAAACTGAATGTCTCAATGAGGCAAACCCAACGACATCAAAAGTGCTCTTATCCGAGCTAAATGAGCTCAAATCACACAATTCAAGTACAATTAGAAACTTCAAATGTTAATTAGAGAATCAAGTGATCTCCAAATTTAACATGTTTATAGTCGAATCAAGCAGCTTGACCAGCTGAATCCAACGAGCCCAAGATCTCCAACAGTTGAACGAGCATTTTATGATCAATGGAATCAATATGAACCATACAATGGTGTGTTTTGGATTCTAGTTCAAATTACCAAAATACACATCCCAAAAACCTATAAATCTTAAATAAAGCCTTATTCTCCACATGAAGAGAAAAAAGAGAACTAGAAAGCTTCCTTATATTTTCCAGCTATCGTCGTTAACGACAACCATCAACTATCACAATTGACGACTACCACCTAATATAGCTGATGACGATCACCACTAGTAATCGCCACCATCTCCGGACTCTTATCATGATTTAACGTTGTAGTTGGGTATTAATTGTCTACTTGTGGACATCAAAATTTGGTAATCTTTATAGTGGATATTAAGCCCTGATGTTGGGTGTTAACTGTCCATTTATGGACACTTGATTCATGTAATCCCTATGAGAAAAGTATATATTTTTTCTCAAATATTCTCATTTTATTCAACTATGAAGAATGGAAGATTCTTGTAACACCTACTATATAGTGGATTTTTCAACTGTATCGGACCTGGTAATTTTTTCTCTTTTTGGGCTTAAAAATTTCTGATCTTATAACTTTTATATGTTCGTGTCAAATTTTTGTACAACACTGAGACATAAAACACACACTCTACCGACTCAAATTTTCAAGCATGTAACAATAATAATTATGATTAATTAAATTTATTTGTACATATATGTGTGTATTATAATTAATTCTTATTGATTTTAATAACAATGAATTTTTTGAGTAGTTTACATAAATTTTGATACATAATATATATTTTGTTATTAAATTTATTACATTATGATATATTCATTGTTTTCATTACCTTGTGATTGCAAAGCCTCTTTAAAATTTCCTTATGCTTAACAAGTTTTTTCAACATTTTTTATATATCTATAAAGGTTATATAACTACTAGTCAAATTAGACTTTGAGTGTCTTTGATAAGATATTTTCTAGCCATTTATGTATATTTTTATGGAATTTATGGAAGTTTTTTTTGGTACATTTTAAGACAAAATTATTGGATATTGAACCTATGCATAGCATTGGGAGCTTATTTGTAAAATTTTTTAAAGGGAAACCAAGCTATTGAAGTAAGTGAAAAAAAATAAGGTATTGAATAAATTAAGGATAAATATTTTAATCCATAAGATTTTAATGACAATTTAGGACAACCACCCTATATGAAGTAAATGAAAAATAATGTTGATTTATAGCAATTAATAGTATGAAATCATATTAAGACAAATAATAAAAGAATAAGTAATGCCTCTATATAGTTGATTTTGTAATACTTGGTTGGGCTTTTTTCATTATAACCTAAACCTTGTTATATACATAACTACAAGTGCCTTTGGGATCTTCAAATCTTATTCCACATGCTTCACTCCTAAGCCTCAACCACTTTAGGTTATCTCACATGTTTGCATAACTTCAATTTCTATATTAATTGTACATAAGAAAATAAAATTATATAAGATACATACACACAAATTTCAGACATTTGATGCCTTCTAGGGCACTAAATAATATATAACTAATAGAAGATGCATCATCAATATAGTGCACATAATTATGGCCAAATAATTTTTTAGTCTATCACTACCTCTTAGCCAAGATATATAAAGGTGCAAAAGTAACAACCTCATAACCCTTAGATGTTAAAAAGTATGCCCATCACAACATATAAAATGTGCTAAGCTAGTATTGGTGGTTACCTAATTAAGATTTTATCTAGAAGTTATATGTGAGAATGAAAGCATTTAAATTCATGAACCATAATTAATCTAAATTTAAATCAATAATGATTTACAGGATTCTCTACCACTCTTTATAACTTTTTGATTTCATCATTAAAGGTTATAAAGAACCCAAAAATGATGAATATGGTCCACCTAAGGGTGGAAAATGCTATCTCAAGGTTCTATAACCTATGTTTGAAAAAGTTTTGGTGTTATAAAAAATGTGATGGTTAGGGCTGGTTGAGAATTGGTGCTGCAAAGAATGAGCTTGCAAGCTTGTGGAGGGAGTCAAATTTGTGGCAAGCAAGGAACAATGGTGTGGTTGAGATCAAGGAAACATGGCAATGATAGAAGAGGAGGAAGTTGGCATGCTTAGGATTGAGTGAGCATACAAAAAGGAATAATTGACTATGAGAAATTGAGACAAATTTGTGACGAAATTAGTTTCTTCATAAAAATTTGTTTTTTTTTTCCTTTCACATCAATTGTTACAATGAGTGTTTGTTGCAAACATATAGTAAACTTGCGACATATTTGTGATTGAAATAATTTGTTGAATGTAAATGTGTCAAAAAATTTAGATAATTACATGTTTACAAAATAAAACTTCAAATATTTATTTGTCACAATGGTAAACCTATTGCAACAACCTATCATGTGGGTCCCATTCTATCACAATTTTGATCTTCTTTAGGTTATAAAATTCACCTCCATTAAAGTCCCCCTTCTCATCTTTAGAAGTTAGAAGTTATTTATATTTTACAAAAATTTTGTCATCTGTGTATTTGGTAAAATTTAAAAGAAATTGTTATTTTTTTTTTAGTTTCTTTTAGTGTTTTAATTGAATCAATGCACTCATTGAATAGCTCAAATTCAACTTAATTAATACTCATTCAAGTTAATAATTGAATAAATTTGAGCATATTTAAAAGTTTGCAGGTTAAATGAACCAATGTGGAATACTTTCTGAATTCTTTATTTTTATTCTTAAATAACCTGTTTGTTGTTCAATAAATAATTTGTTAAAACCCATATGCAATATTTTTGGTCCTACTAGTTAGATGCCAATATCCTCTATAGGACTTAAATTTTTTTATTTCAATCCTTTTTTTAGTGATATTATTATTATTTTTAACCTATATCGAATATTTATATAATAATTTCAAATTATTAAATTACCTATTAATTTAGACATATAAAGTGTTTGCTAATATGATGACCACATTAAAATTCATTTAATATTATTTATTTCTTGTTTATTAACTTGTTTACATACTTCTTTGATTAATTTAGACAAATAAAACACAAACTAAGGTTTATCATGCATTATTTAAAATACGTCCAACTTAAGCTCTTGTCGAACTTGAACAACTATTAGTATGACCAACTTAAATGCAATCCATAAAATGTACGACTTGACTCAGCTACGAAACTAATTTCATTCATTTAAAATTTTAACTTCAGGAAATTTTAAAGAGCTCATAAAATAGAAAAAATAAAATACATTTACAAATATAAAGCCCTTAGCCTAAAGTTAAAAGGAGAAAGAAAATGGTCAAAAAGGCAAAAACATAGGTCTAAAATAATTCAACTAAAAAAGCTGAGAATGGATCAAACTAAAGCACAATTGGTGTATACGTTACTTTTTATTGGTTAGATCAAATGCAGCACAATGAAACAGATGGAAATATATATATATAAACAATCATAAAGAAGAGGAAAATGATATTTTTGAAGCCAAGATAAAAAAATTGCTCCATTTTTTTCTTAGCAACATATGCAAAAATTTAATATAAAAGCCCTCAAACTCAAGTGTTATTTGATGAGCACTTCATCATACTTCCAGAGTGGGAGAAGATTCAAATCCAAATCAACTGCTATTAAATTTGTTGTGAAATTATCTCCAACATAAGAAAAGAGATTTTTGATATTGAAAACATCAAAGGTGTAAATATCAGTGTGCAGCTATAGGAGGGATATATTGGGGCTGGTCTTTTTAATAATTTCTAGTTGGCCAATTTTTCAAGCAATGGGTTTAGTAATTATATTTGTGAGATCAATAATGTTCTTATACTAAAATAGCCCAAATGAAATCCTCCATGTTGAATTCAAGGTGTAATTTAAAATTATTAAAAAAAAGTTGTAAACTTTGCTATTGAGGCTTGTATATAGTACGGTCAAATGTTTTTTTGATAACTATTCTTCAAATCATTAACGAGTTTAACAGTAATCCCATGTGGAAGAACCAAATTATGAAGAGGAAGAAAATCAAAGGGATTAAGGAAAAAACCATAGGCCACTTGAAAAGGCTAAGGTCAATGGCTCTATTAACCACATGGTTATGTGTAAATTTGACCTAATAAAACTTGAGATCCTATGACTTAAAAACTTTCATATATCCACTAGACTGTGAAATAATTTAATAACGATCAATTAAACATTTTGGTCTAGTCATTCATTTTGGGTGATATATATATCTAAAATTTAGATCAGTGCTAAGTAGTCATCATAAATTTTGCCAAAATTGATTAAAGAATCAAGTGTTATTATCAGAAACAATAGATGTTGGTAGCTTGTGTAAATGATATACTTTAGGAAAGTATAACATAGAAAAGAGGATGACATTAGTATTATTTTTGTAAGGAATGAAATATGCCATTTTAGAAAAATGTTCCAAATCAACAAAGATGGAATTATTTCCTCACTAATTCCATGTAAGACCAAGCAAAATCTATGCCAATATCAATCTAATGGTGGGAATAGGTAGAAGTTAGTATAGTCTTGCATTGGTTGCCTTAGAGATAGGGTTAACATGATAGCAATCCGCAATTTTATAAACTTCTTATGGCATGGTTGGTCAAAAATAGAAAGTAGTAACGACATGGAATGTACGGTCTTTACTAACATGGCCTTCATTATGAAGTTTTTGAACAATTTTGAAACAGGCCATAATCAAGAATGCAGGACTGGATATTTATAAATATGAAGCCATCATTTAACAAAAAGGGAGAAGGCTTAGTTATTGAAGCTACAGTAAAGTTTTGGACAAGAAAGATCATTTAGATTATAAAATCTATCAAGAATCCATTTGCATAATTCAACTAAGTGGTAATTGAGGTGATAAACATGATTTTTATGCATTTTATCCCATGTAGTTAATTTTAAACTTATTATCTCTCAATTTTAAGAAATTTACTGCACGAGTGAAATATTTTGATTTATATATGTAAGTGATTTTTTTATAAATTTCATTTTTGTACTTGTAAAATGAGCAATTAGAGCCCTTCATGCCATGTGTAATGCAAACATCACAAATTTTTTTCTCAGGTGTCTAGGCATCCAAATATGGAACTAAGGATAGCACCCAAGCTCCAAGAGGGCATGACCCCCAAACACCTAGATGCAATTCTTGAAGACAGCATATAAAGGGTTGTTGACCTCATTTTTGTATGAGGTCACTAGGACCCACTTGGGTTTCTTTTTAGTGACCTAATGATGGGGAGATGTCCACCCCTTAGTCATAAAGGTCCTAATAAAGACCCAATTCAATCCCAATTAAAACCCAGTTCTACCTTTTAGCTCAATCTTTAATCCAGCCTTCAATCAACATTCAATCAAATTTCAAATCATATCCAATTAATTTCAATCATTCATTTAATTTTCATTGATATGAATGGTTCAAGGTCAATCATTTAACTCTTAAATCCAACCCAAATCCAACATTCCAAATCAAACCTTTAAGGTCAAGGACCTAGGTCCTGAAACCCTTTCTGGGTGAACTTTCTGTCACCTAGAAACCCAGTCAAGTGACCTCCAAATCATGATCCGTCAATTGCATATTGTCAAAACATGTCTCTAAGATCAACCCTCCAAATTTGAACTCAATCCAACACTCCTAGCCCCTCAAACCGAATCTTTTCCCAAAGGCTGCAAAACCTTCAGTTATTTACAGCCTATGCCACTAGACTTGCCATCCAGAGCAATTTGACCTTGGGATGCCTTCCATACCTTTTGACCATGTCCATGACCTTTGTTATGACTTTTTGACCAATAACCTACACTTTGCTGGACCCAATGTTGACTAGGGGTCAAAATGACCAAAATGCCCTTTATAGAGGTTTTTGGTCTTTTCCCCAAAGTTCAACATGACCTTCCCATATAAACCTTCAAAACCTATCTCAATGGATCCTAAATATCATTAGGAACACATTGGATGCAATCTCAAGTCTTGATTTGACCTGGTTGACCAAATTAACCCTTAACCCACATTAAGGTCAATTTCAATGCTTGAATCCATTTTAAATCAAATCAATCCCTCAAAATCATTTAATTGGACACTCTTGACATGTCCAAAGCTTTCCAAGTCAAGCTCCCCCTTGGGTTGACTTGGTCAACCTATTTGGAGGAGTCAAAACCTTCTCCAAACCCCTTTAAGCCTATGAAAAGAGGTCAAATCATGGCCACATCACCAAGCCACCTTGGCAATCCATGGCTTAATCCAAAATCTGCTCAAATTTGATAGAAATTGACCCATTTTCTCTCTTAAGAAGCCCTAAGTCAACTCCCTAAACCAAGCCAAGCTTTGGTTCACCCAAATGGGAGAAAAGGTGTGGTACCCTTTCCCATGGACCAAAAGAGGTCACACTCACCACCAACCCTATTCCCTAGTTTTGGGTAGCTTAGGGGACACTTGTCATGCATCCAAACTCCCTCCAAATAAATCAAGACCATCCAATCCAAAAGCCAAGGGTTAAGGTGGGAGAAACCTAACCTAAGAGAGAGAATCTTCATTACTAAACTCTCCCTCAACTCTCCAGCAGCCTCCAACCTTTCTAGAGCTTTCCCCATCCTTTCCATCCATCTCCAAAGCTTTCCCAAGCTTCTTCCCATCATTTTCAAGCCTCAAATCACTATTTTAGTTAGGATAGAGCATTCTAGAGAGAGAAAGAGAATTTTCTAATACAACTTTCAATCCAGAAAGATCTAGCTCTTGGTGTCTTCATCAAAGTTGTAGAGGATTACTGCAGCTTTCTAATGAGCCTAAGAACTCAAAAATTTGATGGTTGGATTGTAAGTCATGCTCATTTTAAGTTTAAATTTTAATTTGAAACTGCTCAAAAATTTCATTGTTTAGGGTCTCCAAACTCTAGGCAATGAAAGTTCATGTTCCCATGAGCTTATGTTTCAAATTTCGTTAAATTTTGACGAGTATTTTGAAAGTTATGAGTATTTCAATTTTCTAGTTCATTTTGAACTAAAATGGCCTTAATCGATCTCGGCCGTCCGATTTTCTATCTTTCTCGATTGGACGGCTTGGGGTTAGTGATGGCATGGATAGGTGGTTGATAAACAGCACTTTGCATATCAAAATGCCACACGCCGCTATCATTTTGGCGCCGATCATTGCCAATGATTGGCGCCGCTTATTAATGGACTTGAAAATTCAAAAAAAATAGTCATAACTTTCAAAATTTATAGTAAATTCATTTTTTCACCAAATTAAGTGTTTTTAGGCTCGTTGGAAAGATAATTTACCCTAGTATTTATTAAAATTAATTTTGAGTTAATTTGATTACTGGATTGTGAGATATTTCTATTTCTTTGAAATTGGTATTTTATGATTTTCTCACAATCCAGTGGTCAATTGAGCCCCAAATTTTGGTGAAAGGTATTTAGGTATCTTAGGCATGCACTATAAATTTCTTAGGTTCAGATACTCATTGAATTGCTATGATGTGAATTTTTAAGGTCATTGGTCCATTTTGGACATAAAACTTTGAAAATTCATAACTCCATTTTTCTATAGAATTAGGATGCATAACTTTTGTGGTGTGATTGAATATGTGTAAGGGTTAGAAAAACCAAATTTCAAGCCTATTTGAATAGTAGAGACACCTAGGAAAAATAATTAAAGAAAAGTCTAGAAAACTTAGAAAATTTTTAGGGGGTTGTACACACACCCAATAGGGGTGAAACTTAAACATAGAAAACTTAGTGGCATGATGAACCTTAGGTTCAAATTTCACTAAATTTGGAGGTCATTAGGTTAAAAAATTAATTACTCAAATTTTCAGCCTTTTTAAGGACCCAAAAAATTCAAAAACATGTAATAAATCCAGAACGTAGTCCTCTACTTAGGAAAAATAAAATCCCCTTGACTGGACTCTTAATTTAACTTTAATTTGACTTTTAATAAAAATCAACAATTAATTATATTAATTAATTAAAAATCATTAAAAATCCAAAATAATTTCCAAACACCTAGAAACACTCCCATGTGTCATTCCTGACCTTTGGGATTGATTCCATATAGTCTGGGATGAGTTTGGATCAAAATGATCAAAACCTTCCTAATTAGGCAATTTTTAAAAATTCAATAATTAGTGAAACTTTGAAAATTCATAACTAATTATAGAAAAATCCAAATTGAGCAAACTTAGTGTCAATCAACTCCAATTAAGGTCTAGTATTTTCTAAAAATGTTAAACCTCTAAAATATGGTCAAAGTCAAAAAGTCAACTTTTCAGTCAACCGTAGTTCAAATCTAGACCCGAACTTCAAAAAATCATAACTTTTCATAGAAAACTTCAAATTAAGCATACTAATAGTCTAACAACTCATTATAAGGTCTAATATTTATTAAAAATCTGAATCTTACAAAATTAATTTTAATTTAAAAAGTCAACTTTTGACCCTTAATTAACATAATTAAATAATTCCAATAATTCCAATAATTCCTAAAAATCCAATAATTCATCAAAATTCCAGAAAACTTTAATTTGATTAATAAAACACTCAACCAATACTTAAATGCATAACAAACACTCTAAAGATGAAGTTTATTGGATGGACTACTCCAGGCTACGGGGCTAAGTGTCCTAAGGAGGCCGAGTTCCTCGAGCCTGGTGGCACAACGCCACGAATGAATTCAATGGAGTGTTAAACATCAAAATTAAGTTACTTTTAATTACTTAACCAAGTTAAAACCCTTAATTCAACTACATCAGCAAGATTTTTAGGATGGACTACTCCGAGCTGCGGGGCTAAGTGTCCTAAGGAGGCCTGGTTCCTCGAGCCTGGTGGCACAACACCACGAACCGGTTGATGAAAAATATAAAATAATTTAACTTTTAAAAATCAGTAATTAATTAAATTAATTAATATTAATTGATCCCTAATTTTCAATAAACTAAATCAACTTAATCAACCCCGATTACTACTGGGTAACCCAGGCCTACGAGGCTATTAACTTAGCCCCAAGGAAGGTGAAATAAACTTCACGGCCTCGGTGAGTAACAAAGGTAGCAATCATTTAACAATTGAAATGCATTTAAATCAAACTTTAACTCATTAATACTTAAACTCGAACATAAAGTTTCCTTTTAGCCTTTAACAAACTCAAACATTAAATAACTTCAATCAAGTACCCTATTCAGGATCTACCCCAGCCACACGACCTACTACACACACTTTAGATGGTTTGCTAGGACAACCGACTCTAGATCTATGCTAGGCCAGTGTTTACTTTTATACTGTGTGCCGGGTTTTTCGAGTTTTCATTGCATGTTGTGATTAAAATTGATTGATGTGTTTGTTTACTTTTACTGCACTCTGTGGATTGATGTGATGGGCGACTAGATTACCCTTAGGTTAGGAACGATCTGGATGCTCACTAGATTTTCTGCAGGTGGCCACGCTCTTGCAGGGTAATAAAGGGGGCTAAATAAATAATAAATGTAAATGCTACATGTGCTTCAACTGCTTAGCCCCCAAATAAAAAAGAGCGTGGCCAAGTGTGTTTAATTTTTCTACGCACATATATAACTGCTTGGGATGTGTTTTAATATTTAAATGCTTAGGATAACCCTGTAGGAGAGTCTAGAATTTTTATTTTTACATTCATATAATTTTTTTGAGTATTGAGTTGTGAAAGTGGCACTTTGCGTTTGGGATACATAGATCTAAAGTTTGGATTCCAAAGAGGAAAGGATACCCCTTTGGGGGATAGTCTTTATCCATTTGGAACTCCAAATTTAGATTATTTTACTACCCAAAGTGGAAAGAGTAACCTTCCCCTCAAGGGAAGAGTTCTCTTTTCCCTTTGGGTATCCGATCACGAAGAATCCAAGGAGCTCGAAGAGGAGAAGACTGAGGAGTTGAAGACAGAGAATATCCCGCTCAAAGTCACTTGCGTCTATATTAGGATTAGAACCCGGGTTGTTGTCGGTGGTGCCAGACCACTTTTAATTTATGTAAATTTGGGTTGTAATAAGCAAGGCAATTTGCCTATGGATATTTATTTAATTAGTTTGATTATTTAATATGTTTTAATTTGATTTGATTGCGTATAGGGCTGCCTGCTTTTCTTAGTTCTTTGGCGCCTGCATGTCATTTTTTTTAGCCTGGAATTCGTTAGGCTCTCTAAGGACTAAAAATATTTTTTACTCATAACTAATATTTAAAATTTTAAGATTTAAATAACATAAAAACTTAACGACCTAGGTAATAGCTGGAATCGTTCGGGGTCGCATGCATATTACTGCATCTCTCTCCCTCCTTGCTATAAGACACTTCCCCGCCTGCGGGTAGAGTCCAAATAATCCGACCTATGAGGATGAGGTGCTGGATCTGGGTAAGTCTAGTCTTTTCAAAAAAAATTATTTTATAAGCCTTTTTTTAAAATTTCATGCATACCAGATTTGGATATTTTAACCAGCATGCATCGCATTAAAAACTAATTAAATTAAAATTTTAATTGTATTTTAGTCTAAGCATTCCACCCAATATAATGTTGCAAATCTGGTTTTGATGATGACAAACATATTTCTAGTGTGTTTTGCTTGGCTAATCTGTTTCAGGCACAAAAGACTGCGAGCCACTCAAGCCAACTCAAGATCGGGTCCAAGTGTGTCAAATGTATGATTTTTCTTTTTATTGAGTCAATTATAATGTAACTGATTCCCTAGCTAAGTAACATTGCACACACACACTCAGGGAGAGAGATTGAGTGAATTAGTGTTTCTGTTAAAATTTTGTTCAGATCGTCCTGGACAATTTTCACATCATCCTGAACAATCCAGCCAAAAAAGAAACCCTAATTAGGGCGACTAAGTTAAGAGGGTCTGATTAAGCAGATCGTCCTGGATGATCTTCGGATCGTACGGGACGATATGCCCAAATCAAAAATTCTCAGCCGCCAGATCAAGTTAGGCAAGTTCTTATTTTTAGATACTTGGTCTGATCGTCCCGGACGATACATGTATCATCCCGGACGATTCAGTACAATCATGCCTAATTTAATCTGGTAATTAAGGAAAGCAATTTATTTTTGGCTGATGCGATCATATCGTCCTAGACGATCGCAGGATCGTCCCGGACGATCATGATCGTTTAGTGCATTTCAGCTGTACGACCCGAACTGTGTACAGGATGATTTAGGGCCTTTTTGAACTGATCGTACAGGACGATGTCCCTATCGTCCTGGACGATCAAGTCATTTTTTGATCGTCCAGCACAGATTTCTCTGGACGACCCGAGCTGTCCTCTGGACGATTTGCCTTGATTTGCACTAATCGTCCCGGATGATCGCAGGATCGTACGGGACGATATGAACAACTTTTTCTACTGATCGTCCAGAAGAGCCTAATCGCCCAGGCTGAAACAGTTGAATTTGAACTGATCGTACAAGACGATCGATCGATCGTCCTGGACGATCTTGGCCGACCAGTTAAGATTTAGGGCAAATTTTAAGCCCTCCTATAAAAGAATTTTTTTCTAAAATCAAGAAACATCTTTTGCTGCCTTCCTTCCTTGAGAAACCATAGAGAGAAAGAGTTGGGAGAGAGAGAGAAGATCTTGTGAGGGGGAGTTAGTGAGGGATTCACTAAGGTTGCTCCAAGTACGGATCAGAGTCGTCTTCTCCGCTCGTCGTCTTTCGTCTAGTCGGTGTTCGTCGTGGGAGGATCGTTCGCAAGAAGATCCGGGGTTCTATGCCCGCTTCAGGTGGAAGTAAAAGGAGTTCGAAGGTTCTCTGCCTGCTTCAGGAGGAAGCGAAAGGACGTCGGATTCTCTGCCTCACCGTGTGGTGAAAAGGAGGTGTTTGTACAGGCTTCTCCACCTTGCTGTGGGAGCAAAAGGAGAGACACTTTTTGTTTGGTGCAATACCCGGATGGGAGGCTCCGGGGAGTGGACGTAGGTCAAGTTGACCGAACCACTATAAAATCTAGTTTGCTTTTCTGATTCAGTTTTGCACTTTACTTTTCTGATATTAACTGCTTGGGTGAATATCTGTGGTTGATCTTTTTATCGTTGTTTTAATTCATTTTCGTTGCACGTTATAAAAAGATTTTCATTATTATCGTGAAATTTTTAAATAACCAATTCACCCCCCCCCCCTCTTGGTTAGCCTCGGGACTAGTTCACTAGGGCTTCACATCCCTATCGAACTTTCAAGTGGTATCAGAGCAGGATTCAAAATTTTGGTTTAAAAACTTTTGAATTTGATCCATGGCTAACTATAACAATCGTAATACTGCTGAAGGATATTCTATTATAAGACCACTGTTGTTTGATAATATTCCTTTTGATTTTTGGAAAACATGCATGTCTACTTTTCTGCAATCTATTGATTATCGCGTGTGGATGTTAGTTAAGGACGGATACGAACCACCTTTTAGATTGATTAACAATGTGAAAACTGAACTGCCTTTTGCTGATTGGACGTTTGATGATCGTGATTTAGCACAGTTAAATGCAAAATGCTTGAACTGTTTCTTTTGTGCTTTAAAATCTGAAGACTATATGCGTGTTTCTACTTGTACAACGGGAAATGAAATCTGGGATAGATTATGCATAACATACGAAGGTACAACTGAAGTCAAACAGTCTAGGTTAAATATCTTGTTACATGATTATGAACTTTTTCGCATGAAACCTAGTGAGACTATTTCAAAAATGTACATAAGGTTCACTCAGATTGTTACCTCTTTGTATGCTCTAGGTAGAGAACTTACTAACTACGAAAGAGTGAATAAAATTCTTAGATATTTTTCTGCTTCTTATGATGCTAAGATTACTGCTATTACTGAATCTAAAGATTTAAATACTTACTCTATTGACAGCTTACTTGGATCACTCATTGCTTACGAGCAAGGGGTGAACCAAAGGCAACTTGATGCAGGTAAACGCAAGAAAGAGAAGACAGTGGCACTAAAGGTCAAGGATTCAGATGCTAGCACTTCCGGGTCTGATAGCGATGATGTTGCCTTAATCACAAGGCAGTTCAAAAGCTTTCTAAGGAAGAAACATAAGAACTATCAGAAGTGGAACAAGGGTAAGTCCAATAAAAATTTTAATGGTTCATCTGAATCTGTTTGTTTTGAATGCAGGAAGCCTGGACACATTAAGGCTGATTGTCCTGCACTTAAAGCTCACCCAAGCAAGGAGAAGGGTGAGGAGAAACCAAAGTTTAGAAAGGACAAGAAGCGGATTCAGAAGGCGTTCTGGGCAGACTCTGCATCCGACTCTACTGAGACTGAAGCTGAAGAGGAGGAAACAAACTTATGTCTGATGGCTGATGATCACCCTGGTCAGTCAGACCAGGAAGAGGTATGTGAGCTGACTTACGATCAATTATTTGAAATTTTTGAAAGAATTCATACATCCTATAAGAAACTTAAGAAAACTCATACTAGTTTGAAATTAGATTACTTAACTTTGCAAAAAGAGCATGATTCTGTAGTTAAAGATCATTCCACACTTGATTCCAATCACATGTCTTTGCTTGATGAATTCGATGAGTTGAATAAAAAATATTCTGATTTAGTGTCTGAGCATGATTCATTGAAAACTACGCACGTGGACTTAGAAAGAGCTTTTAAAGAGTTAGATATAATGGCATGAGAAGTAGAAAGTAGCGATGGAACTTTGAAATTTGAAATTGCAAGTTTAAAGAAAGAAAATGAGTTTTTGAAAGTAAAGATCAGTGCTTTTGAAAAGAACAAAACACCGCTTACTTTTGAACAGTTTTATGCACCACCACCTTTTGAAAAATCTGTTGCAAATTCTTCAAAGCATGTTTCATATACATCTAGGAAGAGGCATTATCATCCACGTAGATTAGTTAACTCTTTTTCTGGTGTTAGATGTTTTTCATGTGGCATGTTAGGACATATTTCTCACACCTGCACTGTTCACCGTAGTACACATTGGGTGTGGAAACCCAAACTGCCTGTTTCACAGCACAGTACCCATGCATTGCATTCTTCTTTTCATAAGAAGGAACCCAAACCTGTTTGGGTTCCTAAGACTGACGTTTGATACTTTTGTAGGTGTGCTCTCACACAAGACCTCGTGAAAGCATGTGGTACCTGGACAGCGGATGTTCGAGACATATGACTGGAGATGCAAATTAGTTCATTTCGCTGGAAGCCAAAGCTGGAGGCAAGGTCACACTTGGAGATAACACCACCAGAAAGGTGGTAGGCTCAGGTATAATTGGTGATTCAAAGAATTTTATGATTGATAATGTTTTGCTTGTAGATGGACTGAAACACAACTTGCTGAGCATCAGTCAACTCTGTGACAAGGGATACAGCATCAAATTCCTGCCCACTGGCTGCATTTTAAGCTTAAATGATGAAGTTGTTTTGCAGGGGCAAAGGATCAACAACGTCTACAAGCTGGATGTAAGTTGCATTAAATCTGATAATTCAATTTGCTTAAAAATTGCTGCTGATGAGTCTTGGCTATGGCATAGGAGATTGTGTCATGCTAGTATGAAAACCCTTAGGAGAGTCACCCAAAAGGACTTAGTTAGAGGTGTGCCTAAGCTTAAGTTCACTAAAGATCACCTGTGTGATGCCTGTCAGTTGGGAAAGCAAGACCAGTCCTCTTTTCACTCTGTTAAGGACATTAGCACCTCTAGACCTTTAGAAGTTCTTCACATGGACCTCTTTGGACCTATTAGCACTGCCAGCTTAGGGAGGAGAGTCTATGGGTTTGTGATTGTAGATGATTATTCGAGGTTCACTTGGGTTAAGTTTTTATCACATAAATCTGAGTCATTTGATGAGTTTAGATCCTTCTCTACTTGGATTCAGAAGAAGTTAGGATGTGAGATTATTACCATCCATAGTGATCACGGAGGGGAGTTTGAAAATGAAAGATTTGGAAGTTTTTGTGAGGATCATGGGATTAGTCACAATTTTTCAGCTCCTAGGACCCCTCAGCAGAACGGGGTAGCTGAAAGGAAGAACAGGACCTTAGTGGAAGCCGCTAGAGCCATGCTTGCCGAGTATTCACTTCCAAAATACTTTTGGGCTGAAGCGGTAAACACTGTCTGTTATGTGCTGAATATGGTGAATGTGAGAGTCAAACTGAACAAGACACCTTATGAGATCATTAAGGGTAGAACTCCAAATCTGTCCCACCTCCATGTCTTTGGCTGTAAGATTTTCATTCTGAACAACGGGAAGTCACCCTTAGGAAAATTTGACCCCAAATCTGATGAAGGAGTGTTCTTAGGATATTCAAGTGTTGGGAAATCCTTTAGGGTGTTCAATAGGAGGACTTTGGTGGTGGAGGAAACAACCCATGTAGTGTTTGATGAATCTGATCCTGAGGAGTCTAGATCTGAAGTAGAAGATGAAGAGATTGTTGAGGTTACCCAAGGAGTTGAAAATACAAATTTGGAGGAAAGGGTAGAACCTCAAACCGAGTTGCCTAGAGATTGGAGATATTCTTCGAGTCATCCTAAAGAACTGATCTTAGGAGACCCTTCTGAAGGTGTTAGGACTAGGCATGGACTTAGGAAGGAAGTAAACCATTCTGCCTTTATCTCAATGACTGAACCCACCAACATCAATCAAGCCTTGTCGGATGAATTTTGGATTTTAGCTATGTAGGAAGAATTGAATCAATTTGTAAGGAATGATGTTTGGGAGTTAGTAGAAAGACCTAAAAATTAAAGTATTGTGGGAACCAAGTGGGTCTTTAAGAATAAGATGAATGATTCTGGTGTGGTGGTGAGAAATAATGCAAGATTGGTGGCTAAGGGGTATAATCAGATAGAAGGGATTGATTTTGAGAAGACTTTTGCCCCTGTAGCTAGATTGGAAGCCATTAGAGTGCTACTAGCCTTTGCCTGTTATAAGGGATTTAAGCTGTTTCAAATGGATGTCAAGAGTGCCTTTTTAAATGGGGTAATTAAAGAAGATATTTTTGTAGAACAACCCCCAGGTTTTGAGAGTTCCCAATATCCAAGTCATGTCTATAAATTAAAAAAGACCTTATATGAATTAAAATAGGCACCCAGAGCTTGGTATGAGAGGCTTAGCACATTCCTGTTAGAAAGAGAGTTTGTTAAGGGGAGCATAGACACCACCCTTTTTCTGAGAAGATTAGGGGATGACTTACTCATTGTCCAGATCTATGTTGATGATATAATTTTTAGATCTTCTGATAAATATTTATGTGAAGAGTTTTCTAAAACGATGAGTAAGGAGTTTGAGATGAGTATGATGGGAGAATTGTCCTACTTTTTGGGGTTTAGCATAAGGCAAACGGATGATGGAACCTTTCTCAATCAATCAAAATACACTAAGGACATTTTGAAGAAATATAAAATAGATAAAGCCAAGCCAATCAATACTCCCATGCCCTCCTCAGTTCAGTTAGATAAGGATTCAAATGGAAAATCTGTTGATCAGAAGAAGTATAGAGGGATAATAGGTTCACTGCTTTACCTGACTGCTAGCCGACCTGATATCATGTTTAGTGTCTGTCTTTGTGCTAGGTTTCAGGATGATCCTAAAGAGTCCCACCTGACTGCTGTTAAGAGAATTCTTAGATATCTTTTAGGAGCCCCAAACCTAGGAATTTGGTACCCTAGGCACAGCACCTCTTTTGAGATCATTGGATATTCTGATTCTGACTTTACGGGGTGTAGGGTGGATAGGAAGAGTACTTCTGGGACTTGTCAATTCATAAGACAGTCGTTAGTCTCCTGGTCCAGTAGAAAATAGAACTCAGTTGCACTTTCCACTGCTGAAGCTGAGTACATTGCCTTAGGAAGTTGTGTGGCCCAAGTTCTTTGGTTGAAGCAACAAGTCTTGGATTTAGGAGTACATGTTGGCACAATTTCTATTCTGTGTGATAATACTAGTGCCATCTGTATCTCTAAGAATCCAATCCAATATTCTAGGACCAAACACATTGATATTAGGCATCACTTCATTAGGGATCATGTTACAAAAGGGGACATTGAGCTACATCACGTAGCAACTGAAAATCAGCTGGCTGACATATTCACTAAACCACTGGCCTTTGACTCATTCAGCATTTTGAGAACCAGATTAGGAGTGATTGATATAAATGCTTGATTCTGATGACTGCTGATTTATGATTGTTCTGACTGGTATTTCTGATTTCTGTTAGTTAGTTTTGGTTTGATTATTTGCTTTCAGTTGATTTTATTTCTTCTGCTGATTTCTGTGTTAGCCTTACTGTTAGTTTGATTTGAGTATTTACTTTGCTGTGATTTTCTACCTGTTTTTATTCACTAGTTCATATCTTGCACTTACTATTTTTATATTTTTTTAAAATCTGATCACCGCTCACTACTTCTGAAAATCTGAATGTCTGACTAGGAGTTTAGTAATTATTTTGGTTTGGAAGCTAGTACGCAGTGATTGATTCCACTGAATCTGTTAAAGGGAAGAAATATTGATGATTGTTTCTCTTCCTCTAACTCCTTTACTGGTGTATGGTTTCTTTTGAATAAAAATTCTCTTCAAAATTAAAATGTTAGTTTTTGAAATAGAGATTATTTTATCTTCCTATAGTAATCTGCCTCATATTAATAGTGGTTTTCAAAGTCTTGAGTCATTAGTTTGATTTTCTAAACCAAGTGATTGCATTTATCATATGTTGTATGGCTTTTGTTTTGTGAATCGTTCTTCCTTACTGTGGAGAGTCATCTCCTATATCTGGAAGATAATCTCACAGCTGAGACTCTTTAATGATTATAAAAAGGAGAAAGCTTATAAAAGATGCGCAGTGCGCCAGATAATTTGAAAAAGAGGCATAAAATGAGCCCAAAACTGAAAAGATGCGAAATTGCCAAATTGGATACACAAAATGTATCAAAAATCAAAAGATGCGCAAAGCGCCAACCAATTTGAAAAAGAGGCACAAAATGAGCCCAAACCAAGCTTTCTTCTCTTTTAGATTGTTAAATGTCTTAGAAAAATCTGTGCGCCACTTAATATTTTCAAAAGCTTGAGTCTTGAAAATCCTGATTTCTGATTTTTTACTTTGTAACACTATTATATCAGATATTTTTTCTGGAATGAGGTTTGAAAGGATCTCTTTTCAAATCTAATGTCTTTTATTCTGAATCAGATTTTTGTTTTGAAAGAGGTTTGCATCGATAAGGTGCCCGGGTCGGAGTTACGAAAGTTGATTATTTCCAACCTTTTCTGGATTTCAGCGCTGTCAATCGTCCTGTCATTGGTTTTCGAATCTAAAATTAAGAAAAAAATTCTGATTTTCTCGAGCAGCTTGATCAAAAAAAAATATTTTTATGTGTTTTTACGGTCAGTTTTATTCGTCTGTATGTCCTTTTGATTTCATGATTGTGTTTTTCCTCCTCCTTTTTGTGATGTCAAAAGGGGGAGTCAGTTGTAGTCGTGTCTGTTTCTATTTTCTGAGTCATATTTCCTGTATTGTTTTAACTGTTAAATGAAAATTTAAAAAATATTTATTTTGTTCGATCTCCTAGTTTACTTTTATTTTCAGACTACTTTACAAATGTTTGTCATCATCAAAAAGGGGGAGATTGTTGCAAATCTGGTTTTGATGATGACAAACATGTTTCCAGTGTGTTTTGCTTGGCTAATCTGTTTCAGGCACAAAAGATCGCGAGCCACTCAAGCCAACTCAAGATCGGGTTCAAGTGTGTCAAATGTATGATTTTTCTTTTTATTGAGTCAATTGTAATGTAACTGATTCCCTAGCTAAGTAACCTTGCACACACACACTCAGGGAGAGAGATTGAGTGAATTAGAGTTTCTGTTAAAATTTTGTTCAGATCGTCCTTGACGATTTTCACATCGTCCTAGACGATCCAGCCAAAACAGAAACCCTAATTAGGGTGACTAAGTTAAGAGGGTCTGATTAAGCAGATCGTCCTGGATGATCTTCGGATCGTACGGGACGATATGCCCAAATCAGAAATTCTCAGCCGCTAGATCAAGTTAGGCAAGTTCTTATTTTTAAATACTTGGTCTGATCGTCCCGGACGATACGTGTATCGTCCCGGACGATTCAGTACAATCATGCCTAATTTAATCTGGTAATTAAGGAAAGCAATTTATTTTTGGTTGATACGATCATATTGTCCTGGACGATCGCAGGATCGTCCCGGACGATCATGATCGTTTAGTGCATTTCAGCTGTACGACCCGAACTGTGTATAGAATGATTTAGGGCCTTTTTGAACTAATCGTACAGGACGATGTCCCCATCGTCCTGGACGATTAAGTCATTTTTTGGTCGTCCAGCATAGATTTCTCTGGACGACCAAGCTGTCCTCTGGACGATTTGCCTTGATTTGCACTAATCGTCCCGGACGATCGCAGGATCGTACGGGACGATATGAACAACTTTTTCTACTGATCGTCCAGAAGAGCCTAATCGTCTAAGCTGAAACAGCTGAATTTGAACTGATCGAACAGGACGATCGATCGATCGTCCTAGACGATCTTGGCCGACCAGTTGAGATTTAGGGCAAATTTTAAGCCCTCCTATAAAAGAATTTTTTCTAAAATCAAGAAACATCTTTTGCTGCCTTCCTTCCCTGAGAAACCATAGAGAGAGAGAGAGTTGGGAGAGAGAGAGAAGATCTTGTGAGGGGGAGTTAGTGAGGGATTCACTAAGGTTGCTCCAAGCACGGATCAGAGTCGTCTTCTCCACTCGTCGTCTTTCGTCTAGTCGGTGTTCGTCGTGGGAGGATCGTTCGCAAGAAGATCAGGGGTTCTCTGCCCGCTTCAGGTGAAAGCAAAAGGAGTTCGAAGGTTCTCTGCCTGCTTCAGGAGGAAGCGAAAGGAGGTCGGGTTCTCTGCCTCACCGTGTGGTGAAAAGGAGGTATTTGTACAGGCTTCTCCGCCTTGCTGTGGGAGCAAAAGGAGAGACACTTTTTGTTTAGTGCAATACCCGGAGGGGAGGTTCCGAGGAGTGGACGTAGGTCAAGTTGACCGAACCACTATAAAATCTGGTTTGCTTTTCTGATTCAGTTTTGCACTTTACTTTTCTGATATTAACTGCTTGGGTGAATATCTGTGGTTGATCTTTTTATCGTTGTTTTAATTCATTTCCGTTGCATGTTATAAAAAGATTTTCATTATTATCGTGAAATTTTAAATAACCAATTCACCCCCCCCCCTCTTGGTTAGCCTCGGGACTAGTTCACTAGGGCTTCACATCCCTATCGAACTTTCACATAAGTCAAGGGGTCAATTAGGAATCTGATTTAGATGTCGACCCCAACTTCTTAAACCAATCTTAAATAATGTCCCTGATCACTCTGCATCAAAAGATCGGACGCATGGTTTTGAAACGTTTAGGTGATTTAGCTGGCTCCCCAATCCAGGCCGGGATAAGCCCAGATCTTGCACTGCATTAGCTAGGTTCGGATCACTGTGGTTCAGTGTCCAAATTTAGATCTAGGATCCGGGGCAGGCTTTGAGTTATAAGACCCCAACCTCCGGGAATATAATCCCAAATTTCTAATAAAATGCTTAACTCGAATTAAACATTCTTTCAATCCAAAATTTAAAGCCCAACACTTAGCTTAGGTCGGGGCGCTTCTGAATTGTTTTAGAATCCTAAAGTGCCTCCTACCCTTTCTTATTTGATTCCAAAATAAGTGTTCAATCTTGCTCCAATCCCATTTGAAATTCCAATTTCATCTCTTTGATATCATTCCTAGAAAATCTCTAAACAAAATTTCTATCATTATTTTAATCAAAAGTTTTCGTAGGGAACTCCGGTCTCCCACGATGTAATTAACTACGAGGGCTTACGCTCGTAGGAGATTTAGAACCCACATCTGATTTTTCAAAACTAATTTTCAAAACTCAATTAGTCATCTTTGGGAAAGTTAAATCACTAATGATTGTTATCGTTATGTTCGAACGATTATTTATAAATGATATCTTCTCCCTTCAAGGAGATATATCTTTTATTAAAATGAATTTGAATATAAAATTAACGATCGCTCCTCTTGATTATCGTAACTCAATATTTGACTGAACCTTATTTTGACCCTTTAGGGGCCATATGAAGTTCTCTCTTAAATCCGGCTATGATATTCAAGACGGGATTCTTAATTCTAAATCTAAACCCCATTCTGAAATTTTATTTCCACCTCCCGATGTGGTATAATATTTTTAATGGGATGTTTGATTTTAGAACCAAAATTTTAATTTCAATTCTAAAATTTCCAAAGAAAACTAAACTTTTTAAAACCCGCTTTCAAACTACCCAACAAGGGCTAGAAGCCAAGGCACCCGAGCCTGATGCCTAGGCACCAAGCATGGTGCCTAGACTTCTAGAATTGGCCCCCATGATTAAATTTTTTGAGCTTAGAGATAAAGGATATTATATACACATTCCTAAGAATGATGCCTAATAGAAGAAAGAACCACAGTTAAGGCATAGTGAAGCCAATATTTAGGTTGAGCCAAGCTAATTTATATAGATTGTGATGTTCTTTTATGGAGAAGCCAATTTTTGGATTGCTAATTCAAATAAAATATTTTCAGAACTTGCTAAATCAATAATGAAGCTATAAACCTATCATCAAGTTTATAGGTGAAGTGGAATAAATAGGTGTGTTGTGTGGTATCATTAACTAGGGCTTAGTCTAAGGATGAGAAGCAGCCCAACATCACCCTAGACATGCTCCTCCAAAAGATTTTTAGTCGAATCATTAAGATGGAAGGTGATGTTAGTTTTGTTTTTAGAGACAAGTAAACTATGCAATTTGGGTTTTGGATACTCAGCAAAAAAATTTCCCCAACTAACCATAATTGTTGTAATAGCCCGCATTTTAACTCAGATAAATAATTTTTTTATGGAGTCATTATAAGTTAAATTTAAAAATCATATTTAACATAACATTGATATTGTAGTTCTTTAATTACACGAATTTTTTTTTGTAATTTTTTTGCACTGGTGAAAATTCTTAAGAAATTAACACTTGATAGTACAAGTGTGAATTTTGGGACTATAGGGTGTCTATTTTCTAAATCAGTTTATTCAGAATTTTTAAATAAAATATACTATTTTATGTATGTTGTTATATGATTTTTGAAGCCCTAAAAGAATTTATATGAATTTTTATACTGAAATTAATTAAATTAAATAATTATATTATTATTATTATTATTATTATTATTATTATTATTATTATTATTATTATTATTATTATTATTATTTTCAAAATATCTTAAGCCACTAACATAAGCCATAAAACCCCTTTAATCCCTCGACTTAACAGAGACTTTTAAATCCCTTCTAATCCCTCGACTTAATAGAGACCTAAAATGACAAATAAGATAGAATGTGAGGAGCAAGAAAAAGAGACTTAAGATTTGGAGGCCGTAGAGTGATTTTTATCCATCGATGCTACTAGGGGATTTGGTCATCTCGCTGTAAGGAACATTTATTCTATTTTCAATTTCAATAATTTTATATTTTTTGGTATTTTTTTTTCAAATTTGTATTTTCGTTACCGAAAAATGAGGATAATTTTGTATTGATAAAACTTTCACCTCATAACTTTTTATATATTATAGAGATTGAGATTGTAAACGTTCTGAGTATTTATTTGAGATTTTTTATCGGGTGATTTTAAAAATACAATAATTTTTGTCGACTCAAAAATTTATTTTAATGTCTAAAATAGTGATTTAGTTCAACTAAAGCTTCAGAATGTTATGTTATGCAATATCTGGTAATTTGGTTAAATTTTAAAAATGTGATTTTTTGCTCAGTACGATTTTTGTTGTCTACCATCAAATATATTTTGAGACTTTCTAAATTAAGCTTAATTATATCTTATTTATTATTATATATTAAAAATGAATGTTGAAATGTGATTGAGATTATTTTTATAGTACTGTGATAATAATATATGTGTAAAAGATAAATAAAGATTGGTTGATCGTTGGTTGGAGACTGATTGATCTGTACAAGATGTTAGACTGATGGGCTTTCCTTTAAATAATTTAGTTTGGTGTTATCCTCTATTGATTCATGTGATACACTAATTGAGAGTTATAAAGAGATGATTTTTGTGCCAATGGGCAAAGAGTGATGAGTCTGTTTACTGATCCAAATATTTACTAACACTGATAGTGGAAAAACATCGTTGTAGCCATGAAATTTACTAGTTTAATATGGTTATTAGAATGCATGCTATTGAATCACTATCATTATACGACTTTACTGTTACTTCCATCCATGATGTTGATGTTATTATTGTTCTACTATTATTAATATGTTGACCACATGATATATATTAAGCATGTGCACTGGAAACTGACATTGAGTTGACACTGATATGATATTTTTGAGCATGTGATACACAGATACAATTATTTTTATATAATACTACTGCATTGACATGATTTCGACAGTCTTTACTGTCATTTTGATTTTATGTTTTATACAATTTCTCTACTAATTGTAGTATTGATATGGCTATTGTTTTAGTGATTTAACACCTATACTGATTTACTGATTTCTCTATTGTATTGCTCTATAATTATGTGAATGCTATTGTTATGATTTGACTGCTAACATATATATTGCTCCTTTGCCTTGTGTTGAGTTCAATCATAGGATTGGTTGTTTGATAGGCTTGTGAGCTCATTATATGTAGTTAAATATTTTTAGGTCAGGGCAGAGGATTAGACTGATCAAGATTCTTCATGTTCTGTTCCTTTTTTGTTTTAGCTATTCATTTGTACTCATGGTAGAGTAGTGGTAGTATAATTGTATAGATCATGAGTATTGTATATAATTTTTAGAAATGATTATAGATGAACATATAAATATTTTGAATTCTAGAATTATTTTTATTGTTTATTTTTTATAAATAAAATTAGATAACTCTAGTATTATTTATAAAAAGATAAAAGAAAAAATTCTTCCAAAATATATTCTGGGGCTTCACAATTGTAACAGTTAACTAGACCAGGCACATGATTAGGAAGTGTTAAACAAACCTAACGGACAATGTGTAAGGTAGAGAGGGCTGGGATGGCGCAGCGGAATAAGAACTTGCTCAAATAGGTTCTTTAGAGGTGGTATTGGGACAATGATTTAGCTAGCATTAAACTAGTAAAGCCAATTAATTTATTTTAGCAATAATTAATGGATAAACATGTTGAGGATGCCCTAAAATTGTAATTTAAGACCTCCATTATAGGGATATATTGAGTTCACATTTTGATCTAATCTATATCGATTGTGAAATTTATAAAAATTAATTGCATATCATCAATAACACATCATCACAAAATTTGAAGCATTAATATAATTCACATTCATAATTGTAAAGTAAAGAAGGAAATCTTCATGTGTTCCATTAATTTATGCCAAGAAACAATTTGAATTTTCTCGAGTGAGCTTGAATCATTTTCATCTGCCACCACCAAATTTGTGCACTATTATAAGGGCAAGTAACAATTAATAGATTATGACGAATTCCATGCACTTTATAAACTCTAGGGTTTCTAATATGCATTCAATCTAAAACCTCATTACCCACCATAGAATTCTAGAATATCATCTAAAACCTAGAGCCCCAGCATCGTAAATCACCTTAGTGAGGCGAAAGAGGTGCTAAAGGTTTTTTTGCCAAATCATCATGAACCTCTATAATTTCAAGCTTTTCAAGTTTGAGTTGTCACTTAAGAACAACCAATTATTTAGTTTAGCATTGAGCTTGTCGTTGCAAATGAGCAAGGCCATGACAACATAGTATCCCCCTCCATCGATGCATCTAATCAACATTACAATTAGTTGATGTAGGTCCACAAGAATCTAATACCAACTAGTGTAAATGTTCCTTTCAATCGAACAAATTAAAAATTACATAGACAATCACACAAGAAGAGGAAAATTATCTTTTGAAAAACAAACTAGAGAAAATGCTTTATATTCTTTCTCCAACGTACACACAAAATCAAAATAACCAACTTTCTCTCAACCAATGCAAAATCTTTATAGGGAAAAATAAAGTGTAAAAATTTACATAAAAGCCCTCAAACTCAGATATTATTCAACAAGTACTACATAAAAAATATAACAATTGATTAATCCTAATTGGAACTCAGATATATCTTTAAAAAAATTATGTCAATATATCATGATACAAAATGCATCAAGATAGATCATTATAAATGAGATTTAAATCCCTTAATATTTGCATTAAAATTCTACTAAACTCGATACAAAGTCCAAAACTTAGAAGCTAATATTACTGAATATATAAGGCAATTAAGGCAAATTCATATATAAATTACATAGAAAAGCTTCGAATCCAAAAACTCTTAGTTGATAGTCAAAACTCTCAATCAATAGATAAGAACATGCTGAGTATTTCATTAAAAAAACAAATTCCATAACTTTTTTTCCTATCCTTTACTTATTCCATTAAAAGAACAAATTCTTATAGCACCAAATCGGATCCCCACCACAATATTGAAGATTCCAGGCTCTAATGGCAAGCAAGATGCCAGAAAACGCCACACTGTTGTATTCCTTGCAAGATTCCGCTCTTGAATTAATATGAGAACGAATTAAATCACGAGCACTTCCAGAAGAAGGCGAAGGCTGCGATCTAACTGCAGAACAAAGCGGAGGACTAGCAAAACCGTCGATGAGTACTCGATCTATAGAAATCGCGGGGCACAATATAACCATCCACGAAAGCGCCGACACCTACGACCCCACCACCGGGCGGGCCCTGACCGGGTCCTGGCTCTGGGACTCCGCCGTCCACCTCGCCGAGTGGATGGCAGCCGCTGATCTCTCCGGCGCCACTGTCCTCGAGCTCGGCGCAGGGCTCGGACTCCCCGGCCTGGCGGCCGCCGTCCTCGGCTCATGCCGCGTCGTTCTCACCGACACGCCCCCGCTGCTCGAAGGGCTACGAAGGAACGTGGAGGCCAATGGAGTCGGAGAAAAGGTGGAGGTGCGGGAGCTGCGGTGGGGATCGGATGACGTGGAGCAGTTTGGACGCGAGGTTGGGGAGGTGGATGTGGTGCTGATGTCGGATTTGTTCTATGACCCGGAGGAGATGGGCGGGCTCGGCCGGGTCATGAGGGCGGTGTGGGGAGATAGGACAAAGGGATGGGCAGCGACCGAGGTGAGGGATGGGACGGTGGACTGTTTGGAGGCGCTGGAGGTGGAGGGGTTTAAGGTGGAGGAGAAATCAGTGGTGCGCCGCCGGCTAATGAGATCACCGGAAGAGTCGGCTGTGTTTGCTGTGTTCATTATCTATCGCGATTAGATCGACGAGTTGCTGTTGTTTTAGGATATGATGGCGTTAGTTTTATTTTTGGGTGGTTTAAAACAGAATGTTAATGCTCGGATGGAATTCTCTATAAAAAAAAAAGTTATGAAATTTCTTTTATTTCATGAAATTTAAGATCCATTAGCCGGCATGTCATGTGCAACTCTTTTGAATGGCATTGAGTGTAAATTTGAATGGTCTTCTAAAGCTTTGAAGCCGAAAAATAGCTAATTGCTATATAAGGAAATGTCAGTTCTCGCAGTACTACCTTGATCTAATTTACCTCTAATATGAGTAAAGCTTAATTATGATGAATTTTATATTTTAAAATTTTAATTTTTAAAATATTTCATATAAAAATTAAATGATTATTCATATTTTTCACTCATTTTAGTGACTCTGCTCTTATCCAATTTGTCTAATTGTCTCCAACCTATAAAGTATGAACTGTTCAGAAAGTAAGCTATCCTGCAAATAATGCCCTACCAAGCAATATCTTTGAATTATAGCTGATATAACACACTGTTTACTTTGGGATTTGAGAGAGGCCCGTGTCGACGAGATGAAGGGTGTTAAAAAATTTTGTAGGCTATTTAACTTATCAGAATATTTGATATACCTGTGTAATTACAGATATAAGCGGATATCATCAATTCAAATAAATTTATGTGTGATATTTTTATGTATTTATTCTCCCAACTTCATCTGATTTTGCTCGAATTCTTGTTATTATCCTACAAAAAGTATTTCTCTGTTTTAATTTGTCTGCAGGTTTATCGCGAGTAAAGCAATTTGGTACATAGCAAGTTAGAAGTTTTAAGCAGAACCATAAAGAATTTCACACTAACAGGGAGCTAAATAAGTACTCTGTCTTTAATTAAAAAATTGCTAATTTATTGAATTTCATTTAGGCTTCATTTGGGATAACTGTCTTACTGTTTCTTATAACAATTTTTTAAAATAAATTTTTTTAAACTATAATTTTTTGTACTAAAAAGCTACTTTATAAAACTATAAAAAAATTGTCCCAAATAAAATCTTAACTGAAAACAAACTAAAAATTGCTTGAATATTTTGTTTTCTGAATGGTTGCAATTATGGGTGCAAATGAGTCTAGTCGAGCTCAAGCTAGGGGCTGTTCAAGGCGAGCTCAACTATGTAATATCGAGCTCGAGCTCGAGTTGAGCTCAAAATTCAAGTTCGAGGTAGACTCATCTTCATGACGAGCGGCTCATCGAGCTCAGTCCCGAGCTCCGCTGTCGAACTCGTCGTCGCGTCCGTCTTCTTCCCAAACTCCGGCGACGCCGTCCCTCGTCCCTCGTCCAGATCGTCTTCCCGACCACCGCCGGTCCGCCGTCGATATCCTTCGTCCCGAGCTCATCATCGTGTCTGTCTTCTTCCCGAACTCCGGCGACGTCGTCCTGAGGACTCGAGCTAGTAGTCGAAAATGACGGACGTCATCGTCCAAATCTTCTCCGTCGTCTTCCCAGACTCTGGCGACGTCGTCCTGAGGACCAGAGCTCGTAGTCGAAAATGACGGACGATTTGGATTTCCCGCTCGCAAGATCCGTCGAGATCTCGAGTGCCAGCTCCTTCGATTTGGAATTTTGGATTTCTCGCTTGCCTGCTTCGTGTATTAGGATTTCCCGCCATCGAGTTGCTCGTCGAGCCGACGAGTCGAGCCCGAGGCCTATTCGAGCTCGGGCTTGATAAGCCTTTAAGCTCTAAAGTGTGTTTGAGCTCGACTCGTGAGCTCGATAAGCTCGACTCATCGAGCCTCTTACCGAGTCGAGTCCGAGCCGGCTTGCGAGTCGGCTTGACTCAGTTGCACCTAGGGGTGTCAATTTCGGGTTACGGGTCGGGTTCGGGTCGAACCCGGAATGACCCGCCTTCAAACGGGTCGACCCTAACCCGACCCGGATCGGTAAACGGGTTGGAAATCCGAACCCGGACCCGACCCGGCGGGTTGCCGGGTTGACCCGACCCGACACGGGAAGCCGGGCGCGCGCGGGTGCGCAGGCGGGCGCGCTGGGTGGGCGCGCGCTGGGTGCGCGCGGGCGGGCGCCCGAACGGGCGCGCTGGTGAGCTGGGTGCGCTGGCAGGCGCGCGGCGGGCACGCGAGCGGGTGCGCGGCGGGCGCGTGAGCGGGTGCGCGGGCGGGGGCGCAAGCGGGTGCGCGGACGCGCGCGGGCAGCTGGGCAGGTGCGGGCGGCACGCGGGCAGCAGCGCGGGCAGCTTCGGCGGGCGCGCGCGGGCGGCTGGGCAGGCGGGGGCAGCCTCGGCGAGCGCGCGGGCAGCTTCTGCGGGCGCGCGCGGGCAGCTGGGCAGGCGGGCAGGCAATCGGGCAGCCGGGCAGGGTCGCGGGCAGCTGGGCAGGGTCGCGGGCAGCCGTTTAAACAGGTTTTCGGGTTGACCCGGCAACCCGTCGGGTCAACCCGAACCCGACCCGTTTTTCAAACGGGTCGAATTCCTGAACCCGAACCCGAACCCGACCCGTTTAGGACTCGGGTCGGGTTCGAGTCGGGTTTTCCGGGTCGGGTTCGAGTCAAGTTTTCGTGTCGTGTCAAATATTGACACCCCTAATTGCACCCCTAGTTGCAAGTCTAGAGTTTTGAAAATTCGTGCCACGATATATATATATATATATATATTCAAGCTCATAAAGCCCTCAAGCATGAAAACCTGGCATTGATAACACAGCATCAGCGTGTGATCCTGTACCCAAATTCTCTTCATAAATATATAAAGAATATACATTTACATATACCAATGTTGCATCAAGATTATGTACTAGACAACTGAAAATTGATCAAAATCAAACTGGCTTTTGACTTGATCGAGCTAGCCTATAAACCCAGATTTAGCTCAGCACAAATAATCGGATTATTTGAGCCGATCTGAACTCAAGGTGAGCTAATTCTGGGTCTTAGATCAAATTCAACTAATTCTGAAATGTAATTCAATGATGATTTTTTTTTCCCCTCACCATATCTTGGGTATTTTAAGAGTTCAATGCACTTCAATTGTATAATTTATGGCAAACTGGGGTGCTGGAATTGGCCAAAGAACCTGCAGAAAATTCACTTTCGAAGGGTTAGAAAGCTATGACAAATCAAATATTCAGTATAGAGCACCTACTAACTATTTGTAATTTGGCTTACAGATGTTGGCAAAACAAGGCTGCTTTGACACAGGATCTTCCTCAAAAGGCGGAGGTGCTTGACCATACAGCATATCACAACTCATATCTTCAAAATCTGCAAGGATAACAACATTTTATCATTTACAACTAAAAGTACGTGATAATACATTTTCGATATAATTATAAGATTAACTTTGATTAGCAACTGTCCTGTTTCTGTACAGTAAAAAAAAATCAATCGAGAGTCCCTCCCAGGTCCTTTAGAGATATCTACATGCTTGTGCAATCCAAGCAGATAGAAACATATGGTAGTAGCTGAAATAAAAAAGAGTCAAATTCGCTCCAAGTTTAGGCTAGGCCTAAGCTCAGAGCAAAACAATGATTTGCATTAATTGAAAAAATTATTGAAGTACAAATAATGTACGGGGCGTGTTACATGCAGAGTATCAGAGTACACAACTTGTACATAGTTTTGGAGAAATTATTCTGTGCGGAGACCGGACGGTGAGAACCATTCGGATTTGTTGTGCTTTAGCTGCCATTTTGCAGCTTTTTTGTAAATACTCAGTAAAAGGGCAGCAAATATGCATTCATAATTGCATTTTTGTTGCCCTTTTGTTGAATATTTACAAAAGCGCAAGAAAATGATAACAAATATTCAATTAGTAGGATATTTGCAACATTTTAGCTGCCCTTTTGCTGAGCTTTTGCAAATACTAAGCAAAAAGGCAGCAAAGTTTTTGCTGCCTTTTTGCTTTGTATTTGAAAAAGCATAGCAAAAGGACAGCAAATCCGGACGATTCTCGCCGTCCGGTCTCCACACAGAATAATTTCTCGTACTCTTGATACCCACACGCAAAGGTGTGTATAGTGTCCACACCATATAATTTTTCAAAAAATTGATCAAAAAAATAGTTTTGTTCATCAGATTTAACGAATCAAATGATCCTTAAACTATCGTTTGTTTCTAATAACCTACATAGAGACTTCCTGAGACATGCACTAACGTAATTATATGAAAAAGCTCTGATAAAAATATTGATTGTTCCATCAAAATTAAATATTACAGATCTAGGCATCTAACTTACAGAAAATTTGGATAAATGTTTCCGTTAAAACAAATGGAACAAGATTTTAGCTTCAAAATGGTATGGTAGCTTTATCATGAGCTTAGAGTACACATAACCTCGTTTAGCAGTTTATTTAGCATGAAATATAAATATAATTGGCTACTGCTTCTCAGTTCTCTTAATCGAAATGAAATGTCGGTAAATGGCATGTTAAATGAAATTATAATTCATATTATATAATATAATTTTCTTTTTAAGCTATTAACTCTCTACCTTTTCAAGGATACCACCTATAATTCTCATGTGGGCGAGCTTAAGAAAACTGTTGTTTGGCAAGCACAGGAACCCTCAAGACTCGATTGAGGCCTCTGATCCAAAGCTAAGAAAGTGGAAGGCCAAATTCAATGTATAAAGTTCCCTTAAATGAAGGCCTAGATAGAGACTGATATATATGATTATAAGAGACTCAACTGTGCAACCAAACCACAACTGTGCGGGCTGAAAAAGGTAAGCATAATAATTTAGAAAAACAGAACTCTGAATGAATCATCGACCATACTCTTTTTGTGAAAAGAAATAAAAAAAAAAAGGGAAAGAAAAACATGTCTCACATGGTTTCAACGTAGATTAATTTTTAAATAAAAAGCATATAAAGCAACTTGATCATATCAATTGAATTAGAAATTCAGTAACTAATAATAATCTACTACCTAAAACTTTCACTTTGATGTTGAAATTTCAAAAAGTTCCAGCATGTTTTTCAGGCCAAAATAAGCATTTTGCATATCTCCATTGATGTTTTTTTTTTTTTCCTAAATATTTTTAAGTAGGCAATGAACTATACTTTTTTCTTATAGTAAAATCATTTTAAATATTTTACAAGAAGATATCTTCCTAGCAGGTAAAATTTTAATGGTTACTAATGGAACCCTAAATTCTACTTAAAAATATTTATACAAAATATACTAGACTTAAGATTGCTCTTTAAAACATTGATTATTGGATATAATACTCTTTTAACTAAAGAGGAAGGAAAATTTATTTCTAAACAAACTTGTCAACAGAGTGCTCAAATGCGTAACGTAATGGTTGGAAAAAAATTTAGGCTTCGTTTGGGGCAGCTTTTTTACTGCTTCTTAAAACAACTTTTTAGTTTAAAAATTAAAATTTTTGTACAAAAAAGCTGCTTTATTAAGCAGTAAGAAAGCCATCCCAAACAAAGCCTTAATAATCCTGTGATGGACTGAGTTCGAGTGCTCATCTAGCCTTAAGGAAAAAAAAAAACTGGTCGACCAAGAAAATATACACGCTGCTCTACATACTTGGATTCATTGTCAGTGGAAGCCCAAATTCATTTGTAAAGAAATCTTGTGTTGGAATCTTGCACATGTTCACACACATTCCCACACATCCACTGTTCTCTAAATATCTACAAAAAGTGCAATATATTGAAATATCAATGTTCAGAATAAACTGCGCTCTCTAAATAAACCTTCATAAAAAAAATATTTGGCCTCTATTTTATTTAGATGAATCAATTAATATTCTATCAAACAAATACATATATTATTCTTGCCATTTTGATTAGTCCATTTAAATAAATAAAATGAATTCCAATTTCACTTTTTATTTGAACATTACTCTATTCACTTCTTGCATGAAAAGAAAGTGCAAATTAAAACTTGTACCTGCACTTCTTTATATGCACACCACTTCTTTGCTTCATGCCATCTACCTCCACTTCAATAACCTAAAAAGAAACTTTCAGCTCAGATAGAGACGCAGAAACTGCCTCATAGTGGTGCAACTAAAAGTAGATTCCAAATAAGAAAGTAGGATCACATATTCCTCAATGAAATCTCATGAAATAGTGATCTAGCAATTGAAAAAGAGAGGTCATGATCGGGAGAAAACATAAGTTGATCTGCAAGCTATGACGAAATATGTTGAAGTGTCCAATCAACTACAGTTTGAGCACTTTCCAAAAAAAAAAAATAATGTGCAGTGAATGAAAGCCTGCTATGTTTTGCTCTACATAATTTCGGTATGTATTTGACAACTAGGCTTTTGTAAATCTGCGTCAGGTACGTGTACAAATGTTTTTTTTTTCTTTTTTTTTTTTTATGTTGAATGGCTTGCGTGTTATGTAACTCAGCTTGAAAACTCATAATCATAGATTCCCCTTCGTGATGATCTAGTTAGGACATGCATTCCTCGCCTCTAGTTTATAATAGTTAGCTGAAAAGAAAGTAGAGGTTGTGTAGTAGAGGGTACTATACTGATATATCCTTCTATATTAATAAAAACTCAGTTGGGTTACAAAAGCAGGAAATGAAAGAGATGTGACGATTGGCCTTGAAAGTTAGCAGGCTTTTTTATTCATGGAGGAGCTGTACTGTCTATAGGTTTTGTTGGAGGCCTCTTTGTGGCTTGTTTGGCTAACCTTTGCACTTTTACCGGGTTTTGTCCACCTGCTATCTTTTCTATAGTTGCATCTCGTTTTGCCTCTGACATTTATTCGCCATCTGGGATTCCTATGGCTGTTGCTTTTTCTGATTTTAGTGTTGCTCTGTTCTGCTTGGTGGGCTTCTTTCCTTTTGGCATGGGTTGTGGATTGGTTCTTTCCGTTTTGCCTCTTCTTTTGTTGGAGGGTTGTGAGCAATAAATCGAACTCATTTCAATTGTGTACGCGACCATACCGCACTACATTTTTGCATTTACTTTTCTTAAAGATACTACATGTTTTGAGCTCAATCCTCTGTTTTTTTGGATGTTGAGGGCCAGAATATAATGGTCATACACAGTAAAAGTTCTCTTTTATAGTCAAACTCATGGCTTTATGATAGGGGCTTAAAGGCTAACTACCATGCCATAAGATAGAGGAGATCTACTTTCTACTCTTTTTCAATGGTATTTTGAAGAATTTTGATGCTTTGTTTTCACATTTTAGTGCATTTTTTATTTTTATTGAATCATATTGATTACTTTGTTTTCACGCTTTAGAAGAGATTTTATATTTTGTTGAAGTACCAGGCCATAAGCCATAGCTAAACTTATGTAATATCCTTTTCTATTACTTTGTTTTCACAATTTTCTAATTACTTTAATTCAATTTAATGCCTTTGGAACATAAATGTTCCTCCCTTCACTACTAACGAATGCCTTATTGTCCCATCAACTATGGTGAAGAAAGAATGATACTGTAGCATGGAGTACAATGTCTTTATAGTCAAATAAATAGGAAAGTTAGAGTATCCCTATATGAGTGAAAAATTATTATATTTTTAAAATAAAAATAATAGTTGAGCCCTTAATGTAATAATTGTGGCTTTTATCCATTAGTTTAAGAATTCAGATCAAAGTGTCAATCTATTAGTATATTATGCCTGCCTTAGGATCTATATTCCTTCCTCTTAACTAATGGTTCAACTAATATCAAATAAGTCTCTTGCATTTTGTAGCACTCATCCATTTAGGTTACTTCTATCCTGGCTAAGCAAGATTTCGGATAAAGTGCTTCCCAAGCAGGCTCTATGTACTGGAGTGAGTTCTTAGAGCATGATATCAAATTATGTTGAAAAATTAGGGAGTAATGATCAATGCATATGACTCTTTAGTGAGGAGAGATTCTTGAGGCCTATGTGATAGTAAGAAAATAATCTTCATTTGGTAGTTTGAAGTTAGGAAACAAGTTTTTAAAAAAGAAAACTTTTATCACTTCATCATTTTGATGTAGATATAAATCAAAATTTTAAAATCTCTTGAAGTGAGGATTATATTTTCACATTTAAAAAAAATGAAAATGAAAATGAAATCATCACTTTCTAAAATTTGAATTTCCTCTATAATCAAGCAAATGAACCTTCATATAGGTAATAATGATAGGAGTTGAATTTATAATATCATAATAACATCCATTACTCGTTATCATACAATTTTAAATTAATGGATATCCTTCAACTATATAACTCATATAGGGCTTTTCACGATACTTTTTAATTTTTGTACTAAAAAGCTGCTTTAAGAAGCAGCAAGAAAGTCGTCCCAAACGAAACCTTAATCTTAGAAGTGGAGGGAGAAGTATAAAGAAAGGCCAATGGATGAAGATCCAAATCTTAAAATGATTATTCACAAACTAAAGATAGGTAAAGTTTAAATCAAACAAATTTATATATGAATACCAAGAGTGAATAGATTCAAATGCATTGATCCTCGACACTAATAGTCTTATGTAGTTTTGGATCTTGGTCTCAAATATCTTATTTCACTCTATTTTACATAAATTGCTTATGTCTAACTATTTTATAGGAGATTATAGAAAAGTTCATCTTCCTGATGAAGAATCTATAAATATAATAAAAGTTCTATAAATAAAGAGCGGTAATAGCATGAATAGGAGATTTTTATTTTTATTCATAATGAACATCAGAGAAAGTATGTCATTTGGGAGTTCATAAATAAATGAAATAAAAGACATAAGAATGATAAAGTGATAAATAAGTTGATGATTATATAATTAATGGGTTTTATTATTTTTTTTTTTTTGACATTTTGAGTTGACAATCTAGATGTATATATAAGTAAAATGTTACATTGCAAGCCAAACAGTTTGAGGATGATGATGATATCTCTAGATATAACCTGAGATGATTTAAGACATAGTTGAGATGATTTGAAACTGAGATAATTTGAGGCATTGTCATGATGATTTTCGACATGCACGGCCGAGATGATTTGATAGATGGCCAAGATAATTTTTGATATGATCGAGATGATTTAAGACATGACCAATAAGATTTAAAATATGATGAGATGATTTGAGATATGGCTGAGATGACTTGAGATATGTTCCAGATGATACGAGACATGATCAAGATGATTGTATACATTATCTATGGTTTGAGACATGTCTGGATGATTTTAAAATATAGCCAAGATGATAAAAAAGCCATGAGGTCATAGGCTCATCAGAATTTAGATTTGATCCAAGATATAGGCTTTGTTTGGGACGGCTTTCTTACTGCTTCTTAAAGCAGTTTTCTAGTATAAAAATTTTAATTTTTTTACTAGAAAACTGCTTTAAAAAGCAATAAGAAAGCCGTCCTAAATGAAGCCATAGTTTCATCACCAGAGACATATGAAGATGCTTGTTATAAGGCTGACTTCATCAATCAGCATTTTTTCAGTAGCTGCTGAGATGATTATAGAGGTTTCTCCATTTCTGCGAAAGAGAGAGAGAGGAAGAGAAGTCCCCATCTATTATGCTTTCGTTTTCTTTTGTAACCTCTAAAATATGGTTGTTTTGCAGGAATTTAAATCTACAAACATATCAAGTAATTTATAGATGAAGTGTAATCATCAGTTTTATTAATAAATCAACATAAAATTGTTTCGATGATAACAACTGGCATTCAATTTCATGCCTTCCGATATTTTTCAACATAATCTATGAGAATTTATAAAATTTACTTGGGAAAATACATCATTCCTGGGTTACTTAATTAAGAAATCAGGTTTAAATATATGTACAAAATTTATCGTTTAATTGGGTCATGCCCTTTAAGAAGGTATCTAATTCGAGTGCGCAGATTTGGATATCAAAACTATAGACATGTACTTAGCGATTTATAGGTTGAGCTTTGGCTATTGCATTTCTCCTGTATTTCTAACATAAAAAATAGATTAGAAAATAATAACGTTAAAAAATTGATAAAACCGATCTAATGTGGTTAAAGAGCAAAGAGGGAAAGGAAGATAGAGGAAGGGGATCTCATCAAAGAAAGAAAGGAAGAAGTCATTTAGATGCTTGCAAGTGGCCAGAGTTCTTCAGCTTCTTCAAGAAAAAAGTTTAACCTTCGTCTAGTTAATGGTGATTGTATTTTTTTGGCTGAAAAGAGGGCAGCGCCCGAACTACTCCCCAATTTAATTACATTTCATGCAACTACACTTCAAACTCACATGTTATTATTGTGATCATCATGCTCATAACTGCAAGGTGCTATAGTCACACATTATTGCACTAGGAGTTTGCATGCTACTACTACACCCCCTTGGTCATCACTCTCGGCTCATGTGTTATGCATGCCCATTATCTAACTCTCTCTCTCTTTATATATATATATATATATATATATATATATATATATATATATATATATAGGGGTTCTGAGAATGCGTGCCTTGGCCTCTCCGCAGCCCCTTTTCTTTTGTTGGGCTGTCGAGGAAAGTTTTAACAAGTATGTTCCAAGGCAAATTTTCAGAAGGCAGATTGGGTTTTGAATAAGACATTACCCAAATATTTTGCCCCCATTTTACAAGGACTCTATGATCTAGGTTCAGGTTTCCTATAGGTGCAAGCTCCTATAGTTAATTACCCCTCCCGATAATGAGAGAGAACTTTCGATTAAGGTTAATCATCAGGCTAGTCGTCAAACAGATATGTAGTATCCGGTGTATATTAGCCGCAAAATTTAGTATATAAAAATTAAAATTTATGTCACCGCGCACTTAAAGAGTATGGTGGGGGGAATGACGATAGGCCCGATCAAGATCTCATGGTTTCGTCATCCCGGGTCATCATGATCCCTGGTCTACTTAGTCAGAGGAGGTAGTCGATCCAACCTGACAAAAAGATCCTGGTCAATAACCATGGGTTGCTTTGTTCAAGGGTACCTTATAGATCTAGGGTAAATATTTGTCTAAGAAGATAAATTTGAATCTGGCTTAGCTACTAGAAGGCTTTGTGCCCTATCGATCATATCATATTAATTCATTACTCAAGAATTTGAAACATACTGCCTCTGATCATGACCATAATTTAATAGTGTCATTTGGTAGCAAAATTGTCGGATCAAAGGGTCTCGGTCCTAACCATTTACATGTGGTATCATTTGGCGGTGAAACCACCAGTTAGAGGACAAGTGCCACATCCTTACTAGCAAGAGATGATTTGAAAATGAATCTTAGTGATATTCTCGATTATATATTTGCTCTTTATGAGCTAAAGTATTTTCTAACTTGTCCATCCTGACAAACCATTGCAGAGGGTGGAAGGGTGGATAGATTTTATTTTAAGTATTTTGATATTTTTATTTCAATTTTAAATATTTAGGTTTTGATGACTTTTGAGTTTTGAGTTTTTATGAGAATTTAGGAGGCATTTTAAATGTTTGTGGTCCCCTCCAGTTGAGATTTTCTGTCAACACAGCCATCATCAGAGTACTTATGAACAATTTAATTTTGTTGGTCGAACCCTGTCGACTCTATCTATTTGTCGACAGAGGATCAGGTTTGTCGTTAGTTTTATGCCTTTATCAGTGAATTTTTTTTACAATAGACCTTGAAAGTCTAATATGAACGTATCAAATAAATATCTCAGTTAACGTCGTGATCATACATTTATTTGATTGTTTGAGCCGTGTCGACTCCTATCTATTCACATAGAAGGATCGGGCTCGGACTTAAGTTCATTTCTTGACCCACGCAACATCCTCTGACGTCATGTATGTGTATATCCACGGTATGATCGTGTGTTAACATAATGCGCCGCCGCAGCATGACGTATTTTGCATATTGAATGATATGCTTTTAGTATACCTAGTATACTGTAATATGTGTGTATATTTTACATTCCTTTCAAAACATTTGCAAAATGCATATGCATGCTGTGAATGCATCAATGCGCATTTCAATTTATGAGGGGATTTTTTTTGCAATATTTAAATATGCTAGATTGTGCAGATGATGATCATTTAAAAAATGTACAGGTTTCTATTTATGTGCTTATAAACGCCTTATGTCCGCTTGTATGAATGTTATGAATCTTGCAGCATAGTTTAACAACACGTTTAATTTCATTTATTGCGCATTGACAATGTGGTTTTGATCATTTTGTCTTCTGCAAGCCATCATTTTCTTCAGCATTCAGCCTGCGGGAGTGTACTTCATCCTGTAAATAAGCTGTGCAATGTGCTAGGGGGCCTCCTACCTGTCACTTGCAAGTAAGCTGATATTTGGTGTGATAGCCTAGCTCTGCAAATTTACTATTTAAATTCACTAGTGGTCTGAAATTTTTACTACAGATTCCCTGCTTTTGCTTATAGGTGTATCGTAGTATTCACTGTATGTTGCTGATCATCACCCATAGGTGTATTATTGTTCATACGGTGAATCTTCTGTCATTGTCAGCAGGTGTTTACATGCATTACATATTGTACTGTGTATGTTTGCATATGAGTTGGTGTGTTTACATGCAAATCAATGCCAATTGTCGAGTGAGTTGCATTTATTGTTGATTTTCCCTCATACATTCATTGGCAACTTACTATGCTCATTGTATATTGACTTTTAGTGTTCGTAGGGAATCTGTCACATTCACAACTTATCCACTACTATTGCCCGCAAGTGGATTGGTGTGTTCACTTGCAAGTTGACTGGCATTAATAATAAGGAGGCTATCCCCATTATAACTTTCTCACTTTTCTTGTATACATGTTACATCCCTCACATGTCATTCGTCATTGCTTGCATGCAAATCGGTGTGCTCATTTGTAATTTGACATGGACTGCCGGCTGGGCTAATCCATCACCATTATTTTCATGCATGTTGGCTAAGAGGTTATTACATTCATTGCACATTGATTTTCAGTGTTTGTAGGAGAATGATACACTAGTTTGCAAGTTAATGTTGTAGGGAGGTTTCCTTATCTATTGCATGCCTCTCATGCTTTGCTCGTGAATCATATTATTGCATTCATTACAGTCTTCTTGAGTGCATTCGTAGGGTGCTCGCCAGTGTAATTGTCTATGAGTGAATGAGTGTGTTTGTAGGATGACATGCATGGTAAAACTACCATCATTGTCTATTGGCATTTGTACTTCCAAAGATATGATCATTATAAATGAGCTATAATATCCATTAAATTTTTCATGGTGTTGCTTGTGAGCAAGTCACCATATTCCTTATAATTTCCGTTGGTTATTGCTTGTGGACGAGTCCTGTCAAATATCAAAAGTCTTTTGCTGCCCTTGAAGGTAACTTGTGGCTTGCATAGTGAATTTGCATGTTGATGTTTGCATTTTAGTTGACATGATAACTCCTTGATATTTCATTAGAAATTATGCATTGTTGATTGCAAGCATATCGCTATATCTTTCATTTAATCCTTGCTTGTATGATTAATTTTGTTATTTTGTAAAATTACATATTTTATTTTATATATTAGGTTTTGTTTCCTATAATTATAAGTTCGGTTCCTTGTTGTTTTATTCAAATTAAGTCCCCTATCAGTTGAGATTTTGGCAGCCTCTCGGCATCTCCCCCGTTTAGAAAAAAAATTTAGAGAGTCTTAGCCTGCCCACCACGTCAAGAAAGACGTGCATGGTCAATGTCAGGTGACACCGCGGCCGTAGTCTTCAATCCCACCACACTAAGAAAGGCGTGTATGGGTCTTCAAGGCTACCTATTTGAAAATGCACAGTTTTTCCCTGCAGGCACTAAAATATGTACACGGCTACTTAAGTCTTATCCCACCACACTAAGAAAAGCGAGGACAAGGCTCACCTGCCTCTCCGCAAGTGCCGCACTGGATTCCCTCCCACCATGCTAAGAAAAACATACATGGATGGTTTTCCGGTGCAACACAAGCACCGAAAATGGGATTTTGAGGATTTTGAGGGTTTTGAGTTTAGATCACATTTATACATTTGTGAGGGTCGACGACAGTGTCGATATTGAGGCGACGATGATGATCACAAAAATCCCCTTTCTCTTTTTCTCTTTTTTTAAATTTTCTTCTCTCTTCTTTTTGTCTTCTTTCTTTCCTTTTTTGATTTTCTTCTTTCCCCTTTTTTATAATTATTATTATTATTATTATTAACTAATAGTAATAATAGATGAATAGGGATTACAAAAAGTAATATAGGGATTTTTACCTATTAAGAGGTTGCTTCGATTGTGAGGATTTGAGTGAAGTTGCTATTTGGGAATTTCTGTGAAAGCAACATGTGGAGTCGAGTGGGGTTGTTGCTAAAGACAGGAGGGGGTGTTGGCTTGCGGGTGTGATCAGATCTGAATGTGCCTGGATCGGTTTATACAAGACTTGAGGAGGAGGAATCGTAAGGGCTGTAGCAAGTTCGGCCTCGTGATGAGAGCGAGGCCGGTCAGGACTTCGGCAAGAGACGGGATGGGATTCGGCAAGCTAGGTCATGGGCAGATCGCGCTCAGCAGGTAGAGGGAGGCATCATGCAGGCTTGCTGTGAGGCCAAATACGTGTAGTGGATCGAAGTGCTCCTACAATTTTGATCGGGATTCGCGGCTGTAGGTGGAGGGCACGACAAGAGATCTATCAGAAGTTGGATTGAGGGCTATAGGAAGGTATTAGACAACTTGAAGAGGATACGCCAAAGGAAATGCGCAGAGGGCTCAATCGGATTGGACAAGTATAGGGTCCGATCGGATTGGATGAGTATAGGGTCCGATCGGAGGTGGAAGGATCGGTTGGATATGGCTGTGAAGGAATCAAGAGAAATCAAGTGCTTTCGGCTGGATGTGCGCGTTACTACAGGAAAACCATTGATTATCGTTGGAGCTTCCGGCGAAAATCTATACACTAGAAATTACGACGTTCGAACCGACGTATTATTCGACAGTAAAACTACGGTAGAATTTTCGTTTTATATTACGCCGGTAAGTCTCCGGCGTATTATCCGCCGTTAAAGTCATCGTAATCTGTAAACCCATATTATAGTGCGGAATATTTTTCGCCGGTAATTTTCGGCTTACTAACCGATGGATATTACGCCCGTGTATTTAAACACGACGCATAATTACCATCGAAAATTTCGACAGAAACCGATCCAGCGTCTTATCCGCCAGAAAACCCGTTGGTCCAAACCCTATTTCTCTCCCAAGCCCGTCTGCCTTATTATTTCATTCCTCGCCGTTTCCGTTCGCTCAGCTCGCCTCCATCGCCTCAGCCGAACGTCGCCGCTGCTGAGACCGACCCATCACCCAACGGACTTCCACCGAGTTTGCCGACGTTCGCCGGCTCAGTTGCCGACTTCTGCCGCTATTTTGAGGATAATCCACCGTAAGATTTTCTTTTTTCATGGATTTTCTCAATAGATATTTGCAAGAGGATGTACCTAGGTGTATGCTTTTTACTGATGATATTATTCATGTTGATACGACTAGAGAGGGAGTTGAAGGTAAACTTAAATTATGGAGATCCGCCTTAGAGTCTAAAGGTTTTCGCTTTAGTAGATCTAAAATTGAATATATGGAGTGTAATTTTAGTAGTACTAGACCTAGTGAGGGGATTGTTGCTTTGGATGATCAAGTCGTTAATAAGAGTACATGTTTTGGATATCTTGGATCTATTGTTCATAGTGATGGTGAAATAGATGGGAATATTATCAAAAGAATTCAAGTTGGATAGTTGAAGTGGAGGAATGCATCGGGCTTGTTGTGTGATAGAAAAGTCCCCCTCCAACTTAAGGGAAAATTCTATAAGATGGTGGTGAGACCTGTAATGCTTTATGGTGCTAAATGTTGGCCATTAAAAGAGAAGCATAATACTAAGTTAAGTGTTGCAGAGATGAGGATACTCAGGTGGATGAGTGGCTTTACCTTTAAAGATAGGATCCGAAATGAGCATATACGTAATAAGGTTGGAGTAGCTCCAATGGAAGATAAGATTAGAGAGAGTCACCTTAGATGGTTTGGGCATATAAAACGGTGGCCAACATCTGAAAGTGAATCACAAATGATGAGTTAATATAAGGTAAATAATTTTTGACAATATGATTTATTTGAACAACATGACAATAGTTAGTTTTTTTATTTTATTGTTGTTGAACTGCATTTATTTAATTGATGCATTATTTTATATTAAATTTTTGTTATAATTTATGTTTCTAATATTTCTAATTTTTTCTGTGCAGATGGCTTTAGGTGAAGAGCCTAACAGAGGATTGATCAAAAATTATTTTAATAGGCGCAGTAAGAAGATGGCTGGTGGCCCATCTAGGTCTGTAAGTACTGCCACTCATAGTCAATCAGCCACTCATAGTCAGTCTACCACACCTTTACCCACTCCTGGAGCTAGTAGCCCGCAGTTCTACACACCAGACCCCCGCTTTCCTTCACCAGACGCCACGCAGAGTACCCCCTTCTACCCTTATTACTCACCCCCACCTTATGGTGGCCCTCCTGCTTATCCATATCCGCCATATGTTCCACCATACTATCCCCCCCCCACCCCCTCAGCCGCTATAAGTGGACCTTCGACCCTAGCTGTAACCAGCAGAGCAAACGATAGATGGTCGAATGTTGATTGAACCTGATGGTGACACGTACATACATATAATATTATTAACATGCAACTAAAATTGAATAAATACTTTTCTCACCTAACATATTTTTTGTAGGTTTCACCCATTAAAACAACCGACACATAAAATACGGGACATAATATAGAGCAGGTATGATGCTCCTTATGTTTCTTGGAAGAAAGTCCCGAAAAAAGTTCGGGATATATGGTTTAGAGAGTTTGATGTTAGTTATTATACAAATATATTCTGAATTATTTCTTTTTTACTTAAGCTAACAAACATATATATTCTATAATGTATGTTTTTAAATGCAAAAAAAATTTTGTTGGTTGCCCCAGCACAATGACAAAATTAGAAAGAATTTTGAGAAGCGTTGGTCGACTCAAATGCGTGACATATTCACAGACATTAGAAAGTCTGCCGAGTGACCACTATGGATTGGAGAGACTGTATGGGCTGAGCTGACCAGTGCTCGGGGTAGCGTAGAGTATAGCAGGAGGAGGGATCAAAATCAACATAACAGAGCTTTTGATGTTGGGGGCATGGGTAGTTCCCTTCATACTGGGGGCTCAATCCCACATACTAAGCACAGGCGACGTTTGGTAAGGAATTTTAAAAGTTTTTAAAAATTTTCTTTAATAGGAATATTAATGGAAGTCTATTACAGAAAGAGATGCTGGAGAGAACCAACTCCTGTTGAATTGCATAGTCACACCCATAAGCGGCAGGAGAACCAACAATAGGTTGATGAGCAACTAAGGAAAGCCCATGTAAGTATATGTGTTTAATATTTTTTATGTTATGTCTAAATTGCTTAAATTTTTATTAACTTTCATAGGAGGAGTATACACGGCTTCGAGATAGCCAGGCTGCAGCAGTTGAGAGTTCTTCTGGCGGCTCTATAGAGTATTCTAAGCACCGCATCCGGTCGCAGGCGGTAGGAGGAATGCAACATGGTAGGGTTTATGGTTTAGGTTCGCAAGCTCAGGCATACGAGGGGATGACCTCTAGTGGATCCAGCTTCGCAGGAAGTTCCCAGGAGTCCTTATATATAGTCAACAGGTAGCTTCCCTTCAAGCGGAGCTAGAACAAGGAATCACAAGTTGATTGGCAAGTGCAGTTGCAGGCACAAATACAGATGCAGATGCAGATATAACACAATCAGTTGTTGGATGAAATGCAAAAAATGAGGGAGCAGTTCAGTGGAAATGAGGTAGCTCCAACGGAGGATGAGTCGATGGATTCATAGTAGTTATTTAGTTTTTTCAGTTTCATATGTACTTATTTCAGTTTCTAAATATTTGGTGAAGTTTATGAATATTTGTTGATGTTTATGAATATTTTGTGATGTTTTTGAATATTTGGTGATATTTATGAGTAGTTGTTTGTTATTGCACTAAACACAATCAGTTGTTGATGTTTGTTATTGTCTTATGTAACTGTTTGCTACATGTTGTGGAAATCAGATTGCTGTATGGGAAAGTTTTTTTTTGTTATTGCAATAGGTTTCCGACAGATAATACGTTGGTAATCGCCAGAAACAACGATACAATGAATTATGTATCGATTTATGGCCTATTTATACGCCGGCATTTCCGACGTACAATGTGCCGGTTATCTTCGTCGTTTAATTTTTAGTGCATACATCGACAGTTTATGCGTCGGAATTACGGGCGTAACAATACGCCAGAAAGTCCGGCAAATTTAACGCCGGAATAAGGGAGAAGGAAGCGACATAACCACTATCTTCTTTTTTGCCAGTTTTTCACCAGAAAGTTCGCCGGAAAAGTTTCCGGCATAATATATACGTCAAAAATTCTTTACTGACATGCAAATTACAGTCGTATCAAAATTCGACGGAAATTCAAAATTTTTGTTTTACCGGTGCATTGGATCTGCCAGTAATAACAGGTTTTCCTATAGTGCGTTAAGAAGCTCAGTAGGGAGTGAGGGTTGGTCGGATGTGAAGGAGACAAGTGGATCGGAAGGTTGACGTGAAGTGTGGCTAAGGCTTCAGCACAAGAGAAGGTTGGGGGATTGGGAGTTTGGGAGTTCGAGCGTGGAGGAAGTAGAAAAATGAATGAACGTCTTGTTTCTCGTTCATTTTATCAACTAAAGCAGTGACAATCAAGGCAAGTGTGCAGGATTTACGGGAAGCGATGACGTCGTCAGTGCCAAATGACAGGGATTTCTACAGGATTCCCGAAGAGGTGAACGGAGTCGGCGCAGGCAGATACGAGGTATTTATTTATTTTAATTATTATTAATAATAATATCATTATTATTATTATTATTACCTGAAAAGACAGAAATGAAACAATCATCTAATGCACCGTAATTTGCGTGCCCTTTTCTCGAAATTTACAGGTAATCCCTCAGGATCCGCGCTGATTTTTTTACGTGAATTTTATCGGGCAAAATTACAATCATTTTTAGGCGACTCAGATGTTTCGAACTCAATGGCAAAGTCCGTTTTGAGATCGAACGTCGTTTAGGCAACGTCGCATGTTAATTTTGGGTGTCGGTCGTCCATTTCGACCGGTTTTCATTTGATTTGACTACGATGGGCTCCCTCTTAGCCAAATTCGACACTCTGATCACAACAGTGCTGTCTGTTTGGCAATCGGAGGTCGTTTGACCCTTTAAGTGATGTGTCGCGCTCACTGAACGTCACTTGAGTTGTTGCTTTTTCTTTGCTCTTTTTGCATGCATTTCAATGTATGGGTTAACAATATATATATTTTACACCGACAGATCACAAATAGCTATGCAATATCCGACACATATCAGACATGACATGCGTCAGACACGTCGAAGATGTGTTTGATTAAAAAAATATTAAAAATAAATTGGACATGCGTGTCCGACATACGTCTAAAATATTTTATGAAAATTTTTTAAAATATAATTTATTGTGTCTCACATTTTTATTTAATAAAAAAATTTAATTTCTTATTTCTTATCCATTGCACAAACTTAATACTCATTCCCTGAACTTTCTTATTTTCATTTCTCTTGTAGGTTGCGGCTAGGGATTCACAACAACGCTCGAAGTCATCTCAATATTGAAGTCCAATGTCGTCATAACATCACCAATTCAAAATCATCTCAAAATCAAAGTCTAGAGTTGTATTGACATTAACGCTCTACGCAAACAATTTCTATACCCACAATAATGCCCCCATGCTATATCGACATTTCATCTTTGTCCAACATTGTCTTAACATCGAAGGCCAACATCATGTCAAGATAGACAATCGACGCCGTCTTGACATCAATGCCCGAAGCCCATCACACAACAATGATGCCCGGCTGTCTAGAGCATTGTCGTCTCCCTTCTTGATGCCTAACACAATATCGACATCTGACTCTCTACATCCTAATATTAATTATTTTAAGCACAAATCCTAGTTAAATTATTTATTACTTCTCAATTATTCTTAAGATTTTACTTATTCAATTTTTATATATTATTTTAATATATAAAAATTATAATACTGTATCCAAACCCATATTTGTGCTATACTTTTAATAATTGACCTGTCTGTGTCATCGTGTCATTCCTATAATATTGTTGAGAATGAATTTTAAAGCTTCCAATTTTTAGGTATTCAGTTTTCTCAAAAAACATAAATTAAATATAAAATAATATCAAATCAATAGATGTAATTGAATATGAGAATTAAATAAGTACGTAGCTCATCTTGATCTGTTGGTTGGGAGCTTTGGCTACCAACCAAGAGATTTTGGGTTCGAAGCTTACGTGATGTGCGTGTGAATTTGACTTAATTGACCTAAATGTCAACAAAATAAACTAGACTCCGCCCAAGAAAAGATTAGATTCTCATTCAATTCTTAGCTAATATGGGGTGCGAATACTTATTTTAGATGAACCCAATGAGAAGCGTACCACTAAGCATAAATACCTGCCTAAAAATTCCTGCCAAAAAAGTGATTTGATAATTGCATAAGTAAATACCCTCAAAACTTAAAATTATTACAAGGATGCCACCCAGTCTATACATCATTTCTCCTAGCATATTTTATAGCTCATCTTTAGTGTTTTTCATTGATTAACTGTGCGTCTATTTAAGAATGATAAAGCATCGCCCATCTATTTGGGTGGCCTAATTCCATCCTTCAACTAAAAGCTACTCCTAAATTCACATGATTTATAAGGCCGGCTATGATGCATAAATATGAATATGATGTGATGTAAATATATGATATATTTATTATTAAAAAATAAAATATTTTTATATTTAAAAATTAAAAATATTATATAAAATTTACATAAATTAAATAAATATAAAAGAGTCTTCAAATTATAGCATCAGGATGTAAAAATCATAATATATTTCGTATAGAAAAATGCAAATAAGAGATTCAAATGATTTGTATGTCATGGACATGTCTTCTCAGAAAAAAAAAAAACTAAAAACAAATTCACATGACTTATTCTCTTCCACTAGTAACATATATGGACTCATGATTTCAACCTACGACATTTATTTTATTCGCAGGATATGTGGATATCATGTCTAACACATGTCAAAAATATATCGCATGTATTTCTCATCCTTAAAATATCTTTTATGATTGAGCATTCATATATCATAGAGGTGTCAAAATAGATCAACGGATTGGGTTCAGCTCTAACTCAAATCGATCAACCTAAACTCAAGCCATTTAATAATCAAGTCAAAAATGTGGACACAAACCTAACCTGATAACCCATTTTAATTAAAAAAATATTTTTATTAACTTGTTAACTACATATTTTAGATTAACTAATCAATAAATAAGAAGATTATACCAATAAATAAAAGAATTTAAGGAAAAAAATATTAAATGAGTCACTTTTAGTCAAAATCCAACCCGTTTAATAAGCAGGTTAGCATGCAAGAATCAAACCCAACCCGTTTATTAAATGAGTCAACTTAAACCTGAATTTTTCAAATCAGATCAAAGTCCCATCATTTATTGACAACCCTAATATATCATAGCCCTAACTCTATTCCCTTTTCTTTTTAATTTAAATAAAAAATTATAAATTTTTTTTACAATTTTAGCAATAACTCCTAAATTTTTATTAGCTTATACTCACTAACAAATATTATTATTATTATTATTATTATTATCAATGATAAAATAGTAGGCTTCAATCCCTGATTTTAATAAATGGGCCACAATCCTTAACGCTTTCACCCCCAGCCCACAATTAATTACGTGCAATAACAAATAAATGCGGGCACAAGCAAATAGGGATGCTATACAGTTGCCGAAAAAAATGGATGGGGAATTATAGTAATGCAGAAGGGCGCGCAAGAGGTACCTCAGATGGGCCAACTAACCAGTGGAAGAAGGGCACCGTTAGCGCCGCATTAAACTCAGCAGCCCATTTTGTTGGAGGAAACAGCTTCCGAAACTGCAACCCAACCAATTAAATCAAACCTCATCCAATTTCGTAAATGTTAATAAGAAATTAAGACGGGCTATGAATACTTAAAAATAACATGTCACGTGCTTATTAATGAGTGACAGCAAAGAGTTGTTAAACCTGAGCTGGAGCTCCGGGAGGCAGCATGGAGAGGAGAACTTCTCTGACCACCTCCTGTTGTTGCTGGCGCGATCTCCCCATCATAACTCTTCTGGAGACGTCCACAAAGCTGTCGTAGTCCCACTCCCAAAGCTGTCTATTGGTTTTTATTCCTCCAGAAGCGTAATTCTGCATCTTGCGAGAAAAGAGACCCATGAAAGCCTTCTCAAAAAATCCGTCTTTGTACTGTGTTTTCTCCCCCATGGGAGCTGTTGCTACTTGTGCGCAACGGACGGAGAGGACGGTGACTCGGCCGCAGAGCGGTTGGGGCCTGATTGGGTGGTGAGGAGAGAATCGAGCCGTTGGGAAGCACAGCATCTCCATTACTTCACTTGTGTCGCTCTGTTATTTCGGGTTAATAAATGTTGTGGGAATAGGAAAAGGATGGGCGTAGGAATTAGAACACGAAGGTGGTTTTTTCACCGGACATTTGGGGAGAGAGACCACGGCCACGAAAACGGAGGGATAAGGTTCGTTTTGGGCGTGTGGTCAGTAGGTGGAGTAGTAATATTGAAAAATAAGCGCTGTCAAGATATCGTCTAGTAAAATGCACGAATTTCAAAATTTTAAATGTTTATATTATGATACAGTATTAACCTCCATATAATTTTAAGAGAAAAGAATATATTATAATATTTAATCTAATTTTTAATCCGAATGCATTTTGAATTATTTTATTTATTTAAGGGTTGTTTAGTTTGAAATAAAATTGATGTAAAATATTCTAAATAAAGAGGGTTTGAAATATTGAATTTTTTTTTGGATTAAAAATAAATGCATTGTAAAGTATTCCATATGCATTGCAAAGTATTCTTAGTTTTTTTTTCTCTTACGAAAAGTAAACTTGTCAGTTTTAATTGAATTCTTGTCACTGCAAGCAAGTTAAGTTGTCTTGTCACCACCACCCACCACTGTCGTCAGTGACTCGCCATTGTCACCATCAGCTATCACCATCGCCACCACCGCCATCACCACCCGCCGCCACTAACCACCATCATCACTGTCATCACTGTTGGCAACTGATCACCATCATCTTTGAACTTTACGCTTCATTCATTTTACTTTTAACCAAACAAAAAAAGAAATCACATGCATTTATTCACACTTCTACAAACAGCTCCAAAATATTTTAGATGAAAAGCATTACTTTTATATTCCACACCTTTTTCACCCAACCAAATAGTAAAGATCAGTGTTGATATGTGTGACACCTCATAATCTATTTGGAAGAAAGTTCTTTCTTTTATCTTTTACTACACAACAATCATAGCTATTTAATTTCATTTATTAGTAATAAAATCAAATATCAGCGGAACCAAATTCTATTGATCAAAACAGTCATATGCATTAATATTCATTTCTCCAAAATTATATACAATACTCATGAATCATACGAATAAAATCTATTATTTCAATCATGAGTACAAAAGAATAACTACAGACAGAAAAAAATGACTAATAGTAAACTTAGAGAAACCAGAACAGCCTTATACTCTTAATCCTCTGCCTTGACTTGAAATCATTTAAACTATATATAATGAGCTAAATAGCTTAGCAAGTCACCAAATCCTATAACCGAACCAAAGCACGAAAGTTGTATGCATGTCTAATCAGTTCAATACCAATAACAATCATATGATCAAGAATTAGTATAGAAATAGTAAAACTTACATACAGTAGCAGTATAATCGATAAACAGTAAAACAGTATGGTACGGCAACCAATAAAATAGTACAATGTGAAAACCAATAAACCAGTACATGTGTCAAAACTATAAAGTAGTTGTCATATATAGCAGTACTATCAATCAATAACAATCAGTAAATGAATCTTATAGATAGGTAAAACCAAAGCATCGGTATAGACTATCGTAAATCATATCAATACAGTAAACCAGGAGCAATAATATCAATACAGTAAACTCATAACAATAATCACATTCTATATTAGTATTAGTGCATCATCGTAATCATATGCTCAGTATGTCACATAATCAATTGATTAGTAAATAATGCAGTGAATTAATAATCATAGCAAAAATAGTAACAGTATACCAATAATAGCATTAGTATCAGTATTGGTATTCATATCGGTATCAGTAAACCCGCAACAATAATAATAAATCAGTACAGTGATAAGAAATCAGTAAACAATGTACAGTAAAGCCATATAATAATGAATCAGTAACATGCATTTTAGTAATCATATTGATCAAGTAATAAGTACTAGCTTAAGTGGTATTTTTCAGTATTAGTAATCCATAGTCAGTAATTATTGGTAATTTTCCTCTTTTTTTCTTCTCATTTTTTCTTTTGTTCCTCCTCTTCCTTCTTCAGTAAGGCACGATGCTGAAATTCTGACTTTTCATTTTTTAAAAAATTATTTTAAAAATTTAGGTTATCACAATCTACTCACCTTAAAAAAATTCATCCCCGACATTTCTCTTAAGAATTCTGGCACAAAATCAATACAAAAAAATTTTGTAGGATCAAAACTCAAATCGAATCGAAAGTCAAATCAGAAATTAAAACTCATCAAACTCAATCAATTCTTATCATATACTTATACAGTTCATTCAATCACATATCATTCACATATACAATCAATTATGGATGTAAAATAATACACCTTAATCTACCTAGTCTACGTAACTCAATCAATTCCTACTGCTCTAATAACAATTCAATTCTTCCAATAACTACTCTTATATCAATTTTATTATGACCCATAATTTAATTTGAAAGAATTCTTTTTTTATCTTTTATTAGATAACAATAATAGCTATCTAATTTTATTTATCAGTAATAAAATTAAATATTAGAGAAAGCAAATTCTATACATTGATCAAAAAACCCATATGCATCTCTATTCATTTCTCTAAAATTATATACAATATTCATGAATCATACAAATACAATCTATCATTTTAGTCATAAGTACAAATGAATAATTATAGACAAAAAGAAATGACTAATAGTAAACTTGGAGAAACCTGATCAACTACACACTCTTGATCATCTACCCTAACTCGAAATCATTTAAATTATATATAATGAGCTAAATAACCCAACAAGTCTCCAAATCCTACAACTGAACCAAAGCACGATAAAGAAGTAGTATACATGTCTAATCAGTTCAATACTAATAACAATCATATGATTATGAATCAATACAGAAATAGTAAAACTCACATACAGTAGTAGTAGAGTCGGTAAATAATAAAATAGTACGGTACGAGAACCAGTAAAATAGTACAATATGAAAATAATAAACCAGTACATGTGTCAAAACTATAAAGTAATTGTCATCTCAATACTATCAATCAGTGGCAATCATTAAAGTAATTGTATTGATCGGTAAAACCAAAGCATCAGTGAAGACTATCATAAATCATATTAATGCAATAAATCAAGAGCAGTAATATCAATGCAGTAAACTAATAACAGTAATCACATTCTATATTATTATCATTGTAGTATCATAATCATATAATAAGTCAATCAATAAATAATGCAATAAATCAAAAATAGTAGAAGCAATAATAATAGGATATTATTAGTAACATCAGTATCAGTATTAATGATAATATCGATATTCATATCAGTATTAGTAAACCCGCAGCAGTAACAGTAAATTTATATATTGATAATAAATCAATAAATCGTGAACAATAAAGTCATACAATAATAATGAATCAGAAATATGAATTTTAGTAATCACATTAATCAAGTAAGAAGTCCTGGTTTAAGCGGTTTTTTTCAGTATCAGTAATTCATAGTTAGTAACCATTGGCTCAGTGAACAGAGTTGTCGCTCTTTTTTCCATTATCATAATAATAACTCCTTATAACTCCCAACAGTATCACATAAATCAGTTGAGAATGACACCAAATCATAAATTTAAAGGAAAGTCTGTTGGCCCACAATCCTATACAGGTCATTAAGTCTCTAGTCAATGTTATTGAAACAAGCCTTTCACTTTTTTTCACACATATTAATATCACATTTTTTAATAGTAATAGCGACCAACTATTACTCAATCACATATCTATATTTATTCGTAATGCTTGTATTTATAGTATTTTAAATAAAAATATTTACTTCTATTCAGGAATAATCATATAAAATTCTATAACTTCTGTTTACCCAATAAAATTTAGAAATATTACAATTAAAATCTTTAGAATAATTAGTACGATATCATATAAAAAATTATGCAGTATAAGCTCAATAAATTTAAGAAAAATAAAATTAGTTCCAGGGAGAATCAAACGGTTGAAAATAGAAGTAGAATCAGAGTTACTTACCATAATCTGAATAAGTTCCACAAAAATGATGTAGTAATCAAGCGGCTAAAATCAGTTTTTGACTTTTTTTTCTCTCTCCTCTTTCCTTCCCTTCCTCCTCTTCCTTCTTCGGCAAGGCATGACACTAAAATTCAGATTTTTCATTTTAAAATATTATTTCAAAAATTTGGGTTATCACAATATTTTCACTAAAAATTGCCCTAATCGAACATGAATCTCGAGGCATATTTAAAATGGAAATTTTCAAAATTAAATTTGAGACCATCTAAACTCTGATTTCAGCAAACTTATATTCACACTGAACATCTTGATGAGAAAAACCCAACGACACCAAAATTGATCTAATCCGTGCCCAAATGGACCCAAATCATTAGCTTAAAGCGTATTTAGAAGCCTTAAAAAATTAATTGGGTGACCAAATGATATTCAAATATGGCATACTTATAGAAAAATATAATGAGATTAAGATTGCTTAATTATGACATCATTAAGGCACTTAAATATTTGACGAATGCTCTTTGATCGAGGGAATTAATATAGACCGTTTGATTGAGCACACAAAATTTTCCTCGAATCTTCTCTATATGTCGGAGCATGCCACTCTAAAAATTTATAAATAGACATTCACTCTTTATATGAAGGGGGAATTTGGGAGGCATAAACCCTGGGCTAGAGACTTAAGAGAGTTCTAAGGCTTAAATAGTTCGAGAGATCAACCTAGGCACCACCACCGGCAAACCCTCGCCACCCAACCATCATTGTTGGACCTCCAATATACCATCATCATCATATCTTTGTCTGGTCTCCATCGCCGCATAGAGACCTCTGTCTCCTGGCGATTATGATATCTCTAACCATAGTTGTGGACTACGATCCATTCGACCTCAATCACCCAACTATGATCCCTTCGACCTTCAGTTGCCCAACTACTGTCCATCCGGCCTCTTCCCTTTAACCTCAGTAGCCCGACTACGATCCCTCTGACCTCCATCGCCCGACAACTATCCTTTCGACCATCATTGCCCTCCGACTACAATCCCGTCAACCTATGTCACTCGACAACAATCCCCTTAACCTCAGTCACTCGATTACGGTCCCTACGATTTATGTCCACCGACTACGATCCCTCCGACTATTATCACTCACTATCTACGGTCCCTCCAATCTCCATCTCCTACAGACTACGTGTAATGCCCTATAATCTAATTTGAAAGAATTTTTTTTATCTTTTATTATACAACAATCAGGGCAATCTAATTTCATCCATCAATAATAAATAGTAGAAATAAATTCTATAATTTTAAAAATTAATACACATCTATATTCATTGACCCAAAAATAAATCATATACAATGCTAAAAAATTATATAATCATAAAATATCTATCCATTCTTGAGTATAAGAGAATAATTAAAATGAAAAATAGAACCTAAGGAATCTTGATCAATCTTACACTCATGAACCTCTTGCCTGACATGAAATTATTTAAACCATATATACTGAGCTAAACAACCAAGCAGGTCACTAAAATCCTATAACTAAATTCAAAGCACAGTAAAGAAGTAGTATGTATGTCATTAGTCAATTCATAATATTAGTAATCATATGATTAAGAATCAGTGCATGAATAGTAAAACTCACATACAGTGGTAATAGAATTTATTAATAGTAAAAGAGTATGATACGGATGCCAGTTTAATAGTATAATGGAAAAATTAGTAAACCAGTATGGGTATTGAATTGATAAAACAGTCGTTATATCAGTACTATCAATTAATAAAAAAATTGTATAAAGTGATAAAACTAAAGCATCGATAAAGATTATTAGAATCATATAAATGTAATAAATTCTATAATGATGTATACATATTATCCAGTTATTCTATATCAATATCAAATTAGTATTTTAATCACATGTTCAGTATATTATGTCTATGTCACATGCTCAGTATTAACATAGTTAATCAATAATAGTAATAATAATAGTGAATCAATAGTATCAATAATAGTTCAGTAATAATATCGGTGTTGTATCGGTACTAGTAAATTCAGTGGTCGTAATAATAAAATAATATAATAACAATAAATTCATATAGAGACAAGAAATCCAATAAAGGTGTATAGTAATAATGAATTCTAGTCACACTAAATAAGTAAGAAGTTTTGACAATCACATTATTTTTTAGTAATCATTAGTCGGTAATCGTTGGCTCAATAAATAGAGTCGTCATACATTGCTCGTCGATATAGTAATAATTTCTTATAACTCCCAATTGTTGTATTGTTGTATCAGTAGAGGATAATATTCTATCATAGTATTTAAAGAAATGTCTATTGGCCCATTATCCTATACATGTCAACTAATCTCCAACCAATATGTTAACTAATCTTTACTTGTCTTTTACACATACATTAATATTATCATAGTATTATATCAGTAATAGCGACCAGCTATTACTCAGTCATATATCCACATTCATTTCCAATGTATTGTAGTAAAAAAAGTGTATTTAGGCTTAATTCAAAAAGTGCCAAAATATCCTAACAGTTAACAATAGAAAATTCTATTGATAAGAAATTCACATTTTTAGAAATTAATCAAATTATTAAGGATCATATATAATAATATTTTGAAGTTTTAATTGAACTAAATCACTATTTTTAGATGTCAATTTTTTTTAATTAATAAAAATTGCTGCTTTTTTAAAATCACCTAGTAAAAAATCTTAAATAAATACTCAAAAAGGTTAATAATCTCAATCTCTATAGCATATAAAAAGTTAAGCGATGAAAGTTTTACCAATACAAAATTATCCTCATTTTTTTGTAATAAAAATACAAATTTGATCGAAAAAATCCTAAAAATATTATTAAAATCAGAAATAAGATAATGGTTTCTTATAATGAAACGAGCAAATCTCCTAATACGATCGACTGACAAAAATTGCTCCACGACTTTCAAATCCTACATTCTATTTTCTTTCTCTATTTATTTCTCTCTAATTCCTCTTTATATTTCTCTGTTAGCCAAAATTAGAAGAGAGAAGGGATTTTAATGGTTTTAGTGGCTTAAGATATTTTTATAATAAAATAATAATATAAATATTAATATAAGTATTTAATTTAATCAAATTTTAGTATCAAAATTCATATAAATCATTATGAGGCTTCAAAAATTATAAAGAATATCCATAAAATAACTCATTTTATTTAAAAAATTTTGGTAAAATTAGTTTGTAAAATGAACACCTAACGGTTCCAAAATCCCCACTTGTACCGATATGTGTCAATTTCTTAAGAATTTGTACTAATGCCCAAAAATTATGAAAAAATTTGTGTAATTAAATCACTACAATATCTATGTTATGGAAAAGATAGTTTGTGATTTGAACTTATAATGACTCATGAAAAAATTTATTTAACTGTGTCAAAATATGGGCTATTACACTATGACCCCTTAGACCTTTCTACGCCCACCTATTACGGTCAATCAAACCTCCATCCCTTGACTATAGTACCTCAAACTTATGTCATCCACCAACTACGGTCCCTTTGACCTCTGTTACCTAACAATGGTCCCTTCGACTTTTGTTGCCTGATTACAGCCTTTTCGACCTCTGTTACCCGACAACGGTCCCCTTGACCTCAGTCTCCCGACAACATCCCCCTTAACCTCAATCTCTTAACTATAGTCCCTTAACTTCTATTGGCAGACTATGATCCATCCGACCACAGTCACCCACCGACTACGATCCCTCCAACCTCCATTACCTATCAACTACAGTCCCTTGGATCTCCATCGTGTGATTATGGTCCCTTCGACCACCGTCATCGTCGACCATGGTCCCTCCGACCTCTGCCACCTGACAACATCCCTTCGACCTCAATCATCCCACTATGTTCCCTATAACCTCCATAGATTGATTATTGTCCCTTCGACCTCCGTCACCTAACTACGATCCCTCTGGCCACCATTGTCCACCAAATACGGTCCCCCCGACCTCCGTCATCCATCAATTATGGTCCATCAGACCTCCATCGCTTTATTACAATCCCTCCGACCTTTGTCTCCCGCCAACTGCGGTCCTTCTGACCTCTATCACCTAGCAAAGGTTCCTTCGACCTCAATTGTTCGATGACGGTCCCTATGACCTTCGTAGCCCGACTACGGTCCCTCCATACTCTATCACCCGATAACGATCCCATCGACCTTAATCACCTGATTACGGTCTCTCCGACCTCCATTGCCTAACTACGGTCCTTCTGAATACCCTCACCCGCCAACTACGGTCCCTCCGACCTCAATCACCCCATGATTTTCCCTTTCCTGGGTTATCAATGTAAAAAATTTGGTTTCTCTTATGATTGCTACACCCCTATCTCTTATCTATATGTGTGTTGGATTTACATTCAAAACTAAGATGTTAAGTTCTTTTTATCTCTCTACCACTGTAAATGTTCAGTGTGCAACAAGCATAATATAAATTATATTTGTATTGCACCCATTTTAAAATAGCTCTATAAATTTTATAATTAAATTTGATCATGTTTTGTTATGATTTTTTACCATAATTTTATTTTATTTTTTTAATTCAAGAGTTCTAAAACTCATTTTGATTCTGTATAAAAATATGTGCTATAATTTTCTAAGGTAATACTTAGGGGTGGATAGGAAATTGTATTTCATTGACTAATATTTTTTTAGTAGTTGTTATAGTGTCAAGCTTACGATAGGGCTAATGTATTTCAAGTAATTGCTGGTGATCTGATAAAAAGAAAAAAAATTTATAATGTTGTCATGTCAAACTTTGAGCAATATAAACTGAGCGAAATTATTAACATAGCTATTATTAAAAAAAATAAAAATATAGAAACGAAAAATAAATAAATAAAAGCTGCTGGCTAGCAGATTCGTGGTGGTTGTGTTAGAGAATTTTACACCTTAATGATGCATGAATTTCTAGCACACAAATAGGTACGCGAAAGGGCTTGAAAATACCATATTTTTTATTTGAAAGACTCGAAAAGAGAAAAATCATTGGGCCTTGCCTAGATATGGAAATTCCACTGCGTATTAATAAGTTACAAAGGTTGGCCCATCTTTTAATTAGGAGACTGTGAAAGTACAATAGTATGGACAATCCTCCAAAATTTGTATGGGTGTTCAGGTGTTGGAATGATCCTGGTAAGGTGACGGAGGTTAGAAAGATCGTAATCAAGCAACAGTGATCTGAGGAATGTAGTCAGGCAATAGTGATTTTGAGGATCATATTCGAACGATAGTGATCTGAGGGCCGCAGTCGGGCGACGATGGTTGTAGGGCCATAGTCAGGCAACTAAGGTCGAGGGACCGTAATCGGGTGATGGTGAATCGAGGGCCGAATTTGGTGAGCAATATAGCTCAGAAATTTGGCAACAACACATATGTTTAATTTCATTATAAATTTGCTCAAATTAGAAACCAAATGGTCCTAGATTTAATTTTGAAATTTTCTAATTCAAATGTCTCGAATAACGTAGAAGGGGCACTTTACTTGCATGGAATTTGATTCCGGGAAAGAAAAAAATGTATATTTAGAAATTATTGATTTATTAAATATTATTTATTCCCCCATTTAGTACCGCTATGTCTGAACAGAATTTTTTTATTTCACTTATAATATCATTTTAACTGAGGCATTTTAAAATACTAACATTTAATTTCTCTTTAAAATTGTGATGATATATACATTCGTAAATATAATTATTGCATTCTGAATATTCATGACGATAAAGAAATATAAAGTTTAACATCTTAATTTTATACGAAGATTCAACACACAATCATATAAAAGAGAGGGTGTAAAGGATAAAAGAGGCAACAAGATTTTTGAGTGGAAACCCTTGAAAAGGGGGAAAAACCATGAGGTCTTGCCTAGTTTGAATGATTCCATTAGTGTTTGCAGTCGATTACAACTAAGGCTCTTCCTTGGAGGGAAGGCCTTGATATGATGTAGTAAATATACATTATATAGAATGCATTACATGGTTGAAATTGAAAGAGTCAATATTAGCATGTTTGTTTGGTCGGCAGGACCATAGTCGGCAGGCGACGGAGGTCAGAAAGATCATAGTCGGGTGATGGTGGTTGGAAGGACCGAAGTCGGTGGGCGACGGAGGCCGGGAAGAATGTTATTATGCAACAGAGGTCGGATGGACCGTAGTCGGCGGGCGATGGAGGTCGAAGAGACCGTTTTCTGGGTCGGAGGTTGGAAGGATCGTAGTCGGTTGGTGATGGAGGTCGAACAGACCTTTGTCTGGGTCGTCAGGTGACGAAGGTTGGAAAGACTATTGTTTGGAGATGGAGATCGGAAGGACCATATTCTGACGATGGAGGTCGAAAGGAACGTAGTCGGTGGGCGATGAAGGTCAAAAAGACTGTTGTCTGGAGACGGAGGTTGGAAGGATCGTAGTCAGCAGGTAACAGTGGTCAGAAAGACCATTATCTGGTGACAGAGGTCGGAAGGATCGTAGTCGGCGAGCGAAGGAGGTCGGAAAGACCGTAGTGTGGCGATGGAGGTCGATGAAGGTCGGAAGGATCATAGTCGGTGGGCGACAATGGTCAGAAAAACTATTGTTTGGCAATGGAGGTCGGAAATTGTAGTTTAGTGACCGGGTGGAAGTCGGAAGGACTGTAGTCAGCGGGCGACAGTGGTAAGAAAGACCATTGTCTGGCGACGGAGGTCGGAAGGACTGTAGACGGGCAACGGTAGTTAGAAAGGTCGTTGTTGGGGGCCGATAGTGGTCAGAAAGATCGTTGTCTGACGACGAAGGTCAGAAGAACCGTAGTCATTGGGCGACAATGGTCAGAAAGATCGTTGTTTGTCGATGTAAGTCGGAAAGACCGTAGTCAAAGACAGTAGTCGCAGGAGACGATGGTCAGAAAGACTGTTGTCTAGCAATAGGGGTCGGAAGGACCATAGTCGTGGGGCGATGGAGGTCAGAAGGACCGTAATAGATAACTGGGTGGAAGTCCGGCGCCAGTCGATGGCCGAACAGAAGTCCGACATCAGTTGGTGGTCGGGTGTAAGTCCAACAATAATTGAAAGCTGGGTGGAAGTCCAGCGTTAATTGGTGGCCGGACAGAAGTACGGCGTCAGTCGGTGGCCGGGCGGAAGTCCGATGGTGGTCGAGAAGGAGTCCGATGGGAAGAGAACTTTAATTTCTCTCTCTTCCTTCTCTCCCTTGCTTCCGTCCTTGATCTTCCTTTCTTCCCCCCCCCCCCCCCCCCCCCCCCCCCCCCCCCCCCCATGTAAAGAATGAGGGGTATATTAATAGTTTTCTAAGAGTGGCATGACCAATAAATAGGAGGGAGATCAAAGATATGTTGGTGTTTTGAATGCACGGCTGATATTGACTCCTTTGATCATTGATCGTTTATTAAGTATTCAAGTGCCTTAATGATGTCAAAATTCAATGATCTTGGACTCGTTGGATTCGTCTCATCGAGCCGCTCGATTCAACGATAAGCATGTCACATTTGGAAACCGTTTGGTCATCCAATTTATGATTTGAAACTTTGAAATGCACTTTAGCTCTTTGATTTGGACCCATTTGGGCTCGAATTGAGTCGAATTTGATGTCGTTGGATTCGCCTTTTCGAAACGTTCAGTTCGACTATAAGTTTGTTGAAATAGGAGTTCAAATGGTCCCAAATTTAATTTTGGAGGTTTTCAACTTGATTTTACCTCGAGATTTGTGCTTGATCAAGATATATATATTTGTATTCACACACTTACATTGCTTATCAATCAAATTCATCTTCCTCTCTCTATCTCATCATGTATTCTACCATGTGTCTACCAATACATCAAATACTATCATATGAATTATGCATGTATGTATATATCATATCAATACTACGCAAGAAAAGACATCCAACTATCACGTAATGTGTTCCCACTTTGTCACATTAACCAATCTTTAAATAGGTAGCTTTAATTTAAGAGTCATCACTCTCTACCCGTCAATGTATTCAATCAATCTTAGACTCAATCCAAAATTACACACAATCCTTTGATTTTAAAGAAGTATATTGGCCCACCCTCCTATATGGAAAATATTATCTATAGCCAATCCTAAACTAATATACTGTGATAAAATCATCTCATAAATTAATTAGAATAAAATATACTTCATAATCAAATTATAAACACAAAAAAAATGACTAACCACAACGCAGCTAACACACCAACCAACATTACCTCTCATCAGCTAAAAAATTCCCTTCGTTGCTATAAAGCATCAATCTACGAAAACGCATATTGTACATCTTGATTAATATTTTATATAACGGAAATAAAGCTGCTAAAATTTATAGTAAAGAGTTATAGGCATAAAAGTAATAAGCCTAATTAATTTTTTTAGCTATTAAAAAATTAGTGAAAAAATACAAAAAAAAGTATGTAAAATAAAAAATATCATATATTAATTAATTAAATTGGAAAAAACATCATATCAACTAACATGTCAGTATACAACCCACGTTGATATGTGTTGATTGGAAGTTTAGGCCACCAAAAAATTTTGAGTTAGAAGCTCGCATATATGATGTGCATGTAAATTTGAGATTAATTTGCTCAAAAGTCTTTAAAAAAAAAAAAACTAGCACGGCAGTAGCTTTATATGATACCAATCTGAATACCCATCTACTTTAGCATAGCACAACTCCAACAAGAAAATAAAACGATAAATACCAAGATGGCCTTGTCGATCTTCTCATGCCTAAGCCGTAAGAAGTCCCAGCCAAATACTAGGAAGTGTAAACCATCTTGCTTACCTATTTTATGTGTAAATCATGAAATACCAATGCAGCTTGTTATCATAGTTAACAAATACACTAAGACATCAACTTTGTAAAATGTGGCAGTATTAATAAATTAGAACATTTACTGATACAATGTGACTATGTAAATTTTATGCCAAGAAAATTCGTTTAAATAATCAGAATTTACTCTTTTTTTTGCCGGTAGAAGGCCCCAAGGTCCTAAAATCAGAAGGCCAGCAGAAAGCTGAACATTTCTGCTACGTATGATATGACCAAACACCAGAATTTCTCTGGTATTGCACATAATACAAAACATTTCCTCCAGTTATGAACATCTTGAGGTAAACAAGACTAGCACTGGAACAAGAAAAAAAAAAAGGGAGCAAAATAAACACGTTATCCGGAAACTAATGAGATTCTACTCACTCGAAGTCTCAACAGGTATAGGCGACTCTGCCGTTGCCGTTTTCAATTTCTCTAGTTCTATGATACGCTGGTTCAGAACATCAATGCGTTCATCAAGAGAATCATAGGCGCCTTTAACCTGGATAAAAACAAGCATGTTAAGTAATCTCAGCCTGAAAATTTCCTTTGCTATTTACTGGTGAAAACTCAATCAAGCAGATCATTTATGAATCATGATCAACTGAAAGATCATTACAGCATTTCGTACATCAAATTAAACATTTGTACTAAGACGGGAAATCTTAAAATGAAACCCCCATAATGAATTATATATCAAGGTACGACATTGATGGTGTGTCTTATCTTAGGGATAAATTTATAATATAATGATCTCTTGAAAATAAGAATGAGAAGAGAGGATAAAAAAAAAATAAGAGGTTGTATGACTAAATTTTATTTCTGTACTCTGTATGAAAAAAATGAGAAACTCCACATAAATAGTTAAAAAAATAACTTCGAACAAAACTATAAAAGCATTTTAATTTCAAATTAAGAATTAAGTATACAATAGAAATGAAATGCTGCCCGCAGATTATTAAATTATTATAGAAGAAACGTTGTCCATAAATTGTTGAATTGATTTAGATAGAAAGATGATATCCACAAATTTTCTATAGAAGAACAGATTTTGGGCACAGATTCAAGTGTTTTTCAACATTTTCCCACAAGTTATGTTGTATGTATATGTTGATCATACCTAGTTAGTTGATTAGTCAATTAAAATTCATTATAGCTCAGCCTTCGTGAGGCTATCTGCAATTTGAAAGTCTATTGAAATATAATTTAATAGGACTAGTCCATTTTTTATTTTTTTGCTATAAAACGTCAGTCTAGGGGTGTCAAAAATAGACACGATTCAAATCCCGACCCAGAAAAAATCCGGGTTTGGGTCAACCAGTTTGTTAAACGGGTCGGATCCGGGTTCGGATTTCTGACCCGTTTGAAAAACAGTTCGGGTTGACCCGACAACCCGCGGGTCGACCCGATTTGATCCAGGAAATCCGTCCGCCGTTTCAAACCGTGGCTGCGTCGAGTCAGGCGCGATTCGCGAACCAGTCGCATTCATCCGTGGCGCCGTTCGCGTCAGCCATCCAGACGTCCGGTCACGAGACGTCGAGACCCAGTCGCGTCTAGACCTCCGTAGTCCGACTCCGCCGTTCGCGTCAGCCGTTCGGTCACGAGACGGAGACACCCAGTCGCGTCCGGTCCTCCGCACTTCCGCATTCCGCACCGACCCAGTCGCGTCATGTTCGAACTCCGACGTGTCTGTTCGCCGCCCAGACCATTCACGGTCGACATCGACTCCACACCACCAAGCCGCGCCTGCACCGCCGGCCACTGTGCCACCTTCCCTGAGTGCCAGATGTCGCACTCCCGTTTTTTTGAATCAGACGGGTTCGCGGGTCGTGTCGGGTCAACCCAGCAACCCGCGCGGGTCGGGTCCGAGTTGAAATACCTGACCCATTTGCAAAAATGGGTCAGGTTCGGGTTGACCCGTTCAGACCCGGGTCAACTCAGGTTCGACCCGACCCCGACCCGTCAACCCGTTTTGACACCCCTACGTCAGTCTAACTCAATTTGTTTAATCCTATTACTATGAAGAGAATATCATAATATACTTCTAGAAAAAAATTTCGCTTGATTGATTTTGGTTCTTCCAACAATCATTTCAACCGGATTCATTCGCAAATTCCAAGTGCCACTACCCTAAATTCAGCTTCAGTAGTGCTTAATCATACCCAAAATAGGTGAGAAAAGTAAATGATTTTGCCCACAAGTTGCCGATACCTGCATTTACCAACAAGCATTTTGTTAGCGATGATCCTAATTTTCTTTGTTAGAGGCTTATTGGGGTTTCAACGAGCTTACATCCAAGCAAGGTTTGAATATCTGCAATCTGGTATTAAGATATTTTTTGTCTATAAGGAGAGGCATGAACCCTAAAATTAAACTATTAAATTAATAAAAAAAACAAAATAATGAGTGACATATTAACATCAAAGTAAAATTATACAATAACATCAAGCCTTTATCCTACTATATAGGATTGTGGGCTCCGAAAATTCACACCCCGGGCACTCTGTGGACCCCTCTCTTTTTTTTTTTCGGGTCATCGACAAGCGTTTTAACGATTATGTTCCAAGGCAAATTTTCAGAAGGCAGATTGGGTTTTTCAAATAAGACACTGCCCAAATATTGCACTCTCATTTTACGAGAACTTTATGATTAGAGTTCTACTTTCCTATAAGCGCAAGCACCTATAGTTAATTACCCCTCCCGATAACGAGAGAGAACTTTCGATTAAGGCTAGTCATCAAACAGATACAAAGTATCTGGCGTGTAGTAGCAGCATGATTTAGGTATTTGAAAATTTAATATTTAAAGTCATAAATTCATCGCCTTGCACTTAAAGAAGATGGTGGGGGAATGATGATGAGCCCGATCAAGATCCCATGGTTCCGTCATCCCAGGCCATCATGGTCCTTAGTCTACTTAATAAGAGGAGGTAGTCGACCCAACCTGACAGAATGATCCTTGTTGGAAGCCATGAGTTGCTTTGTCCAAGAGTACTTTATAGACCTGGGATGAATATTTGTTTAAGGAGATAAATTTGAATCCACCTTAGCTAACAGAGGGCTTTGTGCCCTATCGATCATGTCCTATTGATTGATTACTCAATGATTTGACACCGTTGGGAACATATGGGCTCTGACCATAGCCGTAATATAATGGTGTCATTTGACTGCAAAACCACCCGGTCATAACTATTTACCTGCAGTGCCATTTAGCGGCGAAATTATCAGTGTGGTGCAATTTGGCAGCGAAACCACCGATTATAAGAACACGTGTCACGTCCTTACTGGCAAGAGGCAGATTGAGAATGAATCCTAGCGATATTCTCGACTAAACACCAGCTCTTTGTGAGCTGAACTAGTTTTCAGATTTGTCTACCTCGACAAACTATTGTGTATGATGGATGTGTATTTTTACTTTAAGTGTTTGATAGTTTATTTAATTTTAAATATCTTAATTTTTAGGTGATTTTTGGAATTTTGAATTTTTATGGGCATTTGAAAATTTGGGAGGCATTCTTAAATATTTAGGGCACTACAGGAAAGTTGTGAATTTGTGGCGGGCTTTGCAGCAGATTATTTTTTGTCGAAAATAGCGATGAATTTGCGAAGAAAAGTTTTGACGATTTTTTTGCGGCCGATTTGTGGCGGAATTTCCACAGCAAATTTGCTGCAGAAGTTTCTGTCGCAAATCCGCCACAACATAAGTTATAATATAAATAAAAAAAGTTTCTGTTGTATTTTGTCTCTGCAGCCGTATGAAGAAGGGGCTGGTTTGCAAGAGAAGAGGACTAGGATCGAATCTTGGGCAGGTCATGTGGCGCGAGCAGTCCGGTCAGGCGCGGGCAGCGATCAGGCGGGCTCGGGCAGCTGATCAGGCGGGCGGGCAAGGTCGGGCTAGTTTACATTCTATATCCTCAACTCAAAAAAGTTATAAATGTTATCATCCGATCATCAAAAAAATATTCACTTCAAAAGATATCACATTTAATGGCAAGTAAAGTTTCTTCAATCAAACCTATCTTCAAGGGAAAAAAAATCATTTTGAAGATAAATATGATGAAACTACTATCTTCTCTCTTGACATCCCAACTAAGCATATTCCCATAACCTCTTCAAGCTTATGCAAGGAGGAAAAAACCCAACCAAAAATTCCAACAAGCTTAGGACTTAAAATTGTCATCAAGTAATAATGATCAACACATTACCACACATTCTCCTCTTTAGCCGATAAACATCCTTTCAAAAAATTTCTCCTACATATAAAGTCTTTCTTATAAATATCAACTCCAACTCCATTAAAATTTAATAAACCTTATTTGAGGGAATAGATAATAAAAATTGAAAGGGCATCATAAGAAAATATATAAGTTTCTTTAAAAAATAATAGTTGAAAAATCATAAGCTACCAAAAAAACAAAAAAATTATAGGATGCAAATGGACATTTTCATTAAAATATAAGGCAAATGGAAGTTTGGAACGATACAAAGCAAAGTTAGTAGCCAGATACAACATCAACAACATCAAGCCTTTATCCCACTACGTGGGGTCGGCTACATGAACCCTTTTTCTCCATTGTGTCCTGTTAAAAGTCAAATTCTCGTTTAAATCTAATAAAGAAAGATCATTTCTAATATTTTTTAACCAAGTCTTTTTAGGTCTACCTCTACCTTTCTTAACATAAGTCAAATCTAAGACCTCTACTTTTCTAACCGGGTCATCGGGAGACCGCCATTTTATGTGACCAAACCATCTAAGGCGACTCTCTCTAATCTTATCTTCCACTGGAGCTACTCCAACCTTTTCACGAATATGCTCATTTCGTATCCTATCTCTAAGGGTAAAGCCACTCATCCACCTGAGCATCCTCATCTCTGCAACACTTAACTTAGAATTATGCTTCTCTTTTATTGGCCAACATTCAGCACCATAAAGTTAGTAGCCAGATGATATAATGAAATTGACTATCAAGTAATCTTTGCGGCTATTACCAAAATGAATGCAATTCACATCTTAATTTCTCTGGTTTCTGACCTTTGATGATCTATACAATAATATGATGTGAAGAATATTTTCTTACATAGGGATATTGAAAAAGTCTTTATGGATCCTCCACTTGGGTTCAACAGTTCTTATGCAGAAAATATAAGGAAAGCATATTAAAAAAAGCATTATATGGTCTTTAACAATCCCAGTAGTATGATTTAATATTTTATAGATTTATAAAAGCCATGAAATAGGTAAACAAACTCTTCATAAAATACTCCACTAATAAAAAAATTTTAATTCTAAGCATACGTATTCATAATATAATTGTTACATGTGATGACAATGACTAAAAAAAAATCACACACGTAAAAACTTGCTGAATTTTTTGAAATCAAATAATTGGGCAATCTTAAATTTTTTCTAGATATAGAGATTGCTCAAGTAGAACAAGAACTTTTTCTCTCTCGATAAAAATATGTTACTGATCTATTGAGGGAAATAAAAATAACTAATTATAAGCTTTATGAAACTTCAACTAAAGTAAGCCAAAAATTGGACATAAATGAAAAAAGAATAGAAATGGACATTTAGACAATATCAAAGATTAGTTGGGAAGTTAATCTATCAATCTCAAACCCATCTTAGCATTGTCTTTAAAGTAAGTCTCATAAATTAACTTATGAACAAACCAAAACAATCTCACATTCAAGTTGCTTACAAATTTCTCAAGTACCTAAATCAAATCTCAAAAAAAAATATTATCTACAAAAACCATGAAACTCTACAAATTGAAGGTTATGATGATGCTAACTATGTGGGATCATCAGTTGATAGAAATCCACTTTAGGGTGATTTATACTCCTTGGAGAAAACCTTATAATATTAAGAAGCAAGAAACAACTGGTTGTCCCAGGATTGAGCGTCGATTCTAAATTCAGAGTTATTGTGAACTCTTATGGATTAAAATTATTTAAGAAGATTTAAAAATCAGTTGGGAGGAACCTATGAAGTTATATAATAGCAACAAATCTATCATTAATATTGCTCATAATCCAATACAACATGATCGAACCAAATATGTGAAAGTGAATAGACATTTCTTAAAAGAGAAACTAAAAAATGGGTTAATTTGTACTCCATATATCCCAACAAGAAATCGATTGCCAACATATTCATTAAAGGGTTTTGCAAACCTACATTCAAAAAAATTTTAAGCAAACATAAAATGATAGATCTATATCATCCAATTTGAGGGGGAATATTGAAAGGGAAATAGGCCTATCGAAACTGACAAGATTGCTAGAAAAGAAAAATTGTCCAAACAAGGAAACAACTCTCCCATGGATCCATGCATAAGAAAGAAAAAACAGGAAGCCTCGGAATGCTCCCTTAGCATCAATCGATGAGCTTATTAAGGGGCGGACAACAACTAAAATTAAATTGTAACTTTCTGAGTTATTGCAATTACTTGTTTTGCATTTAGTTTCTAAATTTTATGTATCTACACATATACTCATTTGAGTAAAAAAAAAATCAAACTTCCCTAGCCAGGTTTTCTTTTCTACAGAATCTGTACAACATGATCAATCTAATTGTAATTTTATAAAAATTACATTTATGGATCCATAAAGTAAATTCCATAAAAACCTAAGGTACTTCTAAATTTCAACTATTTGTATTAACTTTAGAAGTTATATTATCATCTATATCCACATTAATATATATAATAGATTCATTATACTAAAACCTACATCACTTAGGTATCATTTTGTCATCTAGTAATATTAAATAATAATGGTAATGTCACACCACAAAAATTATAAATCATATATTCATAGTTTAAAATTGCGCAATAAGAGGCACGCCTTTGCGCAATTTTACCCCTAAGAGCCTCATTGCTTAAGCAATTTTGGGACTAGCTGAGGCTTACGCCTCATGGATCCTGAGGCGCGCCTCAGAGGCGCAATTGCACAATAATGGGTGAGGCGTACGCCTCATGGAGTTGGGTCCCACACACTTAAGTTCTTAATAAAAAAACCCCATTTCTTTCGCATGATCCCGCCCTAGCTTCCCTCGGCCGGCCTTCCCGCCGCCTCTCCCGCCGGCGCCGCATCACGCTGGTGAGCATCTTGTGTCCGGCCGCCCTCTACAACACCGCTACTACCGGTTTTAGGTTTTTTTTTTTAATTCAATGTTTGATTTTTCAACTTATAGAAAATCTAGGGTTTAAATTTTTTGAGATTTTTGGTTTGATTTTGCATTTGTGCATTAGAAAACATGATTAGGGGCAAGGAAAAGTCAAATACGTCATTGCGGAGGGACCTTCTTGGAAGTACAATGTACAAGTTGACGTAGGCGGCGACGAGAAGACATACATGTATTTGAAATGCAATTTTTGTGATAAAGTGGTGAAGGGAGGAGTTACCCGCATGAAGAAACACTTATCCGGCTCGCATAAAAACGTAGCACCTTGTGCGAATGTGCCAGATAAGATGAATAAGGAAATTACTGCTTGCATGAAGAAGAGTACCACGGTCAAATATTTACAATAGGAGCAATATGATTGGATTTTAGATGTTCTTTCTTATTTGTACTTTGAGAGTTTTGATAGACTTCAATTTGTGGTTTTGTACTTTGAATTATGCTATGAGATGCATATATTGCATATATTTTATTGTTTTCCACTAAGTTCACTTCTCATTTAGATGTTTTTATTATATCATAGACTCTTACTGTTATTTACCTGCTAGAATACTTAAATTCTCATTTACGCAATTCTTCGTTCGTGAGGCTTAAGCCTCGCCTCACGGATGAAAAACGCCTCGAGGCTTATTTACGCAATTTTAAACCTTGCATATACTTATTCTTTGCTCAATTAATCATAAGCCTTTTAATCTCTCAATTTTTTCTTCATTGCTCTAATTATCTTTTCACTTATTCAAATTAAGTTGGCCTTCGAAAGGACCATTTTCTTGAAGCGCATAAAATTGATACTCATGTTCCTCAATCATAAATTATCTCAAAATCAATAGTTCAATACAAAAACAACATCATCAAGCATTTATCTCACTACGTGGGGTTGGCTATATGAATATTTTTTCTCCGTTGTGTCCGGTTAAGAATCAAATTCTCATTTAAATCTAATCCAAAAAAAAATATTGTCGTTATTAGGTCCCAAGCCCTATACGAAATACAAAAAAATATCTATTTCAGAGCGGAACTTCTAAAATCAAACTATATTGATTCTCTAATATCGACCCAAGTATTTTAAGCTTATGTTTCATCATCCTCCAATAATAATATTTTTATATATAGGTTTGATTCCTAAATAATTACCATAATTCTAAAAATCCTTTTGTTCTTAAAATCGATACCAAAATTTTTTCTCCAATCACTTGGCATCCCTTTAATCTTAAGAATTCCATTGAAAAAATAGGTTAACAAAATTGTTAGAATATCACTGATAGCTCACCAATCTCAATATGTTTCTCATCTTCTTCAAAAGTTTTACATTTTACATCTCCTTCAATGTAACTCCAATCAACTTTTTTTGATCAATTTATAGTATACCTTGTTATTCTGTTCATTATGCACTTCAATTTCTTTTTTAAATTTTGATTTAATAATTAATCAAAGTAGCACTTTCATCTTTCATTCATGTCTTCATCTTAAGCTAAGATTTTATCATTGTTTTTAGGTATCTAACTTGATCAGAAAAATCTTTAAATCTCATATCTCTTACCTTAGCTATTTTACATCTCTTTTTCTCATTTCTTAGCACTTATCCTACTACAAAAATATTTAAAATTTGCAAATTTTCTTGGCTTACTATCTCTTTGTGATACTTCTAGTTTCATATAATTATTATAAGTCTTAGTATTATTACAACCTATGAATAAAATCATCAACATCATATGACAAGTCATTCAAAGATGATAAGTAGAACAATTGTGTGGAATATCAAGTCTCCAACCAAGAATAAATAAGTCAATTCCTTTATTATCAATTCCTCGTTCCTATCACAATTGGTGCCAACCCGCATCCTAAGCATACACCTTTGATTACTTGTTCTTGCACTCCATAATTTTTCCTAATCACTATGAAAATATACCTTCCCTCGATCCTTTTTCAATAATAATAGTTCACTCATTTTGAAAATATATATATATATATATATATATATATTCTCAATAGCTTTTATACCTCCTTGCTCCACCAAGAAGTACCCTTCTTATAAAATAAACCAGTCGAAGTGGGGGATTCATAGCATCAATACATTTTCAACAATTACAACTCCCTCTTTGCATAATCGCACATAGATCATATTTTGTCACTCTTTGAAAAAACATTTCTATTTCTCGACAGCATTTATACCTCCTTGCTCCACCAATAAGTACCCTTACTAATGTATGATCTATTTTAAGACTCTCCTAAAACTTTTATACCAACCATCTTATATGACATCAAAGTTAACCAAACTAAGGTCTTAGCAATATAGTTTGAAAGAAAAGCAACTTCTCACCTTTCACGCTATCCTAGGCCAAGTGTTTCTTTTGACTGATTATTCATACTCATAAGATCCACAACCATAATTATTATTCTAAATTGGGTGTAAAAATTTTCTCCAGAATTAAAATCCTGGTAAAAATCTCTTTTCTTCCAAGTAAAAAAAAAATTATTTATGTTTAATGGTTCACTTTTGAAAGTAATAAAATGCTTTCTCATTCCTTTTTTTTTATTCATACCAGTGATAAAAAAGTGATGAGAGAAATAATACTTGATTTCCTGGTAATGTATTCATTGCGCACAAAAAATCTAAACTATATACAACTTTAGATTCACCGAAAATTTCTCCATCCACGTGTTTGATGCCCTTCAACGTTAACTATAACATACTAAACAATTCAATTTTCAAATATCCTTCAATCGATTTACCTCCACAACTATCAAAGTGAATTGTTTACAAATTTGCACTTTCACTTTTGGATATTGGTTGTGTTTCAGTTTTTCCTGTGTTCCATGGTCTAGTTAACAATTCACCTAAAATTACCTGTCATTCATTGCTCGTTGATCCCATCTTCAGGAAGGAAATACAACAAATTTAAAATCAGTAAATAAATCTTTTCTTGAAATCTTAGTTTACTTTCAATGAAAGTAGAGCCTGAATTTTATGAAAGAAAAAAAAGGCAGAGACCTAATATAGAAGACCTAAATAAATTTTAAGATAAATGAAATCTTGCTCAATAAGTTGGTTACAAGTTCTGAATTGTTGTTTAGGAAGAGACATGGTTTAAAATTGCGCAATAAGAGACGCGCCTCAGCGCAATTTTAAACTTTTAAGCCTCAAAGCCTACGCAATGAGAACTGGCATTGAGGCGTACGCCTCAAGTTTACTAAGTCGCGCCTTGAGGCGCGCCTCGCCTCATGTTTTAGAGGCATCCGCCTCTTAAAATTTTTAAAAAAAATGGTTTGTCTGCTCGGTACCGCTTGGTATCGCTCGGTACTGCTCAGTATCGCTAAGTACATGCTCGATACCGCTCGGTACCGCTCAATACACATCAATAATATATAACAATTTCTCACATAGTTTCTGTAATACATACTACTGAAAATTTTACAATGCAAATCACTGAGTACAAACGACTTACAAATATTACACTTTTACTACTACAAATCACTGAATACAAACGACTTACGAACTTTAAAAATAAGCAGAACTTCAAAATTACTCTTATAATAAAAATTTATTCCGGGGGCCCCGCAAAGGCGCTGCCCCTTTACCCCGCGACCTGACCGACATATTGTTGTATTCATCATCTTTAGTAATAGTTGTTAGTGTTAGTCTGCTTCTTCATGAGATCTTTTTCATATGCATTCTAGGTTGCATTTTTATTCTCTTAGTGGTATTCCCATATCCCATTTAAGCTTTGTAGATGATTTCATAATATTTTCAATGGTTTTTTTATTAGTGTTAAAATACTTATGAGTTTTTTTGAATAATTTGTTCTTTAGCATGCATGTGAATATTTTGCCCCTTCTATGTATTGAGTGCATGATTTATATAAGTTTTTTTAATGTAGAATAAGTGAGGAAGGGGAGAGAGCAGTGTTGACCTCAACGACAGAACAAAAAAATATAAAAAAAGAGAGATCATGAAAATCATTACCTGTCGCAGATCCCTACCAAAGTCGCACCCCACACCTCTGCAACGGCGCCGCTCAGTCACTTCTCCAGCATGCAGTGTCTCGATCACATCCCGCTATCAGCTGATAAAAGGGAGATAGGCGAAAGCTTCGACTCTTCTTCGACTCTTCTTCGACTCCACACACACAAAAGTTCTGAGAGCCCTCATCCATAATCTCCCCACGACAGCTCCTTCCGATTTTCCTACAACCCTAGCCGAAACCTTCTCCCAAGCTTCGAAGCCTGCAGCTCATGCGACCAAGCCTCCAAACCGACCTCCCCATCTTCCTCTCCACATGCGAAAGCCCCGACGACTTCACCCTTGCTCTAATCGCAAGCTATCGATCCAGAAAGAGAGAGAGAGAGAGAGAGAGAGAGAGAGAGAGACGACCAAACCCTACCTCCATCCTTGCTCGGCTTCACTCCTGTGACGACGTTCCCTTCCTGTTTAATCGAAAGTTACAACATTTTGATCGCAAGCAACAACGGGAACTCGATCGTTGTGAAGATAACCTTCGTCTCTCACTTGCTTCTCCGGCCCCTTTGCTGCTGGTCGACTTCGCACCTTGGACGACTTTCCCTGCCCGCCGAATCGGAAGTCACAACGTTTTGATCGGGAGCAAAACAGGAGCTCGATTGCTGTGAAGGTAACTTTCTCCACTTTGTAAGCTTCTTCGGCCAAATACCGCATAAAACTTGTTGCCGAACAAGCCCCTTAGGTCAGGGAAATGAGGGAAACAGAGGATTCACCCCGCCGAGAGATTTACGGGATGATCGAATCCCGTTCGACAGGATTTAGCATAAATCCTACTCAAATCTTTCTTAATTTTTGTTTTATTAGCTTAATTTTAATTAATTTTAATTAGTTATATTTAATTACTGGTAACAGCAGTTAATTATGATTAATTAAAATCAATTAATATTAATTAATTTTTTTAATTTATAATTAATTTCAAATTAAATATAATTAATTATAAATTAATTATAATTAGTTTAAATTAGCTATAAATTAAATTAATCTAATTTATAACAAATTTTAAATTAAATATAATTAATTATATATTAATATAATTAGTTATAATTGATTTTTAATTAATTATAAGTTAAATCCAATCAATTTATAATTAACTTTAAATTAACATAATTAATTATAGATTAAAATATAATTAATTATAATTAATCTTTAATTAATTATAAATCTAATCAATTTATAATTAATTTTAAATTAATATAATTAATTATAGATTAAAGTATAATTAATTATAATTAAATTTAAATTAATTATAAATCCAATTAATTTATAATCAATTTTAAATTAAATATAATTAATTATATCCTAATATATTAATTTTAGTTAATTTATTATTAATTATAAACTAAATTCAACTAATTTATAATTAGTTATGAATTAAATATAATTAATTATACATTAAGCATAATTAATTATAATTAATTATAAATTAAGCATGCTTACATCTCGGTGTGCGTGACGCGCCGGTCAACCACCTATACACGCTTTTCTTAGCGTGGTAGGAGGAAACCCGATGCGACACACACATAATGAGGTAGGTAAGCGGCCCTCGGACCCAAAATCTCATTCTCGGCATTCGTGTCGAGCCGGCAAACCGCCCATACATGCTTTTCTTAGCGTGGTGGGAAGGGAACCCGGTGCGACACATACGACGAGACGGGTAGGCCCTATACACGCTCTTTGTAGCGTGGTGGGGACAATCTTAAGTACCCGTACGCGGCTTTGTACTTGCGGGGAAACAACTGCTTTTCTTTTGAAACAGGTACCGAAGACCCATACACACTTTTCTTAGCGTGGTGGGGGACGAAGAAAATACGGCCGCGAAATCCAAGGACACCTACCGTACACGCTTTTCTTAGCATGGTGGGAAGGCCCAGTTTCCTGTTGTTTTCCCTTAAACAAGGGAGATGCCGGGAGGCTGCCGAAATTTAGATCGAAAATATAAAGACTTGGACTTTATTCGGACATTGATTTGAATAGTAAATGCACTAAACTCAAATTCAAATAAATTAGCAAAATATTTAAAGCAAGTTTAACCAAGAAGAACTGAACTTGGACAATCACAAGAACTTGAATCAATTTTGGTCAACAAGGAACTCGAGCATGAACCGAATTTGAGAAGAGCTTGAACTTTGAACTCAATGTGACTACAGGGGACTTGTAAACTTGAATATGATGCAGGGAATTGGACCTTGAATTGAACTTGAATGAACTATAAAGGACTAAATTCATCATAACATGAAGCTTGAAATGAGAACTTAGACATTTGAACTCAAGCCAAAATTTGATTTGGATCAAAGGAGGCTTGGACTTGACTTGAACATTAAATGAATGGAAGTTGAAAAGAACTCAAACTCAAATGAGCTTTATAGAACTTGAATTTGAATGAAGCATTTGAGTGGAATCAAACTTTGATTTTAATAAATGAGTAATCAAAATATATAGATGATCAGTGAATGGGTCCTAATGGGTTAGGGAAAGCTTCTACATCCATATTATCAACAACAATCCAACTCCAAGAAGGTGCTGCAAAGAGAAAGATCAAAGGCAAATGAACAAGCAAGGATCTATGCATGAATGATTTGCAAGCTTTGACAAGTTAATTTCAAACAATAATAATTTAGTTGTGAGGATCATTGCAATCGAAATGAAGATATTGATGAATAAGCTATCAAGTTCATCATATAAATTGCAAGTCACTTTTGAGAACAAAGAAAGACAAATGTAACTTATTTGCAAGAAACAAAAGATTTTGAAGAATGTGATGTGACTACAAAGCCATGATGGAAATATAATGACATGCCAGAGGCCAGTGATACAAAGTTTTCATTCAATATCAAGAAATTAACATGTCAACTGAATGAAATGTGTACAAATGAATGGCACATAGCAATGCAATCAACAAAGTATGCATGAAATGTGTACAAATGAATGCAATAGCATCTTCATCATCAACAATAATTCAACATACAAGAATGAAGTATATCCGATCTTGCAAATTATAAGGTCGAAATTGGACATTAGTTTGTACAGCAGTCATGCAAGAAGATATAGTAGCTCATACACCCAGGGTGTTGTTTACAAATGACTATAAGAAACTAGTCATAATAAAATTCAAATTGCTCATGGATGGGAGTTGAAGATACGAGATACTTCTAGTAACTTACACATACGCGATAGCAAATGACAGATGATGGAAATCACAACATCTTTATAGTCAACCATCACTCAGCATCAAACATACTGAACCTCTACAAGTCATAGCATCAATATGCAATATGAGATATTTACAAGTAGAATATGAAGAACATACAATCAATGTAACCCGATTGCAAACAGGCACAGTGATATGCCTACAAATGACAATACCTCGTACAAATATATATGATACAGTTTATTGATGAATACACTGCTCTCTTACAAGTGAAGATATGACGAATGTGAGGATTTGTTGGCTGCTATGCATGAAGGTGCTGATGACGAATCTAGCTCAACCAGTAGTCAATGGTGAATTACAAATGAACACATTGACTCATATACATGTGATAATAGAAGATATGTTGCAAATATGATGAATCTCCAGTGTATGTGAATACGCATGTGAGGCGTCATTTGCAAGCGAAGACGAAGATCTGCAATGCATACGGATTCTCTACGAATGTAGATGTACGCACCACGTGCCTCCTATGGATAGATACAGAAAGACTTCAGTAAGTGCAATATCCTGTAGTCAATTTCAGCCTGCGAATGAATACATCTACCTGCAATAATAGTGGATGTATTGTAGGGACCAAAACCACAGTGAAATGCATAAAGACTTGCATTGAATGCAAGTATCTACGAGCAAATAGCAGAAGATTCGTTAGTGCATAAAATGCTTCCTTCCAAAAGCAACAAGCAATGCATGACAGTCTACCTGTATGAAACAAGTAGATAATCAGTACAACGCCACACCACCGGATCCACAACATCCTTACGAGCGGACAGAAGGCGTGTACGAGCATCCAAATAGAACGCTGCATTCAAATGGCGGTCACCCGTACAACCAAGCAGCAACAAATATTTCAAAATACCCCCGCACATGCACTGTAATTTGTATACACATAGGTACACAAAATGGGTAAGTGCAATCACATAACCCGTATGGGCCCCGGCGAGCGTGTTGTAGGAACACACGTGACGTCTAGTGATGCTACGCGGATCAATAAATTTGAACCCGATCCTCCTAAGAAGATAAATAGGAGTCGACAAAATTCAGCGAATAATTATAAAATACCCCCAAACACCCGCATGAGCCCCGACGAGCGTGTTATTGGTACACGTGACGTCCAGGGATGTTGCGCGGGTTAATAAGTAAATTCAAGTTCGAGCCTGATCCTTCTATACGGGTGGGTAGGAGTTGACATGGCTCGAACCATTAAATAAATATGCGGTCGTGAGGTCGATCGAGATATTTATTTTATACATTCATATTAGGCCTTCAAGGCCTATAATCAAGAGAATTCACTTACAAATGTATAAAGCCTACGAAACTGGATCCTCTGTCGACAGCTCGATAAAGTCGACAAGATTCCCCCACACACCCCGATGATGGTCGTGTTGAACGTAGACATCAACCGAAAATGACCCCACACACCCCGAATTTTCGGAGCACACAGATTTGTGGCAATTCATCATAATGATGATTCAAATGAAGACCCCCTTAGTAATGACAGTGCTGATGACTTATGAATTTTTATGTGATATGTCATTGCTATTTATTTTTGTAATTATATGTTAATAAAAAGAATACTGTGATTTGGAAAAGATAGAATTTGAGTTGAACTATATTTCATGTTGTCTTATTATTGAGATATTTTGATTTCACTTCATATCTTGTACTTTTTTATGTTTTATATTTTTTACTCATTAGTATATAAAAAATTTATTATTGTATGTTTACGCAATCTTTTGATTTTGAGGCTTACGCCTCACCTCACGAACGAAAAATGCCTCAATACCCGATTACGCAATTTTAAACATTGGGAAGAGATTAAGTGGAGAACTAATGACTACGGTAAAGTAATGAGAAAAAGTTTTCAGTCTTGAAAACAAACAAATAAACTATTTCCTTGACAATTTTAAAAATTTTATGCAAATTACTTCTCAAAAAGTTTCACAAACAATGGACCTCATTTTTTGTCAGATATGAATGAGGAAAACAAACCACAACGCTAGTACTTTGGGATTGTTGACTAAAGACATCACCAATAGCAATACTTTTGCATTGCTGGCAAGAGACATGTTGATAACCATAGACAACCCAGCCCCAAGCAATCCAACTTTGCACAATTTTGTATAATGAGAAGATTGGCAATCTCCGTTTAATCAAGATAAGCCTAAAGTGTGAACTAGATATGACTAAACTAGACCTTTTTAAGTTAATAAATAGCCCTAAAATTTAATACATTTGGAACAAGAATTTGGTAGATCAAGAAGTTTGGACCTTTGTTGAAGTCAGCATGTTGGCACTTGACGTCAACATTTTGATGGTTTGTATCACATGTTTATGACATGTTGCCACTCATTACAAAGGCCTCGAGTTGCTCATTTGATGGCCTGCTGCAACTACAAACATATGCCTAGACCCACCCACTACATCTTGCTGCTTGTTGCTACCACTAAGTGGTGTTGTTGACGACGTAACATAACTCATCACAAACGACATGCCACCCTACTTATTATTGACAACATTTCTCACTCGTTTTTATCATTGACGATGCAGCATTACTCTTGTTAATGCTAAATAGAGACATCATCTGATGCGTCTTGGAAGTAAAAACAGAAAACAAAATAAAAGAAAACATATGAACATAAAGGTAATGGTTGTTTACTGATTTCTCCTTCAAAAATAATGCAATATACAATTGATCTACTATTTGAGAGATAGATCGGCTCTCCCACAAACCCTAGATGCCACTAGGAAACTCACAACAAACCTAAAAATAAACTTCAACAAAACATAAGCTAAAAACCCTAGATCAAACACCCCCTTAAATAGCCCTAACACGTAATACACATAATTAAAACTTTCCTAAATAGCATAAACACAATTCAAAAACTTTCCTAAATAATTAAACCCTTCCTAAACAGCATAAACACAATTAAAAAACCTTCCTAAACAATTAAACCCTTCCTAAATAGCAAAAACATAGTTAGGAAACTTTCCTAAACAACTCCCTCTTGATTAGAAACATTCCTAAACAACTCCCCCTTGATTAAGAACTTTTCTAAACAATTTCCTCTTAATTAAAAACTGTTACGGTTCTGCCTGAACGTCCAAACCGGCCCAACCTAGGCCGGTTCAGACCTATAGGAGGCGGGCTAAGCCGCCTCCTTTGAATGTCGCCCAAGCTTGTGGGCCCCCCTAGGGCGGCAAAGAGAGAGAGGAAAGGGGGCGGAATTTGCATAGGGAAACTATTTGAATATTGGTTTATTTTAGGATGCCTTTTATTGGTTTTTATAAGGAAGATATGTATTAAAAGAGGGGAGGCTAGGGTTAGGGCAAGCATGCTTTGAGTTGTTCTCTTGGAGTTTTCCTTGGCGTCTTGGGCTCTAGATCTATAATCTAGAGATTGGGAGAGAACGATTCTCCTCTCGAATTAACAATCAATTGTAACTTGCTTTGTGTTTGTTTTGCTTTGATTCCACTATTGCAATCTATCATTTTTGGATTGATTTCGTCCAGATTTTTGCATTATTCTCGCTGTTTTGACTAATTATTACTAGGGTTGCTTGCGAACTCAAGTATTTCCTCTTGGATTACTTGCGAACTCAAGTATTTCCTATCAAATTGGTATCAGATCAAGTCTTGGGACCGTTGGTGGGCTGATTTTGGCAAATTTCAGCGGCTGAATTTTGGCCGGTGAAAGAGAAAGTTGTTGTTTTTGTGATCCAAATCCAGATTTTTTGAATCTACAAAAATCTGGATAGAGATGGCGGCTTAGAAAGTGGATGCGCTGGAAGAAAGAGTTGAAGGGGAGACGAACCAATTCAAGACAACAGTGGAAGAACAAGTACCCGATCTCCGGGAAATGATGAAAAAAATATTTGAAATTCACAACCACATGGCAACTTCAGTGGCAAAAGGGTTAGAAGGGAAGAACACGAATTCTGAAATTCGTATGGAGGAAGATGAGGTGGAGATCGTGGAGGGAGAAAGAAGAAAAACCTATCTGGAGCCTTTCCAGAGGGAGGATAGAGGCAGGTATGGGGAAAGGCATGGGTATGGGGGGCAGGAGCAAAGGGGTACTGATTGGGAACGCCGGGAGGGATATTATAGTCGCCGAGGTGCTGAATTTGAAGGAAGAAGAGGGGAATTTGAAGGGGGTTTGGGTTATGACAGGGCAAGGGAAGACCGGGAGATGTGAGGAGGGCCAAGCACTTGGGAGAGGGGAAGCTATGGAGGAATAAGGGGAAACGGGGGAGATCAAAAGGTGAGGAAGCTGAAGATGCTCATATTCGAAGGGGAGGATGCGTATGGGTGGATTTATAAGGTGGAAAGGTACTTCGTCGTCAATGTGCTAACGTAGAAGGAGAAGCTGACAGCAGCAGGCTTATGTTTGGAGGAGAAGGCACTGTCATAGTACCAATGGAGAGACTAGAGGAGACCCATCAGGAGCTGGGGAGAATTCAATGACTGCATAATAGAACGTTTCCAAACCGACCGGGGAAGGGTTCTATGAGCAGTTCTTTGCTCTGGTGCAGGAGGGATCAGTAGTGGCCAGTAAGGTGGAGCGATTATCAGATACTGTATTGGAGGGGAACAAATACCTTGCTATGTCGTCAGGAGGACTACTACAGCCGTTGGCTCTACCAGGACGAGTATGGGAGGGGATATCCATGGACTTCATAGATGGGCTGCCCCATTCAGAAGATTTCACGGTTATTATGGTGATGGTGGACCTATTAATCAAGTATGATCATTTCATTCCCCTCCGACATCCATACACCGTGGTGACAGTGGCTTCAGCTTTCATTAGAGAGATGGTCAGGTTGCATGGAGTACCATAGGCGATAGTATCAAATAGAGATAAGGTGTTCCTCAGTCATTTTTGGAGGGAGTTGTTCATATTATAGGGGACAGTTCTGAAGAGGAGCACCGCCTACCACCCACAGACGGATGGCCAAACAAAAGTGGTCAACAGGAGCTTGGAGACCTACCTGAGATGCTTTGTATCAGAGACACCCAGGTTATGGGCCAAGTGGCTATCATGGGCCAAGTACAGGTACAACACCTCTTATCATTCTACTTTTAGATCGGATTCAGGCACATAATATGTTAATAATATTTTCAAATCTTTCTTACTTCAACATGACATTCAACATTAGCTCAGTTGTCCCTACACCCCTCAACAAAATGATCTTGCAGAATGTAAACATAGCTATATAATTGAAACAACTCAAACCTTGCTTCTTGATCCTAACTTACGCCACCAACTTTGGGTGTATGCCTCTCTCATTGTTGTTTATTTGCTAAATAGACTTCCATCTCCTACAATAAATAACCCATCACCCTATGAATTATTGTATCACAAGCCATCAAATTATAAGTTTCTCAAAGTATTTGGTTATTTGGTTGCCAATGTTACCCTCTACTTCCACCCCATACTCATCACAAACTTACACCTAAAGCTTTGCAATCAATTTTTCTTGGATATGCTAATGCCTCAAAAGGCTACCTATATTTGAATATGGTCACTAGCAAGGTTTGTACTTCCATTAATGTTACCTTTCAATAAACTATATTTCCATTTAAATAATCCTCTCCATCTAATAATCTCTTAGTTTCCAATCAAAGCCTATCATACTCTCCTCCACTAACTTATGTGCCAAGCATTCCTCCACATGTTTCAGTCCTTCCAGGTCTTAATATCTCACCAACCAATACATCAAATCATTGCACCTCCTCTTAATATAATTCCAATCAATCATCACCCACTACAACCAGCTCTTCACATTCAACATCTTCCACATCAACACTCTATCCACCACCACCTGCAACTAAAGTTCATCCTATGATCATCAGATTTCAATCTTGTCATCTCAAACCATGCTCCATCTTCAATCTACTTCATTCCACCACTCCTTCCACAAATCCAACCTGCTATACTTCAGTAATAAAATGCCCTCATTGGAGGCAAGTAGTGTTTGATAAATTTCAAGTATTACAAACTCAAGGCACTTGGACTTTAGTTCCCCCTCATTCCACTCAAAATGTTCTTGGTATTAAGTGGCTTTATCAAACCAAACTGCATGATGAGGGTTCGGTGGTGAGATATGAGTTCTGCCTTATAGCACAAGGATATAAATAGGAATATAGTTTGAACTTTAGTGAAACATTTATTCCTATAGCCAAATTTCAAACTATTCAAGTATTTTTGACACTTACTTTTCACAATAATTGGCAAATCAACCAATTGGATGTTTCAAATGCATTTCTTCATGGTAAACTTTCTAAAACAATCTACATGGCTCAACTTCTGGGATTTAAAGACTCAAATCATCCTACATATGTTTGTAAACTCAATAAGACTATTTATGGATTAAGGCAGGCTCCTCGATAGTGGTTTATAACCTTAACATATTATCTTATTCAAAGGGGTTTTACATTCAGCACAGCTGATCCATGACTTTTAATTTATTCTAAACTTACCATTTCAATTTATCTGCTTATCTACGTGAACGACATTCTGCTCATGGGTAATAACTCAAGTACATTGTCTCATCTACTGAATGATCTTCAACAGCAAATTCAATTAAAAAATCTTTGTCAATTGAATAAGTTTCTTGGGTTGCAAGTGCACCGCTGTGAAACTGAACTCCTTCGCCATCAACTCAACTATGCTACTGTCATCTTAGACCGAGCAGGCATGACCATGTGTAAAACTATACAAAATCTTGTTTCCAGCAAACATGACACTACACCGACTGCATTGCAACCATTTCCTGATCCACTTTCTATCGTCACCTTGTGGGCTCCCTCCAATATCTTATAATCACTCGGCCATACATATCATTTGCAGTCAACTAGGACTGTCAGCATATGCACAACCCTCTCAATCAACATTTTTCGAGGCTCAAACGTATTATTCGTTATATCAAAGGCACACTTCATCTTGGATTACCAATAACAACAGGACATCAATAACTATTTGCGGATGTTGATGCAGACTGGGATGGAGATAAACAGGATCATAAATCTACTACATGTTATTATTTGTTTCTACTACATGTTATTATGCGTTTCTGGGCTCAACCATTACAAGTTGGTGTGCTAAAAAATAATCCACGGTGGCCTGTTCCTTCATCAAATCTAAATATCGAGATCTTACTTCAGCAGCAATTAAAATTATTTGGCTTCGAAGATTACTCAATGAGTTTCACATGCATCTTCCACATCCAACATCTCTATATTGTGATAATATTTCAGCCATATCTATTGCCAACAATCCAGTGTTTCATGCCCGAACCAAATAAATTGATATAGATCATCATTTTATTCATGAATGTATCAAATCTAACACAATCATCGTCCATCACATATCAACAACAGATGAAACAACTGACATTTTTGCCTAGGGGCTTTCCAACAAACAAGTTCTTGTACTTAGAGACAAATTAACGCTCCACTCCTGGATCGTCAATTTGAGGGTACTTGATAATGATAGTGCTACAGGCTGCACTACACATGATGGCACATCACTCTCAATACCAGCTCCACCTTCTCTGCACGCTGGCACTGGTGACAACAGCAACAATCTCAACTATTAATAAATATCTTGTTGATTTCTCTCCAACGGCTGGATGATCTTTAGCTCTCTTTTTGTACCTACTTCTACTAATATAAATACATATACACCTGATTGTATTAGTAAAGGAAAAAATACAATATGTTACTGTATATTATAAGCAGGGTTGATTGCAGGCTATATTATGTAACTAATTAATTATTAATAATCAATGATGGAATCAAAGAGAATTATGGACGACTCTACCTGCTTTATATTAAAATAAAAGTTATATGACTTTATAAAATATGAAAATTTATCTTTAAATTTTATTAAAATTATGTATGTTTAGAAGGTTTATTTCTCTAAATTTTAGGTAAACTAGTTTGCCATTATTATTTGAATATCTAATATTCACTTCTTCCATTGTGGCTTCTTTTGAAAAAAACTCTTCTTTTGGGATTTGCAAGACAAGCATATTGCATTGAATATTGTGGCATAAGGAAACGATCAATCGTTTGTCGAATAAGATGCAATTGGATGAAGAAGGACTCGAGTTGTGAGCGGACTTGAGTTTAGCTTGATAAATGACCCGTGAGTTGAGCTAGATGAGCTAACGAGCCAAATTTGAGCCAGCCTTGACTAGACTAGTTACCTCATGAGCCGACTAATTTAAAAAAATTAATATAAAATATACTTAAAATATATTAGAATTCATGCGTTAAAGAACAAAATTATTTAAAAATTATATTTCACCTTTTATATTAAGTGATTCTTTATAATTTCTCATTCTTTTTATAATTTTTTTTATAATAAATTGTTTAAACAATTATAAACAAGCTCAAACTAGATTCATTAATCAAATTCAAGCTCAAGTCAAATGTGACTCAATCTCAACTTGTCTCGTTTACACACCTAGCCTAGCCTTAGATGTGTAAGAAGACCCAGCCTTTGTTTGGTACGACTTTTTATCACTTTTTAAAATAATTTTTTAATACAAAAATTCAAATCTTTGTATTAAAAACTACTTTAAGAAGTAGCAAGAAAGCCGTCCCAAATAAAGTCTCAATTTTCGCATTTTTTAACGGCAGTAGAAAATAGAACACTACTGCAAATTTTGAATAAAAACTTATTTATTCAATTCTAAAGCAATATTTAATAAAATCAACCACTCATTTCAAACAAAACCGTCATTCCAAATCTAATCTTGTTTAAGAAAATAATAATAAAGCATCTAATTATGTTTGATTTGACCAGTTTGACTTTAAATTAACATTTTGTAATTTTAAAAATAATCAAAATATTGTATCAATGTAAATTATTCAGGAAAAAATTAAGGAAAAAAAAGAGATAATTCGTACTAGCTGGCATACCACTGTCGTAAATATTTATAGTTTGAACTTTGAAAAATCCGAACTCTGAATTCAATTCTCCCGTCATATGAGCGTGATTGAAAACAATAGGTTTTCTGGAATATATCAAAACTTTTTATTGAGTAGAAAATATGAATGAACCAAGCATGTGCAACAGACTTTAATCACATGACTACAACTTGTTGACTTAATTATTTTATTTATTTTTTGGCCTTTGAGCTGTAAGGTGGAAATTTTAAAAACAGAATTTGTTCAAAATTTATTCATACAAAACGGTAAAAAATAACCATTTGCTTGGGAAAACTTTAGAAATTTAATTAGGACCATTAAAATTCAATTTCAACTAATTTATAATAGAAATGAATGTTTTGAAAAGACGAATCTAACGACACAAAAAGTGACTTGATCTGAATCCAAATGAGCCCAAACAAACTATTTGAAACAAAGTTGAAAACTTAATGACGCTCTTTAAGAGATCAAATAATGTCAAAATCTTGGGTGCTTATAGTCAAAACGAACATCTTAATGAGGGATCCAATGGCCCAATTTTTATATTGTTAAGGCACTTAAATGTGAAGGTAGAGATCCATGATTGAGAGAATCAATACATTTCATTTGAATAAGTATTTAAGAAATTTGGCTAAAATACATAAAAATAAAAATAAAAATAAAAAAAATTATAAAAGTATCCACATTATTTAGATGAATGGGACTTGAAATTGAAGAGAACTTAGAGATCTGAATAATTTTAAAACAATGTCTAATAAATATAGTCTACGGTTGTTCGACCATTCGTTATTTGATCTCCAAACAAAGCCCAATTGTTTCCATGGACCACAATGATGTTCGTATCCTAATCTTTGTCACTCTCCTCCACCACATTAGTATTCTTTATTTTATTCATTGCAGATCAAGCTAGCTATCTATACTTTGTAATATCATTTTCTCTAACTGTGAGGAAGAATAGACTTCAGTAATCTTACTTACATGATGAATTATTACAATTAGATAAGACCCAATTATTTTATTTATTTCTAAATTTTTCACATAAAAACTCAAATTTCTCTTCTAAGCTATATATATATATATATATCATGGTTTAAAATTGCGCAATAAGAGGCGCGCCTCAGCGCAATTTTAAACTTTTAAGCCTCAAAGCCTACACAATGAGAGCTGTCTTGGAAGTAAAAACAGCAAACAAAAGAGAAGAAAAGCGTATGAATACAAAGATAATGGTTTTTTTCTGATTTCTCCTTCAACAACAATGCAAGATACAATTGATCTACTATTTAAGAGGTAGATCGGCTCTCCCACAAACCCTAGACACTGCTAAGAAACTCGCAACAAACCCTAGAATAAATTTCAGCAAAACATAAGCTAAAAACCCTAGATCAAACTCCCGCTTAAATAGCCCATACACATAATACACACAATTTAAATTTTCTTAAATAGCATAAACACAATTTGAAAACTTTCCTAAACAATCAAACCCATCCTAAATGGCATAAACACAATTAAAAAACATTCCTAAACAATTAAATCGTTAGATTATACAACATATATAGTATGATTATTTCAACTTTCTGTACTATGATATTGGATCTGTCTGTACAATTAAAAATCGTACCAACATGCTTTATGTTTGTTCGAGCTATACAATATGGATCGTACAGTTAAAAATTTTACTAGTTCGATTTTTGGATTCTTGGATATTAAATAGGTAAACACTGTCGTTGCCAGGTCTCAAGTCCTGGATGAGAAAAGTGGAGGGTTGCATTAGGTAGTTAACAGCCAGCGTAAAACTTATCGAATAATCATGACATGAATCCTTTACAAAATTGTGTTAATGCTAGGGTGTCCCCTGAAAGCGACGCGCTGTATGGTTTGAATACAGCGACAAGTGTGAAAGGGCCACTGCACCGGCACCCGGGTGCACTGTTAAATAGGCAAGGGTTCCCACATCAAGGATGGATGTGGGCAAAAAAGCTAGTCCATGAAACTAAAATTAGGTTAAGAACTTAGAATATAGGTTCCCTTACAGAAAAATTAATGGAATTAATAGATATTATGATTCATAGGAAGATAAATATTCTGTACATTCAGGAAACTAAATGGGTTCGAGAGAAGACTAAGGAGATTGATAGTTTAGGATTTAAATTATGGTTTTCAGGCAGGAGTCGTACTAGAAATGGTGTAGATGTGATTATAGATAAGAATTTGAAGGATAATGTTATAAAAATTAATACAATTGAAGATAAAATTATAACTTTAAAGATTGTTGTTGATGCTCAGATTATTAATATTATAAGTGCTTATGCTCCTCAAGTAGGTTTGAATATGAGTTCAAAATTAAAATTTTGGAATAACTGAGAAGAATTAATGTAAAAGATACATCTTAAAGAAAGAGTTTTTGTTGGAAGAGATTTAAATGGACATATTGGTAGAGATGTAGATGATTTTAACAGTATTCATGGTGGCCATGGGTTTGGAATGACAAATGAATGTGATAAGACCATATTAGATTTTTTTTAGCTTATGATTTTTTAATTGCTAATATCTTATTTAAGAAAAGAGATGAGCATCTCATCACTTATAAAAATGGATATAGTAAGACTCAGATTGATTGTTTTCTTATAAGAAAATTAGATCATTTAGATTGTAAAGATTGTAAAATTATTCCGAATGAAAATTTATGTACCTAACATCGATTATTAGTTTTGGACTTTAAGATAAAGGGGCAAAAAATATAAAATAAAGTAAAATGATATTCTAAGATTAAATTGGGGCATTTAAAGAATATTAACAAAAATATGTTTGAGAGTAAGATTTTAGATCTTAAGATTTTGTCTGTGCATAAGAATGCTAATGTTATGTGGGAAAAAGTGGCTAGTAATATTAAAAATATTGCAAAAGATGTGCTTGGAGTATCAAATGAAAAAGCTCATAATAGTAAAAATAGTTAGTGATGAAATCCAATTGTGCAAGAAAATATAGAAAATAAGAAGATTTGTAATAAAAATTGGTTTAGATGTAAAAATTTTAATAATTGGTAAATATATAAAGAGGCACATAAGGAATCTAAGAAAGCAATATGCGATGCAAAGATCTTAGCTTTTAATGATTTATATAATAGATTAGATATTAAGGAGGGAGAAAGATATATGTATAAGTTAGCCAAATAAAGAGATAGTAGTAAGGATTTAGTTTAAGTGAAATGTATTAAGGATGAATATCAAAAAATACTTTTCTTAGAAGATGATATTCAACAAAGGTGGATAAGATATTTTGCTAAACTTTTTACTTTAGTAACCTCAGCACCCTAAATGAAAATAAAGATTTATGTTTTTATCGGCATATTAGTAAAACCGAAGTTAGAGAGGCTTTAAAGAAAATGAAGTGTGAAAAAGCTGTTGGACCTGATGATATTCCAATAGAGGTGTGAAAATGCTTAGGAGATGAAGGTTTCTTGGCTTACTAAACTTTTTAATACTGTTTTGAAGACTAAAAAGATGCCATATGAGTGGAGAATAAGTGTGTAAATTCCTATTTTAAGAATAAAGGTGATGCACAAGATTGTACGAATTATAGATGAATTAAGTTAATGTGTCATACTTTAAAACTATGGAAGCGAGTTATGGAGCGTAGGTTGCGGCATGATACTAATGTTTCTCAAAATCAATCTGGATTCATGCCGGGTAGGTCTACTATGGAAGCCATACATTTATTGAGAGGTTTGATGGAGAAATATAGAGAGAATAAGGATGATCTACATATGATATTTATTGATTTAGAGAAAGCATATGATAAAGTTCCAAGAGAAGTGCTATGGAGAGTTCTTGAAAAGAAAGGAGTTAATAACGCTTATATTCAAATCATTAAAGATATGTATGCAGGAGCTATTACTTGTGTTCAAACACAAGGTGGTTTGACCAAGTATTTTCCTATTTCGGTTGGATTACATCAAGGATCAGCCTTAAGCCCATATCTTTTTGCTTTAGTCATGGATGTTCTCACTAGACACTTGCAAGAGGATGTACCTTGGTGTATGCTTTTTGCTGATAATATTCTTCTTGTTGATAAGACTAGAGAGGGAGTTGAAGGTAAACTTGAATTATGGAGGTCAACCTTAGCGTCTAAAGATTTTCGCTTGAGTAGATCTAAAATTGAATATATATAGTGTAATTTTACTAGTAATAGACCTAGTGAGGGGATTGTAACTTTGGACGATCAAGTCATTAATAAGAGTATACGTTTTAGATATCTTGGATCTATTGTTCAGAGTGATGGTGAAATAGATGAGGATATTATCAGCAAAATTCAAGTTGGATGGTTGAAGTGGAGGAATGCACCGGGCTTGTTGTGTGATAGAAAAGTCCCCCTCAAACTTGAGGGAAAATTCTATAATATGGTGGTGACACCTTCAATGCTTTATGGTGCCGAATGTTGGCCATTAAAAGAGAAGCATAATACTAAGTGCTGTAGAGATAAGGATGCTCAGGTGGATGAGTGGATTTACCCTTAGAGATAGGATACGAAATGAGCATATACGAGAAAAGGTTGGAGTAGTGCCAGTGGAAGATAAGATTACAGAGAGTCTCCTTAGATGGTTTGGTCACATAAAACGGCAGCCTTCCGATGACCTGGTTAGGAAAGTAGAGGTATTAGATTTGACTTATGTTAAGAAAGATAGAAGTAGACCTAAAAAGACTTGGTTAGAAAATATTAGAAATGATCTTTTTTTATTAGATTTAAACGAGAATTTGACTTTTATACAATGGAGAAAAAGGATTCATGTAGCCGAACCCATGCAGTGGGACAAAGGCTTGATGTTGTTGTTGTGGATATTAAATGGGTAAATATCATAAATAATCATAGAGTATGATACAAAACATATAGCATCATAGTTTAATTTTGAATTTATCTATTTAAGAAAAGAATAGATAAATTGTTGGTCTAATTTAAAGAAAGCTGATCATGCAGTCCAAACTTGGTCGTATAGTACGATTAATTTTAAAAAAATTTATATATTTTTTCTATTAATTAAGACAACCTAATTTTTAAAAATTACCCTTATGCTATGTATATCATACAACACAAACAAGATCATACAATATGATCTTGCAGTGAATTTAGTGTTTAATTAACTTTCAATTTTTTTTATTCTCAACCAATTTTACTCTCGTGTTTGTGCATGATTGTTTAACAAATCATATACATGGCACAATTACAAGAAGACTCAAAAATTAAAAAAAAACAAAAATAATAAAATATAATTTATATTGCTTTGGTGATCTTCTTTTCTTTGATGGTACTATATGCTCAATCTTGATTGATCATGCTTTTATGATTGTTGTCCAGTGTGTGTCTAACATTATTTGAACTTTATTTTTTAATTTATCAAAAATATTAGTTTAAACAAAAAGAAACTTGCACATATAAATTCATTAGCCTAATTATTACAACCAATAATATTTGTGATTATCAAAAACCTAGATATCTCACTAGACTCATGAGGCCCAACATATCTCCTCGGGCTTGTAATTATAGCTACCTGTAGGCTTGTTGTAATTATTTCCCTTAGGCCAGTCATTGTTGTTTATCTAAACCACTACCTTTTCAGGTCAAGTACATCGGTCTCACCACAACATCTTCAAGTTTGATAAAACTATGATTCGAAGAAACATCCACCTTCTTTTCTATGGTATTCACCTCCTCCAAGCTTGTTGCAGTCACCATCCTTAGATCTATCATAGCTAACATTTTTTAGTGCGAAAATTGTGACCTTTGAGCATACCTCGGTCATTTCTTTCAAGTCAGACAACACTACCATTCTCAAATTCTTTAATCATAGTTGCCCTTTGATTAATCATTAGCATTATATCAAGATCGAACACTCCAATTGTTGTCAAGATCAACATTGATTGATGTATGACATTGCATCCATGCTGGCTCTCATTAGCAACCTAGTGTCGCAATTCTATAGATTTAGCCACCAAAGCATCCTCCTACCAATGTCCCTCCGACTAATAAGAGAGTTTGAGATTTTATAATTAACAAATACTCATAGTGAAGTTTACGATCTGAGCCAAGTCCCAAGGTTTTCTCTGTAGAGTTTTGCACTTAAAACATCTATCCACTTTACTTTATGTATATCTGAGATCTTAAGTTTCGATAAGAGTAAATCTCCCATGCTCTCTCCATTTGTAAGATTTCATTCCAGCACATAGCAATTATAACTTTCATGTAAACTATTATGTTCATTTTTCTCTGACTTAGTAAGAAAGAGAAAAATCAAACTTCTAAAAGTATAGAAAGAAATTTATTTTAAGCTAGGATCATCTTATTTTTGGATTAGTTAGATAATTATTATATTTATCTATTTTAAAATACTTTAGAGATAATTATCTTAACTAATTTGTCGGAATATTTATCCATAAATAAGCTTAGTTGCAGAAGCCTGAGAATTCTATATATATTGTGCTGGTCACTAAGGAGGAAGATTGAGGAAAACAATGAGCTCGGGATGATCTATGCTGAAGAAAAATCTGCACAAATTTTGAGATATAGATTTTTTTGCAGAAGATTCGTGCTTTTTCCAATAATATATCCTTCCTTTGATTTCTATTTTATATTCAAATGATTTGTTGAGATTTTACTTGTGAACAATAACATTAGTTATGAATTGTGCATGGATATCAAATTTTAATGATTATAGTGCCATCAGTTATCAGAATGAGAACTATGTTAATTTGGTTATAATTGAAATGCATAATGACAAATATATAATAGTTTTGATTGGACATCATGGATTGTATGCATTTAGCTCGCTGTATATTGCATGTGTCATCTGATCATTAATCTTAAGCATAATTGCACAAGACTTGCATGTACATGGTTGTTTTGAGTATAATGACGATCATAATAAAATGAAAGCCATATGATAGTAAGGTCAGTTGCGTGGTACGCATGTATGTTGTGTGCATGGGGAATATTGGATGTTTCAGCTTAATCTTCATAAGAAATTTTAAATCCAAAGGATAAATGTTTTCGTTAGATGAATGGAAGCACCACTCCACTAGTAAATAGTAGTGCATGAGGGATCAATTCCATCACATGAGAGTTCAAGATCTCGTGATTAAAAATGAAGTTTAGTTACCAAAATTGAGGAAGGTATAATATAAATTTTGAGGGTTGGGACCAAAAGAAGCATCCTAACTTCCAAAACTATAGCAACCTTCTACTTGTACCTCATATTTTCTGCAACAAAGTTAATAAAGTAAATTCTAAATTTCTTTACATCTATAGCTAAATTATGAGGGAAATATATCTCAATTCTCGATAAACAAACGAAAGAGGATGCTCAGGTGGATGAGTGGCTTTACCCTTAGAGATAGGATACGAAATGAGCATATTCGTGAAAAGGTTGGAGTAGCTCCAGTGGAAGATAAGATTAGAGAGAGTCGCCTTAGATGGTTTGGTCACGTAAAACGGCGGCCTCCCGATGACCCGGTTAGGAAAGTAGAGGTCTTAGATTTGACTTATGTTAAGAAAGGTAGAGGTAGACCAAAAAAGACTTGGTTAGAAAATATTAAAAATGATCTTTCTTTATTAGATTTAAACGAGAATTTGACTTTTAACATGACACAATGGAGAAAAAGGATTCATGTAGCCGACCCCACGTAGTGGGATAAAGGCTTGATGTTGTTGTTGTTGTTGTTGTTGTTGTTGATAAACAAACGAAAGAGCCAAGCATGATATAATTGATATATATATATATATATATATATATATATATATATATATATATATATATATATATATATATAGATTAGAATCATGCCACATGCCATACTAAAGAAAAATGGACATAGACGAGGAGTTATGACCTACAATTATGCTAGGAGAAAGCCTGATCTTTTTAAAAAAATACAGCCAATTTTTTAAAATAAAATTTTAAAACAAAATCTTAAGAAGACATTTTTTTTCATCTTTTTGAAAGCATAGTTAAAACAAAATGCTAATTGTTTTACTGAAAGGGCATTCATGCTTAGAATGCTTAGTGTGTAAGAAGCAGCTTGTACAAAGAATTTACGGTAGAGCTATCAAAAATAAACAATCTTTCATAATTTTTATTCAAAAAATTCAGACTAGTAACATAATTACGTATCACCAAAAACCATAGATAACATTATAATAATAGTAGAATGATTAGTCACACTACAATTGACAAAGTTAACAATAATAAAAATAATAAGATATAAAAAATATAAAAAAAACTAATCTATGAGAAAATGAAGAAGAGAACGATGCAATTATCCTATGTAATGAAAGAAAAAAAATCACAAAATAATACTCAACAACAACAACAATAATCTTTTATCCCACTATGCGGGGTCAGCTACATTAATCCTTTTTCTCTATTGTGTCCTATTAAGAGTCAAATTCTCATTTAAATCTAATAAAAAATATCATTTATAATATTTTCTAACCAAATTTTTTAAGTCTATCTCTGCCTTTCTTAACATAGGACAAATCTAATACATCTATTCTCCTAATCGGGTCATCAGAAGGTCGACATTTTATGCGGCTAAATCATCTAAGACGACTCTCTCTAATCTTATCTGCCACTAGAGCAACTCCAACATTTTCAGGTATATGCTCGTTTCGCATTCTGTCTCTAAGAGTCCACACATCCACCTGAGCATCCTCATCTCTACAACACTTAATTTTATGTTTCTCTTTTAATGGCTAACATTCTATTCCATAAAGCATTGCAGGTCTCGCCACCATCTTATAGAATTTTCCCTTAAGTTTGAGGAATACTTTTCTACAACATGCCTTATGCATTTCTCCACTTCAACCATCCAACTTGAATTCTAGTAATAATACCCCCTCTATTTCACCATCACTCTGAACAATAGACCCGAGATATCTAAAATGTGTACTTTTATTAATGACTTGATCGCCCAAAGTCACAATCCCCCACTAGATCTATCACTACTAAAATTACACTCCATGTATTCAGTTTTAGATCTACTCAAACAAAAACCTTTAGACTCTAAAGTTGACCTACATAATTCAAGTTTACCTTCAACTCCCTCTCTAGTCTTATCAACAAGAAGAATATCATCAACAAAAAGCATACACCATGGTGCATTCTCTTGCAAATGTCTAGTAAGAACATCCATGACTAAAGCAAAAAGATATTGGCTTAAAGTTGATCCTTGATGTAATGCAGCTTAAAGAGGAAAATACATGGTCAAACCATCTCGTATTTGTAAAATAATACTCCTTAAAACATATTTAAAAAGAAATGACTAAGAAAGGTCATCATCGTTACAACTAAAAAAATTACAAGCCAAACATAAAACTAATAAGAGAATGTCCGTGGGACGAAAATTGGAGCCCCAGTTCCTCAATCCATAAAGCATCATCAAGTTGTCGCCCATATCTATGTAACAAGAACTTTGCCATAAAAGCTAATACGACCTTGTGATTAGAGGCTATGCTCAATCCAATGACCTTCATTCCAGAGGAAGAGTGAATAGAGTTGTGAGTTTGATTCAACCATCGCCAAAAAATTGGATAGATAATTAAAGTTAATGGGCCAGCTAACGAGCAAAGATCAATTAGAATCGAAGTTGAACAAAGTCAAGCTAAATCTGATGGAGCAAATTTAAAATCAAATCTAAATGAATAAATTTGCTAATATGAATGCATATACACATATTTTCTTAAGTATTAGATTTGAATTACTGTTTATATGCATTTATATTTCATGAATCCATATCCATTTAAGTGTACTAGTGTATGTTGGACTAAGAAATAGCTCTAGGAGATCCAAAATCAATCAAGACCATATCAATTTTTGGCTCAAATTCAAACTTGAATAGAAGCTAATGAGCCATGCCTAACTCAAATCAATATCAGGTCAGCTAGTCTGTAACAAGACTTGTTTGGCTAAAGATCAAATCAAATGGCTTCAAGCTACTCTTAAGCAAATGAGCGACGGATTTAGCATCGAATTTTTAGAAGTCCTAAGCATTAAGCCCCAAGAAGTATGGGACACAGAAAGATAAGATCTAGAGACGAAGCCGTACAAGCCAAGTTGAGTCCTAGGAGATCATCAGGAGGAAAGCAAGAGAATGACATAAATGCAGCCATTAGTAATTCTCATGACACGCAACAAGTATTACAAAAATTTTGTTCATGGATCCCGTGGAACATGGCCTAAAATGTAATAGTGGCTTACACAGTGGACAACACATTAGCAAACCATCCAAAAGATAGTTATAAGAAGCATGGATAATGCTCATCCAACCCTTCAACAAGCACCAGCTTCAAGTCCTCTACCCAAGCTAATCTCCCGCACATGAGTTGTGACCACCTCTACCTAAAGGCTCTGACACATCCTATAAGTAGGCACGACTATTAGTCTTCTGCTAATCTGGAGCCATCAAATGAAGTAAATGAGCTATTAATAAGGAAACGTCCAAAGTCCTGTGTGGCCAAAGAGCCTTATCCCATAGTGTAAAGCAAAACTCCCCACAATTACCAAATTCAGCATTATAGAGCAAGTTGTCCCCTTTGCCTCTATTGGGAGCATGATACCTTCCAAGAGAGTGAACATTCTATAACCTTTCTTAATTAAGATAAGAAAACGAATAAGAATATGTTAAGGCTTCCAAAACTATAGATTATAATTCTGATCTTCTTCTTCCCTAACTCTACCCATTATTATTCACCAAATCCCAAGCTCTCATCTGAACCAACGTAGCTCAAATGTTCTCCTTAAGCCAGATAGCAATGTAACTCATTGAATTTCAAACTTCATAAGTCAACAAAGATGAAACCAGCATCCAACTACACTTCAAAAATCGATCCGATACTTTTCCAAGTTGATTTTCATACCACTCATCATCATCAACAATAACAACAAACAAGAAATTTGTGCCATCAATCATCCCAAAGAGCTTTCAAATAATACTAAAAGCAATGTAAAGCCTCTAACTTTTTGACCCGATATCAAGTTACCCTAAAACCAAGGCTAGTCACTAAATGTTTATTAGGCTTCGCCAATTCTTCCCAATTAAAAATATTTCATTAGAAAGAGAACAACCGAGTTCAAGTCTAGTGCATGAATCTGAAAAGGCAACTCCATCAAATAAGGGGTCATACCCCAAAAGATTTCCTCCAAGTCAGGATAAGGGATAAATATTAAAAAAAAAACTCATTTAACCAAAGAATAAGCAGGGTAAAAAGAGGACATAAGTTAAAGAAGATCAAAAAGTTGACATCCCAAGGCTAAAAGGAACACAAAAAACCCCCCACCAACAACCACCGATACGAAAATATCTATACCTCATCCAGAGAGGTAACTCCAGCAGACATCAAAACACTTGGGATAATTCAGCATTAAAAATAAAGATAGCTTAGGACGACATATTTCCCCAGGGTTAAGTGTCAACATGCCATGCAACACTAGCCAAATGGTTCCTTAAAAATGAAGCTAATATAGTTGATCAGCAAGCCTCCCATCTAAGTTTACAAACAAACCCAAAAATGGCTTGCGACCAGCACGGCCTGGTACCTACATCAAAGTCTCCAACATGCCTAATATGCCAGTAATCCTATGTGAAATTCTTCATAGGAATTATATGGGAAATATCTACAAAAAGAGATACGTGAACATCTTTAGACACCCATTTTTTGTATTTCTAGCAATATCCCTCTTAAAGATTGAGATTTGTCTTCGACCTCCACAAAAAAGTTGATACAACAACAACAACATCAAGCCTTTATCCCACTACGTGGGGTCGGCTACATGAATCTTTTTTTTCTATTGTATCCTATTAAAATCAAATTCTCATTTAAATAAAATAAAAAGGTCATTTCTAAAATTATCTAACAAAGTCTTTTTAGTTCTACCTCTATCTTTCTTAACATAGGCCGGATCTAAAACATCTACTCTCCTAACCGGGTAATCGGAAGGATGACTTTTTTTGTGACCAAACCATCTAAGGCGACTCTCTCTAATCTTATCTACCACTGGAGCTACTCCAACCTTTCACATATATACTCGTTTCGCATTGCTGAAAAAGGAATACAGTATAAAAAGAATGCAGTGTAAAAGGAAAACGATGTTAAAAAGAATACTTTAGAGTTGTTTGGATGAGTATAAAAAGAATGCATGACTTTACTTTTTTGTTTGAAGTAAAGTGAATGCAATGTAAAGTATAAAAAGGTTGTGTTCAGGATGATCGGCAATGGTCGGTGACAGGCGTTAGAGAACGGCTGTAGCGACAAGCGGCAGTGAGCGGCGGCGGCGATGGGCAAAGATGGTGACTACCGGCGGTGCTGGTGGGAGACGAGTGGTGCTGGTGGCCACGGTGGGTTGCAGCGGCTAGCGGTGACGGCCAGCGGCTAGCGGTGACGGCCAGCGGTGGGGTGGAGGGAGGCAGAGGCTGCGGCGGCAGTGGGAGGACGACAACGGTGGTGGGAGGTGGGCGTGGGCAGCGGCAGTGCTGCGATGGCAGCAGGCGACGATGACAACGGTGGACAGTGGTGAGTGATGGTGGAGATAGTGGCGTCGGTGGTGTTGAAGCAAGCTTTGGAGGGGTGCAAACGATTCTCGCTCAAAATTGGGCGAGAACAGTTTACCTCAAAAATAAACTAGAATGAAATACACTGCATTTACTTTACTTTACCTTGGATTTATTTTTCATCCAACCAAACACCAAACTTTTCAAAACCCCTACATTCACTTTACACTCACTTTACTTCCAACAAAATAGCCCCTAAGTTTAGAACCACTCATCCACTTGAGCATTCTCATCTTTGCAACACTTAACATAATTTTATGCTTATCTTTTATTGGTCAACATTTTAAGCCATAAAGCATTGCAAGTCTCACAACCATCTTATAAAATTTTCCCTTAAGTTTGAGGGATACTTTTCTATCATACAATAGGCCCGATGCATTCCTCCATTTCAACCATCCAACTTGAATTCTACAAATAATGCCTCCATGTATTTTACCATCGCTTTGAACAATAGACCTGAAATATCCAAAATATGCACTATTTTTAATGAATTTGATCACCCAATGTCACAATCTCACCACTAGATCAATTACAACTAAAATTACACTCTTATGTATTCTATTTTAAATCTACTCAAATGAAAACTTTGAGACTATCCAGTTGACCTCCATTATTCAAGTTTTTTTTTCAACTTCCTCTCTAATCTTAACAACAAGAAGAATATCATCAGCAAAAAAATATAAACTAGGGTACATCCTCTTGCAAATGTCTATTAAGACATCCATGACTAAAGTAAAAGATATGAGCTTAAAGCTGATCCTTGATGTAATCCAACTAAAATAGAAAAATACTAGGTCAAAGCACCTTATGTTTGAACACAAATAACAGCTTCCGTATACATATCCTTAATGACTTGAAAATAAGCATTATTAACTCCTTTCTCTTCTAAAACTCTCCATAGCACTTATCATATCATATGTAGATCCTTCTTACTCTCTCTATTCTTCTCCATCAAACCATTCAACAAATGTATAGCTTCCATAGTAGACCTACTCGACATGAATATAAACTATTTAAAAAACATTAGAATCACTTCGCAAAAAAGTTAATCTATGAACAAATTTCCACTTTGTCTTTATAAATGTATAAATGCTGGTAAAAAAATGATTTAATGCTCAACATCTGGTAACCGGTTTGTAAAGGCTTGTTCATGTAAATGTTAAATAGAAAAAAAAATCAATGCAAAGTGAAGTCTAAGTGATACTTTTTGATGACTTAATTCTACGTAGGATGAAGACATTGTCTCAAACAAAAAAATCGCCTTGATCAGACCATTCCCCTCTTAAAGAAACAACAAACTAACATAAAGATCCGCATCATTTTTAATTTTCAAGTAGAAGGACTGGAACAAAACGGCTAAGTATCCTTCGTAAATAGTTGGAAACTAGAGCATATTATAGCCACCAATCGCAACAAGAGAACACAATACAACCAAACAAGAAAATGAGATGATCCTACAAAAAAAAAGAAGAAAAAGAAGTGTAGTCCTTCTAGGGTTAATGAAAAAAACGGGGGGAATGATAAAAGGTAACCTTTTGGAAGATGGCCTGCTGGGAGAACATATAGTCTTTATAGAGGAAATAGAAGCCAGCAACCGATGCTGCGGTGGCGCCAGCGAAGAAGGACGATAGCCTGACCCGGAACATGAATCCCATAGCGCTCGCTACTCTCCCTTACCCCTTGATTTCAGATTCCCAGGCCGCCTTGACGCCTTGCCGCCGCTCTGCTTGGGTGGAAGGAAAAAAAAACGAGATCAGAAACACTTTCGGGCTCGTTCACCGCTGTGGCCTTGGAACCCAAGCGAGCGTCCAACAGTGCGCGCCCGCGGGTCGAGGGTTAGTAAGAGAAGCGTGATTCGGAGGTTCGATAAGAGATGCATTGAAAATGGATCCGTGCATTTGGCCTCTTGACTTCTTTTTCTTATCATCTTAAATATATATATATATATAACATGTTTTAAAACTTATTTTTCATCATTTTTAAAATAAAGTTTCATTTTCTTTTAAAAGCAATGCGCTACTAAAAAATTTACATACAAAATTATTAATTTCATTTTATAAGGTAGCCAAAAACAATTATTGCTTAAAATATGTGACTGAGTCACCTAAATGCAACTGATCTTTTTCAAGGGAATTTTTTTATAGAGTGAAGTTTTTACTCTTTCTTTTATAGGCTATTTTTATACGAAGTAATTTGGTGTAACACAAGAGATTTGCAAGTATTCTATGGGTGTTTAGTGTCAATAAATTACTGGACCCTCCAACTTAATCCAAATCCAATTTCAAAATTTTAAGTTCGGGTTAACCCATTTAATAAACAGATCGCATTCAGGTTAAGTTTTCCGACCCATTTATTAAACGGGTTAGGTTCGAGTTAACTTAAGAACTCATTTTTAACCCAAATATGACATGTTTAATATATTTTTTCCTAAATTTTTTAGTTATCGGTATATATAATATTTTTGTTTTTTATCAAATATACTAAACTTTTTAGGTAATAAGTAATAAAAAAAATTAACCAAAATAATTTAACGGGTAAGATTTGGGTCATTAGGGTTACTAGAGGATTTGTTCGGGTTGGTGTTTTTTACCAGTTTATTAAACGGGTCAAGTTCGAGTTGATTACATTTGGGGCGGTTCAATTTTAGATCAAACCTGAATTTAACCCGTCAACCCGTTTTAACGCTCCTAGTGGAAAGCAATCTAAAGGTTAAAAGTGAAAATTGTATGTATTTTAAGTACTTTTAAATTTACAATTTTATTTATGATGAAAAGTTGTGGCACAGTTATTAAATTAGGCTTATTTGATAACATAGTTTATAAAGAGTACAAAAATATAGAATATGAACGAGTAGAATTCTGACGGCCGGGTTGAACAAAGAAGGGATTGCGATTCACTAAAAAATTTGATAAAAATGAGAAATATTCTAATTTGAGTTGCTGATAAGAATGATAAGAAGAGACAACAAATGATAACACACAAGGAGTTTCAGTGGTTTGCGAATGACTATTGGTCACTATATAAGGTTGTGAGGGTTTTATCTTATTAGGCTTTGTATGGGACAGCTTTCTTTATGTTTTGTTTTTCAGATCGCAATCACAATTTCTGTTTGGCGACTACTTTTTTACTCCTAAAAAAAAAGTATGCTAAAAAGCTGTTTTCTACAATAGCTTTAGAAAATTACTTTAACGATGGCAGTTTTATAAAGCAGTAAGAAGTTGTCCTAAACGAAGCCTTAAGCTTGGTTTGGAGCGGCTTTTAACCATTAATTTTTGTTGCTTTCAAGAAATTTTTGTACTTAAAAAGCTGCTTTAGAAAACAGTAAGAAAGCTATCCCAAATAAAACCTTACTCTCCATAAAAAAAGCTAATAAACAAATGTTTCATTTATAGGAGTGTATATTATGTAGTTCTTGTCAAAAAAATTAACAATCATAAGACAAAGTGCTAATCAAACTAGCATTGTCTTCTAATAAACAAATGTTTCATTTTATAAGAGATCCGAGTAGAAATTGCTGAGTTGGTGTTTAGTTTTGGAAGCGATTTAGGAAGGAGTGATTAAATTCAGGATATGAATAGTCTCCTTGCCTTAAATGCTGATCATTTATGATTCACATGCATGAATGGAAATTGTCAATGAAGAGTAAGTGAATATGGGAAATTTTGTGCAGAACCGCTAATGAACTTACAAGCACAGAAAGTGTCAGGAATTGGTTCAGGTATCTATTGTGCCTTTCCTGATCGAATCAACTTCAGAAAATTTTGTTGCTGAGGAAGCAACTATGGAAAAAAAAAAAACAAGAATTGATCATGATGAATATTCCTCTCAATGAAATTTTTTAGCTTGAAAGAAGATTTCAATTGAAGTTGTTGATGTTGATCAAGCTGAGGAGAAATCTGCTAAAAAATGTACTTCTGATTTTGTGATAACTAGAAAGAATTCTAAAGGTAATTTGTTTGATGTCTTTGATAATAAGATGCTAAGGATGTTAAGCAAACAAGAAGAATGGATCTTCCAAAAAGTTGTAAAATCTTGAATTTTTCCAAATAGCAACGTTATGTGTATGAAGATGATTTGTTAGACATCAACGAAGAATTTGAAATATTTGTTCTTTCTCAACAATGAGTTTATCAAGAAATTGGGTGGTAAATCTCTGAAACTTCCAAGGAAGAGTTTACACTATCGTGTAAAGGCAATGGAGGACATTCTGACAACTCTGGTAGACAAGTCACTTCCCTTTAAAAGCTTGAAGATGAAGGAAGCCCACATCACAATCCTTGATTCATCAGCAAGCACAATTAATTATTCAACCACTTTCTCAAGCTCTTATGTCACCAAAGACTACTTTAATTGAGAAATATCCTTTTTTTCCTATCCTCTCGTGTACTAAGGAGACTCTGCAAATGTGATTTTAAGAAGATGAATCAGCATTTGAATTGGGAAACAAACAATCATGTTGGGATGGAGAAAATTAAACATTGAGATATAATCATCCTTTCATCATCATAGATTGAAATGAAGATTGTCGAGCTCAAAAGAAAATATTTATCTTGCGTCGAAGAATCCAAACTTGATAGAATTTCTTAATAAGCTAAAGAATCGAATATGTTAATTTCAATTCAATTAATGCCCACCACCTAATGACAATTTTATGCATTTAATTTATAATTGTTTTTGTTTATTTTGCTATGTTACATCATAGAAATGAAATAGTATTGTATAAAGTTGGGATTGTTGGATGAAAGAAAGGTGGGGTGGGGTTTAGAATTATTGCTCGTTATGAAGAAGTGTCTCATGGTTACAAGCCTTTAACATGCATCAATTTATGTGTAACTATCACCATTATGTCTACTGCTATCTCTATTTTTCTTTAAATTAGGCTTCATTTAGGACGACTTTTTTACTGCTTCTTAAAATAACTTTTTAAAAAAGCTGATTTAACAAGCAATAAGAAAATCGTCCCAAACAAAGCCTTAGTTAAGAGGCTCAAACCATCTTGAAGTTGTTCACCTTCAATCAACATAGAACTAACTAAAGTTGGTATCTTTTTTGTTTTTAATTTCAAGTTGAGGACATCTCACTCAAACTTGACATGATATTATCCTTATTAATGATTTTTTGAATGAAAATATTTGCTTCAGTTTCCCTCAATATATAGATATAAATAGATTTTAAGCTTAAAATATTCTAATTTAGAGAGTTTTTATTTCAGGATGAAGTCCTCTTACTCTATGCCTTCTAAAAGAAAAAAATAAGTACTTTTAAAGTGTTAGGCAATGAGGTGGAAGGAGGGGACCAATAATTACCTAAACAATGTGAGTGAAAAGTACCAATGTCAATGGATATATTCTAAGTAGTCAAAGGTCACATCCATCATTCAAAAAAACTAACTCAATGATATGATCCATGAAGTGGCTCATGGCTTCCATCTTCTCCAATATCAAAAAATAACCAACTTCAATAAGTATTCTTTTTAAAATTTTAAGAACATTGAAAAATGATGAATTTTATTTTCTAGCATTTAGTTCAAATTGTGAATGTCCCCTACATATATAAATAGCTAAGTAAATAATAAAATCAATAGACGTTGTATTTTATGTTCCATTATGGAATTCTTTCCATCCACATGATAATGGATGGGTTCAACTGGATTTGGGGACTTCAAATCATATTTAAGTGATTTCTTTGGTGGTAAATCATGTGCTTATGCTTATATATTTTTGTCTATGTATCTAAACCCCTTCTTCCATCATAAGGTGGTTGAAGGTGCCTTCTGACGGGGGTGTATGATGTGATAAGATAATAGTGAGCCAATGTAAAGCTTGTTGGATTTAAAATATGCATAGATTTTTTTTATATATAAAATTTAAAATTGTCCACTAATTTATGCAAATATACGTGCTGAATCAAGTAATAAAGTGATAAAGTAAAGTATTGAACCCACGAGGAAGTGATCTACTATACTGCAACAAAACTACTATTGCTTACAAATACATGAACTTATCCTATTAAAATGGAAATAAAATTTTGAGTTCCTACCACTGAATGAAAATAAGTAATAAAGTTGATACAATTTTGATAACATATTTTGAACCGATGCATGTAAATAACATACTTTTCTTAATGACGCTTTTAATTATAGATGTATATCAGAGCATCTGCATCCCTGGATCTCTATCTAGCTTATAAGGGCGAGAAGAAAGATTGTTAGTCTCCCTACAGCTTTACTATCTCCATAGAATTTCAATATTCAAATATCCTATATCTAAGTATGCCAATATTCTATTTCAATATTCATAATTGTTCTTGTATTTCTCCGTCGAGGCTATACATCACACTAAATTTTTACTGCACACATGATTATTATATGCATTAAATTAAGAATGACAGATATTGAAAATATCATTATTTTCATTAAAGAATAAGAGTCTATATTAATACTTAATATTCTCTTTACATCATCATCCCAAAATAGAAGATCTAGCTAAACATGGAATAAATAACAAGCAAACTCATATTCTTTTTATTCATAGAAGAACAAAGTATAAGAGATGTAAGAAGTTTATCACCAGGATGGATCTAAGTATCTTCCTTACCCTCCTTTCTCCACTTACAAAGTTGCTTACACAAACATAGGCTAATCCCTCTAAAGATTGTATCTTGCACTTCTCTAGCCCCCTTTAGACTTTACTATAAGGGGGCACTCAAGAAATACACTAAAAAAGTACTAAATTACAGTCAGGGAACTGAACTCTCCAAATAATAGAACTGACTTCTATTTATAATAAGTACATGATCAAACTTGAGTGTCGCAGCGCATGATAGTGTGGCACTGTGGCAGTGGAAAATGAACTATCACTTCGGCGCTGTGATGTTGGCTCTGCTGCGGCTGCGGCGTTGGGTGATGTGGCACGGTTACAGCCTGAATCAACGCATATCTTCACTAAGTCGGCGCGGCTCGTAGCACTTATAAATTTGGCTTTTCCTTGCACAATTCTTGTACAAAATAATTAAAATAACACATTTTCACTATATTTAATATAACAAAAATAATACACAATTTATACTTATTTCCTTCTTCCATCTTAAAAGTTGAAGATCGATCATGAAATAATTATTGCTTTCTTGATCATGATTTATTTTCTTGTCATGGCTGCACTTCCATCATCCATCCTCCTTTCCACTCCATTTTATTACAACTTCATCAATCTATCACCATCCCCACATAAGAAAAAAAAAATGCATTGCTCACATGAACTTTCACCTCATGACACTTGACTTCATCCTCCTAATTAAGTAAATCTAAGCTCTTCCTCATCGCCTCCAAAACCTTCGACACCTCACTTCACATCCTACAAACAATTGATTTCCCTCATCTCTTTGCCAGCAGCAAAGAGCCTCACAAGTCAAACCTTAGCCATATCAAATTTCCCCAATCCAACAAATAACTCCTCTCCGAAAAGTACACCTTCCAACCACCTTCCAATCTCCACCTCTCCTTGTCTTCCATAAACCTACATCCACTGCCAGTCTTCTCCCTTTACTTCCTATATCGTTGACCCATTATCACCATCCACACACCTAAGCTTCACGTCTCTTCTCTACTTGTTTGAGCCCCTCACCATCCGCAAAATAATTATTTCCTAATAGATCGTCATTGGCCAACCATAGGGAAAATTATTAGGTCTCCGCACGTAGAGATACGTCCGAACATCCATTTAAAATTTGACACGTGGAGTGCGCTTTGGTTGTACTTTACCTGCGCTTTAGTTGCACTTTAGTTGAGCTTTGATTGTTCTTTTGTTGCATTTTTTTACTGCGCTTTAGCTGCATTTTTTATGTGCTTGGCTTAAAGTTCCGTGACCACATTAAATATATAAAATAAAAAATAATATTCACTTGTCCACTCCACATGTCAACATTTTATTCGCATCCAGACTAACTTCACATCTGATCTCCGTACCTAATAATTTTCACAATCATAGAGGACCATCTTCCCTTAGCTAATATCAATTCACATTCATTCCATCAATCGCCTCCTACGGTCACCATATCACTCCTATCAAGAAGGCCATATCCTTTTCCAAAGCACCACCTTCCATTTGTAGCCCAAAGATAAATTACCTAATAAAGAAATATACTATATCATATAATGTTCTATTATATTAAATTAAAATTAGAATATAGTTATTTTACATCAAATCATATTTTAATACAAATTTATTTACCAATTGTTATTTCTTTTAATTAAAATTAGGTGCCATAGTATCAAACTAATAATTTAATTTAATTTTTATTATTTTTTCCATTTTTATAACTTGAGGATATTAACTAATAGTACTCTACAGGGTTGGAGCACCCACCTACTCATCCTGTACGGCCAACTGCCATCCACCACCAAACGACCCACCCTAACAATAGATTAGGACCATTATGAGGCCGCTAATTTCCTCCCAACAAAACAGAGCATGAGAGACAAGAATTGACCGATAAACGTACTAAAGTTTATCTATGGATTAAGGGAATTAAATTATCATTATATCTTTTATAATATTTATTATAAATGTATGTCTATTTTAGTTTATTTTATTATTATTTTTTAAAATTAGTGAGAGGTTGGGGTGGCCCTTGAAGCGGGTGTAAGTGAGTCAAGCAAATTTTGGAGCTGATTTGGACTCGACTAGATGAATGACTTATGAGCTGAGTTCGATGAGTTAGCTTGTGAGCCAACTCGTTTTAAAAATATTAATATAAAATATACTTAAAGTATATTAGAAATCAAAGTATAAAATTGTTCAATATGTTTAATACTATATCTTACTTTTTTATATTAAGTAATTTATTATTATTATTTTTCTTAATTCTCATACTTTTTATCATTTTATTATAATAAATGCTTAAAATCATTTTCTCGCTCTCAAAATAAATGAAATGGCTCAAAGTATTAAAATAAAGCTAGGATTAAATAATCAAGCTGAAGCTCAAATTCAAATAAAAAATGACTCAAGCTCGGCTCAAATTGTTTAGACTCCTAACCCTCACAATTTAGGCTTCTTTTGGGACAATTTTTGTACTGATTTTTGAAACAGTTTTAAGTACAAAATTTTCTGATTAAAAAAACTTTGTACTTAAAAACTACTTTAAAAATAATAAAAAATTATTTCAAACGAAACCTTGAGCATAAAAAAAATGCCGCTTGTGGCTATAATAAATCACAGAAATTTGTTAGCCTGGCTGGAGTGTGAAATCTACTATAGTGTTTCAAGAGAGATCCATATAAGCAGAATCCCAACTATATTAAATACTGCTGCTCATGCTATGTCTGAAATCAGAAAAATTAGTACGTTCGGTCACCGGATGTTATCCAAAGGTGAATCAGAATCTGCCACAGCACTATTTTGCAATGTACCAGTGCTGTGTACCGAGTGATGTGACTCATCCTGATTCAGATCCAGATGATCCGGTGACCGCACGTAATAATTTCTCTTGAAATCATTATTTCCATGGAAAAGTTTCAACTTCTTGGACAACGAATAGATCATTTGCATGATGATTTTTAAGGTACATTTGGATGCTTATGTGTAAAAATAAAAAGTATTTCAAGAATGCTAAGATTTATTGAAGCTTATTATTTGGTTGTGCATACTTAAAAATATATTTTAAGAGGTTTAAACTTAAAAATTCTCTGAAGATGTTGATTTTCTTTTCACGTTGAATAAGTAAAATGTAAATAGAATGAGCGGCTAATTCAATCCTCCACTCTTTCCTTAAGAAAATATCAGTGTGCCAAACTTTATGACCTTTCCAATTAATTTCTCTCATTTCTTTAGTTGATATTGCTTGAAACAAATATTTGATAATCATAGAGGTTGGGGGATGCTGAGGTAGTTCATCCTTAGTCTTGATGTAGTTTCTCGTGGAACATTTGGAGAAGTTATGCAGAAGCTTCTGGTTGAAGATTTATTTAGGGGTCGTTTGGTTGCAGGTATTTAATAATTCTAACCGAACCCTTTAGAGTGAAGACGAAGTAGCTTTTTTATAAGGACTCTTAACTAAGGAGATGAAATATGAGAAGGCTACATACTTTATTTAATGTAATTATGTGATTTTTCATAATTATGACTTTCTATGCACTAATGTGATATTTGATAGTCTTATAACTGTTCATATCCATCATGATGTAAAATAAATAAATAGTCATGAAATTCTAAGGCGTAAGGCACCTCCTCTAGATGAATTTTGATGAAGGGTGTCGAGGTTTAAAATCCACGATTATTTTATGATCTTCCTTTAGAAAATGAATTGTTAATATTAAATTCAAAGAGTAAATCGCTACAATTGGGTTTGATCTTCCTCTAAAATGGGTTGAATACACTTATTTAGATTAATTAGATCCTAGGATGGGTCATGTGACAAATTTTCACCGTCAAGGTCATGTGTAAACAAAGACAAATTGAAGTTTATCTATAAAACTCGATGGTTAATTAGGAATCTAATTTTTTATAATGTTGATCTAATTTGGATTATCTTTGGTAAACTATTTTTCATTCTTCTTGTCGCCTTGACTGAAATTTGTTTATTTACAATTTTTCATATGCATATGCTTCTTTCAATCATTTTTAGTACAAAATTGTGCCATTTTAGGTTTTTGAAGAGTTTTTTGTTTGAATGTGCTAATACTAAAATTACAATGTGTCTGACTCTTGATGAATTCTTATGATGAATGGAATTGCAAAAAATATTCTAAAATTTTTTTTGTAGATGTTGAGGACATCATGAAATATCTTCATGAATTTTTATGCCAAAATTCTAGCATATCAAAGAGTAAAAAAATTCAAGAATAGTAATTTCATGGAATCTATCAATTTGTTAGTTGTATACATTGAAAATTTATTGTGACTTGGATTTTTGTCAAAATTTGCTTAATTTTTTATGAATGATTTTCTTGATGTGTAAATCCCTTAAAGAATGTTTTAAAGTTTTTGCAGAGTAATTTTATTTAAAAAAAATTTATAGTGACTATTGGTCAACAATTATTATATTATATTATTATCATAATAAAATTCATTGAAGTTTTAAACAAGTAATTTTTTTTAATATTCTTGATATTGGAAAGAGAATTTACTAATCTGTCTTTCCAAAATCTTCTATGTCTCTATCACTACAGGAAAATCAGTGATTTGCGGCGGGCTTTGCAACGGAAAAAATTTTCAACAAAATTGCGACGAAAATTTCGGTTGCAGATTTTATGACAAATCCGTTGCAATTCTGTTTGCCGCAATTCCATCACAAATAAGTTTATATAAACTGATATCCTAGTCATTTCTTTTATTCGCTCGAGCTTCTTCTATTCCTTCGTGCCCGCACCCGCAGTGACAACCCTAACTCGCTGAAGTTCCTTGCTCGCGACCCATCCTCTCCTCACTGACATTCGTCGTCCTTCGTCACTGCTGTTCGACTTCGCTCCTTCGGCGACATCCTTCCTGTTGGATCGGGATCGGAAGCAACAATGGGAGCTCGCTCGTTGTGAAGGTAACTTTCTCCCTTTCACGTGCTTCTTCCGCCAAATCTCTTAAATCCGCCGAACTATAGGGTTTACTAAATCTGGGTTTTGGGACAAAAAAAGGGAAATAGAGGTTTTGTTCGCCGTGAGCTAAACTGAGGTTTTCTTTTGAAGGATTTACGCTAAATCCTACTCAAATCCGACGTAAATCATGTGGCCAAACTATAGGATTTATTAAATCCTTAGGGTTAATTGTTTATAGATAGAATTCATGTTGGATGGTTGACATGTAGAATTCATGTTGAATGGTTAAAGTGCAGGAATACATCAGGCTTATTGTGTGATAAAAAAATTTCCCTCAAACTAAAGGGAAAATTCTTTAAGATGGTGGATTAGTGGCTTTCTACTCTTAGTGTCTATTATTCATGATGATGAGATAATGAATAGAGATCTTATTAGCATAATTCATGTTGGATGGTTGAAGTGTACAGGAATGCATCGGGCTTATTGTGTGATAGAATAGTTCTCCTTAAACTTAAGGGAAAATTCTATAAGATGGTGGTGAGATATGCAATATTTTATGGTGTACGTAAAATTTTGGCCATTAAAAGATAAACATAATATTAAGTTAAGTGTTGAATAGATGAGGATGCTTAAGTGGATACATGGCTTTACTCTTATGTTAAGAAAGGTAGAGGTATAGACCTAAAAAGATCGTAATATTAAGTGAAGTGTTGCAGAGATGAGGATGGGTAAGTAGATGCAGAAATGAGTAACACAACTATCCATGAAAACTCCTAACATCATCACTATTGCACATTATTTTAAATTTTCTTAAATTGATACAAATCTCATTATTTGGTTGTAGGAATTTATAGCACACATCTGTTATGAATATTCAAAATTATAGAAGTAGGATGTATAATCGGTTGTTGCCTGGACGTAAGACATTAAAAGATGAATTTCTGAACGGAGTAAATTATTTCATTTATGCAGCATGTCAATTACCTTCATATCAGAGGGAAGGATTTGTTATCCATGTTCCAAACATAAAAATCAAGCCTACCACACACCAGATGAGACTACTATTGATCTATATTGTAGAGGATTCATGCAAGAATATTGGTATTGGACTTCACATGGTGAATACGAGCCTCATTTTGACTCTCTGTCTGGCCCTTCTATGAATTCCAATATAGTTAATGAAGACAAGAGTTAGGATGTTTGAGGATTTGATTTATGATGCAATTAGGCCATAATTTCAACAATATACAGAAGAATCCTCAAGTAAAGAGGTATAAAATTTCTATGATTTATTACACGCTGCACAACAACTAATTTGGAATGGGTGCACTACTCACTCAGAGTTATCTATTACTGTGAAGATGTTAATCATTAAGATAGAATATAATGTACCCAAAGAATGCTTTAATCAATTTATTGGCCTACTTAAGGAGACCAACCCGACAGATAATTTAATTCCAACAGACTTATACTGGACTAAAAAAATTAGTTTTTAAACTTTGTTTGACAGTTATGAAAATAGATTGCTATATTAACGGATGCATGTTATACTATGGAGATAATTTATCAGAGATTATATGTCATCATTATAATGCATCAAGGCTTAAACCAAATTCTGGTAAAAAAGAAGGCAGAAGGATGTGTCGGTCAATCTGTTATTTTACTTACCCATCATTCCTAGATTATAACGTTTATATACATCTATGAGCTCTACTACATGTATGCGTTGACATAAGGAACATAGTTTGCAAGTAGGTGTTCTAATACATTCAGAAGAAGCAAAAGCCTGGAAATACTTTGACCGTACACCTCATACCTTCACCATAAAACCAAGGAATGTAAGATTAGGTTTTATGTGCATATGATTTTACTCTATTTAGCCAATTTTCCTCACCTTACTCATGTTGTCCTGTGATGTTCACCCCCTACAATCTTCCTCCAAACTTGTGTATGACTATACCCTACATGTTTCTGATACTTATCATTCAAAGCCCACACAATTCAAAGGCAAAGATAAATGTGTTCTTGTAATCTTTAATTAAAGACTTAAACTTATTATGGAATGAAGGAGTTACTACATATGATGTCTCCACCAAATAAAATTTTATATTGAGAGCAGCATTACTTTAGATAATTGGTGACTTTTTAGCATACGGTATGCTTTCTGATTGGAGCATTGCAGGCAAGCTAGCTTGCCCATATTACATGAAGTATACTAAATCATTCACTCTAAAGCATGGGGCAAAAATACTTAGTTTGACTATCACCATATGTTCTTACCTATAAACCATCCATTCATGTGAAATAATGATGCTTTTATTAAAAATAGAGTGGAGATGACATAGCCTCTATCAAGGCTAAGTAGTGATAAAATATTTGAAAGAGTAAATTTCATACCCACGATAATTGATTCTCTATTATTAGTTATTTATAAAACACCCAGGTATGGAGTTACTCATAATTGGATAAAGAAGAGTATTTTTTGATCTTTGCCATATTGGAGAATAAACTTGATCATACATAATTTAGATGTGATGCATATAGAGAAGAATATTTTTGATAATGTATTCAATACAGTAATGGACATCAAGGGCAAATCTAAAGATAATGTAAAATCTAGGATGGATTTGAGGATATTTACAGGAGGAAAATACTTGAGTTGAAGGAGGGTGAAAATGATAAACTTCTAAAGCCAAAAGCTTTATCACCTTCACTTTAGAGTAGAGGCGAGCGATTTGTGAATGGGTATAGAGCCTAAAGCTACCTGATGGATATACCTCCAACCTTAGTAGATGTGTTTATATGAGATTGGGGAGATTGTTCAGATTAAAAAGTCATGATTTTCACATCATCATAGAATGTTTGCTACCCATTTCTTTTAATTCTCATCCAAATTTAATTTTAAATCCTTTAACCAAATTAAGTATCTTCTTCAAGGACTTAATGCTCATCAGGATTGAATGAAGAAGCTTTATTTCATATTGAGCATAACATTCCTTTCATTCTGTGCAAGCTTGAGAAGATATTTTCTCTAAAATTTTTTGACTCCATGGAATATTTGCCCATGTATTTACCATACGAGGCTAGAGTTGGTGGACCAGCTTAATATCAGTGGATGTACCCATTTAAGAGGTAATTTTATGCAAACATAACATATCAAAATTTATTAGAAAATTTCTAATTCACTCCCATACATCATTCAGGTATTCAAATAAACTTAAGAAGACTGTAAAAAACAAAGCACATCCCGAAGGATCAATATGTGAAGCATACTTGATGTATGAGACTACTCAATTTTGCTCATACTACTTTGGCACAGAGTTAGAATCGACAAGGACTACTGCACTCAAAATTTGGGTAATCCATATATATGTTCATCTGCCAATAACATATTAGTATTTAACGAAGGTGGCAAGGCAGTAGGCGCTTGTACTATTTGAGCCATATAAGGAGATGAGAGATGCCACATTGTACACACTACTTAATTGTGCTGAAGTTGACCCATATCTCGAGTAAGCTTCAGTTAAAATTCTATGCATTCTATGGACTTATTCATAGAGTCCCTAAATTCAAAATTTTTGTAGGTAGTTCGTTAATGGTCTGAATAAAACATCATAATTAGAGCAGGAAAAGAGAGTGGAATCTAAATTTTTAGATTGGTTAAAAAAATGGTATGTATTTTGACAAGTCACTTCAATCTTATATATAATTAAGTAACTCAGTGAAAATGATAGTAACATATATATACCCTAAATATATATATATATATATATATATATATATATATATATATATATATATACTTTTTACATCAATTAGGTCCATAATGAAGCTAGAGATTTACAAGACCAAGGTTTAATGAGTCTATCTTAGGGACTTATTAGAGCATTGAAATGTTGTCCAATTTTTATTTTCAATGATTACAAATTTCAAACTAAAGCTTGGTGCAAAGGTAAAGAAGTAGAAAATTCTAGTGTATGTGTAAAATGGGACAATCATATAGGTGATGATTATGAGTATTATGGGGTCTTGCAGAAAGTCCTATAGTTAGAATATCCTGGTAAAGGGCACAACTTGTATCTTTTTAATTGAGAATAGTTTGATCCAGTGCCAAATAGAGTAACAAGGGTGCATCCATTTTATGGTATTGTAGAATTAAAATGAGGTAGAAAATATAAAAAATATGACCCATTTACTTCGATAGCAAGGCTGCCAAGTCTTCTTTGCTAACTATTCAGGTAGACTGAAAGGTAAGCAAAACTAGCTTGTAGTCATCAAGATTAAACCTTGGGGGTTATTGAGAATACTGCATCAATACCAACACACATCAAGAACAGTGCATGTTAAACTTTACAGAGCCTACTAATGATATAGATGATCAACTTGTAGCTAATGAGACCGAGTTGTTATTAGAGAAGGTAGACTTGGACATTGACGAGAATATTGAAGATGTTAGTAGTGAGGATTTGGCCTCGTCAAATTAAAGTGAATTATCTAGTGATTAATAGTTATGAGGTAAATGTGAAACCCCTTAAGTAAAAAAAGCTAAACTCGTAAACATCGAGGCACATTTTTGGTGTAATGGTTAAAATTTCATTTAAGAAACTCTACAATTAAGTGTGCTTATCCTGGAACAATTCTGGAATGGGTGACCTACTGAGAAGTTATACCAATAGGACAAAATTATGAGGCTCTTAGGCCAAAGCGGATAATATCTCGATAGTTAAGATTTTAGGCTGTTACAAATGGTATCAGAGCAATTGTTTGATTAAAAAGTTCTTATTTTTTTAAAAGATTAATTATCTTTGGACGATTTAATTTCTTGAATTTTAATTTTGAAATTGAATGCATCATTCCCTAATGGGTTCAATTTACAGGATTAAAATTTCATCTTGATTATCGTAGTCAAATTTGAGCAAGAATTACATATGACCCCGGAGGGTCAGAATAATTGTTCACTCAGGTATTTAACTGTGATAATTTGGATAAATTATCATTAATTTCATAATCAAAGTTACAATAATAATTGGTGTATCTTCATGAGGGAATAAGATATCAATTATTATTGATCGTTTAAAAATGACGATAATGATCATTGATTTTGACTTAAATTTTTCCAAAGATAATTAATTAAAGTTTTGAAAAATTAATTTTAAAAAATTGATATGGGTTTCTAAATCTTCTACGAGCTCAATCCCTCGTAGTTAATTAAAATCATAGAAAACTAAAATTTCCTATGAATACTCTCAATTAAAGTAGTGATAGAAATTTTATTTTAAGATTTCAAAGGTTGATGTCAAAGAAAGCAAGGATTAAAATTTTTAATCAGGATTGGATCAAAGTTGAACACTTATTTTAAAGATCAATAGAAGAAAAATAGGAGGTGTTTGAGATTTTGAATAATTCAGAAACACCTTAATCTATCCTAGGTGTTAGGCTTGAATTCTAGATTGAAGAGATTTTTTTTAAAATTTGAATAGTCAATTTTATTAGAATATTAGGATTCAGTTCCTAGGGGTTGAGGTCTTATAGCTTGAGCCTGCCTCAAAACCTAAGTCTATTGGGTACTAAAAATTAGTAACCCGAACCTAGCTAATACAGTACAAACCTCGACTTACCCCAGGTTGGATTAGGGAGCCAGCTAGCCACCTAGGAGCTTTAAAATCATGAATCCAATCACTTATAAAAGATTGGATAAGGATGTTAATTAAGTTGAGTTTAAGGAGTTGGGCTGACATCTAGAGCATATCCTAATTTAGCCCCTTGACTTATGTTGGGTAAATTGATGCTCAAAGTAAATGTAATTAAAATTTTAGACTCATTTAAATTTATTTCTAATATAATGCATGCAAATTCACTCGATAAATACTTAAAATTAAATATCAAAGAGTTTTAAAAAGGCTTAAAAATAGATTTTATACTAGAGATTGCACGGATTCCCCTTGACAGATCTGCACCCTCATAGGCTAGGTGGTCTGCCAAAACTCTTAGGCGGGGAGGTGCCTAACAAAGAAAAGAATGTGCAACAAAATGCTATGCTAACTCCTAGTAGTCCCAGGCTTACTTCTAAAAAGCGTTAGAATTTCTATGTGAGATTAAAAATTTTTAAATTTAATTAAAATAGAAAAAATTTTAACGATCACTCATAAGCCTCCGATTGGGTTCTAGGCAAAATCAAAAATCGACATGCAAAATTGTCAAAAAACTATTAAAAGCATGCAATCCTATATCGCAATCAGCACATCAATGATTAATCAAATTAATTAAATTAATATTTAAACTAAAAGTTTATATGGCAAGTGCCACTTAATCTTACAACTCAGGGTCTGTAGAAAGTAAAGTGGTTGGGTACCACTAACAATAACCCGAATTTTACTTCTAAGACTCAAGTGAATTTGAGAATGGGATTCTTCTCAATCTTCATTTCTTCATTCTTCTACAGGCTTCTTGGATTTATCGGGACTGTATATCCAAATGAAAAGAAACTCTCCCCTGAAAGGAGTATTTTCTTTTCTCTTCGGATTCACAAAGTATCCTAATCTGGATATCTAAATGAAGAGGGACTCTTCCCTAGGGGATGTCTCACTTCTCTTTGGATTTCATATTAAATATCTATCCCATCTCAAATTTTTACTTTAATAATTACAACTCAATTGAAATTAAATTACATTGAATAAAATTGAAAATCTAGACTCAAACCACTTATAGGGTTATCCTATATAATCAGTATTTAAATAATCCCAAGCAGTTATATATAAAAATTAAAATACTCAAACTAGCCACACTTAGACATGTTCTTTTAATTTTTAAAGGGGGGACTTAGCGCAGTGAGTATATATAGCAATTTAATATTTATAATTTTAGTCCCCGTTAATTTTCAAATGTCTTGTATGAGCATAGCCACATTCATAATATTATGTCAGTATTTAAATCACCCCCTAACCTAAGGATAAATCTAAGGCATAATCAATCATATCATAGAGTATAGAAATTAAATAAATAATCACAGTAATCATCAAATTCTAGCAATTAGCATGAAATGAAAGCTCAAAAAAATTGTCACATAGTAGAAAAGTAAACACTAGCCTAGCCTACATCTAGAAGTGATGCCCTAGCAAACCATCTAAGTGTGTGTAGCAGGCTGTATGGTTCGAATATGTCCTATATCAGGTAATTGGTTAAAGTTGTCTAATGTTTGGATTTGTTGAAGGTTGAACGATAAATTTGATTAGAGTTCAAATATTAATGTGTTAATATTTATTTTAGAATACATTTTTAAGATTGATTGATTAAATAAATTTGATTAGTTAGAGATTAAATGACCAATATAATTTAATTAATTGGATTAGTTGCTAATTTTTTAAGGATTAGATTAATTTAAATTTTTCATCAATTAGTTCGTGGCATTGTTTCACAAGCTCGAGAAACTAGACTTCCTTAGGACACGTAACCCCGCAGCCCGGAGTAGTCCATTCTAAAAAAATCATCTTTAGAGTAGTTGTTGTGTATTAAAAGGTTGGTTAATTGATTTTATGAATCAAATTAATACTTTTTGGAATTTTAATTGATTATTAAATTTTTGGAATTTTCTGGATTATTTTAATCATTAAGTTAAGGGATCAAATTTCAACTTTTAGATTAAGGTTAATTTTTAAATTAATATTTTTATTAAATATTAAACCTTAGGATGAGCAATTAGACTATAAGTTTGCTAGATTTGAATTTTTCTACAATTAGTTATGAATTTTTGAAGTTTAAGTTAAAATTTGAACTAAAGTTGATTTTAAAAGTTAATTTTTTTATTTTAAGTGATTTTTGATGGTTTGATATTTTTAATAAATATTAGACCTTACATGGAATATAATGCCTTTGAGTTTGCTCAATTTAGAGTTTTTTATAATTAGTTATAATTTTTCAAAGTTTGATTAATTAATTAATTTTTTAATTACTTAATTAAGAAGGTTTTGATTGTTTTGATCCAAACTCATCCTAAACTATATAAAATCACCCCAAAGGTTAGTGATGACCCATGGGAGTATTTTTAGGTATTTAGAATTTATTTAAAATTTTTAATAATTTTTAATAATTTTATTTAATTAATTATTAATTTTCACTAAAACTTAAATTAAAGATCCAATTATGGGGCTTTTATTTTTTTTTCTAAATAGAAGATCAAATTTTGGCCAGTTTGATATATTATTTATAATTTTTGGATTTAATTTTGATTTATTGAAATTTTTTGAAGTATCTGGGTCCTTAAAAGGGCTGAATTTTGGCTTACTTAATTTTCTGATCTAATGACCTCCAAATCTAGTGAAATTTGGACATAAGGTGTAAAATGTTATTAAATTTAATGTTCTAAAATTTAACCCTGTTCGGTGTGTGTACAATTTCTTAGAGATTTTCTAAGTTAACTAGATCTTATCCTTAATTATTTTTTCAAGGTGTCACTAGTGTTCAACTAGGTTTGAAATTTTGATCACCTTACCTTGGGACATATGCAAGCACATCACAGAAATCAGATAGCCTAATTCTATCAATTTGGAAAGTTATGAATTTTTAAAATTTGGGTCCAAAATGGACCCATTACTTTGTAAATTCATCCCATACTAATCCCTTGAGCATCTGGACCTAGAAAAAATGCAGGAGATGCCTAAGATGTTACAAAATATTTCACCAAAATTTGGATCCAATTTGACCACTGGATTATGAGAAAATTGTAAAATTTGGATTTCAAATAAACCCAAATAACTCTCTATACTATAATAAAACTACTTTGGTTTTAATTTTAATAAATAGTAGGGCTCAAGCCCTTTCCAATGAGCTCAAGAACACAAAATGTGGTGAAAAAATAGATTTACTATGAATTTTTAAAGTTCTAGGTATTAAAATTGAATTTTAATTCAATTTTAATCAATTTGACTGCCGCAGCGGTCTTAATCCAGGTCAGTGTGATTCTCTGCTGTCGGCTCAAAATTGGGATACGTGGAGGGCCAGGATGAAGCCACGTCGCCGTGTAGCACTCCCAGCTGACACGCATTCAATTTCTGGCTAAGACGCGCATTTGTGCTGGATTACGTGGCACAATCAGCGTCATCTGATCACGTTGAACTCGTGATCAGACGGCTCTGCGCAATCAGACGACTCTGATTAACAAATTGAGAATCAGTTCAATTTGAACTACAATATTCAAATACTCATAACTTAAAAAATACTTGTCCAAATTCAATGAAATTTGAAACACGGGTTTAGGGTAACATAATCTTGCAACACATGAAGTTTGAAGGCTTTATGTGTTGTAGATTTTTTGTAGTTTCAAATCAAAGTTTAAGAAAAAAGTTGAGATATCTTACAATCATGTAGATGTATTTTGATTTTCTTGGGCTTGTTGGAAAGGTATTTGAATCCTCTACAACTTTAGTGAATGGTTTAGGAGCTGTTGATGGCTGGATTAGATTCTGCTATAGTAAATGTGTTTTCTCTATCTTTCTCTCTCTCTCTCTCTCTTCTCAAAATTGATTTCTTAAGCTTGAAACAACTTTTAAAAAAGCTTGGGGAGGCTTCTCTTATAGCTAGAGAGGCTGGGTGATGACTGAAATGGGATAAAGGTTGCTAGAATTAGGGATTTTGGATAATAGGGGATATAACCAAGTTTTTGAGTTAAATGATAATTATCCTCTCACCCTAATGATTGCATGCTCTTAACTGGGAGAGAAAGAGAGAGAAGCTTTGGGCTGCTGCCAAGTACCCCTCACAGCCATCCAAATGCATGAGGGTGTGGATTTATCATGAAGATTTGGTTTGCCAAGGTGGCAAAGCCACCTAAGCATGTATTTTGACTTATTTGACCACTTTAACTAGCTAAATAGGTATGTTGACTGGTGAGGTGGCAGTCAAATGTCCATGCCAATTGTTTGGAATGGTTTTGAGAAAGCTTAAGGCTATGGAGTGAGAGTTTGACCAAGTCATCATGAGTTAAAAGAATGCTTAAGTGACTTTGACCAAGTTCTCATAAGTTGACTTGGTCAAAGAACATTTGATTTGACTCATGATGGGTTTGGATATATTTGAACTATGCTTTAGAATAGGTTTGAGGGTTTGAAGAAATCAATTTGGCTAAATGGGTTGGAAATACCCATTTAGATCCTTAAAAAAGTATTAGGTCAACATAGATTGACTTGGACAACCAGGTTGAACCAGGACTTAGATTTAGGCTCAATAAGTTTGAAATTATATTTAAAATTTGTTAGAGATGTTAGCAGGGTTTAGGGAAGTTATTTTTATCAAATCGACAAATTGAACCCTTAAAGGGCTATTTTGGTCATTTTTGGGTTGACCTGGTCAACCAAGCTTAACCAGGGTCAGGATTTAAGTCCAATTTACTCCTAATGATGTTTAGGATGCATTAGAAAAGATTTTTATGCTTGATTTGAAAAGGTTATGTTGAAGTCTATAGAAAACTCCAAAATTACCCTTAAGGGGCATTTTGGTCATTTTGACCTCTGGTAAACTGGGAGTCAAAATGAATCCACCAAAATGCAATTTACTGCTCAACCAATCATAATTAAGGATTTGGACGTGATTAGAGGGTTTGGAGAAGGCTCTAAGGTCAATATCCATTGGGTGGCAGGTTTAGTGGCATAAGCCATAAATATTTGAAGATTTTATAGCTTTTGAGTTTCAATTCAAATTTTGGGATTAGAGACCTCAAAATGAGCTTAAATTTAGAGGGTAGACCCTAAAGACATGCTTAATCAATATACAATTAATAGATCATGAATCAGGGGTCATTTTACTAGGGTTTGAAGTGTTTAAAAAATCACTGAAAAAAACTTTTAGGACCTAAGTCATTAGACTTAGATTTTGGGTTTGAAAATTTGGATTTGAGCTAGATTATGAATTTGATTACTTGAATTTGAATTAAAAAAAGTCTGAATTAATTTGAATCAGGATCATAGTGACCTCATATAAAAATGAGGTCAACAATAATATACTAGCTATAAGATGAGAACTAAGAGTCATACAAAATAAAGTGCTATGCCATGGGAGCCACCTCTTGAACCTTATATGGGACAAAGTGCTATGTGACATGAGCCACCACTTGAACTTGTAGGGGCCACCTCTAGATCCTATCTACTTGGTGGATGATTCTGGGATAAAGATGGTGACGCGGATGTTAATTACTTAAGTGGGGGAGATTGTGAAACCTCTTAAGTAAAAGAAGCTAAACTCTTAAATATTGAGGTGCCTTTTGGTGTAATGGTTATAATTTTATTTTAGAAACTTAACAGTTAAGCGTGCTCATCCTAGAGTAATTCTAGGATGGGTGACCTACTAGGAAGTTACACTAACAAGATAAAACTGTGAGGCTCTTTGGCCAACATGTTTGGGTTGTTATCGTAAATATAAATTAAATAGTAGTTTTTTTATATGTTAGTATATACAATAGTTTCTATATAGTAGTTCCTTTTTTATATGTTAATATAGATGTAGTAGTTCTTTTTTTACTTGTATAGTAGTTCTTTTTTTACATGTTAGTATAGATATAGTAGTTCCTTTTTTTACTTACACAGTAGTTTCTTTTTTTACTTGTATAGTAGTTCCTATACAGTAGTTCCTTTTTTACATGTTAGTATAGATACAATAGGTTCTTTTTTTACATATTAGCGTAACGGCAGTTACTACTTAATTTCTACATTTAATTTACTTATTTTCTATATTTGCTAAATATACAAATTGTAACTTATTACTTCTTTTATTTTTTGCAGATGTCTTCTAGAGGAGATGAGACTCATAGGCGGTGGTTCTCAAATATTTTCAGGCGTAGGTCAAAAAATGATAGACGATCTAGTACTAAGGGGATGTCCACTTCACAACCTGCCACTCATACCCAGCCTAGCCCCTCTTTGCCTATAACTCTTGCAGGGAGTCTATAGTTTTACACCATAGACCCCCACTTTTTGTTACCAGATTCTGCACAGACTGCTCCATTTTACCCGTACTATGACCCACCATCTTCTCAGGAATTCCTTGCTACTTATCCCTATCCACCAAACATTCCACAGCCATTTTACTACCCACCACCCCCTCAGACCTATGCAATTGGACCTTCCACCCCTACTACAGTTGGACCTTCCACACAGGCTGCCACGACACTGACTGCGGATCGATGAGCACATACTGATTGAGCTTAAGGGTGACATGTACGTAAATGTATATGTATATGGAGTATGTTTGATGCTCCATATGTCTCTTGGAAGAAAATTTTAAAGGAAGTGCGTGACATGTGGTTCAGGAAGTTTGAGGTCAGTAAGCCACAATATTATTAACAACCGTCCATTTTTTATTAAGCTAATAAAGAATAATTTTTTTTCTAATTTATTATATACAATGAGATTTCTATTCGTTGCCTCAGCATGATATAAATTAGAACAAATTCTAAGAAATATGAAGCGACTCACTTGTTAAACATGTTTACTCGTATTAGGAGGACAGGCGAGCGTCTGCTTTTGATTGGTAAGGGTGTATGGCTGAGCTCAGGATTGCTTGGGGTAGCCCAGACTACACAGTGAGGAGGGAGATGAATAGGTAGAACAGAGCTTCTAACATCAGAGGCAAGAGAAGCTCCCTACATATTGAGGGCTTAGTTCTATACACTAAGCATAGACAATAATTAGTAAGAACTTTAATAAATTTTAATAATTTCTTCAATTTGGGATGGAATATGCGGTGGACCACAAAAATGAAGCCGACATTTTAATAAAGATTATTCTATCAAAAATCTGCTGCAAAAATTTTGCGATGAATTTTGTCCATCGCAACTATATTTGTGACGCCCGTTTTACAGTTAGAACCATATTCATCGCAAATCCAATGCAAATCAAGATTTGCGATGGATTTCTCGAATTTTGTGGAGGATTTTGCCGCCACTACAAATAGCTAGTTTTTTTATGATCGGAACCATATCCGTCGTAAATCCAACTATGATGACCCTTGATTAAACATAAGTTAAGCAAGAGCAGATTCTCCTAAGAGCAAAAAACTTCATGGCACTTGAAACATAAAAAAAACATCTTTATGGAAGAGAAAAATAAACTAAGAGACTAAATATCAGTACCCATAGTCCCCCCACCGCGCCACACCCTTGATGTCCACCATATGATGCATGCTATCCTTTGATGCTCATTATAGCTTCATCGTCTAGTACCCATAGTTCCCCCAGCCGCGCCACACCCCCCTGCATAAATGCTATGTTGTTATACTTTGTAATTGTAATAACCTATATTTTTTACTTTTCCAACTTTTTTTGAAGTCTTTATAACTCCAAATAGCAATCCGTCTTCGCCATAGTATTTTGATCGTAGTATTTACTTACATAAATTTTTTTGTAATTTTTGGGCACCAGTGAAAATCTTTAAGAAACTGGTACCTGTTCGTACAAGTGAGGATTTTGGGATCGTCAGGTGTTCGATTTGCAAATCGAATTCACTGATATTTTTTTAAATAAAATGATTTATTTTATGGATATTTTTCTATAATTTTTGAGCCCTAAAATAATTTATTGAAATTTTATATTAAACAAATTGATTAAATTATATTATTATACTAAATTATAAATTATAATATATTAAAATATCTCAAAGCATTATAATAACTTTATAAAATCCCTTTTCCCATTTCAAATCGTGAAACAGAGAAATGGTATGATATTTTAAGAGAAAAAAGAGAGGAGAGAGAAAAAAAGTCTTAGATTTGGAGGCTGCGGAGTAATTTTCGTCCGTCAACACAGTTGAGAGATTTGCTCGTCTCGCTGTAAGGAACCTTTACCCTATTTTTGATTTCAAAGATTTTATGTTTTTGATATTTTTTTGATTAAATTTGTATTTTCTTTACTGAAAAACGTGAATAACTTGGTATTGACAAAACTTTCACCACATAACTTTTTGTATGTTATAGTGATCATGATTATGAGCATTTTAAGTATTTATTTGAGATTTTTCACCAGGTTATTTTGAAAATACAGCAATTTTTGTCTTCCTTAAAATTTATTTTGATGTCTAAAAATAATAGTATAGTACAATAAAAGTCTTAAAACATCATTTTATACAACTCTTGGTATTTTGATAATTTTTTGAAAATATATGTTTTTGCCTAATAGGATTTTTGTTGTCTACCGTTATGACATTTTGGCATTTCTGAATTAAGCTTAATTATGCATTATTTGCTGCAATGCATTGAAAATAGATGTGGATATGTGCTTGAGTAATAGGTGGTTGGTATTACTATTATAATATTGCGATAATGATATGCGTGTGTGAAACAAATAAGTAAAGATTAGTTGACCCGTTGGTTGGAGAATAATTAACCTGTATAGGATGGTGGGTCGACAGACTTTCCTTTAAATATTATGGTTTGGTGTTATCCTCTACTAATTCACATGATACACTGGTTGAGAGTTATATGGAGATTATTATTATGCCGACGGACAAAGAGTGACAACTCTATTTACTGAGCCAACGTTTACTAACTCTGATATTAACACTAAAAAATACCGTGATAGCCAAAACTTCTTACTTATTTAGTGTAACTACTGAAATGCATATTTTTGAGGTGTTATTCTTATTATTATATGGATTTATTAGTACTACACGAATTTATTGTTATTATATTATTCTACTTCTCCCACCACTGAACTATTACTGATATGTATATTGATATTATTTAATACTATTGATTCACTGTACTGATACTAAGCATGTGATATTTTGAGCACGTGATATGGAATACCTGGATAACATATATATATTCTTATATGATTTTACTATATTGACATGATTTCAATAGTCTTTACTAATATTTTGATTTGATGCTTCATATAATTTCTGTACTAATTGGTATTACGGATATGACAATTGCTTTATAAATTTGATACTCATATTAATTTCTTTCTTTACTGGCTTCCGTATTGTAGTGTTTTATTATTTACAGATTCTACTACTACTCTATTACATGTGAATTTTACTGTTTCTGTACTTATTCAATGATCATATGACTGCTACTACTATGATTTGATCTTTAACATGCATATTGCTATTTTACTGTGCTTTGAATTCAGTTGTAGGTTTTGGTGACGTGCTAGTCTTTTTAAGCTCATTATATGTGGTTAAATAATTTCAGGTCAGGGTAAGGGAATAGGAGTGTGAGGTTGGTCAGAATTCTTCAGGTTCTATTTTTTTTTTTTTTAGCTATTCTTTTGTATTCTAAATAGAGTAGTTGTGATATGACTGTGTAGGTCCTGAGTAGTGTATATGATTTTGGGAATGAATACAGATGTGTACAGTAATATTTGGAATTATATAATATATTTTTATTGTTATTACTCATAGATGATATTAGATAGCTCTGGTTGTTGTTTATTAAAAGATTAAAAGAATAATTTTTCCAATTTAGATTATGGGGCATCATAGTAATTAGAGTAATTCATGATCTTTCTATTTTATTAATTTATGTGCTGTGATTATTTAGAAACTAAGAAGAATAATCTCCTCCTTTATCAATGTTACTTATCTTGCATAAAATAATTATGATAATTATTTAACCTAACCTAATATCCTAATCATTAAGTAATAGTCTAACTAAATAATACTTATGTAAACTATGTCTAACTAACTTTTTTAATTAAACTAAGTCAATTAATGTAAAAAATTAGTAATATTTGATTGATTATATTAGTGATATATATATTCAATCGTTAAGCAATGCAGTTAGCCTAACTAATTCCTAATCAATTGTTAAATAACGAGCAAACCTAATATCTCATTAACCTAACTACCCAGGTTAACGTATTATCCATTCATTGAATGAAAAATAATTGTCAATTAGAAAACTTGACTCTTAATTAATTGACAAATAGGCTATCATGTTAATGTTAAGCTATCCCTTTTAATCATAATTACTTTAATTATCCTACTTATCTTGCACGCAGGCTAATTTAATATCCTAATCATTAATTTATATGTAATAAAATATTAGACTAAATCTCTAACTAGCAGCTTTACTATCTCTGAACTTTTCACTGTTTTATTAACTAATACCAAATTAACCCAACTAATCTATTAATTAACTTATAAATATATGATTGACTATAGGAATGCTTTGCTCCATTAAACTAAGGCTTCGTTTGGGACGGCTTTCTTACTGCTTCTTAAAGCAGCTTTCATAAAAATTTTAATTTTTGTACGAGAAAGCTGTTTTAAGAAGCAATAAAAAAAGCCATCCCAAACGAAGCCTAAATTTTCTTATCTCATCATATTGGCAAAATTAATTCTAGTATGACCATAATCTTCTATATCATATTCTAGTTAGGTAATTATTGCGGCTACTAAATATGTCTAACGGGATTTGTTGTAGATATTGTGTTATATTTTTACTACGATGTTATTTTGTTTATTGCTTTATATTGAGAGTGCCCCTTATAATATGAAATTTGTTTAGGGCAAGGAATAATTCTTACATGTTTTGGTTCTTTATAGTGTGCTATACAAATACATCTACATTGATCCACAATTAATTTGAATAGTTGTCTTAATTCAATGATCTAAAGCAAAGGATGCTTTGGGAGGCTTATAGGTGGATTTACATACCAAATTGATTTACTTCATGTACATTGATTGAAGATTTGGTGCTAGATTTTTATTTTTATTTGGTTGTTTAGCTTGCAAGATTAGATCAACAATCAAATTATAAGGAGAGATTGAATAACAAGGTTGGTGATACAAAAAATTAACTGTCACATTGCAATGACCTTATGTATGTTTATAGGCTTGATTTGGAATAATATAACTTTTGGTGGAGAGAGAGAGAGAGAGAGAGAGAGAGAGAGAGAGAGAGAGAGAGAGAGAGAGAGAGAGAAGGAATGGGATAAAAATAGAAGAATATAATGAGAAAAAGATAGCCCAATTACTTCTCATTTGATGGATGAAATTAATTTGTTTCTTGTCTTTAAATAACTTTAATGTTCCTATTTATAGATCTTATGAACTTTATGCAATGTATATTGAAAATAATAGCTTAATAAGGTACGACTTGAAGAAAATAAAATTAAGATGAGGGATTAGCAATAAGATTTATGTTCGTTTGTCCCCGATGATGGGTGATTGGCCACCTATTGATGAGGTTAGACCGTGTGACGTCACTTTCTTTGTGCTCCATGTTGTCATTTATGCATTCAAATAAATTAAGAACTCAAATATAAAAAATGTTTGAATTAAATAAATCTAAGATAATATCAAATATAACAGGATTCTATTAAACAAGCAGTGGAGTATATACTCAAGTCAAATGTAATAGTAACATGCTTAAAAGTAATATTCAATTTTCTTACTTCTATCAAAAGTTATATAAGGGCAGTCTTGTACATTTTCACAATAATAACCCTCAAGTAATAAGTCTCCATCCATTCTTTTCAACCAAATTATTGTCATTAAAAAGACAAATATAAACCAATTTATAATAGCTTGCTACAAATAGATTTAGCCTAAGAATCATTATATATATATATATATATATATATATATATATATATATATATATATATATATATATATATATATAGGAAGAGTAGGGGATAGGAAGAGTGGAATACAAATAAGTATTTAATCAATAGGAAAAAAACTAAGAAGCATTAGATAATTCAAATGATTTCTTCATTTATTTAGGGGATATGAAAAAGCAGAATACAAATGGATATTTAATCAATATGAAGGAAGACTAAGAAGCTTTAGAGAATTTAAATGATTTCTTCATTTATTTGCTTAAATGAATAATTTTCTCATATGAAATGTAATTATATCTTAATTATTTTTAAAATTATCAAATAATTATAATAAGGTAATAAAATTAAAGGCTAGGATTCTATTTGAATAATAAAAATGAAAGGCTAGGATTTTGTTTGGGAAGAAACTCAAGTGGCTTTTATGATGTAGTGTAAATGTACTTGATGATGTGAAAAGGATTCAACATCCACAATTTGAATTAGAATAGGTGCTCATTGCAAATCTTTCTTTCCTTTTATGAACTATGACTAAGATTTCGTTTGGGATAGCTTTTTTGTTGATTTCTAAAATAGTTTTTTAATACAAAAATTTTGTGAATTAGAAATTTTTTAACTAGAAACTATTTTAGAAAGCAGCAAAAAAACTGTCACAAACGAAGCTTAAATCATCTTTACATGTATTGATAAGAAGATGACATTCTGGAATCTCTCAAAAAAGTTGCCTTCATTCATTCAATAGCCTTATTTTTTGGTGTTGGAATGAATGCAAGGTCAATATTGTGGTTTGTTGCTTTAGTGTAGATGATACGGAGTGGACTTAGCTCATTTGATCCATATACTGTGGAAATATATGCATAGTCAATGTTTCCAATTACCTTATCTCATTGCTTTGACTAGATGATTACAAAGGGACGTGATTACAATAGTAAACAAAGTTCATTGCCTTTGAATAAGTAGCCCTATTTTATGTATAGCCACTTGCTGCACTATATAAACAACAAGTTTTTTATGGTATGCCAAAGTTCCAAGCCAGTACTTTTTGACTGTATTTCTAGAAGGAGCTGGCTAAGGGCATCTACAACATAGTTAGTTGTTCTATTTTCATATTTTTTATGTGAGCAAAAAGTTTAAGAGGAATATTACCCAATGAATGTGCATTTTATTCAAAATTTTTTGGGAGTGTTTAAATTCTAAGGATTGATGATCACTAATTGAACAAAGTCTTGATGCAGACCGTAATGCTCTCACTACTTAAGAGTCAAACACTGATAAAAAGTGCTCATTCATAAGTCGACCAGTTTTGAAGGGTTTGAGCTTCTCACAAGACAAATCTATAGGTTTTCCCTCTTGAGACAGAACAATTCCTAAGCCCACAAAGAAGGCATCCATTTTGATATGGAAATGTTTCTTAAAATTTGGAACAATGAGTATGAGGGTTAAATATAACTTCTAATTAATTTCCTCAAAGCTTTGTTGTTGATTGGTGCATAAACAAATTTTCTCTTAGGAAATCAATAATTAGGGTTAGAATGAGGTTGAATGCATGTATGAATATTTAGTAAAAATTGGCAAGGTTGTGGAAGTTACTAACATTTGATATGTGGATTTCAATAATGCTTGGACGGTCTCAACTTTTTATGGGTTAATCTGAATGCCTTAGGTGCTAATAAAAAATTCAAGGAAATAAACACTCTTTATAATAACTCAAAAAATGAGAAAAGTGTTAAAAAAAAAAGCTAAATTTTTGTTTGAACTAGAGTGCTTCAACGCTGTGCTTGTGAGTGTTGCGGTGCTAGGTTTGAGAGCATAGCGGAGCTAGAAAATGTCGCTGCGACGTTTGAGTCTCTATTATGTAGTAATTTTGGATTTGACATGCAGCACTGCGACGCTAGGTCTGAGTGCTATGGCGCTAGATTACTAATAATATTTTTATATGTTTTTAATATAAATATCCATGCCATTTCTCATCACCCCCTCACTCTCACGCTGCTTGGCCGGGAAGGAACCGAAGGAGAAGAAGAAGAGAAAAGGGAGAAGAAGAGGAGAGAGAAAAGACATTGGGTCATTTTTGTTTGCATCTCATATTATAAAAATTATTCTATTCATAATAAGTGACTAATCTCTTACTCCTTTTTTTGATGATTTTGATTCTACAATTTTTATCTCTCCTAAATCCATAAAAAATGTATTATCTCTTGATTTTGTAAGTTTCCAATGTGTAACTTTTAATATGTTATAGATTTGATCATGTTGAATAATTTGCTATAATTTTATTATATTTTCACTGAGTAAATATGCGTATAAGAATTTCTGGGTAAAATAAATAGAAAATTAATGTATATTGAAATTGGGTTGAAATGTAATGTATTGTGCATGAACATTGTAATATTGGAATATAATTGGGTTGAAATGATTGATATAATTGATATGTATTGAATGACGCATTGAATAGATGTTGACTATTTTGATGAAAAGATGTACTAACTGATATCAGATACATGATATGTTACTCCCACGTGATACCCTCAAGATTTATTGATTCACTTATAGGAGTCATAAGAAGCTGAAGACTGATTGAAAGTTATAATGAGTTGGGACGACTGATTCATGTGATTTTCTTATGGGAGTCATAAAGAGCTTACTAATTGGGAGTCATAAGGGGTGATTGATCGGGAGTCATAAGGACAGAAGCAAGATCAAGATACCCTTATTTAAATTCTGATACAGAAAATACTAATATCATTACTGATTACTATGACTGATACTATACTGATACCATTATTGATTACTCGTATTGATATTGTACTAATACCATTACTGATGATTATTATTGATAATATACTGATACCATTACTGATTACTATTATTGATACTGTTATTGATTACTGCTACTGATATTGTATTGATACTATTACTGAGATGATGTCACTGATAGAAGGATATGAAAGATTAAATGATAAGATTGATTGAAATTGATTGAAACTAAGTGAATGATAAGGACAAACTGATTGATAAATTGATACTATTAATGGGCAAAGATAACATACATTGATGCATTGATTTCTTTATAAGAATTAAAACATACTATTCTCATTTATCTTACGTTGATTTCAGTAGTAAAATTTTGGTTACTTGCTAGGCTATGTGCTCATTACGCAATTTGATATATTTTTAGAAAACGATAAGGATCCTATGATATGAGGCTCCTGACAGTATGTGTAGTTTCCTTTTAGTACTTGTAGTTTATTTTATAGTCATGATATATTTATAATGATGTAGCTGGTCTTTTGTAATATGACTATTGCATACATGACACTTTGGTCTTGTAATAACTGTACATATTAATAAATATAAATACAAATCATGGTTATTTCTACTGTTTATATAAAATTAATAAGCTCAAGTTATATAGCTAAAATGAAAGATAAATGCAATAATTCTTCCAATTAATTCTATGGCATGACACTCTCCACTATGAATTTTCACTTTGATTGATTAAGAAGTAATTATTTTTTTCCTTGGAGGGTTGAAGTAACTTTAGAGGTGTTGAATGTGATTGTCCAAAGAATTAAAATAGGCAAGCATATCATCGAAGTATATAATACAAAAATGATTAAGGAAGGGCTCAACAACTCATTCATTCTTGTATGAAGGTAGCAAGTGCATTATACAATCCAAAAGGCATTAGTTGTCAATCATATAATCTCTCATGTGTATTGAAGGATGACTTTCATTTGTCATCCTCTCATATTTGGATTTGATGATTTTTGCTGCGTAAGTTTAACTTGGAGAAGATTACAACACCATCAAGTTTGTTAAATATGTCATCCAAGCATGGCATTACAAATCTATATTTCTCTGTGATCATGTTAATTGCCCAAATATTGATACACATTGGTCAATTACCATCTTTATTGGAATGATTAGAGTTGGGATAACATATCGGTTCATATTTTGTTTTATTTGTTGCTTCTACAATATTTCATCCATCATTTCCTACAAGTTTTAATGTTTTTGGGGATTAACCTCTAATGAGGAAGATTGAGTAAAGACAAAATTGGAATAAAATTGATTGGCATTAGATGGACTGAGTTGGAGGAAACCTTTTTAGAGGCTTGGGTGGGGTTATATCCACATACTACTCTAATATCAATTTAACTTAAGGGGGAAAGTTGACTAAGAGTTTCTATTTCTCTGTTAATAAAATAATAAATAGTTGTGGAGATTCCTTAAAGGTAGAGAGTACTTAAGATTCTATGATGCACAAAAATGTTGTCTGTTTTGTAGAAGAAGAGGGCAACAAATTGAGCTTCTTTCCTTTTTAATCAAGAACGTCAGAATTCACTATTCAATCATACCATGCACCAACATCAAATTACTAAGGCTGAGGAGTAGCTTGGCTCATAATGATGGCACTTTAGAGGGGTTAATCTTCAAACCAGAGGAGGATGCAAAAACATTAAGAATGTCACAAATATTGACAGCCTGAGGAGTAGCTTGGCTCATAATGATGGCACTTTTAGAGGGGTTAATCTTCAAACCAGAGGAGGATGCAAAAACATTGAGAAGTTTATTTAGGATAATGCTATTTTCACTGTTGGCTTTCCCAAAAACAAGTAGGTCGTCGGCATAAAGTAGGTGGGAGAGATGAAAGCCATCAAGATCAACGGCCTGGAAAGAGTTAGAGCCCTCAGAATTATCCAATAGACAAGAGAACGCGTCCATCGCAAAACAGAAAAGATAGGGATTTAAAGGACATCCCTGTCGGATGCCAACATTGGAGGGAATGAAACCCTCCAAACCCCCATCAACACATAAAGAAAAGTGCACATTGGTGATACAAGCTTTTATCCAACCGATGAAAATGTTGGGAATCCCCTTTTGGGCCATTCTTTGCAAGATGAATTCTCTTGAGACAAAATCAAAAGCTTTTTTAATATCAAGCTTAGCACACATGTAATTATCCCTTGCACACCTTTTATAGAACCCCAAAATCTCAGAAGCTAAAATCACATTATCAGTGGAAACCCTTTTGTTGATGAAACCTACTTGAGCTGGATTGATGGTATGCGGCATAATAAGCTTAAGCCTGGAGGCTAAAATCTTAGTGATGATCTTATAAAGAGTGTTGCAAAGAGAGATAGGCCTAAAATCCGTAATGGCGGTGATGTGAGAGGATTTAGGAATAAGAACTAAACCCGTAGCTTTAACACTTTTAGAAAGGTAGCCTTTATCAAAAAAAGACTTGATCGCTCTACAGAGTGCAGGTCCAACAAAATGCCATCCTGTTTTATAAAAGTGAAAATTGAAACCATCAGAGCCTGAAGAGGATGAGGAAGAGCCAGCAAAGACAGCATTTTTAATCTCATCTGTGGAGATGGGAGTGGAAAGGATAGAGGTAATGTAGGGGGGAACCACTTTACCCGTAGGAAAAAGGGATAGATTAGGTTCCGGCAAGGTGATAGGATTGTACAAGTTCTGGAAGTACTGAGTAATAGCTTCTTTAGCATTAGAGATATTGCCATCCCCCAAAGCACTATAAAGGGCCGAGTTATTGAAGTTCCGCCTTATACGAATCTTAGAGTATAAGAATTTAAGATTATCTTCCCCTTCCTTTAACCAGTTGGCCTTAGCCCGCTGAGACAACCAAGCGGCCCAAGAAACAGACAACCGAGCAATCTCACTATTGACAGCAATCAGTTCAGCATTGACTAGAGTATTAAAAAGGATCCTTATCCAGAATAGAGTTAAAGGTGTTTTGTTTTTCCTGAAGAGCCTTCAGATCTTGATCTAAGGAATTAGCAGTGGACCAACTTTGGTGTTTTAGTATGGCTTTGAGCTTTCGAAGCTTTTGAGTAAAGTCTACCAGAGGGTTGCCCATACAAGGGAGATGAGAACATTAAGCAGGATATTCCAATAATCCTCCCTAGCAGTCCAGTAGTTCTTGAACTGAAAGCAAGCCGCAGTAATTTGCCTATCCCCATTAATCAGCACTAGGGGGGAGTGATCAGAGCATAAAGGGTCGCCAATCAGATAGTGGGAGTTAGGGAAGCAAGAGATCCATTGTTCGTTAACCAGAGCACGATCAAGCTTAATACGAATGGGACTCTCCAGTTGATGATTGGACCAAGTGTAAAACAGGACAGTCGAAGAGAGGTCAAATATGTTATAATTTTGACTAAAAAGTTTTATCAAGCAGTTATTTATTTTTTATATAGCCGAACAAAATCGGAAACCAGGATGTTCTGGCAAAGCATTGCCCTGCTACTCAAAGAAACAAATAGTACATCAACGGCTGTGCAGCTCCCACAGCAACCCTCCGTAAAGACAAAAATCCTTTAAAGAAGGAACCAGAAATTTATACAATTTAGTACATAGAAGCAAGAATCCCTCGCTTAATAAGCCCAGTTAAAATCATTCAGGAACAGTTCCCCTAATCGAAGATCTTAATTTCTCCAAAATCACGAACAATCGCAGTCTCAGGCCACCGGCACCGCCTCGACAAGCTTGGCGAAGTAGAACTGCGTGCTAATAAAGCCTCTTCTTCTCACGCGCCAACCAACCTTCTCAAGCGCCCTCTCCACATCGCTCTCTGCGTGTAGATACGCTCTCGTCGCCTTCGATGGCCCTGGAAATAGCTCCCCAAGCCTCTTCAAGAAACTATAATACAATGTCTTTGGCGCAAAGCTAAGCACCAATCTCTCCTCTGCAAGCGAAGCCAGATGCGCGATCATCCCTTCCGCTTTTTCCTGTGGGTAATGTATCAGCACATCGAGACATACCACCGTATGGTATTTCCCCTCCAACCCCTCCAAATCCCTGACCTCAAACTTAGGGAATGTCAGTCCCTCGGCGCCGCTAATCGCCTCATCCGCCAGCCTCCGCGCCTCCGCCACCATCGCTGCCGAGATATCGTTGGCGGAGACGATTGCCCCTTCGCGTGCGAGGGGGATCGCGAGGCTTCCTGTCCCACAGCCGGCGTCGCAGACGCTAACGCTGGAAAGGGGTCCGCCATCCTTGAGCATGAGGATGGTGTTTTCCACGGTCTTGGAGTGGCCGAGGCGAATGTCGAGCTGGACCTTGTTGACGCCTTCGGTTGCGTCACCGTAGATCTTCTTCCAGCGGTCGAAGCCGGTGGTGTTGAAGTACTCGCGGACGACTTCTTTGTCGGTGCCGCCTATCTCTTGGGCTTGTTGTTGGCGTCGGCGTTCGGGGTCTGTGAGGGAAACTGCGGCGGCAAGGGCGGCGCTGCCGAGAACGGCGATAGCTGCAGGGGAGTCGAGGGAGAGGTCGGCGGCGAGGGGGAGTGAGGGGAGGGCAAGGGTTTTGGTAGTGGGGCGGCGGCGGGGTGTTGGGGTTTGGAGGTTGGAGGAGGAGGTGCGGGCGTGGGAGCCGGAGGATAGAACGGCCGCGAACGCCATTGGATTCTCGTTTGGCTTTTGGGATTTATTATTTTTTGCTGAATAGAAATATTGTTTTGTGATGGATTGAGGATTGGTGGCTAAGGATGAGTGATGGATTCCGGATAAGGTTGGAGATATTGTTTGTGATTGATCATTCGCCTTTAATTGCCGTTTTACTTATGGACATGTTATTTTCGAATAACCTAATTGGATGACCAAATGTGACATGCTTTTAGTTAAATCAAATTGCTCGACCTGACGAATCAAACAAATCCAAAATCGTCGAATTTTGATCAATAAGTCACTTAAATGCTCGATAAACGATCTATGATCGAGGGAGTTGATATCGGTCGTCCATTGGAACACTCTCAACATGCCCAGGATCTTCTCCGTATTTACTAGTCATGTCACTCCCAAAAAATTATAAATAAATATCGGATTCTTCATATCGGGGGAGCCTATGGGAGGAGGAAGAGAAGAAGCGCTTTGAGGCTTGAATAATCTTGGAGCTCCACCCTGGCAACACCGCCGACGAATCCATGACACCATGCCTTCGTTGCTGAACCTCTGCCCGACCACCGTCATCCGCTCACTACAGTCCCTCCAACCACTGTCACCAAACTACGATCCTTCCAATCACCATCACTCGTCAATTACGGTCCTTTCGATCACCATCACCCAACTACGGTCCTTTCGACCTCTGTCGACATTGAAGTTTATTTGGAAGCTTCAAAACATTAAATAAATGATCAAATGTGGAAGCTTCAGAACATTAATTGCATACCAAATATGATATGCTTATAGACAAATCGAAGAGGAGAAGAGCTTTAAAGCTTGAAAAATCTTAGAGCTCCACCTTGGCAACACCACCGACGAATCCACGACACCATGCCGCTGCTGCTGGACCTCTGCCTGACCACCGTCACCTACTGACTACAGTCCCTCCGACTATTGTCACCCGATTACAGTCCTTTCGACCACTGTCGCCCATCGACTAACGTCCTTTCAACCACGGTCACCCAACTACGGTCCTTTTGACCTCTGTTGTATGACTACGATCCCTCCGACCACAGTCGCTTGACTACGATCCTTCCAACCATCATTACCCGACTACGATCCTTCCGACCATCATCGCCGTCGACTATGGCCCTTTCGACTACCGTCGCCCCACTATAATCCTTTTGAACTCCGTCACTCGACTATGGTTCTTGTGACCTCCATCGCTCGACTCTGGTCCTTCCTACCACCGTCGTTAGACTATGGTCCTTCAAATCACCGTCGTCAGACTACCGCCCTTCCAACCACAATTACCAGCTGACTATGATCCTTATAACCACCGTCACCTAACTACGATCCTTCTGACCATCATTGTCCGCCGACTACATTCCTTTTGGCCTCTATCGCCCTAATAGGTCCCTCTGACCAACGTCACCTTACTACGGTCCCTTCGACCACTGTCGCCTGACTACGATCCCTCTAACCAATGTCAACCGACTACGGTCTTTCCGACCACTATCGTCATCGACTATAATTTTTTTGACTACCATTGCCCTACTGTGGTCCTTTCAACCTACTAAAGTCCTTTTGATCTTCGTCACCTGGCTATGATCCTTCCAACCACCGTTGCAAGACTATGGTCCTTCCAACCGCTGTCGCCCGCCGACTACGATCCCTTCAACCAACATCACTCGTCGACTATGATCCTTTTGACAACCATCACCCACTGACTACTGTCCCTCTGACCTCCGTCTAGATGACTGAAAAATAAAGATAATAATTAATATGTCATAAATAAATTATCTTGATCGGGCACAAATTTTGATGCAATATGAATAAAAAACTTTTAAAATTAAATCTGGGACCATCCGAACTCTAATTTCAACACTTATAGACAAACTGAATGTCTCAAAGAGACAAACCCAATGACACCAAAATCGGTCCAATCCAAACCTAAATAGGTCCAAATCGAGTGCATGAAGTCTATTTGGAAGGATCAAAATATTAATTAGATGATCAAATGATACCCAAATGTGGCATGCTTATAGTCAAATCGAGCAGCTTGACGAGATGAATCTAAAAAGCCTAAGTTCTATAATTTTTAACATCATTATGGCACTTAAATGCTCAATAAATGATCCATGATCGAGGGAGTTGATATCGGTCATCCATTGAAATACTCCCAACATGCCCTTAATTTTATCCTTATTTATAGTCATGCCACTCTTAAAAAATTATAAATAGACCCCTCATTCTTCACATAGGGGGAGGGGAAACCTTTGGGAGGAGGAAGAGGATAAGAGCTTTGAGGCTTGAATTATAATATTTTAAAATTTATTTTTAAAGATTTTTTTAAAATGAAAAATCTAAATTTCAACTCCGTGCCTTACCGAAGAGGAGAGAGGGAAGAGAGAGAAGGTTGTTCGGGGTTTTTCATCTATCGATTTTATTCAGAGATTTCTTTTATTTGTTGTAAGTAACTCAAATCTCATTTAATTTTTAATGATTTTAATTATTATATAAATTTTCTTGTAATGAATATAATTAAGTATTTCCTTTTGCATATTAATTGTGGCATTTGCATAAGCAAGAAAGGATGACTATTAATATTATAAAATGGGTTAGCTATTAAAATATAATACACTATACAGGAGGGTGGGCCAATAACTTTTCTTTAAAAATGATTTATGGTGTTATCCCGGTTGTATCCTATAGTAGATGACCAATTATGCTGATGGGCAGAGAGTGACGACTCTATTAATTCAATAAAGCCACATGTAATGATATTTGATTAATTGAATATGATAATTGATTAATTAGATAAGTGATAATTGATATGACTAATGATCAATTGAGAATCAGTTGGGATAAAAGATGTTAAAAATACTACATTAAGCTGGATATTTTGCCTTGCTAAATCATATATTGATACATACATATATTGATAGCACTGATGACATTGACAGTATTTGATGCATTGATAGTATATAAACAGATAATACATATGAATAGATAAGATAGATTCCTTTAGTGATTTATGAATAATTTTTGCACCATTGTTTTATCAATTTATTAAATTTTATATTAATTATTAATTTTTAGATTCATCGTAATGATTTTCTACTTTGATTATTGATTATTTTGACTTTTATTGATAGTATTTGGTCATTAACTATATTATATGTTATTGATTATATTAGATTGAGCATATCATATTAATTTCTTAAGTCTTTATATTAAAAACTTTAATGAGTTTTTAATTACTGCTAGGCTTTTGAGCTCATTATGTGGATTTTAATGATGTCAGGTCAGGGAATGAGTCAGGACCAATTAGAGCAAGGTTGGTAGATATCCTTAAGTTTTTTTTAACTTTATTTTGTATTTTCTTTTATTATTTTGTAGTTAGGAGCTTATGATAGATTAATGATTGTAATGATCTCCTAATTAGTGTAAATGATATTTTGTTGAATGAATAGTAAAATATTTTGATGTATATAATTTTAGTTACTTTCACTGATTATTATTTATATTGATATTTTATAGAAGCTCTAGTATATTCTTAAAATGATAAATAAATAATTATTCTAAATTTAATTCTGGGGCGTTACAATTAGTATCAGAGTGGTTGTTGAAAGAATTAGATTGTAACCAGAGATATATGAATTGATTTATGAGTGGGGTAGAAGTTAGGTATTATAGATTTGTCATTTCTATATTTAATTGATTGAGTTTAATGAGTTTTGATTTGTAATTTATTTTGATTCGATTTGAATTTTGATTTTACAGATTTTTTTTGGTATTGATTTTATTCCTAAATCCTTAAAGAAAAATATAGGAGTTGACATTTTTCTAAGGTGGGTTGATTGTAATATTCCAATTTTTTTTTAAATAAAAAATCTAAATTTCAATGCCGTACCTTGTCAAAGAGGAGAGAGGGAAGAGAGAAAAGTTTGTTCGGAGCTTTTTCATCTATCAATTTTATTTAGATATTTCTTATATTTATTGTAAGTAACTCAAATCTCATTTTTGTTTTTAATAACTTTAATTATTATATAAATTTTCTTGTAATGAACATAATTAATTATTTCATGCTGCATTTTGATTATGGCATTTTGCATAAGCAAGAAAGGCTAGCTATTAACACTATAAAATTAGTTGGCTTTTAAAATATAATACCCTATACAGGAGGGTGGGTCGACGGGCTTTTCTTTAAAGATAGTTTATGGCGTTATCTCTATTGTAGTTTATAACAGATGACCGATTACACCGATGGGCAGTGATTAACGATTCTTTATTAATTCAATGAAGTCGCCATTTATAATAATTGATTAATTTAATATAATAATTGATATGACTGATGATCAACTAAGAGTAAATTGGGGTATAAGATATTGAAAACACCACATTAAAGCTGAATGTTCTGCCTTGCTAAATCATACATTGATACATGCATATATTGATAGCATTGATGATATTGACAAATAATTAATATCATTGATAGTACTGGATGCATTGATAATAGATAAATAGATGATGCATATGAATAGATAAGATAGATTATTTTAGTGATTTATGAATAATTTTTGCACCGTTGTTTTACTGATTAATTAAAATTTATATAATTATTAATTTTTAAATTCATTATAATAATTCTCTACTTTTATTATTGATTATTTTAAATTTTATTGATAATATTTGATCATTAACTATATTGACTCCTATTGATTATATTAAACTGAGCATATCATATTGATTCTTTAATCTTTGTATTGAAAACTTTAGTGAGTTTGGGATTACTGCTAGATTTTTGAGCTCATTATATGAATTTTAATGATTTCAGGTCCAATAAATAGACAGAACCAGTTGGAGTGAGGTTGACAGATATTCTCAGGTTTTTGTTCTTTATTTTCTTTTATTATTTTGTAGTCAGCAACTTATGATATATTAGTGATTGTAATGGATTCCTAGCTAATGCAAATGATATTTTATTGAATGAATAGCAAAATACCTTGATGTAGATGATTTTAGTTCTTTTACTAATTATTATTTATATTGATATTTTATAAAAGCTCTTGTATATTCTTAAAATGATAAATAAATAATTCTTCTAAATTTGATTATGCTGCATTACATGAGTAATCTTAGAGCTCTACCCTAGTAACCCTGCTGATAAATCTGTGCCACCATGCTGCCGTTACTGGATCTCTGCCAGACCATCATCACTTGACTACAGTTCGTCTACCGATTGTCACCCTCTGACCACCATCACCCAGTTACTATGGTCCCCCTACAATCGTCACCCAACTATGGTCCATCTGACCACCATTATCCACTGACTACGATCCTTCCGACCACCATCATCAGACTATAATCCTTTCAACCTCTGTCGCCCGACTACGGTCTTATTGTTATAACTCAGACTCCCGAGTTTATGATTTTGATGACAACAATATTATTGATTGCCTCTTTATTTCTCATATTATTTATTGTGCATACCTGCTTGATGTTGACTAGCATTTTAGGTACAACATGCACCGCTCTTTGAAGATTTAGGGCTCAATATTGGGTAGAATATGTTATGTTGAAAGAGTTAGTAATTTTTATTTATTTATTTTTTAACTTCTTGAGTCAAGTCTTATAAGGGTGTATGATAGCCAAGTGATCGTGCACACACACACAAGGGGAGCAAATATAATGTTAAATATTTTAATTTTTCTGTATATCATACTATACGATTTGGATCGTACTGTACGTTTTGGTGTTATAGAAATTAATTAAAATATTTTATTTTTTTAAAATACTTTTAAAATATTATTATTCGTATAGTATGAACACCACATCGTACTAGATGATCTATTATAATTAGAAATCTCGTAGTTCATTAAATTAGGTAAAGTTTTGAATTTGAAAAGTTGTTCAATTCATACTTGATACGTCATCAAAAAATTATCTTGATCGGGCACGAATCTCGAGGCAAAACCAAAGTGGAAACTTTCAAAATTAATTCTGGGACCATCCGAACTCTGATTCCAGTAAACTTATAGTCAAACTGAGCGTCTCAGAAATAGGAACCCAACTATACCAAATTCAACCCAATCCGAGCCCAAATGGGTCCAAATCAAGGGTCTGAAGCATTGTTGGAAAGTTCAAACCATAATTTGGATTACCAAACGGTCTCCAAATGTGACATGCTTATAGTCGAATCGAGCGTCTCGACGAGACAAATCCAACTAGCCCAAGATCGCCAAATTCCGACATCATTAAGACCTTCAAATATCCAGCGACCAATCTATAATCAAAGGATTCAAGATCGGCCGTCCATTCAAACCACTCCCTAATTACCCCTAATCTTCCACCTATTTACATGCCATGCCACTCACAAAAATCTATAAATAGAGACCTCATTTCTCTTGAAAAGGGGACCTAATCTGAAAGAGAAAAAGAGAGAGCTCTTGCCCCCTTGCTCCTCCTCGATCACCGTCGGACCACCACCTTGACGTCGTTGCTCCGCCGGACCTTCGCCGGACTACCACCTGAGGCCCTGCTCTTCGCCGGACCACCACCTGAGGCCCTGCTCTTCACCGGACCACCATCGGATGCCCTGCACTTCGCCGGACCACCACCTGAGGCCCTGCTCTTCGCTGGACCACCACCTGAGGCCCTGCACTTCGCCGGACCACCACCTGAGGCCCTGCTCTTCGCCGGACCACCACCTGAGGCCCTGCTCTTCGTCGGACCACCACCTGAGGCCCTGCACTTCACCGGACCACCACCTGAGGCCCTGCTCTTCGCCGGACCACCACCTGAGGCCCTGCACTTTGTCGGACCACCACCAGAGGCCCCGTTTTTCGCCAGACCACCATCTAACATCCTCACTTCTGCCCGACAACTACCTAGGGACCAAAATTCTGTCAGACCACCGGGAGACCCCGAAGTTCTGCCAGCACGACCTTAGGCCTTCAAAAGCCTTTAACTTTCACCTTACGGGTGATACTTGTAATCTGATCGTCCTTGGAGGCAAGTCAGTTCCCTGTAATCTGCTCAAGTTCTAGTGGAATCATTTCAACTGGGCCAGGCCCCGTGGTTTTTCCCCTTTTCATGATTTTTCACGTAAAAATCTTGTGTTCTCTGTGTGTGAGCTGGATATTCGTGCAACGCTAAGACGTAGGATTAATACTCTACCACCGCGTATATTCTAGCCCGCAACAATACTATACGAACATAATCATACTGTATGATGTTTAAAAAATTACCTAATTTAATCATGTGATTAATCAATCAAATCTATTTAATTTTGATATTTTGATCGTATTATACGAACTAGATCATACTGTACGATCAACAGAGATGATTTTGGTCGTCCCATGATTCATCCTGGATGAAATGCATTTCAGTTGAATTAATCATACTGTATGATTAGTCATTCGTATTAATGATTGTACAACATTAACAGGTAAATTGAACTACTCATACTGTAGTTCGTATTGAATTGTACAGTATTAATAGGATAAATTCTGCACATCGTATTGGATGATCCTCCGATCGTACTGTATGATCTTTGATGGCTGAATTAAATTTTTAGGGTTTTTTGAAGCCCTCTATTTAAACTTTCTCATAAGACTTTATATGAGTCTTTTAAGCATTCATTGAATTGTTTTCTTCTAAAAAAAGCTTGAAGAGAGAGTTTTGGGTTATGGACAGAAAGGGTGGAGTTTATAAGAGAGGGAGAAGATCCTTGTGGGCTTCAAGGGAGTGTGAGAGGAGGTTTTCACACAGTTGCTCCGACGAACTTGCACCTGAGTTCCTCCAAGAGTCAAGGTTTGTCTTGAGGGAAGCTTTGGGAAAAAGACCTCTTTGGTGTCAAAAGACCCGGCTACTCCGTCACATCGGAGAAGGTGAAAATGATTCCAGGTTCTCTGCCTCACCAGGAGGGTGAAAAAGAGTTCAGGTTCTCTGCCTCACTGGGAGGGTGAAAACGAGTCAAGGTTCTCTGCCTGTGAAAGGAGTACGGTCCTCTACCGCACAGAGTTGATAGAAGAGAGTTTGTGAGGGCTTCTTTGCCTAACTGTGGGGGCTAAAGGAGAGACACTATAGTGATAGTGCAATACCTTGAGAGGAGGAATCAGAGGAGTGGACATAGGTCATGGTTTGATCGAACCACTATAAATCTGGTGTGCTCAATATAATTTTTTACTTTTGCACTTTATTTTCATGCATTTTATTTTTTATGATAACTGCATGGTAAAAATTTAAGATTAATATTTTGTTGTGATAATTAGAATATAATCATCATCTTTATAATTATTTATAAATTATTAGCTTCCGCATTTGATTAGTTAAATCATCCTTTTTAAAATCTAAAAAATCCTTAAAAATTAGAACTCTTATTTAGAATTTATTTTTAAAATACCAATTCACACCCTCCCCTCTTGGCTCATCTCATACTTTTAAATGGTATTAGAGCAGGATTTCAAAATAGTGTTTTAGAAAACCTAAAAATATACGATCCATGGTATATTTTGGTAACCGTAACACTGCAGAGGGTTATTCCATAACCCGTCCGCCCTTATTTGATAATATACCGTTTAATTTTTAGAAAATTCGTATGTCTATATTTTTATAATCTATTAATTTCAGGATGTGGCATATGATTCAATCTAGATATTATGTACCGTCTCGTATTGTTAATGGTGTAAAAATAAATATTCCTTTTACTGAATAGAGTAGAGAAGAAAAAATGTATACTCAATTGAATGCTAAATCTTTGAATTGCTTTTTTTGTGCTTTAACTTCTAAAGATTACATGATTGTTTCTACTTGTATCACTGGCAAGGAAGTTTGGGATAAACTATGCATTACATATGAAGGAAGTATTGAAGTCAAACAATCTAAATTAAATGTATTATTACATAACTATGAACTTTTTTGCATGAAATCTTATGAGTCTATCTTAGACATATATACTAGATTTACTCCGATTGTGATGTCATTGCATGCTTTAGGTAGAGAACTTTCAAACTTAAAAAAGGTCAATAAAATTTTATGTTCTCTTCTTGATAAATTTGATGCCAAAGTCACTACTATATGTAAATCAAAAGACCTGAATACTTATTCTATTGATAATTTGATTGGCTCACTCATTGCCTATGAGCAATGTGTGAGTAAAACACTTTTGGATGCAAGTGATTAAAAGGTTCTAATGTTAAAAGCAAAAGACATAGATAAAGATGGCTTAGAAAGTGATAAGAATGAGAAAATGACATTAATAATAAGCCAATTCAAAAGTCTGCTGAAGCACAAGCATAAGCATGAACAAAAGTGGAGCAAAGGTAAAAATGACAAATATAATAAGCTTGCTTCTGACATAATTTATTTTATGTGTCGGAAATCTAAATATTTTAAAAATGAATGCCCTAATCTTAAGAAACACCTTGTAAATAAAAAGAGTGAGGATAAGCCAATTGCAATAAGGGGAAATAAAAAGAAATAAAAGTTCTCCTAGGCAGATTTAGCTTCTGAATCATCAGAATAGGAGCAAGATGATGAGGTAATAAACTTATGCTAAATCGTCAAGGATTCGATTTGTAATTTTGATCAGGTATAAGTATGTTGAGGTTTATTTGTATGTTTTGTTTATGTATTTTGTGTATTTATTTATCTATTTTGTGTGTTTTATTTTTATTATGTTTTAGGCATGATTTCATATTTTAGTTTCTTTTTATATGTTGTTACTTTCTTCTACATGTAGTTTAACTTATGTGTTGCATTTCATGTCTTCTTTTTGATAATGTCAAAGGGGGAGAATGTATTATGGTTGGTTGTATTTGTGATTTAGTTTTTAAAATTTTCTGTTATTTAGTTTTTAAATATTAAAAAAAATGGTTACCCCTATTTTTTTAATATAATTCTCTTAGTGAGGGGGAGATTAAGAGAAAATATTTTTAAATTTATAAATTCAACCAATAATATTTATCATCATAAAAAAGGAGATATTGTTACAACTCGGGCTCCCGAGTTTATGATTTTGATCATAACAATATTATTGATTGCCTCTTTATTCCACCTAGTATTTATTGTGCATACATATTTGTGTGTTGACTAACATTTTAGGTACAACATACACTGCTTTTTAAAGATTTAGGACTCAAGATTGGGTAGAATAGATTATGTTGAAAGAGTTAATAATTTTTGCTTATTTATTTTTTAACTTCTTGAGTCAAGTGATGTAAGGGTGTATGATAGCTTGGTGACCATACACACACACACAAGGGGAGCAAATATAATGTTAAATATTTTAATTTTTCTATATATCGTATTGTATGATCTAGATCGTACTGTACGATCTGGTGTTATAGAAATTAATTAAAATTTTTTATTTTTTATGAAAAAATAATTTTAAAATATAACTATTCATACAGTACGAACACAACATCGTACTGGACAATCTATTATAATTAGAAACCTTGCCATTCATTAAATTAGGCAAAGTCTTAAATTTAAAAAGTTGTTCTATTCATACTATACGAACCTAATCATACTGTATGATGTTTAAAAAATTACCTAATTTAATCTTGTGATTAGTCAATCAAATCTTCTTAATTTTGATATTTTCATCGTACTATATGAACTGGATCGTACTGCACGATCAACAGAGACGATTTTGGTTGTCTCATGATTTACCCTGGACGAACTGCATTTTGGTTGAACTAATCGTACTGTATGATTGGTCATTCGTACTGATGATCGTACAATACTAACAGGCAAATTGAAATGTTCATATTATAGTTTGTACTAAATTGTATAATACTAACAGGTCAAATTATGCACATCATACTGGAGGATCCTCCGATCGTATTATACGATCTTTGACGATTGAATTGAATTTTTAGAGTTTTTTGAAGCCCTTTATTTAAGCTTTCTCATAAGACTTTGTATGAGTCTTTTGAGCATTCATTGAGTTGTTTTCTTCTAAAGAAAGCTTGAAGAGAGAGCTTTGGGCTAGGGAGAGAAAGGGTGAAGTTTGTAAGAGAGGGAGAAGATCTTGTGGGCTTCAAGGGAGTGTGAGAGGGGGTTTTCACACGGTTACTCTGATGAACTTGCACATGAGTTCCTCAAAGAGTCAAGGTTTATCTTGAGGGAAGCTTTGGGAAGAAGTCCTCTTTGGTGTCAAAAGACCTGGCTACTCTGCCGCACTGGGGAAGGTGAAAGTGATTCCAGGTTCTCTGTCTCACCAGGAGGGTGAAAAGGAGCTCAAGTTCTCTGCCTCACTAGGAGGGTGAAAAGGAGTCAAGGTTCTTTGCATGTGAAATGAGTACGATCCTTTGCCACACCAGGTTGGTGGAAGAGAGTTTGTAAGGGCTTCTTCGCCTAGCTGTGGGGGCTAAAGGAGAGACATTATAGTGATAGTGCAATATCCGGAGAGGAGGACTCTGGGAGTGGACGTAGGTCATGGTTTGACCAAAACACTATAAATCTAGTGTGCTCATTCTGATTTTTACTTTCATACTTTATGTTCTATAATAACTACTTGGTAAAAATCTAATATTAATATTTTATTGTGATAATTAGAATATAATCACCTTCTTTGTAATTGTTTATAAATCATTAGCTTCTATATTTGATTAGTTAAATCATCTTTTTAAAAATATGAAAAATCCTTAAAAATTAGAACTCTTATTTAGGATTTATTTTTAAAATACCAATTCACCCCCATCTTGGCGCATCTCGTACTTTCACTTATCAATCTCGACTGCCCAACTATAGTCCTTCTGAACTTCATCGCCTGACTATGGTCCCTCTGACCACCATCGCCCACCTTCTACAGTCCTTTCAACCACCGTCCTCCACTACCATCCTTTCGACCTCCGTCACCCTGCTATGGTTCTTTTAACCTCGGTCGCCCGTCTACAATCTTTTAGATCACTATCGCCTGACTACGGTGCTTTTGACCACCGTCACCCGACTACGATCCTTCTGACCATTGTCGCCTAACTACGATCCTTCTGACCACCATTGCTCGACTATAGTCCTTCCGATCACTATCGTTCGACTGTGGTCCTTTCGACTCCTATCTCCTGACATGACACTTCGACCACCATCTCCTAACTACAGTCCCTCCAACCACCGTCACATGACTATGGCCCTTCTGATTACCCTTGACTGCCGACTACGATTTTTCCGACCACCGTCGCCCCATTACGATCCTTTCAACCTCCATCACCCCTTTATGATCCTTTTAACCTCTATAACTGTACTATGATCATTTTGACCTTTATCGCTCGACTACGGTCCTTCTGACCATCATCGCATGACTACGATCCTTTTGATCACTATCGCATAACTATGATCCTTCCTACCACTGTCGCCTGCTGACTATGATCCCTCTGACCACCGTCACCCACCGGCTATGATCCCTCTGAGCACCATCACCTGTTGATTATAATCCCTCTGACCTCTGTTACCCATTGACTACGATCCCTCCGATCACTGTCGACTATCGATTATGATCCCTCTGACCACTATTACCCACTAATTACGATCCTTTCAACCTCAATCACCCCCCAACTGCGATCCTTCTAACCATCGTCACCCGACTATGGTCCTTTCAGCCTCCATCACCAGGCTATAGTCCTTGCGACCACCATCTCCCACTAACTATAGTCCTACTGACCAAACTGACATGTCAACACTTTTTTAAGAATAGTTATCATGTAATGAGCTATATAGAATGTGTATTTGCTACATTAAGCCAACACCCTCATCTGAGGAGGGATATTTTATAATCAACCATCAATACTAGTGGATTCATTCAAATTGGGCCAAGCCCTATGTTTTTTTCCCTTCTCATGGTTTTCCACGTAAAAATCTTAGTATCTTCTATTAATGCTCCACTCCTCTCTTTTATCTATCTGTGTTATGGATCTTCGTTCAAGACTAGGATGCTAAATTTTATATTTTCTATTGCTGCAAATTTCCACGGTGCAATAATAATCTTTATGAGATGACATTGCTTTTAACAAAACTTCTACACAATATGTGTAGAGTTTGATCATATTTATAGTTTGAGATGACTGTTATGACATTTTTTGGGAATCTACTATATCAAAGTTCACATAAGATGTTTCAAATTAGATAATCCCATCTTAGGGTTGGCTTTGGTTCGTAGTACGAATATGAGTCTAGTTAAGTTTCGGTGTTCCTCTAGAAGAATATCCGTCTAAAACATGTGGTGATAAGAAGTAATCCACACAAATGTTAAAGAAAGATTAAACAATATGAGGAGAGAACACAAAGTATTTGAGAAAGCTAAACTAATAAATATCAAGGAAAATATTAATTCCATGAAGAATATAACTAAGTTTACACAATAAGTTCAATGCATGGCTTCACAACAACAACATCAAGCCTTTATCCCACTACATGGGGTCAGCTACATGAATCCTTTTTCTCCATTGTGTCCTCTTAAAAGTCAAATTCTCGTTTAAATCTAATAAAGAAAGATCATTTCTAATATTTTTGAACCAAGTCTTTTTAGGTCTACCTCTACCTTTCTTAACATAAGTCAAATCTAAGACCTATACTTTCCTAACTTGGTCATCGGGAGGCCATCGTTTTATGTGACCAAACCATCTAAGGCGACTCTCTCTAATCTTATCTTCCACTGGAGCTACTCCAACCTTTTCATGAATATGCTCATTTTATATCATATCTCTAAGGGTAAAGCCACTCATCCACCTGAGAATCCTCATCTCTACAACACTTAACTTAGAATTATGCTTCTCTTTTAATGGCCAACATTCAGCACCACAAAGCATTGCAGGTCTCCCCACCATCTTATAGAATTTTCCCTTAAGTTTGAGGGGACTTTTCTATCACACAATAAGCCCGATGCATTCCTCCACTTCAACCATCCAACTTGGATTCTGTTGATAATATCCCCATCTATTTCACCATCTCTCTAAACAATAGATCCAAGATATCTAAAACGTGTACTCTTATTAATGACTTGATCGCCCAAAGTCACAATCCCCTCACTAGGTCTATTATTTAGGGTAAAAGAGAAAAAAATGTAAAAAAGAGGCTATTTGGCCAACTAATCTACTACTAATATCTTTTTAGCACTCTTTCTACTAAGCTTCCCCAGCATCACGCACATCTCCTCCAATCTAGGCTTTATCGAACTCGATAATTGGAACTAAGCTACTAATAATGAGAGATAAATTTAATAACATAGAAAGCTATTTAACATGCATAAATCATGTTTACTTTAAAAAGGAGTCCAATCAAAATTATGAAAGTTCAGTCAATAACAATTTAAATCTGTTGGACAATAGGTGAAGTCCTTAAACAAAGAAGAAACAAACTTTTTTATTAAGTATAAAATAGGTTGTCACTTATATATTATATTATCTTTCACTCTACTTCTTTTACATCACTTGGTCGAGATTATATATCATACCATGGTCAGAATTAGAATTGCACAACCTAGGGCCCTAGATAAGCCATTTAACATTGGTGATTGTCATATGAATAGTCTAGTCAACTTGTTGTTGATCAAATGTCAATATATAATATGTTTAATTCCATTTATAATACAACATTGACATTTCTCTTTGAAGATGATGAAGGCATCTTCAGATGCATCATTATAGATATACTCATTAATTCAAGTTCTAAAAATAGGGGTGTCAAAATAAGTTGACAGATTGGGTTTGGGTCCTACCCAAAATTGATCAAACCCTAATTTAGTCAATCCTAACCCCGCTCATTTAATAAATAGAATGAAAACACCAACTCAAGCCTGACCTGCTAGCAACCCGAATGACTCGAACCCGACCTATTAGCCCATTTGGTTATAATTTATTAACTATAAAGTATAGGATATTTGATAAAAAAATGAAGATTGTACACACAAGTAAAAAAAAATAAAGGAAAAAAATATCATGGCTATTTTATCAGTTTTAGTCATTGTTTATCATCATTTAACTACCACTTGACATCCACGTGCCTCAATAGTTGACTCCACTTCATTTTTTGACCATGACATCCCATCATTCATCATATTTTTCTCTCCCAGGCGAATTGAACATCTCGTGCTCTCAACCATCTTTCTTAGGTTCATGACAATTTTTTAGATTCTCCCACAATATTAAGACTTTGACCATAGAAACTCACATAAATCCTTCGAACCCTATAAAAGACTAAATATTTAATACACTTAATCTATGCATTGAATCCATATTCATAAATACTAAAATAAATCATACTTATGAAATATCTTTCTTATAGTGCACTCTAGAATATTAACTCAAAATTTTCTTACATGCCAATAGAAGCTAAATGATTACAAGTAAATTGACATGATTTGTAACAATCCCAAAATAGAAAACAACCCACTTTTCTTTCTAATAGAAGCATCACCTAATGTACCCATCAATGCATCTCCTAATTTTTTTTCTACTACTCCTTACATGCATATATTTTACATGATCAATTTATCGCTTATAATTATTGATGCAAACATGAAAAATCTTATAACTATATTCATGGGAACAAAAAATACTTCTTCTTAAGAAGCCTAAATATCTTTTAAACAAAGAAGATTGTAGAGACCCAAGCAAGAGATCTTTTTAACTACTAGTTTTCATAACTTGAAAATCAAAATGACATAGCATAATCATTTCTTTTCTGATATCAATTGCCCAATAAAGCATGATGAAATACCTCCATTATTAATTAGCATCCAAACTATCAATAGCTTAATGAATTGAAATATAATAAATAGTATAGTGGATTATTCCCTCAATTAAAAATATGGTATAAGTCCTTCCATAGCTCAAGTAGTGATACTTCACAAAACTTAGTTTGATAATCTTAAACAAAATTTAGGCAAAATAACACAAAGGTAAGATTTTGATGTAGGTTTAAAATACGATCTTAGTGTTTTTTCAAATTTGAATCTATGTTATATGCATCAAAATCGATATACTTATGTAGCAACTAGCATTACTAATTATTTATCAATAGCAAGCAATTAAGTTATTAGGAGTTAAAAGACATAATGAGGTCATAGGTTTAAAGAATATCTACATAAGAAAACTGAAGGAAAATCTGAACAATGGTAAGCTTAATATAGTGAAAACTATGATGTAATCTCTATAGAATGTTCAGAAAGACAAAAAATTCAATATCTGTGAGATTTGAGGCATAGCAATGTAATCTAATATGTGAGTAGTTAGATTTACAATGAGTCATGACATGTGTTGATAGTAAAGAAAATTGGCACTGCCAAATGATAGGTGTTCTCTGATGACAATAGGAGAGGATTTGATATGAAGGTGTAAAGGTGGCGAGGAATAAAAGAAGCATATTGGATGTCTACATGTATACATAAGAAAGGATACTCAGCATGCGACATCGCATATTGTAGAGGCAGTTGGTGAAGTCTTGGCCTAGATGGTTGAGGCCTAGTTTCAAATGTTCTAGCGATAAGAATTAATGACAAAGCATAAGAAGGCGGTCCATATGAGATGTTAAACTCATGGAGCTCTAAACGAGAGAGATGAGTTTGAGGCTCTAGTTTGTTTGAGATGAGCACATTTTTTATTTTTTATTCATAACAATTCAAATAAAAATGTCTCTATCACTACAGAAAAAACAGCTATTATCGGCGGACAAAATCCGCCGGTAAAGTGAAAACACCGGCGCAATTCCGGCGGTTCAGCCGCCGGAACTTTACCGACGCTATTTCCACCGGAAAGTCCGCCGTAAAGTTACCGGCGGAACAATCCGCCGGTAATGCCGTCGTTGATTCCGGCGTAACTATATCTGCCGGAAATTCCGTCGATATTTCCTTGTTTTCCTGTAGTGTATAATAATGCATAACAGTTTAACATAACAATCTTCCTCATGCTTGGTAGTCAACCTCACATGGGCTATAGATAAACAGGGAGAATAAAGAAAAAAAGATAAGAAGGGCTATGATTTATTTTTGAAAAATAACATTCATGGCCAAGGAAAGAACTTCATTTCAAAATAAGATTATTCTAATTTTATTTTATTTTTTTCCTCTTTTAATGAAAAGAGACTACTTATTCTATTTAAAAGTTATCATAAAGAAATGGGTAAGGACATATCTATTAAAGCTAGCTAATGTTTAATGTTATATATATATAATACTCATCTAGTTAGTCCATTGTCGCCATTATTGATATAAATAATCAATTTGATAATAGTTTTTTTAATAAATTCAACAATATTTAAATCAATTTGAAATCAAATGTAAAAGGTTTTATCTTAAATATTTGTTTTACTTCCAATTTTAATATATTATAACTTCTAAGAAGATTATTAAATATTCTATTATTTAATAACACTTTAAATCAATTATGGGTTCAAATTCAAAACATTTGATTCTATAATTTGTCATATTATTGAAATTATATAATAATAATAAAAAAATTATACAATGAATTAGAAAATAAAATAAATATTATTTTAAATTTAATACAATTCCTATCTTTATAATTATTATATTCATAATGTCATTTCATTCTCCCATATACATATATTACATAACATTACATTCTTGTAAGGAATTAATGGACATAAATAATTAATGGCATAGATCATTTCTAATGAAAAAGCTTGTGAGAATATACCAACCAAAAAAAATGATCCTATTTAAATCTGCTTTAATATGATTTAATATGAGTGTAATATATAAATAATATGTATTGAACTTCTCTAAGCATATTCGAGAATTTTTTAAGTCTATTCTGATAAAAAAATTTTAATCAGAATATCATGACATATATAATTTCTTTTACTTGTCCTAATTCACAAGAAAACAAGAACCTAGTGGAAAATGTATATGGTCATATGATTTGTGCAGTAGCACTGCCATTTATTTCCACATGACAATGCTGCAAGGGAAGACTCAAAGCCACCAAACATGAAGAAATAACAACACAAGGAAAAAGAAGAGCATAGCATAAATTCCTTTGTCAATTCCTGACATATTTGTAATCCTAGATAATGTATAATAAGTCAATTAAAATAAATTGTAACTGGTCGGAGGATGGGGGATTCAAAGTCCATTTTGAGGGGGTTGATCTTTTTTCCATCGGCTCCAATAATTAGTTGCCCTACCTGACGCAATGGGTGGCAAGAATTTTTGTATCAAAATTTAGGATCTATTTGGGATGGTTGCAATATTTTATAAAGTTAATTGTGAAGTTGCGATGAAGAAAATAACTTCGCTATTATGATTGTAAAACTTTTCTACAACAACTCTCTTGAAATTGCTAAAAAAGCCTTTCTAGCGAACGCAAATACAGTGGAATTGTAGTAGGTATTTAAACCGCTGCAATAGGTCAAACAAAATACTGTGAAAGCCTGATTTATTAGTATTGAGAGGTGTACGAGTCATAAGAGACACCATAATTTTACATGAAAATCCTAAAAAGGGAAAAGCAATGGGGTCTTGCCCAGTTGAAATGATCCCACTAGTGTTTATCGTTGGTTACAAACGATGCCCTTCTGCAGGGGAAGGCATTAGCTCAATGTAGTAAATATACATTATATAGAGCACTTATATATTTGGAGTTGGAAGGATCCAATGACATGAGAGTTATTCTCAAGAGAACGTTAGCCTGTTTATTTGGTCGGTAGGGCTGTAGTCGGGCGAGAGTGGCTGGAAGGACGGTAGTTTGGTGATGAAGTCTAGAGGGGCCATAGTTAAGTGATAATGGTCGTAGGGGTAGTAGTCGGGTTACGGTAGTTCAATCATTCTCACTGCTCTTAATCTTGGCTTTTTCCTGACCTGAAATCAATGAAATCTACTTAATGAGCTAAAAAAGCCCAGCATTAACTCAAGTTCACTAAAACGTTCAATGCTAGACTCAAGAAAAAATATGCATGCCCATCTCAATCAATAAAATTAATAGCATTAAATATCATCAATGATCAGTCACTACTTGTATGATCCAATATGATCAATAAAAAAGAAGAAATCAATACATTTAAATTTGTAAATTAGCATATGTATGAGACTATAAATGCATCGATAATCAGTAATAGTAATCATTATCTGTACCAATAGGATAATAAAAGCAGTAGAATAGTAAATCCGCACAATAAAAAGTAACTTATCGGTACTGAAATCATGCATGAATCTATAAATGAATCATAAGTGTACATGTGTCAATATCAATGTCATCACTCTTATCTTATCTTATATATTATACAATCTATCTATCAATACTATTAGTATATGGTTTAGCAAGATAGGACATCCAACTTTAATGTGGTATTTTCATTTCATTATATCATTATCATTGTCATTATCTTTCTTCTTTATTATTATCATTATCATTACAAGTGATATTCAATAATCATTAATATTCATCACTCTCTACTTGTCGGTGTAATCAGCATTGTTACAAGCTACAATAGAGATAATACCACAAATCATCTTTAAAAGAAAGCTCGTCGGCCCATCCTCCTGTGTAGGATACTATATTTTAGCAGCTAACCCATATTATAGTACTAACAACCATCCTTCCTTGCTTATTCAGATGCCCCACTTATTTCATATCAATCATACCATTATCACTGTACAAGATAATATCATGTATGAAATGCAACAAGATGCTTAAATCTATAAAAGACATAAAAATCTATATAATATCCTATAACTTCATAAAATCATAACTCCTATTTTACCCAATGAAATTCAATAATATTACAATTAAAATATTTATAAATTCATATATATCGTATACAAAAGGTTATACACTGAGAACTGGAGAAATCAGGAGAAATGTATATTTATCGATTTAGGAGAAAATAAATTCTTCAAACTCAAAATCATTGAAAACTAAAATAAGATTTGAGTTACTTACAACAATTAAAAGAAATATCTGAACAGAATCGATGCACGAAAAAGTCTCAAAATTCACTTTCTCTCTCTTCGCTCTCTCCTCTTCCTCTCCCTTTCCCTCTCTTCCTTCCTCAGCAAGTCGCAACTTCCACAACAATGAGGGAAATTCTTAGGGATATTTATGATTATATATATATATATATATATATACTGTCAGTGACCTAGCACCACAACGGTCAGCCTCAGCGTTGTATGGTAAATCTAAAATTACTGTAGAACAAAGACTTAAGCGCTGTAACAAAAAATTCTGGCACCATGGTGCTCTAGACCCCAACACCTCGACGCTTAAATGTGCAGCATCATTGCGCTGTAGTTCAAAGAAAAATTTAGTTTTTTTAACACATTTTGTACTTTCAGTTTATTATGACAGTGGCCAAAGAATCATTATCGATGAAGGTCTAGGGATGGTGGCCAAGTAGGAGTTGGATAGAGGCGGTTGGGCGAAGACCCAATGGTAGTGGTCGGACAATGGTCCAACGACTGTGGTCGGACAAAGATCCAATGTCAATTGTTGGGTAGAGGTCCAATAATAATGATCATGTGGAGGTTCGACAATGACGACTAGGCTGAGGTCTAGTGGTAATCATTGTGTGGATGTGTTATAATCCAAAAAATTTTTAAAAAAATATTTTCAAATGAAAAATTTGAATTTCAGTGCCGTGCCTTATCGAAGAGAGAGAATATTATTGTTCGATTTTTTTCATCCTTCAATTTTGTTCAGAGATTTCTTCTATTTGTTGTAAGTAATTCAAATCTCATTTAGTTTTCAATAATTTTGATTATTATATAGATTTTTTTATATTGAACATAATTGATTATTTTCTACTATATTTTGATTGTGACATTTACATAAGCAAGAAAGACTGGCTATTAATACTATAAAATAGGTTGGTTGTTAAAACATAAGTAGGAAGGTGGGGCAATAGAATTTTTTTTAAAGATGGTTAGTGGTTTTATCCTGGTCATAGCTTATAACAGATGACTGATTACACTGACGGGCACAGAGTGATGACTCTTTATTAATTTAATAAAGCCACATGTAATGATAATTGATTAATTAAATATGATAATTGATTGATTTGATAAGTGATAATTGATATGATTGATGACCAACTAGGAATCAGTTGGGATAAAAGATGTTGAAAATATGACATTAAAGCTGGATGTCCTGCCTTGCTAAATCATACATTGATGAATGCATATATTGATAGTATTGATGACAATGACAAATACATTAATATCATTGATAATACATAAGCATATGATACATATAATGAATATATATGATATATTTCTTTAGTGATTTATGAATAATTTTGATTATTATATAGATTTTTTTATATTGAACATAATTGATTATTTTCTACTATATTTTGATTGTGACATTTACATAAGCAAGAAAGACTGGCTATTAATACTATAAAATAGGTTGGTTGTTAAAACATAAGTAGGAAGGTGGGGCAATAGAATTTTTTTTAAAGATGGTTAGTGGTTTTATCCTGGTCATAGCTTATAACAGATGACTGATTACACTGACGGGCACAGAGTGATGACTCTTTATTAATTTAATAAAGCCACATGTAATGATAATTGATTAATTAAATATGATAATTGATTGATTTGATAAGTGATAATTGATATGATTGATGACCAACTAGGAATCAGTTGGGATAAAAGATGTTGAAAATATGACATTAAAGCTGGATGTCCTGCCTTGCTAAATCATACATTGATGAATGCATATATTGATAGTATTGATGACAATGACAAATACATTAATATCATTGATAATACATAAGCATATGATACATATAATGAATATATATGATATATTTCTTTAGTGATTTATGAATAATTTTTGTGCCGTTGTTTTACTGATTTATTAAAATTTATAATAATTATTAATTTTTAGATTCATTGTAATGATTCCCTTTTATTATTCATTATTTTGAATTTTATTAATAATATTTTGTCATTAACTATATTGACTGTTATTGATTATATTAGATTGAGTATATTATATTAATTCTTTAGTCCTTGTATTAAAAGCTTTAGTGAGTTTTGGATTATTACTAGGTTTTTAAACTCATTATGTGGATTTTTAATGATTTTAGGTCAATGAAGAGGTCAGAATCAGTTGGAGTGAGATTGTCAAATATCATCAAGTTTTCTTTATATTTTGTTATATATTTTCTATTATTCTTTTGTAATCAGGAGCATGTGATAGATTAATAATTGTAGTGATCTCCTAGCTAGCATAAATTATATTTTGGGTGAATAAATAGTAAAATATATTAATGCATGTGATTTTAGTTGCTTTCGCTGGTTAGTGTTTATATTGATGATTTATAGAAGCTCTGATATATTTTTAAAATGATAAATAGATAATTCTTCCAAATTTAATTTTGGAGAGTAACAAGGATGTCCGGTGATGATCGGTTGGTGGAAGTCCGATGGTGGCAACCAAGCGACGAGGATTCACCGGTGGTGATACTTGGGTGGAGTTATGGGATTCAAGTCTCATAGCTCTCTTAAATCTCTAGCCCCAAAGCCAAGCCGCCTAGTCCATATAGAAAGTAGGGGCATATTTATAGATTTTAGAGAGTGGCATGCTTGTAAATATCAAGAATATCTGGAGCAAATATGGAGCACTCGATCAAACGATCTGTATTTTTCCCCTCGCTCATTGAGCATTTGTTCATCATTTAAGTGCTTTAATGATGTCGGAATAAAGTAATCTTGGGCTCTTTGGATTTGTCTCACCGAGCTACTCGATTCGACTATAAGCATATTATATTTATATATCATTTGGTCTCCAATAAATATTCTAAAACTTTCAAATATGTTTCAAGCTATTGATTTAGGCCCATTTGAGCCCCTGGTTGGACCGATTTTGGTGTCGTTGGGTTCATCTCATGGAGATGTTTAATTTGACTATAATTTTGCAAAGATCAAAAATCAAATGATTCCAAATTTATTTTAACAAATTTTAATTCAAATATACCTTTAAGATTCGTGTCCACTCAAGTCTATTTTTGGTGACTTATCAATCAGTACTTCACATCAACAAATTTTTTAATATAACACGAAAACTCAATACATTTAATTTATATATTATATGTACGGAAAATATATGAAAATAATCTGATAAATTATATTTAAATGGATTTAAAAATTATTATATTTCTTTCTATTATTTTAAAATTAGTGTAATATAAAATTTTTATATAATATTAATTTAAAATAAATTTAATAATTATTAAGTATTAAAAGGACAGTGGCCCAAACTAAGCAGATCACATCTTAAAAGGTTTTTAAATTTTTTTTGATATTTGAGCCATTAAAATAAACTCATGGAGACCTCACATAACTTCGAATCTAAGATCATTTGTCATATATCATCAAAAAAGTATCATGATCGGGCATGAATCTCAAAGCAAATCAAGTTGAAAATTTCAAAAATTAAATCCGGGACCATTCAAACTCTGATTTCAGCAAACTTATAGTCGAACTGAACGTCTCGAAAATATGAACTCAACGACATCAAATTCGACCCAATCTGAGCTCAAATGGGTTCAAATCAAGGGCCCAAAGCACATTTGGAAGGTTCAATCCATAATTTGGATTACCAAACAGCTTCCAAACATAACATGCTTTGAATCGAGCGGTTTGACGAGATGAATCCAACGAGCCCAAGATCGTCAAATTCTGATATCATTAAGACATTCAAATGCCCAATGAACAGTCCACAATAAAGGGATTCAACATCGGACATCCATTCAAACCACTCCTAATTTACCCTTGATCTTTTCTCTTATTTACTGGCCACGCCACTCCCAGAAAACTAAAAATAGACCTTTCATTCTTCATTGAGAGGGGAGGAAGAAGGGGGGCAAGCAAAGAGGGAAAGAAGAGAAGAGAGGAAGAGAAATCAATGCCACCAAGCTCCTCCTAGACCGCCTCCTGGTCACCGACTGTTGTCGAACTTTTTCTCTACCATCGACTGACGCCGGACTTTCGCACGGCCACTAACTGTAGCCGGACTTCCGCCCGGCAACTAATTGACACCGGACTTCCGTTAGTCACTGGATTTCTACCCGATGCCAGACTTCTACCAGTCACCGGACTTTTGTCGGACTTTTACCAGATGCTGAACTTTCGCCTTTTGCCGGACTTCTGTCCATCATCGGACTTCCTCCCATCGCCAGACTTTCGCCCGTCGCCGGACTTCCGTCGAACTTCTATCCGACACCAGACATCCGTCCACCGTCGGACTTCCGACCTCCGTCGCCAGCCGACTACGGTCCTCTAGACCTCCATCGCTAGACAACGGTCTTTCTGACTACTGTCACCCACCGACTACGGTCCTTCCAACCTTCGTCGCCAGATAACGATCTTTCTGGCCACTATCGTCTGTTGATTACGGTCCTTTCGACATCCGTCGCAAGACAACGGTCTTTCTGACCACTGTTACCCATCGACTACGGTCCTTCCAACCTCCATAGCCAGCTTGCGGCCCTTCCGACCTCTGTCGCCAGACAATGGTCTTTTTTGACCACTGTCGCCTGCCGACTATGGTCTCTCCAACCACCATCACCAGACTACGGTCTTTTCGACCTTTGTCACCCGCCGACTATGGTTCTGCCGACCAAACAAATATATCAATAGTGATTCTTTCAAGTCCCATCATGTAATGCACTTTATATGATGCATATTTATTACATCAAGCCAAGGCCTTCCCCTAAGGAAGGGCCTTATTTGTAATCGACTGCAAATAATAGTGGATTCATTCAAATTGGACCAGTCCCCATGGTTTTTTTCATTTTTAGGATTTCCACGTAAAAATATTTGTGTCTCTTATAAATACTACACCCACTCTCTTTTATCTGTATGTGTGCTAGATCTTTGTATAGAGCTAAGACGTTAAACTTTATATTTCTCTACCGCCGCGAATATTCCAAAATGCAATAATTCGATTAGTAACTAAAGCGCCCAACAAAAAGATCAAGATGAGTTGTCTCACTTCTTAAATACAAATTAGGCTATATATGGGCAGGAATTTAACGGTAATCGGCAACAACAATACTATAGTACTATTAACCATGAACAAGCAGGTACAGCTACAAATAATACAAAGCGCTATATAGATATATATATAGCTTTCTATGTAGGCCAGAATATCACATTAAATTACTATCTATTTTTGAAGCTCGTATTAATGAAAAGAAATTGGGTTATTTCAAAATTCTTAAATTTATTTTGAGACAAATATAAAATTTATATTATACTCATCTCAAAATAAAATAAAAAAATTTTAAAATTTATTAACCCAATTTTTTTTCACTATTAGTTTTTAAAGAATATTAATCGCCCTTCGCATTCTTCCATATCTGCTCGAGCTCTGCTGCGAAAGTATTTTGCCGGCCAACAACCATTGTTATATGGTCCTTTCCACGGATCACCTTAAGATGAGCCCGCGGAACTTTTGATTGAACTGCATAGCTGCATTCCACCGGAACAAGTTCATCATTTTCTCCATGAAATATGGTGACGTGGCACTTAAGTTGGTCTCTTAGAGCATCAAGATCTCTGTCCATCTTCTCCGTGTTGCCACAAATCACATTGTGGAGGGTGTGCCATGCTGCATTGTGGGTGTGGCACATGAACCCTTCGATCAAAAATGTTCTAATCCTGATCCATGTAAAGAAAATCAAATATTGAATTAATATGACAAAACTATTAAAGATAAAAAATCAAAAAGATTATTCATTAATATAAAACATATTGGTTTTTTTAATAATATTTCATATTTTTTATGTAAATAGTTTTATGTGAGGTACTCTTGCTATGTTTTATTCTGCAATTTACAATTTTTATAGAAAAATACCTTTGTGACCTTTAATATTACGTATGCATGGCTATGCATGTCCTATTAATTGATAAAGGGATAGAATGTTTAGATGGATGGATATTTTTGTCTAAAAGTACTGAAAGCGAGCCTGTATGAAGCATTCAATAGAATATTTTTTTTTGAGGGGGATAATTAAGATAAATTTACATATATATCACATATATAAGATTCAAATTTAAAATCTCTTGGTTGATAATCAAAACTTCCAACTAACAAATCAAAATTAGTTGTGTATTCAATAAAATGTAATTAGATACAATAAATATTACCAGTGGTTGTAATTGTTGTCGCAGAGAAAATTTTGGTTAATTGATCGTAGCTTTCTTTATCTACAACGTAAAGACTTTATGATATTGTTGCTCAAATTAGAACTTATGATTGATGGACTCAAAATTATGCAGTCCAATCTAACAATTTGGCTCTATTTGAGCCAATGTACTACATTAAGAAACTTTATTCTAAGATAAATATAGATTTTTATCAATTTTAAGCTTTATTTGTAATAGCTTCTCGACTATTTTGTTGTATGAATGAGTCTTAAAAAGCAAAATTAGAAAAATTTAAACCAACCCAAATAAAATCTTACTTGAAATCTTATTATTTTAATCTTTTGGATGTATTGATTTCGGGGAGAATGCTTATTTTCCTTTTTTTCTTGCACATATAATTTATATAATTATCAATCTCAATATCATCATATTAATATGTGATTAAAATTTATTAATTTTTCTGATGATTTAAATATTTATGAATTATAAAAAATATAATTAAATAATGAATAAATATCATTTTAAAAGTCTAACTATACTCATCTACTTCATTAATCAACATCATCTATTAAATAAAATATATTATTAAAAAATTATGTATGAAATATCAAACTATTTAGAATTCTTCTTATGTTATGATTTTTATATAATTAGAATAATTAATTATAAAAATTTTGACACGTTCAATTATCAAATTAATAATCTTACAGTCATCTAATGAGATAAATAATTTCCATATTTCCAAAAAAAAACCACAAATTTTATTGGAGCCCAGCTTTGCTTATGAGTACGGAGTCATTAATTTCAGTTAGGGGTCAATCCATTTAAATAATTAATTCGTTTTCCGGCAAAATTCCAACTTCCAGATAAATTCTTAGCCCCACAATCGTTATTTACTAAAAAAAGTCCAGATAAGCAATAGCTATTTAATTATAAAAAAAAATCAAAATATTTTAATATAAATTATATAGAATAGATTTTAAAATTATTTTTTGACATACTTTATATTCAGTGTAAATAATTATTTAATTTATTACTATACAATTGATATCAGATAATCCTAACACAAATATTTTTTTCTGAGGCAGATCTGAAACCAATTAATGAAAGCAAATAGGTCAGTTACCTGTTCAAAGTAAGGAGCCTAAAGATGTAGTTCCAAAGCCGATGTTGCCTGCATATCACTAGACATATTGTCCTACTCACATGCTCATACCAACAGGCCATGGATGCCGCAAAAGCCATCGGCGGCCATACCCTTCGGGGCGCCACCCTCCTCATCACCGCCTGCGCTCCATCCCCTTCTCCTCCTGGAAAGTATGGCTGCAACGACAAATCTTACCATATTAATTAACCCATTCAATTAACATAATTACACCAATATGCATAACAGTGTCGGTGACTTACATAGGTAGTAGTAGTTGATGTGTCATTTTCAACAATTCAATATTTTTGAAAAAAAAAATCAGCCAAATTATACAACTTATAATAGCTTGTGAAATTAGATATTGTGAAGTAATAATAATAATAATAATGTTAAGACATTTTATTGAACTATGATTCATTCAATTTACTGATTTCGTTTAATTTGGGAATGCTAAAAGCAGTGAAACTTTAAGCCGAATTCAGAGTGGCAAAATCTGCCTTTTATGAGTTCATGGGAAAAAAAAATTTTATATAATAATAAATTTCAAAGTTTTTAAATTTATGTTAATATTAATATAACGATTAATTTCAGCTTAAAATTAAATATTTTAAAATTCATTTTGATAAAATATGTCATAATATTTTTAATAAATTAAGTAATTTAGTATGATGTTAGCAGCGCTCTGCAGTTGCGCCACTAATTTATTTTATTTCAAAAGGGAATTGAAAGAATTAATTAGTTCAGTGCGTTAATTAATTAACTCTTAAATTACCGGCGCGAGAAGTGTGAGTGAGATGACAGAATCCGGGTGTCGCGCGGCGAGGGCGAGTGCGAGGACAGAACCGAGCGAGTGGGCGACGATGTGGAATCGCCGGACGCCGTGTTGACGAAGTACCGACCGCTCGATCATCTCTACGTGCTCGGTCATCGTGTAGAGCGACTCATCCGGCTTGGGGCTCCGGCCAAAGCCCAGTAAATCAACAGCCAGAAGCCGATACCTCGACCTCGCCGCCTCCGAAAACTCCTCGAACACCGTCTCCGTCCAAAAACCTGACGAAGAGATGAAGCCGTGGATAAAAACCACGTCTTCCTCAGCCTTCAGCAGATTCCCTTCGGCGCGCACGTAAAGATTCCGCGATTGGGATTCGCCGCAAGTGCTCCACGAGTTGCAGGTGTGGCAGTCGCAGTCAGACCACCGCGGAGCGGCTCGGTGTTTCGTCTTGCGGCTGGGGATTTCGAGAATAGCTGGGGTTGGAACGTTGCGGACGGCGTATTTTTTGAATATGATGGATGCCAAGTCGGATACGAGATAAGGGCGGAAATGGAGTGTGTCGGAGATGCTGTCGAGATGGAGGCAGTTAGTGGCGGGACAGAGACGGAGGACATTGCTTCTGCCTCCGCGGCCGCGGCCCCGGCCGCGGCCTCCTCTGGCGAAGATGTCGCCGGAAGAGGAGATCGAGCAGTAGCAGGGCTTCCACTCCCTGTCGACCGCGAAATCCGCGAGCTTGTAAACGAAGCAAAGGACGGCGTCGAGCAAGTCGAGGAAGCTGAACACAATCACGCTCACCACCGCGTTCAGCGCCCTTCCGGCTACTGCGAGGAGCCCCATTCTCCCCATCAACTTCATTTTTCTCCCTTCTTCCTCTTTTTTGTACCAACTCGTGTTTGAGTGTGGTAAAAGAAGGAGAAAAAAGATGGAATTAGGAAGATGCGTGCTTTCTTGCCCTGTTCCTTCGTTCACGATTCCGTCTCCTTTGTTCCCGATTCCCCTGGTTTTAAATTTGGAAAACCATACGAAACCAAGAAGCTGTCAAGGAGAAACCGGAGAAATCCCAGCTGAGGAAAAGGTCAGGTGCTTAGCCTCTATGCAAATGGAGCTTTAAACAAAATGCAAATGTTGGCAGGATTCGGAAGAAACAAACATGGTTGGATTAATATATCATTCGGAGTAGTGTCGAGAATACAAACATGTTTAGCAAAAAAAAAAAAAAAAAAAAAAAAAAAAAAAGAAAACAGTAAACTCCTAATAAATACGAAGAATTTTTTTGGTGATTATCCCTGTTGAAGTGAATTTTGTTCTCTTGCCGATTATTCGGCTGGCTTTCTATACTGAACAAAAGGTAGGTTAACTCACTGTTTTTTTTTTTAAATTTTCCGTGCATTAATTTAATATGAATTTGTGTTATATTGCATTTTTATAAATAATATTTAATTAACTTATTACATTGATATAATCTATCCAACTATTTTTTTACTTCAATGCAGGCCAAAAATCAAGCATAAATAAATAGAAGGTCATTTAGAAACAAACAGTCTGAATAAAGGCCAATTGCATATAAATATGAGAGTTAGTGAAGATTTATATTTGGTTTGGGACCCTTTTTTTATTATTTTTTAGAATAAATTTTTAGAACAAAATTTTTTGAAAGTTAGGAATAATCATTTATTGGAAAAAAATATAAAAAAAAAATTATTTTGAATTGATAATGTGTTATATTGAGCAAGTCAGAAATAGTACTAATAAAGAGACTAATTTTAGCTTTAGTTCTGTTAAGAAAACATGGAAAGATTTCTCATTGCATTCTATATGGTAAATGTACGTTGGGGATAAGTGTTATTAATTTTATCTTAATTCTCGCAATTTCGTAAATGGATGCTTTTAGGAAGAGGACAATGCTTTAGCATTTTAAATATTTATATTTGGTGGTTGGAAAATAATATGAACATAATTAGAAATATAAGCAGTTTTATTGTTGATGTCACTGTTTAAGATCGGCATTAAAGAGTGCTCATATTAGGAGTGGTTTTTAAGAAGTCATCTGCCAAGCAATCTTTTTTTTACGATCGAGTTAAGAAATTTTAGCGGGGAGCGGATGCCCATTAATTTCATTCTGCATGTCAAGGTGGGTGGCAGATGCCTTCAATTGTTTTTTTTAAAATGAATTGGTATTTTGTTGGATAATAAATTTCTGATGTGATTAAGCATGAGTTTGGAAGTGATAAAAAAAGAATTAGTGTGAAACTTGTAAAAATCATTTTGAAGATTAAATGGACTTTGAATTTCATAAATTTTCTATTATCACTATGATATTTTTTAATAACAATTAGAATGTTCAAATCAATTCGCATGTGGGCCCTAAAATGACTAGACAACTTTAGCCCGGGGTTGAACAACAACCCCCTCCTTCTTTGAGCCAAATATTTCATAAACCCCTAGGCAGGTTGAGTGTCTATATATATTAAATAAAGCAAATGTTTACAAGTCCTTAAAAGATCTAAAGCTCCTCTAAATAACAAAATATAGCATTTGAAATAAAAAAAACAGATCTTAAGATCCAACTAATACAAGATTACAATCAACGAAAGGATAAACCAAGAAAAGCCAAAAAATAGCATAACACAGGATCAACAAAAACCCAAAAGAGAGAAGCAGCACCGCTCAAAGTGAAGAAACCGAGCACCCACCAGACTCAAGAATGAGGCCAGGCACATCCACCTCCAAGCGAAGCAAAGGCCATCCATTGAAGGTAACAAACCATGAACCAAAACAGCATAATGAGGAATGACTACTAAGGTTGCCAACAAGCAATGACCAAGGAGGTGGCACAGAAGCCTCCTCATCATTGTCCGGATCCTAACAAAAGTAGACCGCAATCAGCAGAAGAGGAACCCATCGAAGAAGAGATAAACCCGCATCCAACCCACATCCAAATGGAGAAATAATTTATTCTTCGATTTACGTTGTTTATGCTTAATTTCCTTTTTAAAGCAACCAACGCCAGCAATTTGAAGAATACTTAGATCAAAGTTATCCCTATATTCTAATATTTTCTCACTAAATTCCTCCCCATCAGTAGAGGAAATGTCATCATTTAACCAATCTCCAAGCATAACCTCATAATCCCTCGTATTACAAGTTAGGTGAGCTATCAAAGCATTATTGGAAAGAACAGATATGTGAACATCAACAAGAGGGACACCCAAATTTTCTGCCATAGGATCATCACCATTAGGTAAAGAAGCATAAAACCGAGCTAGAGTCTCAAAAGAATTAGCGCCCTTACTACAATAAAGAGGTAAAATCCCATCCACAGTTGAAACACAATCACGGTCTTCAGGGTCCAAAGGGACAAAATCACCAGAAAACTCAGTTACCCTTACTAACAATAATATTAGAATCAGGAGATGAGATAGGACTAGCTACCACATTTAGTAAGCAATGATTAGGCTCACAAGCCTCAACAACGTCCTCATTAATTCCATAGGGAGGAGCCTCACAAGCTACAACAACATCCCCAAAATTTCTAAAGGAAGGAGCTACCGGCAAAGCACAGACAACGACACATCACTTCCATTAACAACATGCATAGGTGGATCAAGCAAACACTCGGAGCGGACACAACCAAAGACCCCTCCTGACTAGAAGATAAAAGACCAAAAGTATCGGTTTCAGCATAATTAGCATTCAAGGCTAATATGTTACCATTATTGACTAGCTCGGGATCAACAACCATGAGGGTAGGGGATAGGACAGGACAGGATCAATAGCCATAGCATACAAATTACACTGAGACATAATGCCATTCACTATAGTACCAACAACATGAGGGGTCAAATTAGGATCTGAAGCCACATGATCAAGAATCAAAGGCACACTTTGAGCATTCACATCATCAAAATTTCGCTGAGCAGCAGTACCATTTCCCATAGAATTCACAATAGGCTTAGCCACATTTGTTGGAATCCTATCTAAATGTGGGTGAAAAATGTGACGGTTACTTTTATAATGACCCAAGGATTTACAATGATCACAGAAAGGAGGAAAATCCTCCATAACCACTTGTTGAATGTAACCAAGATTATCAGGTCCAATCCAGATAGACTCGAGGTAGGATTTGGAGATATCTAATTCAACAAGGACCTGAGCAATAGAAGGTCACGATCCTACAGTAGTAGCGTTATCGATTTGCAGTGGACGCCCAAATAAAGAGCCTAAACCATAAAGGATGCGAGGCGTAAACAGATGCGGACGAAGGTTTGGGAAAGAGACCCAAATTGGTATAACCAGAGACTCCACAGAAATATCAAACAATAGGGACCACTTAGACAATTTCATGTAACAATTGGAGACAAAAGTAAGAGCAGTGGAAAAACACTCCACCATAATCCAAATCGTTCAACAGTTTGATTAAAACATGCCTTGGATCCAACACAGTCACCAATTAGCTTAAGGTTGAAGAAAAACTTACGAATGGCTTCAAGCGATGGTCTGTGATTTGGGAATTTACCAACTAAAGCAAACTCAAAAGGTTTAGCAAGAGCCAACACTTCAGCTTTCGATATCCATAATGACGGAAGCCCACGGTGTGTCGAGATTTTTAGTTCAGGGAACTCAGACGAAGAAGAAGCCCCAAACAAGGCTTCAAGAAAGGAACGTGAAGACGACCATCTATTAAGGAAACCATGATCAGAGAGCCGCATAGCCTCCATCAGAACCAAATCGGCCAGAGAAAACACGATCGATCATGAAATAGAGAGGAAAACCCAAAGAGAAGAAGGGGAAGGAGAAAACCCAACGCGACAAGGAAAAGAAATGGCCGAAAAATTGAGGAGAGTGAGGACGTCTGCTATGGCAAAAACCCTAGCAGAGCGCCTCGCATAGTTTGAGAATGAGGAGAAAAAAATGAGGCTGAGTGTTTATAGTTGTTGTTGTTCCAGCTGGTTAGGGTTTCAACTAATTGGCTCCTTGACGCTTTTGCACCATGAACAATGTATATTGGTGGTGGAAGAAAGTATAGCTCTTCTAATTTTGTTCATTTTATCTAATTAGATTGGATTTTATAATGTTCTTATGAATTCTATAAGTATATGTTTTATAAGTTATTTTTGGTGTTCAATTGCTCTCTACGAAACAACTATTTTGTTATTAGAAATGACATCCTGTCTTAACTATTTATCGATAACCCAAAATTGCATCTATAAAACATTCTAGAACTCTTGTGACCACTATAAACATTTGATTCGTGAGCTATTCATAATTTTAGGTCATTCATGAGGAGTTAACTATATTTCAACATAAAAATGATAGCTTATCATTCCATTTATTCATGAATGTAAATTTAATTATAATAATTCCAAGAAATGTTTCAATAAATCTAATCATTGAAATTTTGATTACTCAACTCCATGTACTCATGGCATCTAGAACTTAAAAGAAAAAGGGTATTCTATTTGTCAATTGAAGACATCAACATTGCCTAAACCATCGTTCCTACATCGATCATCCTAAATTGGATGCTCAAGCCAGTCTTTTGCCCATTAATTTGGCTAAAGCATGGGAACTTCGACCATCTCTCCAATTGAAAAAGGGCATCATTTGATATCATTATAGAATTAATAGATTCGAATAAAAAGGGCCAAAATTTTTCTTGTGTTTTCTACAAACATGTTATAATTCTATACATTAAGGACATTTAAGATAGATATGAAACTAAGAAGAAGTATTTGTTTGATGGAGAATTTCATAGCTTAATATACTACATGGGAAGTTAGATAAGTATTCATGTTATTTTTGAATCTATCCTAACACGTTGAATCTTGGTGGTCCAGTCATCCCTTATTCAAAGAGAGGGACTACCCTTGCTTTCCTAAACATCAACTGACATTAAGTTTGTCAATTTCCCCTTATATCTATATCACCCAATGTCTCCTTTAAGTAGAGTATTAGTTTGATCGCATTTAGTCGCTGATCAAATCTAGGTCATTTAAATGCCTTTCCACCTAAGAGAGGAACAACTTGGATTTCTACCATTTGCATGTTGACTTAAGCTAACCTAATCCCCCTTAATTTTAAGAGATGGATATCTCTGCCCTTTATGGTCACTCATTAATGTTTTTATTTTTTTATTTTTTATTTTTTTTAATTTTAAAAGGTCGCTCATTAATGTAGGTTATTCAATTCCCTCTTCATTGAGGACATGGATTGTCCCAACCATCTCAAATTACCAGTTGACTCTAGGTCTCCTAGTGCATATTCCTTTTAGGAAAGGTATATCATCGGTACCTCCAACCAAGCCCCCAAATCCAAGTATTATAATTCCCACACCTTATAGGAGAGGGACAACCTTGACTGCATGTAGGCTTCTATTATAACTCTCTCACATTACTATAAAACATCTATTTAGTGATGGACTTTTGAGACAATAATTTATATACCACAAATTTACAATGAAAATGTGGCATGTTTAGCTCTTTATCATAATAGTATAAACTTTTAGACATATGGCTTCTGCAAAAAAAAATCATAATAATTAACTAGTGAATTTGTGACATATTATGTTATCATCACTAGACTTAGTGTGATAAATGAAATTGTGTGGGAACTAAAGATGAATTTGTAATATATATTATTTTGCTCTCGAGTTTATGACATAATTACTTCCATCTTAGAGGTCATGGTCCATGTGGTAGGATAAGAAAAAATCATGGTCAAATAATGATTGGTTGTGCATTCGCTTTTAGAATATGATGTCATGATAGAAGAGCATGTAAGAACAATTATGAGCCATCACACCTTGACGTCTTCCAAAGCATGGTTGATTTTTTTCATCATAATGTTAGAGCAAGTATAGATTTAATCTTTAGAATGAAAAAACTTGATTGATTATGTGTGTGTGTGTGTGTGTGTGTGTGTGTGTGTGTGAGAGAGAGAGAGAGAGAGAGAGAGAGAGAGAGAGAGAGAGAGAGAGAGAGAGAGAGAGAGAGAGAACTATCTAAATTAAATAGGGATGATGACCAGATAATTAGCTACTGAGTCTTTCGTGAGTGAACAAGAAAATGTGACCCATGATCTTCTTTGAAATAATCTCACTAGTTATAATCATTAAGAAATAATCAAGTAGTATGGTCGCCTTGAATGACCAGTTCACATCAAGTGAGCGATCAGCCCAAATGCTTGTAGTTGGCCATGACATGCACTAGTCCGACTGCTTGATATACTACGCATAAGTTTCTAATAGGCTCTAAGGAAATCAGGAGATTATGTATAGTAATGCCAATTAATTATCTTTATATTGTATAAGTTCTATCACAAACCCTTATTATTGCATTAAATTTAAGTAAGGATGCATATAAATTATATAAGTCCCTGAAAAATAATTGGGTTCAAAGTTAAAAACAAATTTAAATATTATGTTGTTATCTCCCACAAGCGATTCCCTCAAGAATGGCTTCATTATTATTGTAAAAAGTGCAATTTCTTATTTAAAAGTTATTTTCTAAGAGATTAATTGTCCCCAGAAGATAGTGTTTTTAATGTCATAAATTATCTAAGTCGAATAATTCTAGCATTTCTTCCATTTAATTTTGGATATTCTCTTATTAAGTTGAGTTAATCTCTAATTAAATTTCATAAATCAAATCTTGGAAAACCAATGATATCCATGACTTTAATTGAGATTATAATCAATAAATTGCTCCTAACTGTTGACCTCATTATTTGAGGTCAATTTTCCTAGAATCAACTCTAGTGCCTAGGTTTTCGTAGCCTAGTGTAGACGTCGCTCCTTTAGGTGGATATCCCTATTGACGTAGCGGTGACTCAACTTTCTAATTCAGCCTGAATTGACACTATTCTAAATAAAACAGATTCGACATGAACTTAATGTAACGACATAAACTTCTATTAATCCATATTGATTCGACTCGAGATCAAATCATCGTAAATGAGATAAAATTATTCATTTTATTATTATTATTATTATTATTATTATTTTTCTCTAATTTTAAAATTTACATAAAAAACAATTAATTTAAACTATCAATTTTATTTTAAATTTATCTTTAAATGACTTTCAAACTTTCATTTCAAAATCAGCCATTTAAATCCCTATTTAAAGCCCTAATCAATCTCAGCCGTGGATTCAAGTTGAGAAGTGGTTTTAGGTTATGTTTGGGCTAATCTAACCACCCCATCCCACGATCTCTCCCTCTCCCTCTTATTTTCAGAAACCACCCGAACCCAAGACCCACGCTCTCATTCGCAAAACGAAACCCCCCAGACTCGGATACGCGAACTGCTCTCCCCTCTCCGTCGCTCTCCCTCTCTCGGTTCCTTCGCAGCGAAACCCCTCTCTCCCGTCTCTGGCTCTCGCGACAAAACCCAGGCTCCGATCCCTCTCCTCTCTCGCGACGAACCCAGACGAAAATTCCCCCAGGCTTCCGATCCTCCCGTCGCTTTCTCTCCCGTGGCTCTCCAAATTCGCAAGAGGCCCTCTCCCATCTCGGATTCTCTGGCGAAACTGAAGCCCAAGGTGAAACCCCTGGTTCTCATCTCCCTCTAGTTCGCAAGCCCTAGCCGGCCTCCTCTTGCTATTGGTAAAATCTTCTTCCTCTTGGCATCAATCTTTTATTCTCTTGAGATGGATAATGCGTTGAGATTTCTTTTCATTCTTGAGAAATTGGATGCATAAGTTCGGAGGAAATGAGCGTGAGATTCCACCTGAGGGATCTAATCCGGTATTCTCATCTTGCTTCTTCCCATCTTCCTCTAGATCCTTCTTCCTCTTCTTTGTTGTTTAGAGAAATGGTTGCTATGAGATGTGATGAGAACCATGGTTACCTAGAGAGGGAGTGATAATGGAAATTGCTAGTATTTAAAGAGGAAATAATGGAGTTTGTTTTCTTGCTATACTATTGGAACCGGTAACAGATAATTTCATTTATTTATTTTTTTTTCTTCTTGGAGAATGAATGAGAGCTTTCATTCATATTCTTGAAATAATATGAGGGAATATATGTGTGATTCATCTTCATGAATCATGGGCTACATCTATTTCATTTTTTTGCATGGTTGAATTATCTATATTTCTCCATTCTGCTTTGTTCTTTTTAAACAGAAAAGTATTAAAAGCATGGGATTGTATCTTGCATTATTATTCTTGAGTGGTTTGGAGTTGTCATTTTTGATAGCAACGGAATAATGAGAAACAAAAATACTAAACTTTTGCTGATAGTTTGGTTGGTTCTTACAAAATCTGAGAGGTTTTCTTGAAATTCTTTTGCTTAAGCTTCATTAATGTTTAGCTCCCATAATCAGTTAATAAATGCATTATTTGCCTTTCTCTTCGACATGTTCTTGAAAGTGAAACGAAACAAGTCGTTATGGTTTCTTTATATTGCAGAGCTACTATTCTCATCTCAATGTGATCAAGTGGCTTTGTATGAACAACTATATACATATGTTCTTGAGGTTTACATATGTTGTTGTAGAAGTACCCAATAATAATAATAATAATTATTATTATTATTATTATTTTATCTTTCATTTTCTTCTATTTTGAAAAAAAAGAGTAATTTGCATTGAATCTTCTTCCTCTTAATTACATTTGGAGAAATGATGAATTGGAAGGTAGGTGTATGTGAACTTTAAATTTTGAGATGTGTGTGTTTTGAAAGGAGATTTGTGTGTTGAAAGGTTTGGGATAATGAAGTAAAGTGGTTTGAGTATGTTTTGGAAAGGTAAAATTGCATATGTGAAAGGTGAAGTGGTTATCTTTTGAGAAGTTTTTGGGAAGTAAAGTATATGTGTATATCTTGAATGATGAAATGTATGATCTTTGGAAAGTGACAAAGTATTTGTGTTAAAATGTAAAAGTGTGTGATTTTGAAAAGTGAAATGAGTTTTGTGTTTAAATTTGAAAAGAGAAGTGTAAGGTTTTGAAAAGCAAAGTGATTTGAAAAGTTTGTGTGTTAAAAAGTAAAGTGCTTCGTAAGTGTGTGTGTGTTTTAAAGTGGATTGCTTGGGAAAGTATATATATATTTTTGAAAAGTGTATAAGAGTGATTTTGAATAGTGAAAGTGTAGACTTTAGAAAGTGAAGCATGTGTATTTATTTGTGAGAAGTGAAAGTGTATGTGTGGAAAGGTAAATTGTGTGTGTGTGTGTAGTTTTGAAGAAACAAATTGTGTGATTTTGGAAATTTGAAAAGTGTTTGCTTTGAAAAGTGAGAAATGTATATCTTGAAAGCGGAAGCTTGTGAGTTTTGAAAAGGTGAAAATTGTTTATGTTGAAAAGTTGAAAAGTAAAGTGCATATTTTTGTAAGGAAAGTGTATGTTGAAATGAGAAGTGTAGTGTGACTTTGAAAAGGGTGAAGTGTACGAGTCTACAAAGTAAAGTGTTTGTTTTTGTGAAGAAGTTTTGTGTGGGAAATGTGAAAAGTAAGTGTTCAGATTTTGAAAAGCGTTGTGTGTTTTGAAAAGTTAAGGTGTTTATGTTGAGAAGTGAAAGGGTTGATATTAAAAGGAAAAGTGTTTTGAAAAGTGTTTGTGTTAAAAGAGAAATGTTTTGAAAAATGATTGTGTGGGAAAATGAAATGTTTTGAAAAATGCTTGAATTGAAAGTGAGATGCGTATGTTGAAGGTTATATGATTGTTGGAAATGGGAAGTGTGTTTGTCTTAAAAGGTACTCTTTATGTGAAGATTAAGAAGTAAGAAGTGTATGTTTGTGTTTAAGATTGAGAAGTGTGTGTATGGTTTGAAAAATAAATTTTGTGATTTTGGAAAGTAAAAAGTGAATGCGGGTTTTTAAAAGGAAAAGTGGTTTTGATAAAAGAGTGAATTTTGAAAAATGAAAGTTTATGTTGAAAGGTGAAAATGTGTGGGTGTGGAGGAATGAGTTTGTTGGGTGTTTATTAGAAATGAAAGATTTAAAGAAAGCAATGCCCCTCTTTCTCTCTCTCTCTACCCCTCTCTTTCTCTTTCTTCTACTTCTCCCTTCTTGTGCCTCGAGGTGAACGTTGGAAAAATAAGTAGTATGCTTTCAAAAGGGAACTGCTTAAAAGGTTGACAGCTTGTGCCAGCCTTCAAGCCCGAAGAAAGGTACGTTTTATTTTTAGTAAATTTTAATCATTTTATTATTAATTATTAAATGTGCTTCTAATCCCTCTTTTATTATATTTATTTGCATGAACTGCGAGGAACGGTACCAATCAAGTGAAAAAGAGGAAGTAGATTAAAGGTGTCAGTCGCCTCTATCTAACCGGGTAGAGGTGCTACGGGCGAAATCCACCGGGTCATAGCCCCCAGTGTTGTAAGTTTTCTTAAAACTTAGAAAGCCCCTAGGAGGCCATGGTGTGTTTTGTGCGAACTCCTCCCCTCTAGGTCCCTATAGCAACTTCAATTTTATTAGGATTATTTATTTTATTTTAGATCCTTAAACCTCTTTATACGTGCGCAAAGTCCTAATGGTTAGTGAGAACAAAATTCTTTTCATTCCATATAACATTAGTGACATCTAAGGACAAAAATTAAGGATTGAGTCCTAGAGAACTTAGACTTAGGATGCCTGCACACTTTAGGGTAGAAATACATAACATAGAAAACTTAGTGACACTCCCCTTAGGATTATTGTATGTTATTAATACAACCTTAATCAAGTCTAATTAACCTTAAATAATCAATTAAGGAGAATTTCAAATACACTAATGATAATCCAAATAAAAAAATATATATATACAAAAATCACATAATCCTTAATAACCAAATCATAATTAACACACATAACCACTAAGAGATTAAATGTGAACATAGAAATAAAATTGAATCTAATTAATATGTTAAGCATCTTATAATCAAATAATAACTAAATGAAATCTTCAAACTTCAATAAATCATCAACAATTTAATAAATCATTAACAAATTAAATAAAATCATTAAAATTTTAATAAAATATTAACACTTTAATAAGTCAATTAAAGTTTCAATAAATAATTTAAAATTAACAAAACATTAAAATATTTAGTAAATTATTAGAAAATTTCACTAAATCATTAATTAAAATAATCTAAAAAAATGGTTAACTCAAATACACTAAAGAACAAATCCTATTAATCAACTTTGACAATCAAAATTCAATTTAAAACAAAATTCAAAATAGTAAAGATACTAAAACTTAAATCTGAACTAAAATTCCCTTTGACCTTTCAACAAATCAATTAGATAACTTTAACTAATAATAAACTCAGGATGCATCCAAACCACACAGCCTACCGCACACACTTAGATTTGTTTGCTAGGACAACCGACTCTAGCTCTAGGTTAGGCCGGTATTTACTTTCTTGCTGTTGTGTGACGGGCTTTCTCGGTTTTCATTGCATACTTGTATGATTGACATGAGTGATTGTTTACTTTTATTGCTCTCTGTGATATGATGTGATGGGCGATAGATTATCTTTAGGTTAGGAACGATCTGGATGCTCACATAAACTTCTGCAGGTGGCCATGCTCGTGCATGACCAAATTAAAGGGGGCAAATTAAAGATTTAAATTAACATAAAATTTCTGCAGGTGCTTCAGAAAATACTAAGCCCCCTTAAAATTAAAAGAGCATGGCCAAGTGTGGCTGATAAATTTAATATGAATATATAACTGCTTGGGAATGGTTTTATTATAAATGTCTAGGATAACCCTGCAGGTGTGTTTAGATTTTCTTTTTCTTTCTGAGATGTAAATATAATTATTTGTTAAAGTCAAATGTTGTGAAAGTGATTCAAAAGTGAGATATCACACCCAACTCGGAATCCAAAGAGAAGAGAATGTCCCTTAGGGGAGTATTCTCTTCTATTTGGAAAGCCAAGTTAGGGTGGTTCTAATATCCAAAGAGGAAAGAAAATACTCATTCAGGGATGAGTTTCTTTTCATTTGGATATCCAGGCCTGGCGGACCTAAGGAGCTCATAGCGGATCCAAGGAGCTCGTAGGGGATCCAAGAAGCTTGTAAATGAAAGAAGACAAAGAAGTGAAGATGAAGAAAATGAAGAAATGAAGATAAGAAGAAAAATATATCCCATTTTGAAATCACTTGCGTCAGTCATATGATTAGAATCCAGGTTTGTTGTCAGTGGTACCCGGCCACTTTACTTTTTCAGCAGACCCTGGGTTGTAAATAAACTGGACATTGGACATTATATTTTTGAATAATTTAATTTGAGTGTTTACATTGTTTGTGCACTAGCTTTTTTTAGGACTCTTGTATGCCGTATTTTATTTTAGCCTGGATACGCATCGGAGTATTTTTTGGTAAGGACCACGATAAATTTTTTCTACTTGAAATTTAAAATAAAATTTTTTAGGCTTACATAGAAACTCTAACGAATCTAAGAAGTATGCTCGGACCGCCGAGAGTCAGCATAAGCATATTATTACTTTCTCTTTCTTGTTAGGCACCTCCCCGCCTGCGGGTTCTGGCAGACCACCTAGCCTATTAGGGTGCAGTTCTGTTAAGGGGATATTGTGCAATCTCTAGGGCAAAATCTATTTTCTAAGCCTGATTTTAAAACTGCTTCATAAATCATTTTTATACATTCGAGTCAATTAGCATGCATTGCATTAGATACAAATTAAAAGAGTCTAAAATTTTAATTGCATTATGCTCCTAGGCATCATTTACCCTACATAAGTAAAGGGGCCAATTAGGATTTGTTTTAGATGTCGGCCCCGATTCCTCAAAACTTAAATAACGTCCCTACCCATCTTTCATAAGAGACTGGACACATGGATTTGAAGCGCCTAGGTGGTTAGCTGGCTCCCCAATCCAGGCCGGGGTAAGTCCAGATTTGCAATTCATTAGCTAGGTTCGGGTCACTACTTTGTAGTACCCAATTTAGTTTTAGGTTCTGAGGCAGATTGCCAAATCTTAAGTCCTCACTCTCTGGGAATAGAATCCCAAATTTCTAATAAAATGTCAATTCAAACCTAAAAATTTCTCTCTTAAAATGTAAAGCCCAACATAGGGTAGATTGAGATTGCCTCTGAGCTTCTCAGAATCTGGCATCTCCTACTTTTCTTCCTTTGGCTCGTTAATAACTGTTCAATGTTGAGTTTTCTCCTTGAAAATCCCTACTTCTTTTCTTGTCTTCTACTTTGTAATCAGAGGGTACGAAATTACTATTTTAATCGAGAGTTTTCTTAGGAGTACCGCTCCTAGGATGCCCCTATAGGGATTTGAGAACCCCAGATTCAAATAAACCTTGTTTTATTTTTTATAAAACAAGGGAAAAATCTTTGGGAACGCAGATATATTTTAAAACCTCATTTCTAACTTTAAATATATTTATAGAATATTATTATTATCTTTCCAGGTAATATAATATTCTATTTATTATATTCAATTTTAGAAATGATGACTTTTATAAAACCCATTCTTTCTTTTGGGTGTTTTTGAAGAATGTTATGTTCGTCTTTTTAGATGATACAATATTCTCCTTATTACACCTAAATAAAGGGATAGATGAACTTTTTAAAACTATATTTCTATTTTTAAACACATTCTACAGAATTTCATGTTCATCTCTCGAGATGATATATTATTCGTAGAATTGTGTTTGACTATAAAAATATTATTTTCTAAAATCCTGTTTTGATATTGAATCCATTATAGAATATTGTGAGTCTCCCGAGACTGTATTTTATTCTGGATGCAGTATTCGATTACAAAATAGGAGAAATCAAAATCTGCGTCGTGACATAAATTTTCGCACCACTAACATATAATTAATCATAAAAGCTTACACTTATGAAAAACTCAAACTCTAGAATAAAACAAACTATGTTTAGTTTCTTATACTATCCAAGGGATATTTATATGAACAATCTATTTATTTATTTTTTAAAAAAATTGTCTTCCAATAAACCTACAATAAGTTTTTTGTCACCTCATAAGGTCATATATCCTTCCCTTTATGACTCCAAAAAATAGCTGTTTTTTGTGACTGCTGACTTGATGTTCTTTGTTTTCTGTTGTTGGCGATTGTTCAGATTTTCTGGATGCGTTTGTCTCTCTTCTAGTGGATTTGTGATTATGGGGGTTGGTTTTGTGGTTGTGCAATCATTATTGGGCTATGATGTGGCATTTGGCTCACCACCTTGGATCCGTGGCTTGTTGGCAACCATTGGTGGTGAATCTTCTTGTTCTTTTGGTGGCCTTATTTTCGGTGTTGGCTGTTGTTTGGCTTTTTTGTGTTTAATTTTCTTCCCTCCGATGGATGGTCCGCCTGGCGTTTGGGTGGCTGAAAGCTTGTGCCAAATACTGAGCCCGGCTAGTTTTTTGCATTCTTCATTTTCAAGGTTGTTGTTTGGACCGTTTGTGTGGCTTCATTTCAGGTGGATGTGTTCATCTCGGTTGCGTCCTTCACCCGACTTGATCCTCTGATGCTTTGCTTATTAGCTATTCCTTTTGCTTAAGTTTTATAATAGGTAGAATCATTGGCTTCTAGGTTTTAGTTCAAAGGTTGTTTTTTTAGTAAGCTTTGGTTCTTTCTTTTTATTTAATGATTAGGACCCTTTGGGGCTTTTATTAAAAAAAAAATCCTTCCCTTTATGAAAAAGCACTCTTTTTAAGCCCTAGTTTCCACCATGGAAGTGCCTTAATAAAACCTTGCCAAAACTAGTCATACAAATGTAGGCTTGCATAAGATTACTGAGTTGCTATATACTATAAATCAAATCATAAATATTTAATAAAAAATATATTAAAACACTAAAAAATATATTAAAACACACAATAACATTCACATGACAAATATTACAAGAAATCATACTAGATATAGTATGTTGCAATCCAGGAGCCCGATCGTCTGTTTTGATGATTATAAATATTATTAGAAACTTCATTTACTTATTCATGCATCAAATTTTAAATATTTATTTTTTTATGCTACTAACCTTTAAGGTACATCATACACTAAGCAAAGATTGAAGAACCGGCTCAAGACAGTGTAGCATCAGAATATAAGTCAATCTGTATGTTATAGAGTCTATTAGCTCAGCAATCGTGCACCGATACATACAAGAGGGTTAAAGTTGAATGTTTTAATCTTTTCTGTTTAATCATACAGTATGATATGTTCAAATAAAAATTAATTAAAATATTTAATTAAATGAGATTAATTAAAATTTGCATATAACTAATCGTACTATATGATTTACATATCGTACTAGACGATCAAATATATTACTTAAAATAGTCAAATTTGAAATTTGAATTGATCATACTATACAAAATATTTCGTACTCTATAATATTTAATTATATTTACCTAATTTGAATTTTATAATTAAAAAATCGAATCAGATTTGAATTAATTACATATCTGATGTGAAATGATGAAAAAAAAAAAGGAAATTGGTAAGGACTCGCCATGTGTGGTCATGATGTTATCACAATTTGATGAAAAATTGATCCTTTGAATATATTTCTATAGGATCTAGACAATTTTCGAAGTCTTGGCTAAATATAAGAATATTTGTGAAGAATAAATCTTTAGTCAAATAGAAAGGTGATATTTTTAATTAAACTGAGTAATTTTTTTTATTTTCTTAATCAATAGCACGTTTAGATAAATGATTTGAATTTTTTTATTAAATATAATTTTACTTTTTTATTTCTGTGATCTGGGCAGATAGAATAAAATACAGAGAAGAAAAAATATTCTGGACTGTACATTCAACAGAATTTTTTTTTCTCTTTACATAATCTGGACGCGCCTCGTATGGCTCATAGCTCAGTGACGATATGATTACCTTTTTTTTAAAAATTAAAATAATAATAATAATATTGCATTTGCTAAAATATAATATGAGGTCGGACAATTTGGATGCCAATTATTGTCTTCAACATTTTTTTTAATAAGCTCAAAATGTTATAATTAATTTTTTTAGAGGATAAATGTTAGAGAATAATGAATCAAATACAAAAAAAAAAAAATTACGATCTGTAAAACACAAATGAACACAAGAGATTTATGTGAAAAATCAAAATCTGGGAAAAATTAGGAGAAGGGAGAATGAATTCACTGTAGAGAAGAGGTAGAGTACAAAATAGCTTATAAACTATAAACCATTTACAACATATTTATAGGGCATGAAAAAATATGCGGAATTTTAAAAATGCCCTTACAGCTAAAATTTGTTTGCCCCTTGACCGCGCGACCTGATCAGGCATGTCAAATCCCGCCAGGGGGCCTTACCCCTTTAGACAACCGACATATTCCAAAGCGTACGACAGTCAAAGATATAAGCAAACAATGACCGAGCTAAATTCAAGGCAACTCCATCAATAAATTTTAAAATAATTAAATTTATTACAAAATGTGTGAAAAATAAAATTTAAAATAAAATAAATTTAAATTTTTATATTCTAAATTAAAATATCTTCCAATGTGATCTACATTTAGCCTAAGAGAAAAAAAAAATTTAAGCAAAGATATCTTCTTCCAAATCTAATCATGAATTTTATAGTACTAAATATTTTAAGATAAGTACAACATAAATATTTAAAAAAAAAAAACTATAAAACTTATTCCTATCAAATTTGGGTTAATATATACTCTCCCAAAGTCACTAACCCATGCTTACATTCTTTATTTCTGATTGGAAGATTTCTGTTATATTTGACTCCATATGCAAATAATGACTCAGTAATAAAACAGAAAGAAACAAACGAATATGATAAATATTTATGAAAAGTAAAATAAATTTATTAAGGACGACTAAGAAAAATTGTTAGTTTAACAAAAAAATTTTAATTGCTTTCGTGTAATTGTTAGCATATGGAGGATTTCTACTTCCCGAAATAGAAGTCTTCCATTAAACTAACTCCTTTTGGTCATATAGAGGCGAGCTGTAAGAGATTGACGTAGCGAAATAGTGATGATTATTTTATTTTATTTTTTATTTATTTTTGCAAGTAACGGTTTTGTTAAATTATAAAAAAATAAATATCTATCCTTGAGTCCATTGTTGTAATATAATATGCTAAGATCGTAAATATAATAAATGAAATTTCTATCTCTTGATAAATATATATGGGGATGAAAACGAGAGATAATAGAAGAAAAATATAGATATGTATGTTTGTCTATACAATTAATTTTGAGTAGTAAAATGAAATAATAAATTAATATATCATTAGTGAAAATTAAAAAAAAAATGAAACAAGTATCTTGATAGAATTATTGAAGTGGGCAATCATCATCTGATTAATAATAAGAGCATGCAGATCATTATTGAGGTGGACTAATATTCTACTGTTGATCATATTTGGATAAGCCTTTGGCAAGAATATTTGCTATTTGATCTTTTGATCAAATCTTTGGTAGTTCCACAATCTTTTCAACTATTTTTATGAATATCATATTCAACAATGATATATTAATTTCTAGGCTTGAGGAATCAGCTAGCTACGTTGGTATTTTGGAAGATGAACAAAGCAACACATCTGAAGATATGAGAAGATAAGTTTAGGTCTGCTTGAGCAGCAACAACAACTACTGCTAATATTTGGAAGAGTGTTTTGAAGGAAAAATTATTCGGTACGTCGTCTGGACGTAGTTATACATTCGGACGCCTGTGTAATGGCGCCACGTATCGACCCGAAGGCGCAGCGACCCGGCTCGGCGAGAAGTCCAAATGACGCACGTGCCGTAATAATTTACGCACGGCCCGACGACCCTACCTAGTTCGGACGTGCAAATTTAATAGCAAATAACCGCAACCACTCGTAAAAATTCAAAACACGAAGCTTTTCACTCTCTCTGCAACTATTCATCGTCGAGAAAAAAATTTAGGGTTCGCTCGTCACATTCATTGCGGAAATATAATCTGAATCAATGCCGAAGGTCAGTAGTTTATAACGAGAAACGTATAGTCGTCTTTCATTGCTTGTCATTTCTTATCCTATAAAATAAAGAAATGTAAATGTGTTTTAGGTTTAGGGTTTAAAATAGTATTACAAAATGTAATGTTTAGAACGATGAAATGTAATAAAAAAATTCTCAGTAGCAATTGGTATCAGAACACAGTACCGAGTATAACAGTCGGTACGGTTAGAAATTCCGTATTAACGTTCGGTATTGATATGCGGTGATTTAGGGTTCGGTTTAAAATTGTAATGCCTGGTGTAAAAAATTATATATGTATGTTTTTAATAAGGTAATGAAGCCCCGAAGAGTGTACGGACTCTACGAGTTGGATATATCCTTCATACCGATCGGTACCGAGCAATACTGCTCGATATTGTTCGGTGTTGATCGGTATTGCTCGGTACCGAGTTTGTCTCTGAACAATTCCGGCATTATGGATCGGTACTAATTGGTATTGTACGTACTGATTGGTATTGCTCGGTACTGATCGTTATTGCTCGGTACTTCTTGATATTTGTTGTTGTACCGAGTAATATTGTTTATTAATGATCGGTATTGGTCGGTACTGATAGGTATTACTCGATACTTCTTGATACTTATTGTTGTATCGAGTAATTTTATTCATTAATGATCGGTATTGGTCGGTACTGATAGGTATTACTTGATACTTCTTGATATTTGTTGTTGTACCGAGTAATTTTGTTCATTACTGATCAGTATTGCTCGGTACTGATAGGTATTACTTGGTACTTCTTGATATTTGTTATTGTACCGAGTAATTTTGTTCATTACTGATCGGTATTGCTCGGTACTGATAGGTATTACTCGGTACTGATGGATATTACTTGATAACTTATTATCTATGCCAATGTTGCAGGGATATTCACCGCCTATTCATTTCCGATGTAGAACATCCACAATTAGAGAAGTTTGTAATCATTTAGTAAGTACGTTCGGTCAATAATTTATGGATAGACTAACGCAGCTCTAACTCAATCAATTCCTGGCCTTGCTTGCATTCCGCCAGAATGTACCCCTGGTGCATAAGATTCTGACAAAATGGGATATTCGAAAGCAATGTTTTGTTGTTAAAGGACGAAGCATACCATTCACAACAGATGAGATAGCCCGTATGCTTGGACTTCCCAATCGAGGATTAAAATTTGTGCCTGGAAGTGGTAGAATTACCGGAAAAACTTCCAATGACATTAGGCATGAGATTGAAAGTCTTCTTGCCTCTACTCCGATTGAAGATTTTGTGAAGATATATTTTTTTCCATGGCCAACTTCAAGATACCTGCAAGAATACCTAGTGTGGCTGACAATGTTGATGAATTTTTAACATACAACTGCCAGCATCGATTAGTGAATTCCTAACGATTGAATTCAATAGAATAGGCAGAAATATTTCTAAAGGCAGCCTACTAGGTTACATAAATAGATTTGTACACATTTTAATTGTAAGTAGATATGTAATTTTCAATTTTTTTAGGTCACTATAAAAGCAAACTAAATTTAGAATGTTAATTGTTTCTCAAAATATACAGATTTAATTTTTAGAGCATACAACTATCCGCAATCCAGTGGACGAACTGTCCCGACCTCGTTTAGTTCGTTGGGATAGCCAGATTAAGTATAGTGAGAAGGAGAATTCCAAATTATTTGGTGGTCTGTGCAAACATTAGGTACACGTATTCATACTAATTTCTTATTGAGCTGAAGGTGTTAAAATTGTCATGCAGATTGTCCAGCAATTCATAGGAGTAATAGAATTTGAGAGAACGTTACTACAGAGTTTCACAATTCATCCTGAACAGAAAATGTCATCCACACCTGAAAATGTGCTACAAATTGAATTCCATCAATCATCCAGTCGCCAAACTTCGCCTGAAAGATCCCCTAGGCCCACCAGTCCAGTCAGCTCCCCAATGATTCCAAGCCAACCAAGAACTCGTAGAAGGTAACCCACCAGCCATAGCAGAGCATCAAAAGAAAAGAAACAAACTGCAGATGTCAATAATGATGTTAACTTAAAGAGTTTACAAGATGCATGCAACAACTGATAGCACAGAATAAATCACTAGTCAAGAAGTTAACTACTATTGAAACGACCTCCACTTTGTTAGATCAGCATGTCAAAGCTCTAGAACAATCAGTTTTTGAAATGAGGGAAAAGGAAAATAAAAAAATTAAAGGAATAGATAAGTTTTTATTCGAATATTTCCCTACTACATATACAGCTTATCAAAAAGGGAAATGTTTCGAGTCTACCTTGAGGACCATTAGCGAGCATAATGTAGTTAGCCCAGAAGTTGCTATTATTCCTGAAGATGTAACACAGCCAAAATTAGCTGAGGAAGCACCCGAGGTTGTTGACAATGCCGCAAATGAAATAACAAAAGAACAGGAAGCACAGCAGCTTCTTGACATTGCTACAAATGAAATAACAAAACAAGATGGCCAACAAGAGGTTGTTGACATTGCTGCAAATGAAATAACAAAACTGGAGGCCCTACAGGAGGTTGTTGACATTACAAAGAAAATAACTAAATCGGAGGACCAACAGGATGTTACAGAAATTGCTACAAAGGAAATAACAAATCCTGAGGAAGCACAGGATGTTGTTGACCTTGCAGTGAAGGAACTAACAAAATCGGAGGATAAGGAAGATATGGGATTTGCTTCTTCTTCCCATACTGGAATAACTAGAAGGGTGCAGCATCGGGTTGGGAGGAAAAGAAAAATGGTGCAGTCTCCCTTCACGACTTGTGCTAGGAAACATAAAAAAATAAATTTGCGAGAGAATAAGCAGGTAACTTCGCCTAATATAGAAGTTGATACAAATAAAGGCACAACTGAGAAGGTGCCTCCTAAGGGTTTAGATATTGTTGAAGTTGGTGCTGAAAGTAAGATAGAATCAAGGCCAACTGAAATAATATTGAGTACGGTGGTCGAACAGCAATAAGCGATGAAAAGCATATATTCATTGACATATGTCTCAAAAAATACAAGGATAAGTGAGTGTCATGCTTATTTTACTATGATTATTAATTTATAGAAGTTGATTTATGCTCGGTATTACTCGGTATTACCGTGAAATTACTCGGTATTATCGCGGCATTGCTCGGTATTAATCGGTATTACTGAGGAATTACTCGGTATTACCGTGGCATTGGTCAGTATTAGTCGCTATTACCGATTAATTACTCGGTATTATCGCGGTATTGCTCAAAAATAGTCGGTATTATCGAGGAATTACTCGGCATTACTGTGGCATTGGTCGGTATTAGTCGGTATTACCGAGGAATTACTCGGTATTTCCGCTGTATTGCTCGGTATTAGTCGGTATTACAAAGGAATTACTCAGTATCAACGTGGAATTGCTCGGTATTAGTCGGTATTACAGAGGAATTACTCGATATTAACTCGGAATTGCTCGGTATTAGTCGGTATTATAGAGGAATTACTCGGTATTAACGTGTAATTGCTCAGTATTAGTCGGTATTATAGAGGAATTACTCGGTACTATTTTTTTTCAACTGTATATACTAATTAATTCTTTACAGGAATGCCATGATCTATGCTTCTGGGTAAGTTTTTATTTATAGAAGCCAAATTGATGAACTTTTAATGTCAGAATACCTTGATACTAACCACGTGGATACATTTGATATTTTTTAGTGGAAAATAGCCAGATATGCCCTGGCCTCTATTTACCATTCCTATTTATTTCTAACAACCATTGGGTGAGTTAAATTGTTAAATTAATATTTTATTTTATCACAAATAAATTTATTTTTCTGCTTATAATAGGGTTATAAGGCATATAAGGTAGACACGAAAAAATTTGTTTCCCATATAAACAAAGAATCTGTTAGTGCCACCAATTTGATTCTTGTACCAATCATTAAAAATTCTTATTGGACTCTCTTTGTTGGAAACTTGAAGACCAAAGTTTGGGATTTTTATGATTCATTATCCAAAAAAACTCACAGAGCAATTCTGCCTGAAGTTAGAAGTAGCATCCTGAAAATCATTAAACGAAATTACAATGTCATTCTTTTAAAGTCATGGCATTTACAGATATCCCATATGTACGAGGACACAACTAATTCATTTGATACGGACATTCGAGGGTGGCGGATCCAAAAAATCAAACAAGCACCAACTCAGAAGAATAGCGTAGATTGTGGGATGTACGTTTGCAAATATATGGAAGTCGCTATCCAACCAGAAGTAGTTGTATGGGTTGATGTAAAGGATTGGCAAGAAAATATGGCTAAATTTAGGGCAGAATTTGCATATGCCATCCTTAGTACTACAATAAAATGAAAATATAAAAATTTTTAGAATATTTTTTTAATTGAGAATGTAAAAGAACTGCATTTCTAAGAGTAATACCGAGAGTAATACCTCAAAATATTTACTAAACAAATGACGACTGAGTCCCTATATCTCCAGATGTAAAATGTACAGTTGTAGGTGCATTTTTTACTGTGGGTTTCATTTTTTTGCTTTTCCTCTTTTCCCAGTGATCCTTCAATCTAGCATTTGAGATGCCCTTAGGCCGGCACTTCGTAGGGTCTTTAATGTTTCTTTGTGCTCCACCATTTCTACTACAAATCTTATTGTTCTCTACCTTCTTCCCTTCTATGATGCATCAAACTTTTTCTGTCATATCACTCATTGCAGCGACCATACACTGTTCAGCATCCTAAGTACCCTGTGCTTCTGTGCTTATTTGATATGCAAATCTTCAAATATAATTTCTAAATATTATGGTATTAGATCCCTCCATCGATGGCCTGGTATTCTTTCCTATACATGTAACCTCTCGCCCAGCATAAAGATCTTTTCTAGCTCTGGCTGACCATCTTGGAAAAAAATATTTTTCAGGTATATTAATAATATCTAACTGCTTAATAACTCTCATGCAGTGAGAACATAACAAATCTATCATCTCAAACTTACCACAACTGTAATGTATGTTTCCCTGAATTGAATCAAAATGAACAGACTAATTTTGTGCGTCAAATGATTTGCCTGTGTACTTGATCATGAACATGGATGAGTCCGGTGAAGCATGATCAATGCACAGTCCACCCACACCCTGTAAAAACTCCTCTTCAAAAAATGTGTATAATTTTCTAGAGTAAAAACGGGCGGCTTGCTTTAATATTGAGCTGCACTTAATTATCGGTTCTATCTCTGATTGGCTGCATCTAAAATCTTCATCTTGTTCATTTCTAGACCAAGTTTTCATCACCTTCTCCAACCCCAGGAAACAATCAGTTATACAATTTGTTGGCTTCGAAATGCCATGGCAAACATGATTGGTGGATTCACTACATTGTGTAGAAAGAATGCCAAGATTAAAACTATTTTTGTTGAATGCTGTTGACCACTTATGCCTAATTTTGTATAGATCATTCAACCACTGGTGATTCTGGAGGTTCCTTTCCGTGATCATTTCAGTCTAATTTTTCTCGAACTCATCCTCCGAATCACAGTTACTTAAACAACTATAAAATAGACCTTTCACTTTGTTATTGCTATTAAAGCACCATACTTTGGAAGGAGCCTTCTTGTATATATGATATTGGCACAACCTATGCCTTGTGTTAGGTAATGCAATCTCTATGGCCCTAGCCATTGCTTGGTCCTGATCTGTAAAAATAGTTATGGAATGTTTATTATCCATTATTCTTAAGAAAGTTCTAAACAACCAGATAAATGACTTGATTGTCTTCTCATATAAGAAAGCCACCCCTAATAGAATATTTTGCCAATGATTGTTAACTCCTATAATAGGTACACAGGCTAAATTATATTTGTTAAGCCTGTAGCTAGTGTCAAAAATTATGACATCACCAAAGCAGTCGTAATCAATTCTACCCAACCCATCACCCAAAAAAATTAAGTAACTTGTCATCTTCATCAGTTTGGACATCCCATGCAAACATGTCGTCATCAGTGACTCATTCTTTAAACAATTGACTAAGTGAATTCGTGTCTCTAATCTCAATCCTGGCTCTTCGCTCTTTTTGAATGTAGTTGTATGCATCCCTCTTTGTGAACCGCAAATTTTCTACACCGCCAACTTCATTAGATAGGTATGTAAATACATCAACTGTTCTGATCCGACCTTCTGACATTGATTTCAGAACAGATGCATCCTCCTCACTATTGTTCCTGCATGATCTAAGCAAATGTTGATCTCCCGGCCTAGCCAATTCGTGATTGTGACTTTCAATCAATTTTTGCACCAACTAAACTCCATCTTCAGACACAACAAATCTAATCATAGATGGACACTCAGTTCTTATGTTTGATTTCCGATATTTTGATTTTACTTTTAAGTCAATTTCCTTTTTGAATCTTTCTTTCGAACATACAAAATCCTTCTTTTTAATTTTCCTCGAATTTGGCCAGATTAAGTGATATTCTTTTCGAACACTAAAACCATGACAATGAGCATAATCGCAATACATATCATATGCTTCCTTCTCATAGCTGTAAACACCCTGTGTACAAATATAAATAAATTTCACATGCTTAAACACATGCAGCAGTCAAAAATTTACATAGGCAAAGTAATACCAAATCTATACCGAGTATAAGTACCGAGTAAATAACACCTTAAATGCTTGATACCATGTTTCAATACCGAGTTACTCTTATGGGTACCGAGTAATTCTGTCGGTATCGTTACAAAGATCGGTACTCGTGAATATTGACATGGTACAATACCGAGTAAAACTGTACCGGGTAGCGCTACCCAGTTGCAATACCGAGTTACTCTTACGGGTATCGATACCGTGAATCAATACCGAGAAACTCTGTCGGTCTCGGTACAATAATTGGTACTAGAGAATATGCTCGGTACACAGCAGTAGGATCGCCAAAAATTATCGATATTGTCATGACTCGATAAATAAAACATGCTATTGATCGTTATCGATGAATAGCGGTAATCAAATGCCAATAACATTAGAATATAAGTTGTCAGAGCACAAAGAAGGAGGTGCACACATAGTTATTATATGTATAGAAAAACTTACCGATATTAATTCAAAAAAATCAACCCTACATCAGTTCTTCTTAGAACCTTCATCAGCATTAAACGTTTCTTCGATCTCCTCGAACCCTTCGATGTCATCCAAAGAGAATTCCATTTTCGTCTCTTCCTATGTAATTCTTTCTCAGCGCTCTTTTGAACCCTAAATACTATATAACGTCTCCTGAATAGTCCGCCAAAAGTTATTAACCCTAAAGAAAATGACGCATAATTTATTTTTTCGAGTATAATTCGGGTCGGGTCGTCGGGCCTAGCGAAATATCAGAATTTCAACGGAACGGGTCACCGCGCCTTCGGGTCACTACGTGGCGCCATTACACAGGCGTCTGAATGTAGCGCTACGTCCGGACGCCGGACCGAATAATTTTTCATTTTGAAGTTGAGAGAATGCGATGGAACTAGATTGATAAGATATGTACTAAAGAAAAGAGCTTTACCCTAATAGGATAGGAGCATGTGTGGCTCAATGAGGAAAGTGTTGAACTACTTCACATGGATCTCCTCTGCTTGCATCAGCTCCGTGTTGGTGTTGAAAGTGGGTTTTAAAAAATTTTAATCTTCTTTGGGGAATTCAAAATTGACATTAAAATTTAATTCTAAAATCAAACATCCCATCAAAAATATTGTACCACCTCGGGAGGTGGAAATAAAATTTTAGGATGGGGTTCAGATTTAGAATTATAAATTTCATTTTGAATATCGTAACTGAATTTAAGAGGGATATTTGTATGGCCCCGAAGGGACAAAATAAAATTCTGTCAAATATTGAGTTACGATAATCAAGCAAAGTGATCATTAATTTCATGTTCGAATTCATCTTAACAAAAGATATATTTCCCCAAAGAGAGAAAATATCTTTCGTTAACAATCGTTCGAACATAACGATAACGATCATCAATAATTTAATTTTTCCAATGAAGACTAATTAAATTTTGAAAATTAGTTTTAAAAATCAGTTGTGGGTTCTAAATCTCCTGCGATCGCAAGCCATCGTAGTTAATTGCATCGCAGAAGATCGGAGTCTCCTACGAAAACTCTCGATTAAAATAACAGCAAAAATTTTGTTTAGAGATTTTCTAGGAATGATATCAAAGAGATGAAATTAGAATTTCAAATGGGATTGAAGCAAGATTGAACACTTATTTTGGAATCAAAAGAAGAAGAATAGGAGACACTTTAGGATTCTGAAAATAATTCAGAAGTATCATATCCTAGGCTAAGTGTTGGGCTTTAAATTTTGGATTGAGAGAAGATTTAAATTGAGTTGAGTATTTTATTAGAAATTTGGATTATATTCTTAGAGGTTGGGGTCTTATGATTCAAAAAGAAATCTGCCCCGGATCCTAACTCTAAATTTGGACACTGTAACACAGTAGTCTGAACCTAACTAATGCAGTGCAAAACCTGGACTTACCCCAGCCTGGATTGGGGAGCCAGCAAACCACCCAGGCGATTAAAATCCATGAGTCAGGTCATTTTATAAAAGAGTGGTAGGGATGTTATAATTAAGGGTTTTAGGAATTGAGGCGGACATCTAGAGATTGTCCTAATTGGCCCCTTGACTTATGTTGGGTAAAAATGCTAAAATAAATGCAATTAAGATTTGGACTCACTTTTAAATTAGTTTCTAATGCAATGGATGTTGATCGACTCGATAAAATGCATAAAATGGGATGAAGAAATTTTAAAAAGGCTTAAAAATAGATTTAATCCTAAAGATGCACAGATCCCCTTGGACAGAACAACATCCCCATAAGCCGGGTGGTCTGCCAGAACCCATAGGCGGGGAGGTGCCTAATAAAGAAAAAGAATAATGTAGCAATTATGAAATGAGAACTCCCGGCAGTCCCGGGCTTACTTCTTAAAAGCGTTAGATTTTTTATGTTATCCTAAATTTTTTTATTAAAGTTTAAGTAGAAGAATGTTTCGTGTCCTCACGAGCCTCTGCGTATCCAGGCTAAAATAAAAGCTACATGTAAACGCCCAAAAAAATTAGGAAAAGCAGGCAATCCTATAAGCAATCAAATTAAATTAAACATATTAAATAATCAAATTAATTAAGTAAATGTCCATAGTTAAATTGCCTTGCTTATTATGACCCAGATTTATATAAATTAAAAGTGGTCGGGCACCACTAACAATAACCCGGATTCTAATCCTAATACAGACGCAAGTGACTTTGAGTGGGATACTCTTTGTCTTCAACTTCTCGGTCTTCTCCTCCTCGAGCTCCTTGGATTCTTCGTGACTGGATACCCAAATGGAAAAGAGAACTCTTCCCTTGAGGGGAAGGTTACTCTTCCCACTTTGGGTAGTAAAGTGATCCAAATTTGAAGTTTCAAATGGATAAGGACTAACCCCCAGAGGGGTATCCTTTCCTCTTTGGAATCCAACCTTGGGATCTATGTATCCCAAACTCAAAGTGCTACTTTCACAACTCAATACTCAAATGAATTACATAAATATAAAAATGAAAATTCTAGACTCTCCTGCAGGGTTATCCTAAGCATTTAAATATTAAATTATATCCCAAGTAGTTGTATATATGCAGAAACTTAAATACACTTGGCCACGCTCTTTTTTATTTGGGGGCTAAGCAGCTGAAGCACCTGTAGCATTTTTATTTAAAATTTATTTAGCCCCCTTTATTACCCTGTATGAGCGTGGCCACCTGCAGAAGATTCAGTGAGCATCAAGATCGTTCCTAACCTAAGGGTAATTTAATCGTCAATCACATCAATTCACAGAGTGCAGAAAAAAAGTAAACAAACACATCAATCAAGTTCAATCACAACATGCAATGAAAACTCGGAAAACCCAGCACACAACAGAAAAGTAAACACCGGCCTAGCCTAGATCTAGAGTTAGTTGTCCTAGAAAACCATCTAAAGTGTGTGTAGAAGGTCGGGTGGCTGGGGTTGATCCTAAGTTGAGTAATTCATTGAAGTTGTTTAATATTTGAGTTTGCTAAAGGTTGAAGGGAGATTTATGTTTGAATTTAAGTATTATTATGTTAAAGCTTGATTTAAATACATTTTAGTTTTTAAATGATTACTATATTTGTTGCTCACCTAGGCCGTGAAGTTTATTTCACCTTCCTTGGGGCTAAGTTAATATCCTCGTAGGCCTAGGTTACCGAGTAGCAATCGGGGTTAATTAAGTTGATTTAATTTATTAGAAATTAAAGATCAATTAATATTAATTAATTCAATTAATTATTGATTTTAAAAATTAAATTATTTTATATTTTTCATCAACAGGTTCGTGGCGTTCTTGAGGAACCAGGCCTCCTTAAGACACTTAGCCCTGCAGCCCGGAGTAGTCCATCCTAAAAATCTTACTGATGTAGTTGAATTAAGGATTTTAGCTTGAATAAGTAATCAAAAGTAACTTAATTTTGATATTTAACACTCCATTGAATTCATTCGTGGCGTTGTGCCACCAGGCTCGAGAAACCAGGCCTCCTTAGGACACTTAACCCCGCAACCTGGAGTAGTCCATCGAATAAACTTCATCTTTGGAGTGTTTGTTATACATTTGAGTGTTGGTTGAGTGTTTTATTAATTAAATAAAAGTTTTCTAGATATTTTGATGAATTATTGGATTTTTAGGATTTATTAGAATTATTTAATTATGTTAATTAAGGGTCAAAAGTTAACTTTTTAAATTAAAGTTAGTTTTGTAAGTTTTAGATTTTTACTAAATATTAGACCTTATGATGAGTTGTTAGACTATTAGTACACTCAATTTGAAGTTTTCTATGAAAAGTTATAATTTTTTGAAGTTTAGGCCTAGATTTGAACTACGATTGACCGAAAAGTTGACTTTTTTACTTTGACCATATTTTAGAGGTTTGATATTTTTAGAAAATAGTAGACCTTAATTGGAGTTGATAGACACTAAGTTTATTCAATTTAGATTTTTCTGTAATTAGTTATAAATTTTTAAAGTTTCCTTAATTATTGGAATTTTAAAAAAAAATTGCTTAATTAGAAAGGTTTTGATTATTTTGATCCAAACTCATTCCAAACTGCATGGAATCAATCCCAAAGGCCAGAAATGACCCATGGGAGTATCTCCAAGAGTTTAGAAATTATTTTGGATTTTTTAATGATTTTTAATTAATTAATTTAATTAATTATTGATTTTTATTAAAAGTCAAATTAAAATTAAATTAGGAATCCAGTCAAGGGGCTTTTATTTTTCGTAGGTAGAGGGCTAAGTTTTGGTCAATTTGAGATATTATTTGTATTTTTTGGAGTTAATTTGGATTTATTACTTTTTGTTTGAATTTGCTGGGTCCTTAAAAGCGCTGAAACTTTGGGTTAATTAATTTTTTAACCTAATGACCTCTAAATTCAAAGAAATTTAAACCTAAGGTACTTGATGTCTCTAAGTTTTTTGTGTTCAATTTTCACCTCTATTGGGTGTGTGTAGAATCCCCTAGGAATTTTCTAAGTTTTCTAGATTTTTTCTTAATTATTTTCCCTAAGTGTCTCTACTATTCAAATAGGCTTAAAATTTTGTATGTCTAACCCTGATACATGTGCAATCATACAACACAAATTATGCAACCTAATTCTGTAAAAAAGTGGAGTTATGAATTTTCAAAGTTTTGGGTCCAAAATGGACCCATTACTTTTAAAATTCACATCACAGTAATTCAATGGGTATCTAAACCTAAGAAAATTATAGTACATGCCTAAGATACCCAAATACCTTTCATAAAAAATTTGGGGCTCAATTGACCACTGGATTGTGGGAAAATCACAAAAAACTGATTTCATAGAAATAAAAATATCTCACAATCTAGTAATTAAATCAACTCAAAATTAATTTTAATAAGTACTAGGCTAAATTATCTTTCTAATAAGCCCCAAAACACTTAATTTGGTGAAGAAATGAATTTACTACGAATTTCAAAAGTTCTGCCTATTTTTTTTGAATTTTTAAGTCCATTAATAACCGGCGCCAATCATTGGCAATGATCGGCGCCAAAACGGCGGCGGCGTGTGGCATTTTAACATGCAAAGTGCTGTTTATCAATCACCTATCCACGCCATCACTAACCCCGAGCCGTCCGATCGATAAAGATAGAAAATCGGACGGCTGAGATCGATCAAGGCCGTTTTAGTTCAAAATGAACTAAAAAATTGAAATACTCATAACTTTCAAAATACTCATCAAAATTTAATGAAATTTGAAACATAGGCTCATGGGAACATGAACTTTCATTGCCTAGAGTTTGGAGACTCCATGCAATAAAATTTTTGAGCAATTTCAAATTAAAATTTAAACTTAAAATGAGCATAACTTACAATCCAACCATCAGATTTTTGAGATCTTGGGCTCATTGGAAAGCTGTAGTGATCTTCTACAACTTTGATGAAGACACCAAGAGCTGGATCTTTTTGGATCAAAAGTTGTGTTGAAAAATCCTCTTTCTCTCTCTAGAATGCTCTCTCCTCACTAGAATAGTGATTTGAGGCTTGAAAATGATGGGAAGAAGCCTGGGAAAGCCTTGGAGATTGATGGAGAGGATGGGTAAGGCTCTAGGAAGGTTGGAGGCTGGAGGAGAGTTGAGGGAGAGTGAATAATAAATAATCTCTCTTAGGTTAGGTTTCTCCCACCTTAACCTTTGGCTTTTGGATTGGATGGTCTTGATTTATTTGGAGGGAGTTTGGATGCATGAAAAGTGTCCATTAAGCTACCCAAAGCTAGGGAATAGGGTTGGTGGTGAGTGTGACCTCTCTTGGTCCATGGAAAAGGGGACTGTAAGCCTTTTCCCCCATTTGGATGAACCAATGCTTGGCTTGGTTTAGGGTGTTGGATTAGGGCTTCTTAAGAGAGAAAATGGGTCAATTTCTATCAGGTTTGAGTAGGTTTTAGATTAAGCCATGAATTGCCAAGGTGGCTTGGTGATGTGGCCATGATTTGACCTCTTTCTATAGGCTTAAAGGAGTTTGGAGAGGGTTTTGACTCCTCCAAATGGATTGACCAAGTCAACCCAAGGGGGAGCTTGACTTGGAAAGCTTTGGACATGTCAAGGGTATCCAATTGAATGATTTTGAGGGATTGATTTGATTTAAAATGGGTTCAAGCATTGAAATTGACCTTAATGTGGGTTAAGGGTTGATTTGTCAACCATGGTTGACTGGGTCAACTGGTCAAACCATGAGTTGACTTTGGGTCAAAAGATTCAAATGAGTATTTTGAGATCAATGGAGGTGGTTTCATACATTGGTAAGGTCATTTGGATTAAAATTGACATTTAAAACCTTAAGGGGCATTTTTGGTCAACATTGGTTGACTTGGTCAACCAGGTCAAACCTGTTGCAAATCTGGTTTTAATGATGACAAACATGTTTCCAGTGTGTTTTGCTTGGCTAATCTGTTTCAGGCACAAAAGACCGCGAGCCACTCAAGCCAACTCAAGATCGGGTCCAAGTGTGTCAAATGTATGATTTTTCTTTTTATTGAGTCAAGTGTAATGTAACTGATTCCCTAGCTAAGTAACCTTGCACACACACACTCAGGGAGAGAGATTGAGTGAATTAGAGTTTCTATTAAAAATTTGTCCATATCGTCCTGGACGATCTCCACATCATCCTAGACGATCCAGTTAAAACAGAAACCCTAATTAGGGCGACTAAGTTAAGAGGGTCTGATTGAGCCGATCGTCCTGGACGATCTCCGGATCGTACGGAACGATATGCCCAAATCAGAAATTCTCAGCCGCCAGATCAAGTTAGGCAAGTTCTTATTTTTAGATACTTGGTCTGATCGTCCCGGACGATACGTGTATCGTCCCGGATGATCCAGTACAATCATGCCTAATTTAATCTGGTAATTAAGGAAAGCAATTTATTTTTGGTTGATATGATCATATCATCCTGGACGATCGCAGGATCGTCCCGGACGATCTTGATCGTCTAGTGCATTTAAGCTGTACGTCCAGAACTATGTACAGGACGATTTGGGGCCTTTTTGAACTAATCGTACAGGACGATGACCCCATCGTCCTGGATGATCAAGTCATTTTTTGGTCATCCAGCACAGATTTCTCTGGACGACCCGAACTGTCTTCTGGACGATTTCCCTCTATTTGCACTAATCATCCCGGACGATCGCAGGATCGTACGGGACGATATGAACAACTTTTTCTACTGATCGTCCAGAAGAGCCTAATCGTCCAGGCTGAAACAGCTGAATTTGAACTGATCGTACAGGACGATCTACCGATCGTCCTGGACGATCTTGGCCGAGCAGTTGAGATTTAGGGCAAATTTTAAGCCTTCCTTTAAAAGAACTTTTTCCAATTTTTGGAAAAATCTTTTGCTGCCTTCCTTCCCTGAGAAACCCTAGAGAGAGAGAGTTGGGAGAGAGAGAGAAGATCTTGTGAGGGGGAGTTAGTGAGGGATTCACTAAGGTTGCTCCGAGCACGGATCAGAGTCGTCTTCTCCGCTCGTCGTCTTTCGTCTAGTCGGTGTTCGTCGTGGGAGGATCGTTCGCAAGAAGATCCGGGGTTCTCTGCCCGCTTCAGGTGGAAGCAAAAGGAGTTCGTAGGTTCTCTGCCTGCTTCAGGAGGAAGCGAAAGGAGTTCGAAGGTTCTCTGCCTGCTTCAGGAGGAAGCGAAAGGAGGTCGGGTTCTCTGCCTCACCGTGTGGTGAAAAGGAGGTTTTTGTACAGGCTTCTCCGCCTTGCTGTGGGAGCAAAAGGAGAGACACTTTTGTTTAGTGCAATACCCGGAGGGGAGGCTCCGGGGAGTGGACGTAGGTCAAGTTGACCGAACCACTATAAAATCTGGTTTGCTTTTCTGATTCAATTCTGCACTTTAATTTTTCCTGATATTAACTGCTTGGGTGAATATCTGTGGTTAATCTTTTTATCGTTGTTTTAATTCGTTTCCGCTGCACGTTATAAAAAGATTTTCATAGTTATCGTGAAGTTTTTAAATAACCAATTCACCCCCCCTCTTAGTTAGCCTCGGGACTAGTTCACTAGGGCTTAACATCCCTATCGAACTTTCAAGTGGTATCAAAGCGGGATTCAAAATTTAGGTTTAAAAACTTTTAAATTTGATCCATGGCTAACTGTAATAATCGTAATACTGCTGAAGGATATTCTATTACAAGACCACCGTTGTTTGATAATATTCCTTTTGATTTTTGAAAAACACGCATGTCTACTTTTCTACAGTCTATTGATTATCGCATGTGGATGTTAGTTAAGGACGGATACGAACCACCTTTTAGACTGATTAACAATGTGAAAACTGAACTGCATTTTACTGATTGGACGTTTGATGATCGTGATTTAGCACAGTTAAATGCAAAATGCTTGAACTGTTTCTTTTGTGCTTTAAAATCCGAAGACTATATGCGTGTTTCTACTTGTACAACGGGAAAGGAAATCTGGGATAGATTATGCATAACATACGAAGGTACAACTGAAATCAAACAGTCTAGGTTAAACATCTTATTACATGATTACGAACTTTTTCGCATGAAACCTAGTGAGACTATTTCAGAAATGTACACAAGGTTCACTCGGATTGTTACCTCTTTGCATGTTCTAGGTAGAGAACTTACTAACTACGAAAGAGTGAACAAAATTCTAAGATGTTTTCCTGCTTCTTATGATGCTAAGATTACTGCTATTACTGAATCTAAAGATTTAAACACTTACTCTATTGACAGCTTATTTGGATCACTTATTGCTTACGAGCAAGGGGTGAACCAAAGGTAACTTGATGCAGGTGAACGCAAGAAAGAGAAGACAGTGGCACTAAAGGCCAAGGATTCAGATGCTAGCACTTCCGGGTCTGATAGCGATGATGTTGCCTTAATCACCAGGCAATTCAAAAGCTTTCTAAGGAAGAAACATAAGAACTATCAGAAGTGGAACAAGGGTAAGTCCAATAAAAATTTTAAGAGTTCATCTGAATCTGTTTGTTTTGAATGCAGGAAGCCTAGACACATTAAGGCTGATTGTCCAACACTTAAAGCTCACCCAAGCAAGGAGAAGGGTGAGGAGAAACCAAAGTTCAGAAAGGACAAGAAGCGGATTCAGAAGGCGTTCTGGGCAGACTCGGCATCCGACTCTTCTGAGACTGAAGCTGAAGAGGAGGAAACAAACTTGTGTCTTATGGCTGATGATCACCCTGGTCAGTCGGATCAGGAAGAGGTATGTGAGCTTACCTACGATCAATTATTTGAAGTTTCTAAAAGAATTCATACATCGTATAGGAAGCTTAAGAAAACTCATGCTAGTTTGAAATTAAATTACTTAACATTGCAAAAAGAGCATGATTCTGTAGTTAAAGATCATTCCACACTTGATTCAAATCACATGTCTTTGCTTGATGAATTCGATGAGTTGAATAAAAAATATTCTGATTTAGTTTCTGAGCATGATTCATTAAAAATTATGCATGTGGACTTAGAAAGAGCTTTTAAAGAATTAGATACAATGGCATGTGAAGTAGAAAGTAGCAAGGGAACCTTGAAATTTGAAATTGCAAGCTTAAAGAAAGAAAATGAGTTTTTGAAAGTAAAGATCAGTGCTTTTGAAAAGAACAAAACACCGCCTACTTTTGAACAGTTTTATGCACCGCCACCTTTTGAAAAATCTGTTGCAAGTTCTTCAAAGCATGTTTCATATACATCTAGGAAGAGGCATTATCATCCACGTAGATTAGTTAACCCTTTTCCTGGTGTTAGATATTTTTCATGTGGCATGTTAGGATATATTTCTCACACCTGCACTGTTCACCGTAGTACACATTGGGTGTGGAAACCCAAACTGCCTGTTTCACAGTACAGCACGCATGCATTGCATTCTTCTTTTCATAAGAAGGAACCCAAACCTGTTTGGGTTCCTAAGACTGACGTTTGATACTTTTGTAGGTGTGCTCTCACACAAGACCTCATGAGAGCATGTGGTACCTGGACAGCGGATGTTCTAGACATATAACTGGAGATGCAAATTAGTTCATTTCACTGGAGGCCAGAGCTGGAGGCAAGGTTACACTTGGAGATAACACCACCAGGAAGGTGGTAGGCACAGGTATAATTGGTGATTCAAAAAACTTTATGATTGATAATGTGTTGCTTGTAGATGGACTGAAATATAACCTGCTGAGCGTCAGTCAACTCTGTGACAAGGGATACAGCATCAAATTCCTACCCACTGGCTGCATTTTAAGCTTAAATGATGAAGTTGTTTTGCAGGGGCAAAGGATCAACAACGTCTACAAGCTGGATGTAAGTAGCATTAAATCTGATAATTCAATTTGCTTAAAAACTGCTGCTGATGAGTCTTGGTTATGACATAGGAGATTGTGTCATGCCAGTATGAAAACCCTTAGGAGAGTCACCCAAAAGGACTTAGTTAGAGGTGTGCCTAAGCTTAAGTTCACTAAGGATCACCTGTGTGATGCCTGTCAGTTGGGGAAGCAAGTCCAGTCCTCTTTTCACTCTGTTAAGGACATTAGCACCTCTAGACCTTTAGAAGTTCTTCACATGGACCTCTTTGGACCCATTAGCACTGCCAGCTTAGGGGGGAGAGTCTATGGTTTTGTGATTGTAGATGATTATTCGAGGTTCACTTGGGTTAAGTTTTTGTCACATAAATCGGAGTCATTTGATGAGTTTAGATCCTTCTCTACTTGGATTTAGAAGAAGTTAGGATGTGAGATTATTACTATCCATAGTGATCACGGAGGGGAGTTTGAAAATGAAAGATTTAGAAGTTTTTGTGATGATCATGGGATTAGTCACAATTTTTCAGCTCCTAGGACCCCTCAGCAGAACGGGGTAGCTGAAAGGAAGAACAGGACCTTAGTGGAAGCCGCTAGAGCCATGCTTGCCGAGTATTCACTTCCAAAATACTTTTGGGCTGAAGCGGTGAACACTGCCTGTTATGCGCTGAATAGGGTGAATGTGAGAGTCAAACTGAGCAAGAAACCTTATGAGATCATTAAGGGTAGAACTCCAAATCTGTCCCACCTCCATGTCTTTGGCTGTAAGGTTTTCATTCTAAACAACGGGAAGTCACCCTTAGGAAAATTTGACCCCAAATCTGATGAAGGAGTGTTCTTAGGATATTCAAGTGTGGGGAAATCCTTTAGGGTGTTCAATAGGAGGACTTTGGTGGTGGAAGAAACAACCCATGTAGTGTTTGATGAATATGATCCTAAGGAGTCTAGATCTGAAGTAGAAGATGAAGAGATTATTGAGGTTACCCAAGGAGTTGGAAATATAAATTTGGAGGAAAGGGTAGAACCTCAAACAGAGTTGCCTAGAGATTGAAGATATTCTTCGAGTCATCCTAAAGAACTGATCTTAGGAGACCCTTCTGAAGGTGTTAGGACTAGGCATGGACTTAGGAAGGAAGTAAACCATTCTGCCTTTATCTCAATGACTGAACCCACCAACATCAATCAAGCCCTGTTGGATGAATTTTGGATTTTAGCTATGCAGGAAGAATTGAATCAATTTGTGAGGAATGATGTTTGGGAGTTAGTAGAAAGACCTAAAAATCAAAGTATTGTGGGAACCAAGTGGGTCTTTAAGAATAAGATGAATGATTCTGGTGTGGTGGTGAGAAATAAGGCAAGATTGGTGGCTAAGGGGTATAATCAGATAGAAGGGATTGATTTTGAGAAAACTTTTGCCCCTGTAGCTAGATTGGAAGCCATTAGAGTGCTACTAGCCTTTGCCTGTTACAAGGGATTTAAGCTATTTCAAATGGATGTCAAGAGTGCCTTTTTAAATGGGGTAATTAAAGAAGATGTTTTTGTAGAACAACCCCCAGGTTTTGAGAGTTCCCAATATCCAATTCATGTCTATAAATTAAAAAAGGCCTTATATGGATTGAAACAGGCACCCCGAGCTTGGTATGAGAGGCTTAGCACATTCCTGTTAGAAAGAGAGTTTGTTAAGGGGAGCGTAGACACCACCCTTTTTCTGAGGAGATTAGGAGATGACTTACTCATTGTCCAGATCTATGTTGATGATATAATTTTTGGATCTTCTGATAAATACTTATGTGAAGAGTTTTCTAAAACAATGAGTAAAGAGTTTGAGATGAGTATGATGGGAGAATTATCCTACTTTTTGGGGTTTAGCATAAGGCAAACGGATGATGGAACCTTTCTCAATCAATCAAAATATACTAAGGACATTTTGAAGAAATATGAAATGGACAAAGCCAAGCCAATCAATACTCACATGCCCTCCTCAGTTCAGTTAGATAAGGATTCAAATGGAAAATCTGTTGATCAGAAGAAGTATAGAGGGATAATAGGTTTACTGCTTTACCTGACTGCTAGCCGACCTGATATCATATTTAGTGTATGTCTTTGTGCTAGGTTTCAGGCTGATCCTAAAGAGTCCCACCTGACTGCTGTTAAGAGAATTCTTAGATATCTTTTAGGAACCCCAAACCTAGGAATTTGGTACCCTAGGCACAGCACCTCTTTTGAGATCATTGGATATTCTGATTCTGATTTTGCGGGGTGTAGGGTGGATAGGAAGAGTACTTCTGGGACTTGTCAGTTCATAGGACAGTCGTTAGTCTCATGGTCCAGTAGAAAACAGAACTCAGTTGCACTTTCCACTGCTGAAGCTGAGTACATTGCCTTAGGGAGTTGTGTGGCCCAAGTTCTTTGGTTGAAGCAGCAAGTCTTGGATTTAGGAGTACCTGTTGGCACAATCTCTGTTCTGTGTGATAATACTAGTGTCATCTGTATCTCTAAGAATCCAATCCAACATTCTAGGACCAAACATATTGACATTAGGCATCACTTCATTAGGGACTATGTTACAAAAGGGGACATTGAGCTACACCACGTAGCAACTGAAAATCAGCTGGCTGACATATTCACTAAACCACTGGCCTTTGACTCATTCAGCATTTTGAGAACCAGATTATAAGTGATTGATATAAATGCTTGATTCTGATGACTACTGATTGTTCTGATTGGTATTCTGATTTCTGTTAGTTAGTTTTGGTATTCTGATTTCTGTTAGTCAGTTTTGGTATTCTGATTTCTGATTTCTGTTAGTTAGTTTTGATTTGATTATTTGCTTTCAGTTGATTTTATTTCTTCTGCTGATTTCTGTGTTAGCCTTACTGTTAGTTTGATTTGAGTATTTACTTTGCTGTGATTTTCTACCTGTTTATTTATTTACTGGTTCATATCTTGCACTTACTGTTTTATGCTTTTCAAAATCTGATCACCACTCACTACTTCTGGTGATCTGAATTTTTGATTGGGAGTTTTTACCTTGTTTTGGTTTGGAAGCTGATAAGCAGTGATTGACTTCGCTGAATCTGTTAAAGGGAAGAAACATTGATAATTATTTCTCTTCCTCTAACTCCTTTACTGGTATGTAGTTTCTTTTGAATAAAAATCCTCTTCAAAATTAAAATATTAGTTTTTGAAATAGAGATTATTTTATCTTCCTACAGTAATCTGCCTCATATCAATAGTGTTTTTCAAAGTCTTGAGTCATTAGTTTGATTTTCTAAACCAAGTGATTGCATTTATCATATGTTGTATGGCTTTTATTTTGTGAATCGTTCTTCCTTACTGCAGAGAGTCTTCTCCTATGTCTGGAAGATAATCTCACAGCTGAGACTCTTTAATGATTATGAAAAGGAGAAAGCTTATAAAAGATGCGTAGTGCGCTAGATAATGTGGAAAAGAGGCATAAAATGAGCCCAAAATTGAAAAGATGCGAAATTGCCAAATTGAATACACAAAGTGTATCAAAAATCAAAAGATGCGCAAAGCGCCAACCAATTTGAAAAAGATGCACAAAATGAGCCCAAAATAAGCTTTCTTCCCTTTCAGATTATTAAATGTCTTAGAGAAATCTGTGCGCCACTTAATATTTTCAAAAGCTTGAGTTTTGAAAATCCCGATTTCTGATTTTTTACTTTGTAACACTATTATATCAGATATTTTTCTGGAACGAGGCTTGAAAGGATCTCTTTTCAAATCTAATGTCTTTTCTTTTGAATCGGTTTTTTGTGTTGAAAGAGGTTTGCATCGATAAGGTGCCCGGGGTTGGAGTTACGAAAGTTGATTATTTCCAACCTTTTCTAGATTTCAGCGCTGTCAATCGTCCTGTCATTGGTTTTTTTTTTTAATCTAAAATCAAGGAAAAATTCTGATTTTCCTGTTTTGTAGTTATTCTATTTATGTTTTATTTCCGTGTTCTGTTTTTCCTCCTCCTTTTTGTGATGTCAAAAGGGGGAGTCAGTTGTAGTCGTGTCTGTTTCTGTTTTCTGAGTCATGTTTCATGTATTATTTTAGCTGTTAAATGAAAATTTAAAAAATATTTGTTTGTTTGATCTCCTAGTTTACTTTTATTTTCAGACTACTTTACAAATGTTTGCCATCATCAAAAAGGGGAAGATTGTTGCAAATCTGGTTTTGATGATGACAAACATATTTCCAGTGTATTTTGCTTGGCTAATCTGTTTCAGGCACAAAAGACCGCGAGTCACTCAAGCCAACTCAAGATCGAGTTCAAGTGTGTCAAATGTATGATTTTTCTTTTTATTGAGTCAAGTGTAATGTAACTCATTCTCTAGCTAAGTAACCTTGCACACACACACTCAGGGAGAGAGATTGAGTGAATTAGAGTTTCTGTTAAAAATTTGTTCATATCGTCCTGGACGATCTCCACATCGTCCTGAACGATCCAGTTAAAACAGAAACCCTAATTAGGGCGACTAAGTTAAGAGGGTTTGATTGAGCCGATCGTCCTGGACGATCTCCGGATCGTACGGGACGATATGCCCAAATCAGAAATTCTCAGCCGCCAGATCAAGTTAGGCAAGTTCTTATTTTTAGATACTTGGTCTGATCGTCTCGGACGATACGTGTATCGTCCCGGACGATCCAGTACAATCATGCCTAATTTAATCTGATAATTAAGGAAAGCAATTTATTTTTGGTTGATACGATCATATCGTCCTAGACGATCGCAGGATCGTCCCGGACGATCTTGATCGTCTAGTGCATTTAAGCTGTACGTCCAGAACTATGTACAGGACGATTTGGGGCTTTTTTGAACTAATCGTACAGGACGATGACCCCATCATCCTAGACGATCAAGTCATTTTTTGGTCGTCCAGCACAGATTTCTCTGGACGACCCGAACTGTCTTCTGGACGATTTCCCTCTATTTGCACTAATCGTCCCGGACGATCGCAGGATTGTACGGGACGATATGAACAACTTTTTCTACTGATCGTCCAGAAGAGCCTAATTGTCCAGGCTGAAACAGCTGAATTTGAACTGATCGTACAGGACGATTTATCGATCGTCCTGGACGATCTTGGCCGACTAGTTGAGATTTAGGGTAAATTTTAAGCCCTCCTTTAAAAGAACTTTTTCCAATTTTTGAAAAAATCTTTTGCTGCCTTCCTTCCCTGAGAAACCCTAGAGAGAGAGAGAGAGTTGGGAGAGAGAGAGAAGATCTTGTGAGGGGGAGTTAGTGAGGGATTCACTAAGGTTGCTCCGAGCACGGATCAGAGTCGTCTTCTCCGCTCGTCGTCTTTCGTCTAGTCGGTGTTCGTCGTGGGAGGATCGTTCGCAAGAAGATCCGGGGTTCTCTGCCCGCTTCGGGTGGAAGCAAAAGGAGTTCGTAGGTTCTCTGCCTGCTTCAGGAGGAAGCGAAAGGAGTTCGAAGGTTCTCTGCCTGCTTCAGGAGGAAGCGAAAGGAGGTCGGATTCTCTGCCTCACCGTGTGGTGAAAAGGAGGTTTTTGTACAGGCTTCTCCTCCTTGTTGTGGGAGCAAAAGGAGAGACACTTTTGTTTAGTGCAATACCCGGAGGGGAGGCTCCGGGGAGTGGACGTAGGTCAAGTTGACCGAACCATTATAAAATCTGGTTTGCTTTTCTGATTCAATTATGCACTTTAATTTTTCCTGATATTAACTGCTTGGGTGAATATCTGTGGTTGATCTTTTTATCGTTGTTTTAATTCGTTTCCGCTGCACGTTATAAAAAGATTTTCATAGTTATCGTGAAATTTTTAAATAACCAATTCACCCCCCCTCTTGGTTAGCCTCGGGACTAGTTCACTAGGGCTTAACATCCCTATCGAACTTTCAAAACCAAGACTTGAGTTTGGGTCCAATGTATTCCTAATGATATTTAGGATCCATTGGAATAGGTTTTGAATATTGATATGGGAAGGTCATGTTGAACTTTAGGGAAAAGACCAAAAATCTCTATAAATGGTATTTTGGTTATTTTAACCCCTGGTCAACACTGGATCAAACTGGATCTAGAAAAGTATAATTTACTAGTCAACTAATCATAGCAAAAGTCATGACTGTGATTGGAGGGTTTGGAGAGGGTCCCAAGGTCAAATTGCTCTAGATGGCAAGTCTAGTAGCATAGGCTGTAAATAACTGAAGGTTTTGTAGCCTTTGAGAAAAGATTCAGTTTGAGGGGCTAGGAGTGTTGAATTGAGCTCAAATTTGGAGGATTGGTCTCAGAGACATGTCTGGATAATATGCAATTGACGGATCATGATTTGGAGGTTACTTGACTGGGTTCTAGGTGATAGAAAGTTCACCCAGAAAGGGTTTCAGGACCTAGGTCCTTGACCTTGAAGGTTTGATTTGGAATGTTGGATTTGGGTTAGATTTAAGAGTTAAATGATTGACCTTGAACCATTCATATCAATGGAAATCAAATGAATGATTGAAATTAATTGGATATGATTTAGAATTTGATTGAATGTTGATTGAAGGCTAGATTAAAGATTGAGCTGAAAGGTAGAGCTGGGTTTAATTGGGATTGAATTGGGTCTTTATTAGGACCTTTATGACTGAGGGGTGGACATCTCTCCATCATTAGGTCACTAAAAAGAAACCCAAGTGGGTCCTAGTGACCTCATACAAAAATGAGATCAACACTCTGGCTTGTTCCTGCAGCTACAAAGAAACTTAATTCTACTGTGAGGTTGAAGAAGACAAGCATTAGGAATAATTCTCCAGGTACTATTTCATTGCCTTGCCACTATGCATTACATGATATATACAGGAAAAAAATATGACAACTACTTCAATGGTGCTGACGAAACTGTTACAAGCCAACATAGAGGATTTAATCAGAGCAAGTGTGCTCTGCCATAGAAAGGTAGTGGACATGTGGAAAAAGGATAGATTCTGTTATAAGTTGGCTTGCTTATCACCTCCCCACAAGCTAACATCTGCTTCGAAAATGTTGAGCTTGTCTCATAAGAATTGGAACCGAGGAATGGACAAGGATTTGGTAAACAAGTCAACCAGCTGATCAGTTGTATAAACATGTGAGATAGTAAGCACCTTATTCTTAATGCATTCACGAACAAAGTGAAAATCGATTCAATGTGCTTGGTCTTGGCATGAAAAATAGGATTGTTTGCAAGAGCTATAGATGAGATGTTATCACATAGTAATACTGTGGGTTGAGTACATGGAATTTGAAATTCCTGTTGAAGGCAGCGAAGCTAGATAGGATCTGTAGTTGAGGTGGAAAGTGCACAATACTCTGCTTCGGTGGAGGATCGGGCAACAGTTTTCTGCTTCTTTACTTGCCAAGAAATGAGATTTGTGCCAAGAAAGGCACAATAGCCAGTGGTTGATTTCCGATCAAGAGGGTTTCCAACCCAATCGGAGTCTGAATAAGCATGTAAAGTGAGTTTGGTAGGAGTGATCGATATACCAAAAGAAATAGTACCTTTAAGATATCGAAGGAGTCGTTTGAGAAGTTTAAGATCATTCTCATGAGGACTATGCATATGCTGGCACAATTTATTAACAGTGAATGTAATATCCGGATGTGTTATAATTAGGTATTGAAGGGACCCAACTAGATGGCGAAACAGATCGGAAGCAGTAGATGAAAGAGTGGTAGCAGTGTCCGGCATCTCCATGGAGAATTTGGTGGGAATGGGGTATGAGATTGGTTTGCACTTAGACATACCAGCCTGGCGAAGTATCTGAGCAGCATAGGATGCTTGAGACAAGTGGAGTCCATGTACTGAATGTGAAACTTGCATACCAAGAAAGTATGATATTCTTCCCAGATTTTTCATCTAAAATCGACTGGATAGAGCAATTAACAACTGATTTATGGTATTAGGATCATTTCCTGAAAGGAGTATGTCATCGACATATACAAGTATATAAAGAGTAACTATTTCTTGCAAAATATCAATAGGGACGGATCAGTAGTACTGTGGGTGAAACCATAGTTGAGTAAGAAGTTAGAGAAGGTCTCAAACCATTATCTAGGTGATTTTTTTAATCCATAGATAGATTTCTGTAGAAGACAAACGTAGTCTGGATGCAAGGAGTCTTTAAAACTAGGAGGTTGACTCATATAGACTATTTCATTGAGTTCCCCATGGAGAAAAGCATTTGACACATCAAGCTGCATAATTTGCCACTGAAATGATGTTGCAACCACGAGCAAAATTCTAATAGTTGGTAGTTTGGCAACAGGACTAAAGGTGTGAAAGTAATCTAAACCAAATTGTTGACTACAACTAAGTGTTACCAGCCGAGCTTTATATCTTGCAATAGTGCCAACATTGTTTAGTTTAGTCATGTATATCCATTTACATCCCAAGACATGGTGAGTGGGATTGGGAAGAACTAAAGTCCAAGTAGCTTGCTATTGTAGAGCAGCAAATTTGTTTGACATGGCATGTCTCCAAACCAGATGTTTGATAGCTTCGGTGTAAGAAATTGGATCAATAGGTATGGGATCAGCATGCATACTGATAATGTGCTTAGGTTTAAGCTTCCCTGACCGAAAACGGGTGACCATGAGATGTGTGGAGATTTTGGTAGGTGGAGTTGGTTCAATTTGTGGAGGAGATAAGGAAGGAGAAGTTTGAAGTGGACGAGTTGAAGAGGTAGAAGAGATGGGACTTGTAGTAGAAGATATATCTTAGTGGGATATAGACAGAGGAATGTCTGAATTATGATGTATAGGAGTATCAGAGATGAGATTGGTCATGGGAGACGTGGCAGTTTGTATAATTGATGGAATAAACAGAGATGGAGGAGTATAGGCATTATTGGAAATAGTTGAAGGAGGTGGGTAAGTGGTATGCTGGGAGAACGGGAAGTTAGATTCGAGAAATTTAACATGTCGAGAAATAAAGGTTTTATTTGATTCAATGTGAAAACATATGTAGCCTTTGGTATGAGAGGTACAACCAATGAAGACGCAAGGTAAAGATTTGGATTGAAGTTTGTTTTGAAATATGTGAGGTAGAAATGGATAGCAAAGGCAGCTGAATGTCTTGAGCGAGGAGTAATCTGGTGGTTGATGAAAGATTAGCTGAAATTGAGAGAGGGTTTTTTTTTATATATATGGTAGGCGATTGATCAAATAAACGACAGTGAGGACCGCGTGGAGCCAGAATTTGTGTGGTAATGAGGCGTCATGAAGTAGAGCACGGGTAGTTTCTAAAATATGCTGATGCTTACGTTCGACAACTCATTTTTGTTCAGGAGTATATGGACAAGTGACTTGATGTATTATTCCATAGTTAGCAAGAAAGTTTTGAAACGGTTTGGACAAGTATTTGCCGCCGCCATCGGATCGAAGACATTTAATTGATTTATTAAATTGGAGTTCAACTAGTGATTTAAATTGATAAAAGACAAAGGGAACATTTGACATTGCTTTGAGCAGATAAAGCCAAGTAAAATGAGAGAAATCTTTAATAAATAAAACATAGTATTTATAGCCATATAAAGATAAGATTGGGGAAGGTCCCTATACATCACTATGAATTAAGTATAAAACAGAGAGAGACCTAGAGGAAGAAGTAGTAAACGGTAATTTGTGACTTTTAGAAAGTTCACAAGATTTACAATGTAGAGGTTTAGGGTTAAGAGATATAGTAGATCTTGCTGAGGCAGGTAATTTGAGAAGAACTTGATGTGAAGGGTGTCCCAAGCAATGATGCCAAAGTTGATGTGAGGAAGAAGTTACTGACAAAGCATAATGTGAGGTAGGACGAGCCGAATCAGTAGGGATGGGTATAGATCGCGACGACAGTGATCGTGAAGGAGAGTTTGGTTGGTCTTCAGGTCCTTTATTTTGTACCAAGAGAATCAAATAGGATTGAACAAGAATTATCAGTAGTTAGACGATTTACGGATAACAAATTTTGAGTTAGATTAGGAACAAAATGAAGTGAAGATAGATGAAGCTTACGGTGAGGGCTTGGCAATAAACCTTTACTAGTGTGCGTTATGGGTAGTAAATCACCATTTCCAACCAGAACTTGCTGGTTTCCAACATATTGTTTAGGATTAGAGACTTGAGTAAAGTTAGACGTTAAATGTGAGGTTGCGCCAGTATCAAGCAGCCAATCAGAGGCAGGTTGAGATGTATCAACAGAATAAGCAGAGACACTGGGCTGTTGAAAAGAGAAATCTCCACGGTACCAGCATTTGAAAGCAGTGTGGCCAAATTTGCCACAAATTTGACATTCAACGACATTCTGAGTAGGACCAGAGCCGTGTCCCGGTGATGATCGACCATGAGGAGGGCGAGAGAAGTGACGGCCGCGATATCCACGTCCACGAACTCGTCCGCATTGAACAGCAAATGGCGGAATGGGATCATAAGCTGGAGATGAAACAAAGAGTTCTCGAATGGATTCAGCGGCTAAATTAAGTTCTTCACTACAAAGTAGTGAATAGAAATCATCCAAACTAATTTGATTTAGATTTGTTCTAATAGCCATCTTGAATGCTTGATAAGAGCTTGGCAAACCATTCAAAGTACATAAAATGATATCTTTTGAAGGCAGTGGAGAACCAGAGGAACAGATTTTACATTGGTAATCAGAAACTTAAGCTGTGACGTGATAGAAACGTCCGCCATTTTGACTACTTGTGGAGTTTGAGAAGAGGTAGATGATTGAGAGGGATTATCCATACAGAAAAAATAGGAATCGGAACAAAAAATCAGCAATCGCAGAAGAAGTTTAGGCCGTCGGGCACAGTAGCTCTGATACCATGTTGAACTGCTTTACATGGATCTCCTCTGCTTGCATCAGTTCCGGCTTGTTTCTGCAGCTGCAAAGAAACTTAATTCTACTGTGAGGTTGAAGAAGATAAGCATTAGGAATAATTCTCCAGGTACTGTTTCATTGCATTGCCACTATGCATTGCATGATATATAAAGGAAAATACATGACAAGTACTTCAATGGTGCTGATGAATCTGTTACAAGCCAACGGAGCGGATTTAATCAGAGCAAGTGTGCTCTGCCATAGAAAGGTAGTGGACATGTGGAAAAAGGATAGATTTTGTTATAAGTCGGCTTGCTTATCAGAAAGTTCTTACAATCTTCAATAAGTGTTCATTTTTGTGTTCGATCATACCATTATGTTGATGTGCATTCAAATAATTGGTTTGATGGCTTAAGCCATGAGAGTCCAAAAACTATAGAAGTTAAAAACAACAAAATTCTCTGCCCTTATTACTATGTGATATATTTTCCTGCATTTTACTATGTACTAATTTTATCATAAAATTTTTGAAGTAGCAAGTTAACATATCATTTGGATTTCATTAAACACAGTCAAATTAGTTGAGAAGAATCATCTATAAAGGTAACAAATCAATGTGACCCCCCCTAATATTGATATCTTGGATGGTCCCCCCAACATCTGAGTGAATCACCATAAAGGAAAAAAAGAATTTTATTCAAAATCTAAGGAAATAAAGTATGATGGATTTTTGCAAGTTGACATGCATCACATTTGAAAATAAAAATATCTAAATTAGTAAATAAATTAGAAAAAATTTTGGAAGGATGATTTAATAGTTTTCTATGTAATAAATCAATAGTTGGGATGGCATTACCTTACACAACTTTGGAAGGATGATTTAATAGTTTTCTATGCAATTATTTTTCTTTATATTTTTCTATGCTAGAAAATTGACCAGAGAATAGTAGGGCATATATTCACATGTCCTAAAGAATTTATATGAATACTCACTTTTTTTTTTCAATAATAGATTATAGCAACAACTTAATGTTAGACTAAAAATAACAAATTATGAAAAAAAGAGATTATTTTATAAATAATAATATAAAAAATATATGAACTTATTTCAATTTTATCTCATAAATAAATTAATTATTGTTTAATATTAGTCACTGTCACTATTAGTAACATATTGATGAATTTTAATTTTTTTAATAAGATTCATATTTTGCTTTTCATAATTTTTAAAAATTTTGTCTAACCATTTAAAATAGGGATCTTTACATACATACCACTTTATTTCATGCTATTTACATATCTAACACCTAAAACTTTAATATTACATGCCTATTATCCATAGAACAAAAATGAGTGCATGGAATGAAATATTAAAGTTTGTAGAGTGGTATGGGTGGTGATAATGAAATATAGGAGTGGTATATTTGATATTAAAATTTTAAATGAGTAATAGAAATGTAATATTAAAGTTTTGGGTGTTAGATATGTAAATAGCATGAAAGAAAGTGGTATGTATGTAAATTTCCCTTTAAAAAATTATGATGTTCTAGCAAAGTAATGATATGCTTTTTATGTCAAATTTTATATATACTTATAAACATTTTATGCAGAAAAATATATACTTTAAAAATATCTTAAATTCAATCAATTATTGAATTGTGACAATTAATACTTCATTCAATTAAATATAATAAATAAGGAACTAAAATGAATATGCTTTTGAATGAACTTATCTACATGTATTTAAGGTAGTAAATCCATTTCTTTAGCGCTTAAATAATCTAGCATAGATAATACTTTATGCTAGAGAATGATAAAGCTAGAAAAAGGAAGATGAGAAGTCAAGAGCTCCTCTATACTAACCATCCTGAAGAAATTATTCTGTGCGGACACCGGACGGTAAGAACTGTCTGGATTTGCTGCATTTTTATTGAGTATTTGCTATGCTTTTGCAAATGCAGCAAATATTCAATTATGTTGAGTATTTGCTGCGTTATTATTGAATATTTGCTGCATTTTTACTGAATATTTATTAAATAATTAAATATTTGCTGCGCTTTTACTGAGTATTTGCAAAATCACAACAAATACTCAGAATGCAAATACCCAGTAAAAGCGCATTCATAATTGAATATTTGTTGCACTTTTACTGAGTATTTGCAAAAGCACAGCAAATACTCAGTAAAAGCACAGTAAATCCGGACAGTTCTCGTCTTTGTCTTTCGGTGTCCCCACAGAATAATTTCTCCCATCTTTGACATGAAGCTCTTGGTGTCATCACTCTATTATTCCTTCCCCATATGCTTTACAGCTTTGAATTCACTCCATTATAGGCATCGCATGTATCATACAAAAGTGTTGAGGGATACAAAATAGCAACATGAAAAACATCGTCCTTAACTGTATAGGGTAGCTCAGGGTAGCTCAATCATAGGTCACCAAGCTTATATCTTGGGCCTATTTTATTTATACGCATATCTTCCTCAAGAGCTCTCCATATTGCTTTTTCTAACTATTTCATAACTAGAGCACATGAACACACCTATGCCATACTTCACCAAAGCCTTGTTCCTCAATTGGTCTGCGAGTGCGAAGGAGGACTCTTAATGGATAGTCTTAAGGCCACTAATTGGCATCTCTCACCTATACATGGCTGGATCAGCTCAACGTTTCTCTCTTTCCACCACTCCGCTAAGCTCCCTATCATAGCTTTGAAACTCTTGTCGAATGAGAGGGTGTTGGAAGCCCAATTCTCTGCAACTTTGAAATGACCATTAAGTTGAACCTTGGCACAGACATTGCCTCCTATTCATCCTTCTGCCTTTCCTCGTTAGTGTCTCTTCTCAGCAGCTTCATCTCTTTGGTCTTTCCCATCGGCATTTCCTAATTATGGGCAACCATATGAGCTCTGGCTTTTGAAGTTAACAGGTTTTTTGTAACCTGCAATTCCTAATTTTGGGTCAGCTGAAGGTCAGGGATGAAATCACAGCACTCTATTTTTCCTTGAGACTGATCCAACAATGAAAAAAAGGCTATTTTATTTAGCTATTTTACTCAAATCAAACCAGAGATCAAAATTAAATTTCAATTAATTTCTTTATTAAATAGTCTATTTAATTTCTTGTTATGAAATCTTACATTTTCTTGAGGATTGTTTGAATTTCTTTCAGTAAGCATGGATGGCCTTGACAACAATAATTTCTGCTTCAAGTTGATAAACAAGATCAGCGTATGTGTAGATTATCTCTCATACTAATGAGGAGTGGATAGGTCTAGGAAAGATACCTCTAAGAAAAATACCTCATAGAACTCCAAATCCACTCCCAAAATTTAAGGTGCATTGAAAGAGAATCTTTAAAAATATTTGTTAAGGGTCTTTCCATCATTTTTGGTGAATCAAAAAGATATTGGAAGAGACTTTCATTATAATCTGATAGGTAATAAATTATTCAACTAAAAGTCTAGCTAAATAAAGAAAGTATAAATTGTTCTGCCAATGAGAGAGTATAATCATGTAAAAGATATGAGAAATAATTAGAGAAGATGATTACACAATAATTTTGTTGATTATGCATTATGGTCTTATAATGATCCATATACTCATAAGAGTTGTTGCGTAGATCATACTAGGCGCTTGACAATGGTCTAAGGGGCCATAGTCGGCGGGCAACCAAGGTCGGAGGTACCGTAGTCGGGGGGGGGGGGGGTACAATGGTCGGAGGGATCGTAGTCGGCGTGCGAGATGCTTGGAGGGACTGTAGATGGCGGGCGATGGTAGTCGGAGGGACCATAGTCGGCGAGCCATGAAGGTTAGAGGGACGGTAGTCGACGAGCGACAATGGTTGGAGGGACCCTAGTCGATGGGCGAAGGAGGTCGAGGGACCCTAGTCGGCGGGCGACAGAAGTCAGAGGGACCATAGTTGGTGGGCAACGGAGGTCAAAGGGAACATAGTTGACGAGCGTCGATGGTCGAAGTGGTATGTCGATGGCAGCCGAGTAGAGGTCTTGTGGCAGTCAGCGGTCGGGCGGAGGTCTGGTAGCGATCGAATGATAGGTGGCTTTTTGGCGATGGTTGGTACTAGGGCGGAGGTCTAGTGGTGGTCGTTGGTCAGCAAACACGCAGAGGTCCAACGATAATCAATGACCGAGCTGAGGTCCAGCGACGATCTACGGACAGGCAGTGGTGGCCTGGAGAACGAGTGGAGGATCGGCAGTGGGAAAAAGGTCTGGCGGCGGCGGCCAACAGGTGATGGTCTGACAATAGTCGGCAGATAGCGCATTGGTCTGCCAACAGTAGGCGGACGGGCAGTGGTCCGGTGACGGTCTGCGAATGGGCAATGGTCTGGTGACGGTCTGCGAATGGGTAGTGGTTCGAAGATGGTCGGAGGACAGGCGGTTGTCTTGCGATGGTCAACTGACTGGCGATTGTCCAAGGACGGTCTACGAAAGTTCGCAGGCAGTGGTACTTGAGTGGAACTCTAGGGTCCTTGAAGTGTCACAACTCTTTTCAATCTCCGACCAAAGGTCCAAGCCATCCTTTCATGTGAGAAGAGGGGGTATATTTATAGATTTTGGGAGTGACATGCCTCGTAAATATGGAGATAGTTCATGGTAAATTCAGAGTGCTCTATCAAACATCCCATATTGATTTCTTTGATCATAGAACTTTCATCAAACATTTAAATGTCTTAATGATGTCAGAATTAAGCGATCTTAGGCTTGGATTGGACTGATTTTGGTGTCATTGGGTTCGTCTCCTTGAGACATTCGATTTGACTATAAGTTTGCTGAATTAGAGTTTGAATAGTCCCAAATTTAATTTTGAAAGTTTCCAACTTGAATATACCTCGAGGTTCGTGCTCGATCAAGCCAATTTTTTTGTAACGTATTAAGAGTCATAAGTCTCATCATATGGATCAATTGCGGCAAACTTAAATTCCGCTGGAATAACATGATGGAGATTTGCATTAGTTAAGAGTGAAGATTATTGAAAGCTACAATGAGGAATAAGTTAGTTTCTTTCTCTCAAATGAAAGTGATCATGAACAGACCAATGTGGTAATGTGCACCCAATCTTATTGAATATTAGAAAGTGATCAATAAGAGTATTGTTCTCTCCTCAATTAATTACCACTTTATAATAATACATTAAAATAAGTAGTGAATATAACATCCATCCTTTTAATGGAGCCACATAAATTATAAGCATGACAATCAATAAACTATTAATTTACTTTTAAAATATGAATTTATTATTCCATTACCCATTTAATAATGAGAACACCAACCCACCAATTTTTTATTTTTTGCCTATAAATGATGTGAGACCTAATTTACAAGAATGAGAATAAAAAATTACAAATTTAATTTTAAATATGAATTTATTATGTCATTATCTATTGAAAGACCCTCCAAAATTTAATTTTATATACTCCCTTTTTCAACTGAGCATATAATTCTGAAATATAAATAAATTTATTATAGCATTGCCCAATCAATAATTGGAACACCAACCCACCAATTTTCACTTTTTCTTGAAATTTCTTCCACATTAATTTAATATTGTTAGTTTACCAGCAAATGCATGCTCTTAAATATCGTTATAAAGGATGTCGGCCCTGCTTGTATTAGCTGGCCCGAATGGTGGTGTGAAAGTCTCCGATATCAGTAGCACGGGTTTATAGACCATGTTTAAGTCTAATTCGGTGGTTGTTGGCGACTGGCAAGAAATTTTTTTTTTTAAATATTTTTTTGTATATATATAATTGTATTCTTAAATCATTGTCATGTCAGTTTAATGGAACAGCTAATATGCTATTGATTTCTGAATTTTCTTCATTTTTTTAGTTATGTGATTTATAGTGATAATTTTTATATGATTGTTGGTGCCGGAATATTTGTGGTGGTATAGAGATAGAGCATTTAATCGTTATAGTTTTGTACGAAGATCCATCACACATTTTGATAAAAGAAAGGGGTGTCAGAGTCATAAAAGACACACCAGATTTTTTACGTAGTTTAATATATAAAGGCATAGATGTATTTATTAAAAAATGATTTTGCATAAAATAAATAATATTTTAAAAAAAATTATTCTTGATATTGTCTATGATTAATTGCTTTCATGATTTATTTTCTTGATAATGGATATAATTGATGAATATTAACATGTCATTTTCATTTATTTTGTATAATGTGAAAAAAAAAAAATTATTGAGGGATGATATTAATGTCTAACTCCATCCTATTTAATGATGGAACTAAATGTTTGGATTGGCTTTGAAACTAAATGGTTATAATTAATAAGCATATTGTCTTTGTGGGTTTGTTTTTGTTTTACCTCGCTACATTCCAGTTTCGAGTGTCCCAACGTTTTGGTGTCTATTTGGGTATTAAGGTTGCAGACAAGAGGCAAAATAAAAGTTTGAATGTATCTTAACTCTTGTATTGTGGGTGAGAACTTGGTTGCTTCCTTTGATATCTTTTTCATCCCTTTTGCTATGGTTGATATTAGGGTTGATGCTTTGGATTATTTGGAGGTTGGAGTTGGTCTTCTTGTTGAGTGAGATGATCAGGTGTGGAATTTAATGCGCAACAAATCATAGATGAAATTTGACACAACTTATAGATCTCATGAAACATTCAATTTATGAAGCTTGAAATATTAAAGATGATTTGTGGAGACGTTAGGGGTGTAAGTGAGCCGAGTCGGCTCGAGCTCCACTCGTTTAGGGGCTCGCGAGCCAAGCTTATCGAGCTCACGAGTTGAGCTAGAGCTTGAGCCAGCTTGGCTCGTGAGCTCCTCGAATAATTATTAATATTTTTTTAAATAATTCTATATTATTTATTAAGTTTAAATATTTTAAACAATTAATAAGAACCATCTAAGTTTTATTTAAATGTTAAACATTGCTTCTTTTTTTCTAAATCCTGCCTAAATTTTAAAAATCTCGCTTAAGTTTTAAAAATCCTGCCTAAGTTTTAAAATTCCTGTCTAAATTTTAAAAATCCCACCCATGGCTCGCGAGCCGGCTTGCGAGCCGGCTCGAGCTCGTTTACAGTTGGACGAGCTTAAGTTCGAGCTCGCTTTTCGACTGATGAGCCGAGCTTGATAATGCCTAAACTCGACTCGACTCGTTTACATCCCCTAGGAGACGTGCAGGGGTGGAACCAGCCTGTCATTTAAGAGTGGCAGATTTATCATGAAAATAAATTAATACTAAAAAATTAAATGAAAATTATATAATTTAAAGGAAAATCTTGCATGTCATTATAATTGATAAATTGAGTAATACTTGTAAACTTATCAACCTATTTAACTTTTTTGGATAATATAAAACCAAGTAAATCATAAGAGTCATAGACGTCAAATTCTTAAAGAATTGTATGTTGAATCCTCAGGATAGGATGTGCTAAATCCTTAAAGCTTAGAAGGAGGTATGGGAGGGGAAATTCTTTAATGCTGACTATAATTTGTTATATGTTTTAAAAAAAATTAAATTTTGATTACATTAATTATGAAAGGCTCATTTTACAAATTCTAAAATAATCTAAAAAAAATGAGAATAATGATATTATAATGATTGCTATTCTAAATTCTCAAAATAAATTGACCAATAACAATGGCAAATAGTTAAACGACAAAAAAAATTAAGATAAATAATCTCCACAAAAATCAGATCATCAAGCTGAAGGATGATTGTACTGAAGTTGATGAGCAGAAATAAAATGATGTATTTTGATGGCCTCCACATTGTTTTAATATTTTTATGCTGAAGTCTTTACTTACATATCATATGATATAATTTTGCCTATTTGGATATGGTACAAATTATTATTTACTTTAATATGAAAATTTTCTCAAGTTTTCAGGCTAATGCAACGTGAAATTTTATTTAATCAGTTGAGGCCTATATAAACTTGGGTGTTGATCCAAGACGAAGTGATCAGGTCTGATTTACTAAACTCACCGAGTTCTAGTATTATACTCGCTCTTCAATGAATTGCCACCAAATTCTTAGTATGATAATGCATCTTTATTTAAACTTATATGTTGGCCGTTGCCTTCTTGGTAGGAGCAAGCGGCGTCATGGGCACGGTGCCACCACTACAGGAAAATGGCCCATTACAGACAGATTTTCCAGCAGCTTTCCGGCGAACTATTTTCGGTGGATTTCCGGCGTATTACAATAAAATATTTCCGATTAAATTTTTGGCAGATTTTCTAGCGGATTTCGACGGCTTTCCAGCGGATTAGTTTCCGACGGATTTTCCGGCTGATTTTAACAAATTCTGAAAAATATTATATATTCATAATTTAATTAATTAATAATTTTATAGCTTATTGTAATTATATTAATTTAGTTAATTTTTAAATTAATTATTAATTAAATAATTTAGTTTAATTAATTGTTAAATTAATAATTAATTAAAATAATACATTTTAATTAATTTTTAATTTTACTATTTTATTTTTAAAAAATTAAAAAATGTAACTAAAATAATAATTAATTAATTTTTAATTTAATAGCTTATTTTACTTAATTATTAATTTAATAACTTATTATTATTATTTATTCTTTTTAATATTCTATTTTAATTTATTTTAAATTTTAAATTTTGTATTATTATATTTAAATATAGAACAGTAAACACTTTAACACATTTTACTCTGTGGTAAAGCAGTTGGTTAATGTAAATCTGTGTAGGTTGCGGGTTCGAATCCCGCCAGTGTCAACCCGCGGGCGGGCAGCTCGAGCAGGTTCTTGCGAGCAGCAGCGGGCTGGCAGGCGAGCAGCGGCTTGGTCGGGCGGTCAGCTGCAGGAGATGCACGGTCTGGCGGGAGCTACGGGCAGTTGGGTCGGGCGAGGGCAGTTATGGGCGGGTCGGGCATGCGGGTAGCTGCGAGCAGAGAGACTCTTGATTAAAAATAGTTAGTTTTTTTAATTATTCCGGTGGATTTTTTGCCGTCAGAAAAAATCAGCCGGAATATTTTTCCAGCGATTTTTTTTTTTGACGGAAAAATTTTCCCATGTGTGTTTTACTGTCGAAAAGGTTTGCACTAGAAAATGGAAATTTTCACCAGAAAAAACCGCCGGTAATACGTCATTTTCCTGTGGCGCACGATAGTGTTTAAAAGGAGGAAGCAGGCTAGGCAGTGGTCTCTACAGGTGTCGGTGTCGTTCAAGGAGGGGACGGTGTTGTAATAACTTAAATATGTGCAATAAATTTAGTTGAAAAACATGAAAATTTTGAAGTAGAGCACTTTGATGCTAATATGGTGAGCACTACGGTGCTAGGTAGGCCATGAATAGTATATATATATATATATCCCATCCCAACCGACTCTCTTATTTGGTTGCTTGGAAAGGAAGAAATTGAAAGATGAGAAGAAGAGAGATGAGAGAGAAAGGTCTTTGGATTATATTTATCAGTCATTTCTATTACAGATTTTATTCTATTGATTATAAGTAACTATCTTCTTACTTCTATTTTTGATGATTTTGATTTCTATAGATTTTATCTCTCCTAAATCTATCAAAAATATATTATCTTCTGATTTCATAAACTTTCATCGTGCAAATTTGGATATATTATAGATTTAATCATTCTAAACGATTTGATATGATTTTATTACATTTCAAAGAAAATACTGAATGATATCAGATATATGATATGTTAACTCTACGTGATACTCTACTAATCTACGTGATTTATTAAGTGTGAGTCATAAGGAGCTGGTGATTGATTGAGAGTTATAAGAAGCGGGGCGACTGATTCATGTAATTCAAGAGGAGTTATAAGGAGTACATTAATTAGGAGTTATAAGGGGAGACTGATTGGGAGTCATACGTGTAGGAGCAAGATACCCTTAAGATATACTCAATGAATATCTGAATACGGATAAAGACACTGCTATGAATACTATATTGATATTGTGACTGACACTAAAATTGTTTACTATCATTAACACTATTTAATATTATTGATCATGATACTAATATTATTCTTGTGTTAGTATTGTTGACTGTTACTAAAAATGACTGATGATGTAATGGATTGAGATGTGATGAACTATAGAAGGATGAATTCATACAGATAATCAATATAGACATTGATGCATATATTTCTTTATATAATTTATAGTATATTATTCTCTTTTATCTTGCATTGATTTTAGTTGTAAGATTTTAGTTATTTGCTGTGCTATGTGTTCATTATGTAATTTTACATATTTTAAGAAATGATAAGGATCCTATGATATGAGGCTCCGGACAAGACAAAAATGCAATCATTTTTCTTTCCGCTGGTCATTGGTAAGCTACAGTTAAATGGTTAAAATAAAAGATAAGCAATTCTTCCAATATAGATCCTAGATTGTGATAGAATGATATCGGAGAAATGGTTATTTAAAGAATTGAAATATAACTAAGCTTATGAGTAGAGTAGAAATGTGATTTTTGATTTATAATAGTTGATTTGCATTTGAAATTTTGTTTTGAGCATGCTCTCTCTCTCTCTCTCTCTCTCAGACTGATATAGAAATATCGAGGATGACATTTTTCGAAGGTGGGGAGATTGTAATAACTAAAATATGTGAAATAAATTTATTTGAAATATATAAAAATTTTAAAGTATAACATTTTGGCGCTGATCTGGTGAGTGCTACGATACTATGTCATGAATAGTATTTATATCACTTTGAAAGAAGATATCCTTGAGATTTTGTTAAGTAATGGCTTCGATGTGGTGCCCTATTTATAACAAAGGTAAGGGTGCTCTTTCACTTTGAAGTAAGAGGATGTGGAAGTATTTCCATTTATCTTATAGACAAAAGAGTGAGATTGTGGTTGCAAGTTAAACTGTGAAATGTTAATTTGTGTAGGAAACTATGCATGAATGTAGACCATTTAGGAGTTTTTTTAATCTAATATTAGTATCATATTTTATATTATGATTAATTATTTAAAACCCAATTTGTATGATTAAGTATATATATCTTCGTAAAAAAAAAGTATATATATCTTCGTACCTACACTTAGATACAGGGTTATATATCTAATTATCATATTCTTAGCCTCGATAAATCTTCGATAGTTTTTTTTTTTTTTTTTTTGCGCATTGTCATTTTGATAGCTTTTGTGTTGTATTGCATTTGATTGTGTGGAATTTGAGTTAGGTTAAATTTCATAAGAGAATTCTGAAGTATGAAAATGTGCACGCTAAATTCAAACCCATTGATATGCTCCAAACTAACATAAATAAGTTTGATAACTCATCAAATCTGCTAAAACTGATAAAAGGTAACTTGTTAAATCACCTTCTAGTTAAGCTCATGAAAGTAACAAGAAAGATTATGCATTTGCGGTATCCATATGATGCTAGAAAACAACAAAACATTCTAAAAAAATGATCTATTTTATCAATTGGATCTTGAACATCTCAACCTAAGGATCTTTGAATTTTGGTTGAGCCCGTCTATCAGGATTTACAATGATGAAAGGTAAAAGCATGAAGAGTACTTTTTACATGACATTGCTGGTCATCGAGGACAATTGTTTTACTCTTGTCGAGGTAAGCAATTTGATGATAGAGCCATTGTTGAAGTGTTAGCATGGTAATGCTAGCACTTGAGGAGCATACTATAGTTTAGGATGGATTTTTTGCTGCTTCTTAAAATAATTTTTAGTTAAAAAATTTTAATTTTTATACTAGAAAGATTCTTTAAGAAGCAATAAAAAAATCTTCGTAAATAAATTCTTAATATCCATTATAGAGAGAGTAAGATGATCTCATTAGCATTATTTAAAAAAAAAAAAAATAGCCTCTCTACATATCTCTTAATCTCCCATCACAGTTATCTAAACTACTTAAAAAAGACTCACAAAGATCACCCTTAATTTTCCATGGAAGATTCATCATTATGTTGGTATAGGCCCCTATGTGAATTTTATCCAAAAAAAATCATGTCAGTATCGTGTCGAATTAGATTTAACATTAATATGCATATTAACTATGATAATTACGATCGCAGCATATGATGGGTTCTTCCTCTGCTTTTAATGCATCAATTATTAAAAAAAATTATAGCATAATTAATTATTAATTAATGATATGATATTGACATTGGGGATATTCTCGAGGGAAATTGCGATGATGGAAATGCCTTTTCTAAGAGATTATTTCTTGAAAGCTCATATAACCCACTGAGGCTTAGGGTGGTTGGTGGGCGAGTACGGCTGGGAAGCCCCCATCCCGGGTTCGAATCCCCTCTGCTACGGCCTCGCCTCTTCAGTGGAGCAAAGTAAGTGTGGGCCCGATGCCAGTGGGTGGCATCGCTAGGTTCCACCGAGGGATTAGTTACGCAGCCAAACGCTCCCTTTGGAGTGACAGCGGGTAGATACCCGCGTTCCCAAAAAAATAAAAAATAAAAATAAAAATAAAAAAGAAAGCTCATATAATTTAAAAATAATTTTAATGGTTGTTTTAGATGGGCACTATTTATATTTATGAGCCGTTTGATTTGTTGAAAAGGAAAAATAGGGTAAAATGAAATACATCGAAAAAAAATATATAATTTATTTTAAATATTTAAAGTTATTTGACTGAATGTAAAATAAATATAAGTGATTTTTTTCTATTTGGCATAAAGTAAAATAAATATAATATAAAGTCCAAAATAATGATAATTTGCGGCCGGAAGAAGGTGGTAGGCAGTGGAGGTGGCGGGAACGGTGATGGCGGCTGTGGGTGGTCGCCAGAATTTACGGTGTATTTGAAAATCTATCAAATCTAGCGGTTTTCAAATACACCAAAATTGAATAAAAAATTTGCATTTTAATTACTTTAAAAAATTTATTATGCATTTCCTTTATTGCAACAACATTATCCAAACCAAATTACTTTGAAATACATTGTATATCTTTTACTTCAAATTAACGAGTCCGTAAACGAATTAGAAAAAGAAAAAAGTAAAAGATTATTAAAAAATTAATCAAATAATTAAACTGTAATCTGTATTTTCTAACTCATTAGCTAGGTTGATAAGAATTAATGAAAAATTAAATATTTATTAATTATTAGTTGTTAAAGATAAATTAATTTCTACTGAAACTGGAAGGATTATTATATATTTATTAATAATTAGCAGTTAAAGATATATTTATTTATTAATTATATTTCTTCTCATTGATAAGCTTAAATGCATCTTTTCATACACAGGCTGGATTATAGTTGATTTCATATATGATAAGATTGCTGCCATGTGATCATAAATTAGTTTTTCTTTTAATGATAAAATATATGACTACTTATCTCCTAATTATCCTTTTTTTTGGCTTTGTGGATATAAAAATTCTAGGTTTAAAGATTTGTAGGAGTCAATTAAGATTAGATTATAGGAATTTTTACATACATAACAGTTAAAACTATTTTTTTTTTTTTGGGAAAAATATGAGCTTAGCCTGTTTTTCATTGATCAAACTAGTTACAAGTAAGTAAAGAACAAAAGACCAAAAAGGAGTCAGAGAGGTGTTAGAGGGAAAAATTAACACCTAAATACAAAATCGGTGTTAGAGGAAAAATTAACACCCTTAAACAAAAAACAACCACAGAAATAAACTCAAACCGGGAGAAAGAAGAAAAGCCATCGGGCTCAGGAATTGCATCTCTCTCAACCTGGTTGTAGATGACCGAACTGCACTCCAAAGGGAGAAAAGCTGCAATCCAATCATCCTAGCCCACCAACAGAAAAATCTGCCATATTATCACCATAGCAGCATATACCAACCATGATAGCCACAGCCCACCATTCGAAAAGAATACCAGCAGCAATAGATGAAACACCGAAAATGAGAAATGCTAGCTTATAACAAATCCATGAGTTTGTGCCCATTTTTCCACTTCAGAACTTTGGAGAATACAACAGGTTTTATTTTAAGACATAAGGAGGTAGATGAAGCAAAGAGCTTGCCAAACCTTCTATCATTCCTTTCTCTCCAAATATGATAAATTGAGCAGCAAATAATCAAATAGTAAAAAGGCTTGTTCTTATGTTGTGTTTCATCGGCATATTCAAAAAGTTGAAGTATATTGGGTCTAAAGAGTAAAGACCGCAAGTTAGGTAGGAGCTTAGATAGAACAGAGAAAGAGTAGTCACATTCAAAAAACAAGTGTGATGCAGATTCCTTAGAGAAATGACATAGAGGACATAATGCATCCACACTAATACCCTTTGCTATAAGCACGTTAGCAGATTTGAGACTACCAATTAAAGCCATCCAACAGAAAATAGAAAATCTAAGGGCATAGTGCTTGTGCCAGACAAAATGATGCCAGTTGACCATAGCACCATTCTTAAAATAATAGTCCTGATAGGACACATGGTTACTCTCATTCCCTTTGCCCCAAAATAGTGTGCCATTAGTTTCTGAACTGATAGGAATTACAAACAAAGCACTAGAAATAGAGTCAGGCAAAGTAGGAGGCAGCTCCCATTCATTATTATTCAGGATAATAGAGATTCTAGCATTAAGAGGGTATAGGCTAAATATGGGCTGCAATTCCATTACCTCATTTAATAGTTTGCCATTATACCAATGATCCCAGTAAAGAGAAATAAGAGAATTTTGAGTAACCTTAAAATGAAAATTCTCTTTGGCAAATTTAGCATCCTTGCAAATACATTTCCAGAATTTAGAAGCTCTAGAAACAGGTTCTTTCCAAGGAGAAACATACATGTTGAATAGCCACAAAGCAAGTGGACTAGTGTAATTATAAATCCTTTCCAACATAGAGCAATTATAACTAAACTGAATAGAATGCAGGGAGGGTAAGCCAAGGCCACCCAAAGCTTTAGGTTTACAGGTATTTTTCCAAGAGAATAAATGCAATTTCCGTCCAGCAGTTTCACCAAAGTAAAGAAATTTAGCACAAAGCTTGTCAATTTGCTTGATTATAGGCTGTCTCACCTTATGTATGCAGATGACCTTATCATTTTTGGGAAAGCGGATATCAATAATTGCGAGATTCTTTGCCAAATTCTCAGGAAATTTTCTCTGGCCTTTGGTTTGGCGGTAAATTTTAATAAAAGTTTCATTATTTTTCTTCCTAATTGCCATTTTGCTGGTCACATTTGCTCTATATTCAATATTCCTGCCAGCTCTGCTAACATTACCTATCTTGGGGTCCCCTTATCTCCTTACAACCCTAAGCTTGTCAGTTTCTCTAAGCTTCTAGAAACTGTTATTTGTAAACTTTCTGGTTGGAAAGCTAAAGCTTTATCCTTTGCTGGTAGACTTTAGTTTCTTAGGTTCACAATTTGAAACACGATTGCCTATTGGATTCGTGGTTCCATGTTACCTAAAATCATTATCAAGCAAATTAACAGTTAAAACTATTGAAAATTCATATTTAACACCCAAATTATTATATTTACTAATATACCACATAAAACCCTCATTTTCATCTATTCTAACACTCCGTTTAAATCCCGTTAGAAATCCTTATCTCCTGGAAAAACGTCTTCCCTGTCCAAACCCAAAATTGGATTCTACGGAGACGACAACTACCTTTATGGCCAGCGATGGGTGAATATACGAGATGCGTCTAGCTTGTAGGCGACTGCTGCCGACGAGTCGAATATTCGGAAATGAAGTGAGGTTATCTTAAAAACCATCCGGGATTTGATTTGATGTCAACCGAGCTCCGTTGTTTCCTTTTAGGAGACGATCCATGGCAGTGAGAATGTTTTTTATTTAATAGCTTATATGCGGACCAACAAATGGATGCAGTTTGCTACTCGTCTTTTTTTGGCTATCAAAGATGGATTTTAGTTTTTGACTTGGAATGATGATGCAAAATTGTTTCTTTGTTCACGTTTATGTTAGGGTTTTTTGCTTTGAAAATTAGAGGGGATATTGTGAGATTAGCATTGATACATCCTCGAAAAATTATTTTGTTCGAGCACGAATCTCGAGGCAAAATCAAGTTGGAAACTATCAAAATTAAAATTGGGACCATTCGAACTCCGATTTCAGCAAACTTATAATCGAACTGAACGTCTAGGAAATACGAACCCAATGACACCAAATTCAACCAAATCAAATGGTCCACGATCAAGGGATTCAACATCAGCCGTCTATTCAAACCACTCACTAATTACCCTTGATCTTCCTCATATTTACAGGCCATGCCACTCCCAAAAATCTATAAATAGAGCCCCCTCTCCTCTTGAAAAGGGGCACCTAATCCTAAGGAGAAAAGAGAGAAATCGGAGATCGCTCTTGCCTCCTTGCTCGCCGAAGTTCCAATGGACCACCCCCTGACGTCGGAGTTCCGCTAGACCACCGCCTGATGCTCTGAGCTCCTCCGGACCACCACCTGATGTCCTCTGCTCCGCCAGACCACCACCTGATGTCCTTAGCTCAATCGGACCACTACCTAATGTCCTCAGCTCCGCCGGACCACCTCCTGATGCCCTGAGCTCCGCTGGATCACCATCGGAGGCCCTCAGCTTTGCCGAACCACCACCTGACACCCTCAGCTCTGTCGGACCACCACCTAACGTTCCAAGATCCGTCGTACCACCGCTTGATGCCCTGAACTTCGCCTGACCACCACCTGACATCCCAAGCTCCGCCGGACCACCACTTGACGCCCTAAACTCCGCCAGACCACCGCTTGACACCCTGAACTCCGTCGGACCACCACCTGACGTTCCAGCTCCGTCGGACCACTGCTTGATGTCCTGAACTCCGCCGGACCACTACTTGACGTCCCAAGCTCCGCCAGACCACCGTTTGACACCCTGAACTCCGCTGGACCACCACCTGACGTCCCAAGAATCCATCGGACCTCCGCTTGATGCCCTGAGCTCCACTGGACCATTACCTGATGTCCTAAGTTCTACCAGATGACCACCCGAGGCCCAGAACTCCGCTAGATCAATGGGTGACCCCAAAGTTTCTCCAGTGAGACGTCGGATTTTCACATACCCCCGACTTCAACCCTAAAGTTGATACTTATAATATGATCGCCCTTGGAGGCGAGTCAGCCCACTGTAACCTACCCAAGTGCTAATTAAATCATTTCAAACTGGGCCAGGCCCCATGGTTTTTCCCTTTTCCATGGTTTTCCACGTAAAAATCTTGTATTCTCTGTATGTGTGAGCTGGATATCCGTGCAACGCTAGGACGTAAAATTCTAACTCTATTGTCACGTATATTCTAGCCCGTAACAAGCAGAATTAATTTGTTGATTGATGGAATGATTTCCATTGGGATTGACGGGTTACTTGCAAAAGTTTGAATAATTTAAGGGATTGAAAATTGGGTCTCAGAAAAAAAAAATGAATTTAGGGTGTTTCTCCTTTCCATCTGAAAATGGAGCCTACGATGAATCAATATGAGATGATGGAACAAAATGATCGAGGTGCCTTCGGAGCTGCCATTCTTGTCTACCACAAGCTGGAGAAAGTAAAGTATGTCAACCACAAGCTGGACGGGAAAGACGTTCCTTCGCGCGAACGTAAGGAAGATGACGCGAGGCTTTTAGAGATATCTAACAGGGCTTAAACGGAGTGTTAGAATAGATGAAAAGGAGGGTTTTAGGTGCTATATTATTAAATATAATAGTATGGGTGTTGAATATGTAATTTCAATAGTTTTAAGTGTTATGTATGTAAAAATCTCTAAATTATACTAATGTTATAAAAATTAAATTTTTTTAATGATTATTTAAAAAATGTTACAATAAGGACTTGGTGGGTTGCTTGAAAGTGGAACTATGTTAATAAAATTAAAAATGATAGATTTATAAAATTTTCTCTAGTAGATTCAAATATGTACGTGGATAGCACTTAAATCTTACTAATAAGTACAAACTAAATCCAAATGAAACAAAAAAAAAAAAGAGAAGAGTGAATAAGACATCAAAGGAAAGATGCTTTGATATTTCATTAGACTGGTTTCATAAAGTACAAGTTGATGTTAAAATTTGACTTAATGTATTTGGCTCATCTTTTGACCTCATATTATAGATTTAGATTGAGACTTGGTGTTACAGAAATGGTTGCATACAAGTAAAATTACATAGCAAGATTTATCAAGTGATTGTTCTTTATGACCTCCAAATAAAAGATGAGATATTTAAGAATGAAGTTTCTCTAATGAAGTACCTTGAGATTTTTTTATGATTTGGCAAGAAACTTTCACATACTTGAGCAACTTCAATTAATCAGTTTAGTTTATTTGGTACGCAACTCATCTTGATCTGTTGGTTGGGAGAGCTTTGGCTACCAATCAAGAGGTCTTGAGTTCGAAGCTTGTGTATGTGATGTGTGTGTAATTTTACCTTAATTGACTCAAAAGTCCAAATATATATATATATATATATATATATATATATATATATATATATATATATATATATATATATATATATATATATATATATATTTGGATGAGTAATATTAAAGACTTAATTTGATGAGGTCATTAAAAAATAGAACTTTTCTTTGACTAAGTTCCTTCATAGAGTTTAGAGACGGCTTTGTCAAATTACTTCTTTACATAATTTGGTTTAATTGATATTGACATATTGAACCTAATTCAAATTTATGGGATGCTCGATGAACTTGACCCAAATAAAAATATGTGTATATTAGTTCTCTAGGTAATATTATACTTCTCCTCAAGGGCTTTGAAGAGAATAAAACTGAAATTTTTAACATAATTTAGCAAGAAAGATTTATATTATGGTGTAGCTTACATATTTATTTTGATTCATAGATGTTTGGCATTTCAACTACTTCAAGTCTATAAATCCCTTTAGCTCTTTCCAAAGATCTTCCTTATTTTCAGTGAGCTTTATCATAACTGTTCAGGATATGAAGAAAATTAAGAAATTTAGCATCAAAGAATTTTTGCAATGATGCAAAGGAGATTATAGGAATGTGAGAATAGTAAAGATGTTGTTGAACCAACTTCATGTTTCCTTCAAATTAGGTCAAAGCTTAACCACTTGAAGAAATTCTACATGGTAAGAAAAGGGATTTCTTGGAAATAAGAAGACTATAAAGACTAGTGATTCTCTTCACTCAACTTAAAAAAACAAATGATTTTAGTTGTAATACTAGGTGGATATTTTGACTCAGATAATCAAATGAATCATGTTCATTCTTTTTATAGACATTTCTTTTTATATGAGGATTTTAGCCTATGCATTCTTTCCAAACCTATTAGATAGATCATTCTATGCATATTTGCCTCTTTTTTTATTTTTTATATTATAAGATTATTCTATACAATGTAATTTACGATTGTGGATCATGTATCTCAAGATCAGGCTAGATCGACTACTATCATGATTAAATTAACAAAAATTGGATGACCAGAGATGACGAATCCATAAAATTTTGATTGGGCCATGTATATTTTTTCCTAGATTTCATTATTCTTGATTTTCATTATAGGTGCTTATTAGATTTACAATAATCAAAATATAAGCATGGGTCATTATTGAGAGTATCTCTTGAAGATATTTTTATAATATTATTAATCTTAGGGGGTCTTTTATACAAAAACATAAAATTATGCAATAAGTTGTGATTTTTTTTCATCATTAGACCTTCTCTCTTTTTGTGGGATCTCTAATGCAAAAAAGATATTTTCATATTTTTTTTTCAATCTTCTTTTTAATGAAAAAACCAAATTTACTTCTCTAAAATTTATAGCTGAGAAGTAGCTGACTAATCAAGTGATTGAATAGCCAAATAACTGAGTAATTGAGTAGCCATACTGCTAAATAATCGAGTAGCCAAAAAACTGAGTAGCTTAAAAAAATAATTAATATATCATTGAAAATTTAAGTTAGTAAACGGTCATATTTCTTTAATGTGATATAATTTTACTTAATTCATAAAATTTGCTTACTTCTTGAATGTAACCAATAGGTAAAGTGCTAGGGTTACTTAATTAAGAGCAAAATGTTCATGTGCCTTGATGTTGTAGCTTTTGTGAATGAAGTAGTCTCATAACTTTTTGGTTTCGTTTGGGACGGCTTTCTTACTGTTTCTTAAGCAGCTTTTTAGTATACAAATTAAAATTTTTGTACTAAAAAACTACTTTAAGAACCAATAAGGAAGCTGTCTTAAACGAAATCAAATTGGCCCTAAGCTAAAGACTTTTCTAGTCCTTGACTTATGTAAAGCCGCATGTTGCTTGGCTAGTAGGATATACATACATAATTTAAGTTATGTCTAATTTATAATCGAAATTGTTAAAATTTTGAGTTTTAAATTTGATGTTTAGAGATTTTTAAACTGAAATAATTAATGTATCAATCTTTAAATATGTCTGAAGAAGAAATGTTGACCTACTTTTGATTAATTTAAAAATTTTTTTGCATAGCATAAAATTTTTTTTAATGGCTTCTAAATGTTAGCAAATATTGTGGCAATAAGTTCTTTTAGATCTAAAAAACTAGTTATGTTTTTATGAGGAAGCCTTGAGATCGGCCATATTAATGCTTCCCTAATTGTTGTGAATAGCAATCAACATTTCATGACATCACTGGAAGAGGCCGAGTTGCTCCCCCTGACGTTTCCCCGCTTCGCTAGGGCTGTGCCCTAGCAACCTCTTCGACGAGTTTCTGTGGAGTTCCGCCACTTCATTGGGAGAAGGTTTAATTTCTCTCCCACGTGGTGCTCCCCGTTTCCTGCCTTGTCCGTGGCCTCGCCTAACGGTTCAGGATAGTTTCTTGCCTTTCTCTTTGGTGCTTTCCTTGAGTTGTTTGTGCTTTCTTGGGCCTTGTCGATGGTCGGTAAACGATTAGTTGATCCTGGTTTTCTGGATGGCAAAACCTCTTCTAGGTCTTTTCGTGAGGCTTTATCCGGTAGCTCTTCCTCTTTTCCTGACCTGAAAATCTCAACTTACCGTGGTTTGCCCTCATTGTAGATTTCAGAGGCCGAAATTTTTGCTCTTGCTACGCCTTTTGATTTCGCTTTGGTTAGGAAATTTCCTACCCATCGACCCTCCCTTGAAGCTATTCGCAAATTTTTTTTAACCTTAAGCTCATCGGTGATTTTTCGGTAACTGTTCTTAATCCAAAGAATATTTTAATCAAGCTTGTGAACGATTTAGATTATTGTCGTATCTTTGCTCACCACTCCTATTTTATCAATAATTATTACATGAGGTTGATTAAGTGGTCGCCTTCGCTTGATGTTGATGTTGAGTCGCCTATTATTCCAATTTGGGTGCCTTTCCCAAATTTGAGACCTCATCTTTTTTCGCCTAGGATTCTTCATGGCCTTGGGTCCATTTTTGGCCGCCCCCTTAAAATTGATCATGCCACCTCCACTGGCTCTAGACCTTCAGTTGCACGTGTGCTGGTGGAATTAGATGTTTCTAAATAATTTCCCGATAAGGTGTGGGTTAGTCCCGACAATTTGGGTTTTATCCAGTCTGTGGTTATGGAGGATTTGTCGCCGTATTGCTCTCACTGTAAATCTTTGGGGCATTCCAAATTGGCATGTCATTTCCTGCACCCACATTTGGTTGTATGTACTAATGTGGGTGCTGAGCCTGTCAATAATGGTAACAATTTACCCTTGATTATTAATCTTGTTGAGATTGTTTCTAGTGACCCTTTGCCTACTGGTGGGGAGGGGCTTTCGGTTGTGCCCTCGACGGATGATTTGTGTGATCCTGCTGAGCAGGTTGCTAATGGGATTGATGGGTCTTTGACTGTTGCCTTGTCGTTAGCTCAATCCTATGGCAATAATGTGGATAAAGTTGCGGATTGTGAAGCTCTTACATGTTGTATTAATGAGGATGTTGCTGAGGTTTGTGTTCAGAACAATTGCTTACTTAATGTGGCTACTAGTCCTTTCGTTCCTCCTGATTCTAATGTACTAGTTAATGATGGTGATCCTAATGAACTTTGTGATGTTAATATGGGGGTGGTGAAAATTGATTCTACTTAGTTGGATCCTTCTGTTGATTCTCCTATGATGCCTGCTGATCTAGTTGTCTCGATCTCCTCTGTGAGATTACGAGTGAATGAATAGCTTGTTGATGTCCCAGTTGCTTTACGGTCTGCTAACGCCTTGTATGCCCATGTGGGCATCAGATTGGGGGATAATGTTAAGGCGCAAATTGATTGGCTTGATGGCTCTTCATCTTCTCCTTCTGAAGTTGATGAAGAGGATGTGTTTGAACAGGAGGGTAGTATGCGAGATACTATCATTTCGGTGGGTAAACGAAGAAAGAGGAAATCCAAAAAAATAGTTTTTTTTGTGTTTGGCTTGGTGGTTGCTGCTTTGGAGCCTTGGGTGTTGGGCTGTTTCTTCCGGATTGGCTGTTGTTTCTTCCTCTTATTCGTCGTTGGTGTCCTCTTCTGCTATGTGCGGTCTATTTTGGAGATTATCTCTGTACTGTTGCTATTGGGAGCCTTAGCGAGCTCTTTGTCTTTTATGTTTTTGTATCCTTTGCTTGGTTAACATGTAGGCCCTTTTGTGTTTTATAAAAAAAATATTCATGACATCACTGATATATTTATTTTTATGAGAAAGTCTTGAGATCTCTAAGGCAAAAAATATTTTCATCTCACTAAACTAGTAGTATATGCATACATAATATAAGTAATGTCTAATTTGTAATCAAAATTATTAATATTTTAAGTTTTAAATTTGAAGTTTGGCAAATTTTTACTAAAAAATTCAATGTTGATATAAATATTGAATCTTTAAACATTTTCAGAGAAAAAAATCTTGACCTACCTTTAATCAATTTTGACATTATTCCACATAGCTTACAATTTTTTTAATGATTTTGACATGCAAGCAAATCGTGTGACAAAGAGAACTTTTAATTGTTAAAAGCTAGTTACGCTTTTATGAGGAAGTCTTGAGATCTACTAAAATAATCCTATCCTAAATGTTACAAATAGAAATTAACATTTCATGGCATAACTACAAGTCCTTAGTGAATCCACAGCCCTATAAAAATACATCATTTGAAACAAAACCTACGAGCCATTGATCCAATCTATTACAAGATAAAGCAAAGAAAATACAATAAAAAACAATCAGAAAATTAAATAAAAGGAGATAACACCCACCCGATCACGACAGCCAGGCAATCACAATTATAACCATGATGTGCAGAAGACCATCAACAGTGAAACCTGTAAAAGAAAGACACCACAACTACCCAGGAGAGGAGATAAGATGCAGCACAAGAAAGTAGAGGAATAGAAAGAAAAACACACCAATAGACCCCCAACCAAGCCTCCCAACCAAACAAAAAACCAAGCACCAACCACCACAACCATTACCACAACAAGACCGCCCAATAAAAAAGGCCAGCCAACAGCAAACCGGAAAAACCCCCAACTAAAAGAGAAAAAAACCAAAAACTCAAGCCAATCAGCCAAAAAGAAACACGAACTACTTCCTTTTAGACTTTCTTCCATGTCGTTTGCCTCCATTCGGGCCAAACGATTTATCAACAATACAATTAACATTCAAATTGCACAATTCCTGAGCATCCTCTTCCGACCCATCGAAATCCTCCTCAAGCCAGTCATTTTGATCCACACAAATACTCTCTGAATTAACAGTCAATTGAGCTTTCAATACCTTATTAGAAATAAATGAAACAGGGACATCAACAGATTGCTTATTCGTTGGTTCCACCGACGTGACAGGAGAGTCCATAGCAATAGCATCCAAATCAATGCATCCCCGATAGCAACAGGCATATCAGACAGCACACCAACCAAAGGGCTCTCATAGCCCCCAGAAACAACATCCACATGAACACTAGGAGAAGCAATAGTGCTGGCAACAAGATTGACCAAACAATTATTAGCTTCCCTAACCTTATTAACACTGCAAGAGGGAACCAAAGGCGGAAAATCCTCTATCAAAAAAATAAGTTCTTGTTGTGTTCTACAAGCACCATTAGAACCATCAAAATCCTCAGTTAAAGCATCGATAGGACCATGCATCCCAAAAACCCCAATGACTTCACAATTATCCTCATTATGCAACTCATGAATAACTGGCGAAGCATTCATTGAAGTAAGATTATACAAGGTTTCAATAGTCGGCACAACATTCTCCTCCGAAGTAATAATTGGAGAAATAACATTGGTATTAACTTGATTATGAGCATTATCACTAGCATTCATCAGTGAAGGAAGAACATTATTATCAAAAGAGTCAACATTAACAACAGCATTCTCCTCATAAATAATATTGGGATTAACCAAATTAGCATTAATACCAACATTCATCGAGGTAGAGGAGGGCTGAGGACGGCAATCCCCCTTGCTAGATCCAATACATTTGCACAATGCACAAAAAGGAGGAAATTCATCCATGATAACCTGTTGAATATAACTTAATTTTTCAGGACCTAACCAAACTTTATCCAGAAAACTTTTCGTAATATCAAGTTCAACCAAAACGCGCGTAATAGAGGGGCGGGAGCCCTTACAGGTCGCATTATCAACTTAATGGTTGACCAAAAAGCGAGTTGAGACTATGGAGGATACGAGGAGAGAATAGACGAGGGTGTAGGTTAGGGAAGGAAATTCAAATAGGAATTACAAGGAATTCCACTCCAATGTCGAGAAGGGGCAACCATTTGGTCAATTTCATATAAGGTAGGATCTATGGCAAAAAAACTCTACTATAATCAATGTCATTAACCAACTTAATCAAAATGTGTGACGAATCCATCAAAGTGACGGAACAATCGCTAATAAGTTTCAGATTAAAGAAAAACCTTCGGATTGAGTCCAGAGAGGGGCGGCGAGAGGGAAAGAAACCAACAAGCGCAAAATGCAGAGGAGCTGCAAGGGCGAGGATTTCCTCCTCGAAAATCCAAAGAGACGGAAAGCCACGGAAAGAGATAGGTTTAAGATCAAGAAACCTTGCATCAAGAGACGAGCTATAAAGAGCATCACAAAAGGACTGAGACTTGATCGGACCATCCAAAAAACTGGCATCAACCAAGCGATTCATCGCCATATCAGCCAAAGCGATTGGTGGTGGAAATCACCACAAAAGAAAAAGAGAAAAAAAAAGAACTTCCCTGAACAGATGACCGCCGAGGCGGAGCCACCAAAAGGATTATTTTAACAGATCTCAAGACTTCCTCATAAAAGCGTAACTAGCATTTTAACGCATATGCCCCATTGTGAGGGTTTTAATTAAAAAAAAAATTCATGACATAATTAATAGTAAAGAGTAGGCAACATGGTCAATTGGGTCTATCTTTCCTAAAGAAATTACAAGAGTTAATATTTAAACTTTGGTGGGCGTTGAATTTCTATGATTTCAAATATAAATTAGTTAGTTGGTTAAGGAAGATGCTCCTCTGTTTTATGAGGCAAAAGTATTATAGTTATAGGAGGTACATCGTATAAATTGACAGAGCTAAGGTGAGTGCTCTAAAACTTAGTTATGATTTATGTATAAAGGAATATATCTACCTTTATAAGGGATCTTGCATGAAGCCTTGCACTTGGAACCAAGTCAAGAATTCCATAGATCAATCTTCTTAGAAGTTATTCCCTCTAACTCTGCTATCAAATGATAACGAGTTTTGATGCTCCACTAAGAGAGACCTCACTTTTTTCTTCGGACACTTCATAGCTTGACTTCTTATCCCATAACCTTACAAACAAGTACATACCAAATTCAACAGAAAAAAGAGAATAGGGAGAAACATAGCTAGTATGAGAAGTTATAGGATTACTCCATATTGTTGTCAAAACATGACTCAATGCATTAGATTCATCCTTCAACACTATTTATAAGTGAAGGTCTAGATCTAGTACTAAGTAACAGCTAAACATAAATAACTTTTGATGAGCTCAAATTAAAGGACTAGATTTGAGAAAATCAAGCTTTTTTGATAACCTCCGACAACTTTGCTATGCGTGGCAAAAAGTTTTTGTGTGCTTCAACTATGTCAATTTTACGAATTTACTTGGTTAAGTAGTTTTCTCTAGCAACTACAATAAACAATAAATGGCGAGTTCATGGTTGACTTTATCGAATAGCTACTTTAAGCAAATTAATTTAATTGATTGTGATTTATTGAATCTATTTTAAACTTATGCTCTGTTGGTTCTGATATGCCCTCTTCTTCATTGGTAATTTCTGAAGGAATGATTGGTATACCGATTTCTGTTATTTCTAATGAGGAGTTGAAAGCCCATTTGGATTTGTCTTTGCATGACTCTTGTGTGAACCAATCCGATTCACTTGATGAGCATTTGTCCTCGCATGGCGAGGGTGAGGGGGATCAACTGGAGGGGGCCGAGGAGGAGTTCGATGGTTTGTTTAACTTGAAGGTGAATCGTATTGTTGAGAAGGCCTTCTCCCATGGAGGTGGCAAACATAGGCGGCATAAAAACAAAAGGAAATAATTCTTTTTGCTCTCTAACATTGGGGGTTATCTTATGGTTGATTGTTGTTCTGTGTTTTTCCTTTGGCTGGCGGTTGTTTCGATTTTTTTTTTTTTTTTTTTTTTGGATGCGGTTGGTTCTGTTATGGTTGAAATGTGATGCTGGGGATTGGCTTTGCAATTGTAGCAATTTTTGGTGGGCTATGATGTGGCTTTTTACTTACCACTTGGGCTTCTGTGGCTTGTTGGCAACCATTGGTGGTAAATCTTCTTGTTCTTTTGGTGGCCTTATTTTGGGTGCTGGATGCTGCTTGACTTTTATGTGGATTGTTGGATATTCCCTCCTCTGGATGGTTTGGGCCTCACGTCTAGGTGGTGGTTGGAAGCTTGTGCCAATTATTGAGCCCGACTGACTTATTTGCCTTCTTTATTTTTTGATTTCTCTTCAATTCTAATTTTTGCCTTGTAATCTTTATTTGTGCTTGTTTGATCTTGATTGTAACCTCCTCTTTTTTGATGGAATAAAATGTCCTTATTTTAAAAAAAATTCAGTTGGACGCACTAAAAATGATTATTGCCTTTAATTCTACAAACATACCAAAAAAATTGCAAATTTAATGATTTCATTTTCATAGACAATATAGTGAAAATAAAATAATTGCTTTCTAAAATATGTTTTACATCTTTAAGCAATGAAATGGTCCTAAGTGGAAAACTACTATTGAAAGATAATTTTATTTGGAACGGCTTTTTTATTGCTTTCTAAAACAATTTTTTATTATAAAAATTTTTAGTTCAAATAAATTTTTTACTATAAAATTATTTTAGAAAATAGTACGAAAACTGTCACAAATAAAACCTTTGGCTTCTTTTTAAAACATTTTGCAAAAAAATTATTATTTAATTTAACTTTTAAAAAATGTATATGTTGAACTAGAGATTAACTAATTCGCCTCTTCTATTTTTATTTTTTTTTTTAGTTCTTAACGATATAATTGTGATGAGAGATTCAAACACAAATGTGAAACAAAGCCATATATGACATCTCTTTGTAAACTATAGATTAGGGGTGAAAGTGAGATAAGTTGACTCATGAGCTGACTCGGATTCGACTCGATAAATGACTTGTGAGCCATGCTCGTTGACCGATTGAGCCAAGTTTCAGCCAACTCTGTCTCAACTTGTTTTTGCTCACGAGCCACAACGTTTAAAAAGTATTAATATAAAATACACTTAAAATGTATTAGCATTCTGGATTTTAAGTATAAAATTATTTAAAAATATTTAAAAATTAAATCTTACCTTTTAAGTGACTTTTTATTATTTTTATTCTATTTTCTTATATGTTTTTTATTTTATTATATAATTGTTTGAATCATAATCATTTTCTCTCTTTCATACTAAAGGACCTAGTTCATGAGCCGACTCGAACTCATAAAATAAAGCTCGAGCTCAAGCTCGATCTCGATTAGTTAATGAAGCTCAAGCTCAAGCCAGAGTATGACTAGAGTTGGGCAGACTCATTTACACTCCAATTATAGATTATTCAAGTCAATAAAAAAATGTAAGGATATCTTAATACAATTTATTTGAAAATATACTTAAAAATTATTTAATTTATTTTGAGATTAATATTATAAAGTAAAAATTTAGATTACACTAATCTTAAGGAAATTCAATGACATTTAAATTCATTAATTTTTTTTTGGAAAGTCAATATCTCTAAAATGAATATTTTTATCGGTGATAGCAAATTTAATAAATAAAAAGTTTAAAATTATTTTTAAATACAAGCTATATCAAATTTATACTTTTGACTTTAACCGTTCAAAAAAGAAGAGCACTACTTTTCAAGGGAAATGGAAAATTTAAAATAATTTTATGATGAAAATTAGGCTGATTGAATATAATTTATGAAAAAACAAGTGAGTCTTATTTAATATTTATTCAATAAAAAAATGAAGCATGGTGGAATCGCTTTCAGTTTACAATTCTAATTCTGCGTTATTTTAATTGATTAGTTAATCCTTTTAATAATTCAAAGAGGTTTCGTTTTGATCAGACAGCTGTTGACTTTTGTGTAGGGTAGGGGTGTCAATATTTGACACGACACGAAAACTCGACTCGAATCCGACCCGGAAAATCCGACTCGAACCCGACCCGAGTTCAAAACGGGTCGGGTTCGGGTTGACCCGACGGGTTGCTGGGTAAACCCGAAAACCTGTTTAGAGCCCTGCCCGCGAGCCCTGCCCGCGCGCTCGCCTGAGTGCTCGCCCGCGCCCGCGCTCGCCCGCACCGGCACGCTCGCCCGCCCCGCACCCGCGCGCGCCCGCCTGCCGTCCGCCTTCGCGACCCTTGTCGGGTCGACCCGCCAACCCGACGGGTCGGGTCCGGGTCAGATTTTCTGACCCGTTTCCCTACCCGGGTCGGGTTAGGGTCAACCCGTTTAGGCTGCGGGTCATTGCGGGTTCGACCCGAACCCGACCCGAAACCCGATTTTGACACCCCTAGTCTAGGGGTGTTAATTTTTGACACGACCTGAAATTCGACCCGGATCCGACCCAAAAAAATCTGAGTTCGGGTTAACCCGGTTAGCAAAGGGGTCAGGTTCGGGTTTGAATTTTTTACCCGTTTCAAAAAACGGGTCCGTTCGGGTTGATCCGGAAATCCGAAATCAACCTGACAATGACCCGAAAGCCGGAGTCCATTTCGGATTTCCATCCACACTCGCGGACTCTGCCCGCTGACTGTACTCTCGACTCGCCAACCGCCTTCCGCAATTGCGGACGCTGCCCAAACTCGTGGACTCTGCCCGCTGCCTGCACTCACAGCGGCAGACGCCGCCCGCACTCGCGGACTCACGGACTCCGCCTGCTGCCTGCACTCGCGGTCGCGGACTCTGCCCGCACTCACCGACCGCATTCCTTTGATTTTGGCCCTGTCTTGACCAATGCTTCTCCTTCAAAACCGAGTTTTTCTAACCCTGTTAATGCTTTGGGGATTAATGAGCAGAATGGCCTTTATTTGGGTGGTGGGGAAGTTCCTATTGTGGATGATATTTTTCCTGTTCATGCCGCCTCTGATATGGCTGGTCCGTCCGTTGTTGATTTGCCTCTTATTAATCAATGTGGCATCCATGAGGGTGGTGTGGATGCTACTCCTACTTCCCTTCCTTCTGCTTCTAATGGTGTTGAAGTTGACCGTGCTAAGGGTGATTGTTTAAAGTCTAATCCTATTGCTAATGTTTTGGCAGTTCCTGGGGCAGTTGTTTTGTCTCCTGTTTTGGATGGAAATGGTAGTACTTTCGAGAACACTCTACCTTGCCTCATCGACTCCCCGACAGTTGAAATTTGTGCTGCTATGGCTGATTCTATTGATACTTCTGTCACTAATGTTGAAGGTAGAGTTGCGGTTTGTGATGTCTGTGATGGTGGAGCTAATGCTCCTGATGTTCCAATCGATCGTTTTGTGAATACTAACAATTGTTGCATTAACCTTATAGCTAGTCCTTCTTGTGTTGATGTTGTGGAGATGGCGGGTGATAATTCGATTTCTTTAGATGTTGGGGGTGGTGAAACCTTGGCCGAGTTGGGTAATGTTGGACTTGTGGTGCCTCTGGTTGATGTGCCTATATTTGTTATCTCGAATGTTGATATGCTAGCTCATCTTGCTAGGGATAATGTTATGAGACAATGTGATTGGTTATATGATGATAAGTCATCTGCAGGAGGGGAGAAAATTATCGAGAGCAATTTGGATGCTCGGGACAATTTTGATTTAAGTCTTCTTCAAGTTGCGGATGTTGGTTTGTTAAAAAATAGTGATAAACATAGAAAACGAAAATCCAAAAAGACATGATTTTATCTTTTGGAAGTTTCGTGGTTGTGGTGATTTGGCTTCTTTTGCTATTGCTTGTTTTTTGCTGCGAAGGAATTGGGACAGGACAATGATGATGCAATTATCCTGCACGCACCTCAGTTGGCCAGGGCTTGTTGGCAACCTTGGTGGGTCTTTCTCTTCAGTTTTAGTGGTTTGGATTTTTGTCGGCTTGGATTTTTGCCTGCTTCCCTTACACCTCCTTGGATGACCCTTCCCTTGCTACGAGGTGGCGGCCTGATTCCTTTTGTTTTGGGATGATTTTACTTTCGATCAGGTTATTGTTGGCTGTTGAGTTTTATTTCTCTCTGATTGTAATCCTCTCTATGTGGCCATCTTGTGGTCTTGTGGTGTATTGTTTTACCTTTAGTGGAATTTTTTTTGTTAAAAAAAAATTACATAGCATAAAAAAATTTTAATGGCTTCTACATGTTAGCAAATCTTGTGGCAATAAGTTCTTTTAGATCTAAAAAACTAGCTATGTTTTTTATGAGGAAGCCTTGAGATCGGCCATATTAATGCTTTCCTAATTGTTGTGAATAGCAATCAATATTTCATGACACATCACTAATATTTTTTTTATGAAAATGTCTTGAGATCTCTGAGGCAAAAAATATTGTCATCTCACTAAACTAGTAGTATATGCATACATAATATAAGTAATGTCAAATTTGTTATCGAAGTTGTTAATATTTTAAGTTTTAAATTTGAAGCTTGGCAAATTTTTACTAAAAAAATCAATGCTGATATAAATATTGAATCTTTAAACATTTTCAGAGAAAAAAAAAGTCTTGACCTACCTTTAATCAATTTTGACATTATTCCACATAGCTTACAATTTTTTTAATGATTTTGACATGCAAGCAAAACGTGTGACAAAAAGTCCTTTTAATTGTAAAAAGCTAGCTACGCTTTTATGAGGAAGTCTTAAGATCTGCTAAAATAATCCTATCCTAAATGTTACAAATAACTTTGGTGGACATTGAATTTCTATGATTTCAAATATAAATTAGTTAGTTGGTTAAGGAAGATGCTCCTCTGTTTTATGAGGCAAAAGTATTATAGTTATAGGAGGTACATCGTATAAATTGACAGAGCTAAGGTGAGTGCTCTAAAACTTAGTTATGATTTATGTATAAAGGAATATATCTACCTTTATAAGGGATCTTGCATGAAGCCTTGCACTTGGAACCAAGTCAAGAATTCCATAGATCAATCTTCTTAGAAGTTATTCCCTCTAACTCTGCTATCAAATGATAACGAGTTTTGATGCTCCACTAAGAGAGACCTCACTTTTTTCCAAAGACTTCATAGCTTGACTTCTTATCCCATAACCTTACAAACAAGTCCATACCAAATTCAACAGAAAAAAAGAGAATAGGGAGAAACATAGCTAGTATGAGAAGTTATAGGATTACACTATATTGTTGTCAAAACATGACTCAATGCATTAGATTCATCCTCCAACCCTATTTATAAGTGAAGGTCTAGATCTAGTACTAAGAAACAGCTAAACATAAATAACTTTTGATGAGCTCAAATTAAAGGACTAGATTTGAGAAAATCAAGCTTTTTTGATAGCCTCCGACAACTTTGCTATGCGTGGCAAAAAGTTTTTGTGTGCTTCAACTATGTCAATTTTACGAATTTACTTGGTTAAGTAGTTTTCTCTAGCAACTACAATAAACAATAAATGGCGAGTTCATGGTTGACTTTATCGAATAGCTACTTTAAGCAAATTAATTTAATTGATTGTGATTTATTGAATCTATTTTAAACTTATGCTCTGTTGGTTCTGATATGACCTCTTCTTCATTGGTAATTTCTGAAGGAATGATTGGTATACCGATTTCTATTATTTCTAATGAGGAGTTGAAAGCCCATTTGGATTTGTCTTTGCATGACTCTTGTGTGAACCAATCCGATTCACTTGATGAGCATTTGTCCTCGCATGGCGAGGGTGAGGGGGATCAACTGGAGGGGGCCGAGGAGAAGTTTGATTATTTGTCTAACTTGAAGGTGAATCGCATTGTTGAGAATGCCTTCTCCCATGGAGGTGGCAAATGTAGGTGGCCTAAAAACAAAAGGAAATAATTCTGTTTGCTCTCTAACATTGGGGGTTATCTTATGGTTGATTATTATTTTGTGTTTTTCCTTTGGCTGGTGGTTGTTTCGATTTTCTTTTTTTCTTTTTTTTTTTTGGATGCGGTTGGTTCTCTTATGGTTGAAATGTGATGCTGGGGATTGGCTTTGCAATTGTAGCAATTTTTGGTGGGCTATGATGTGGCTTTTTACTTACCACTTGGGCTTCCATGGCTTGTTGGCAATCATCGGTGGTAAATCTTCTTGTTCATTTGGTGGTCTTATTTCGGGTGCTGGATGCTGCTTGTTTTTTATGTGGATTGTTGTTTATTCTCTCCTCTAGATGGTTAGGGCCTGATATCTGGGTGGTGGTTGGAAGCTTGTGCCAATTATTGAGCCCGACTAACTTCTTTGCCGTCTTTATTTTCTAATTTCTCTTCAATTCTAATTTTTTCCTTGTACTATTTATTTGTGCTTGTTTGGTCTTGATTGTAACCTCCTCTCTTTTGATGGAATAAAATGTCCTTATTATTTAAAAAAAAATTCTATTGGACGCACTAAAAATGTTTATTGGCTTTAATTCTACAAACATACCAAAAAAAATTGCAAATTTAATGATTTCATTTTCATAGACAACATTAGTGAAAATAAAATAATTGCTTTCTAAAATATGTTTTACATCTTTAAGCAATGAAATGGTCCTAAGTGGAAAACTGCTATTGAAAAATAATTTCATTTGGGACGGCTTTTTTATTGCTTTCTAAAATAGCTTTTTAGCATAAAAATTTTTAGTTCAAATAATTTTTGTAGTATAAAATTACTTTAGAAAATAGTAAGAAAGCTGTCCTAAATGAAACCTTTGGCTTGTTTTTAAAACATTTTGCTAAAAATTTATTATTTAATTTAACTTTTAAAAAATGTGTATGTTGAACTTGCGATTAACGTATTCGCCTCTTTTATTTTTTATTTTTTTAGTTCTTAACGATATATTGTGATGAGAGATTCAAACACAAATGAGAAAGAAAGCCATATATGACATCTCTTTGTAAACTATAGATTAGGGGTGAAAGTGAGGCAAGTTGACTCATGAGCTGACTCAGATTCGACTCGATAAATGGCTCGTTAGTCATGTTCATTGACCTAATGAGCCAAGTTTTAGCCAACTCTGTCTCAACTTGTTTTTTGGCGCGAGCCAGAACATTTAAAAAGTATTAATATAAAATGCACTTAAAATGTATTAGCATTCTAAATTTTAAGTATAAAATTATTAAAAAATATTTAAAAATTAAATCTTGCCTTTTAAGTGACTCTTTATTATTTTTCTCTAATTTCTTATATGTTTATCATTTTATTATATAATTGCTTGAAGCATAATCATTTTTTCTCTTTCATACTAAAAGACCTAGTTCATGAGCTGATTCGAACTCATAAAATAAAGCTCGAGCTCGAGCTCGAGCTCGATTAGTTAATGAAGCTCAAGCTCAAGCTCAAGCCAGAGTATGACTAGAGTTGGGCAGACTCATTTACACTCCAATTATAGATTATTCAAGTCAATAAAAAAATGTAAGCATATCTTAATACAATTTATTTGAAATATACTTAAAAATTATTTAATTTATTTTGAGATTAATGTTATAAACTAAAAATTTAGATTACACTAATCTTAAGGCAAATTCAATGGCATTTAAATTCATTAATTTTTTTTTTGGAAAGTCAATATCTCTAAAATGAATATTTTTATCTGTGATAGCAAATTTAATTAATAAAAAATTTAAAATTATTTTTAAATTTCTTTTATCAAATACAAGCTATACCAAATTTATACTTTGACTTTAACCGTTCAAAAAAAAAAGCCCTACTTTTCAAGGAAAATGGAAAATTTAAAATAATTTTATGATGAAAATTTGGCTTATTGAATATAATTTATGAAAAAAACAAGTGAGTCTTATTTAATATTTATTCAATAAAAAAATGTTTGCTGCATTATTTATTATCATTTATTAAATATTCTATTTTCAATATTTCTATATTATTAGGCAACAGCTTACACACAAAAAAAATACAATAATATCTCTAAATGTTTGGCCCTCGAATTAAATATATATTTTGTATAATTCATGGAAATTTTATTACCATATATTCTTGTAGGAAAGCACTTACATTCCATTTGAGGACTTCTATAGAAATCTTACAATACATATTAAGGGGTATTTGGTTTCAAATAAAATGAATATAAAATATTTCAAATATTAGGATTTTGAAAATATATTGGTGTAGAGTTTCATGTAAAATGAATATAAAATAAAATTTCAAAGTATTGAAATTCATCTTGGAGTTCAATTTTAATGTATTTGAAAAATTATTATATTTGACTGAGTTCTAGATATAGAAACAATCTTCTTACTACTTTGCTTTTCAAATAGCGATCATAGTTTCTGTTTGGCCATTGCTTTTCATGAAAGCTACTTTCTCTACAGTAGTTTTACGACCAATTTTATAAAAAACTGTAGTCTTCCCAAACGAGCCCATAATTTTTTGCTATTGCTGCCTCGGGTGCCTAATATCACTATTGCTTGGCCACTGCCATTATCATCGTTGTCAGCCACCGATCATCACTGTTATTGAGATTTACATCACATTCATTTTACTTCAACCAAATAAAAAAAAATAATTAGTTGTATTTATTTTACACTCATTCAAATAACTCCAAAAAAATTTTAACATATTTTATATTATAATTTTTTTACTCTTTTTTTTCAGCAAATTAAATTGCCCCTAAATTTCTTCCATTTGAGAAGAGCATTAATGAGGCATGGTGGAATCGCTTTTAGTTTAACAATTCTAATTCTGCATTATTTTAATTGATTAGTTAATCCTTTTAATAATTCAAAGAGGTTTTGTTTTGAATAGACAGTCGTTGACTTTTGACTAGGGGTGTCAATTTTTGACACGACCCAAAATCCGACCCGGATCCGATCCAAAAAAATCTAAGTTCCGGTTGACCAGATTAGCAAAGGGGTCGGGTTCGGGTTTAAATTTTTGACCCGTTTCAAAAAACGAGTAGGGTTCGGGTTAACCCGGAAACTCGAAATCAACCTGACAATGACCGGAAAGTTGGAGTCCATTCCTGATTTCGGCCCACACTCGCGGACTCTGCCCGTTGCCCGCACTCGCGACTCGTCGACCGCCTTCCACCGTTGTTGCCGCTACCCAGACTCGCGGACTTCGCCTGCTGCCCGCACTCGTGGTGGCAGACTCCGCCCGCTGCCCGCACTCGCCGATCGCCTTCCGCTTGTATACGCAGACTCCGCCCGCTGTCGCTTCTTTGTCGCTGGCTTTAAATAGGAACTGGAAGTAGCGACAGGAGCTCAGCTCGCGCTTCTTCAGCCAAATCTCCTAAATCCAGGTCGGGTCATGTCAACCCTGCAACCCACGCGGGTAGGGTCCGGGTTGAAATATCTCACCCATTTGCAAAATGGGTCCGGTTCAGGTTGACCCGTTTAGATTCGGATCAATTTGGTTTTGACCCGAACCCGATCCGTCGATCCTAATTGACACCCCTAATAATTTGTGAAGTTTTTATCTTTCTATGAGTCCAATTAAGCGTAATTTACAAGGCAAATTTTTAGGGCGGTGGATATAATTTTTTTAATTTAAAAAGTCTTGCGTTGAACATTGTAATATTATATTTTTTCCCGAAATATTGTAATATTATGAGTTATAATTTAAGCGTTGCATTTTTTGTACAAACTTTTTATTTCCAAATATATTTATAAAGACCATATTATTAGATCTAAAATTGAAATTATTATTTTGTTTTTTTTTATGTATGATTTGAACACAATTATTTTATGTAAAATACTTTTTCAATTATTTACTTTTAATTATAGAAATATCATCTTTTTTTTATACAAGTGCAAACTAAGGTTTAGCTTGAGATAGCTTTTTTCCGCTTTACTTTTAGATCATAATTATAATTTCTGATTAACTATTAATTTTTTATTGCTTTTAAGAAATTTAGTAATAAAAAATAGCTTTTTGTAACAACTTTCAAAATAGTTATTTTCTTCGTAACAATTTTATAATCATTTTAACAAAAAGCTAAAGGTTTGAATGAGATTGCTATAGCTTTTAATAAAGTTGGTTGCACAACGGCTCTTGAGAAAATCACTTTTTTAAAAGTTGCTATAGAAAATAATTTTCTAATATAAAAAATTTTTTAAAGCAATAAAAAAGGAGTGATCAAATATAAATTATGATTATAATCTAAAAAATAATCCAGTAAAAAAACTCTCCCGAACGAAGCCAAAGTTAAATGTTAATTTTTATCAAGGAAGAAGCACCAATTAGTTGTTTTTTTTTTTTTAAGTAGACATAATTTACTGTAGTTGTTTACTATTCATTAAAGCTTTGTTTAGGACAAATTTTTTATTGATTCTTAAAACAACTTTTTAGTGTAAAAATTTTAATTTTTTTACTAAAAAATTTCTTTAAAAAATGGTAAAAAAACCGACACAAACTAAGCCGAAGTTTTCGAATTACCAATCAACGTTACACATAATGTTACTCTTCTTTCCTCTTTCAGCTTTAGGTGTCGTCAAATGTTTGGGAACCTTTGGTTGAATTAAGTATTTATTTGTTCAAATATATATTGACGATAGTCGGTCATAAAGTTGATTTAATTTAACAAGTTATTAGCTAAGATTATATACTGAAGGTGAACTAAATTGTAATTACACTATTCTTTTTCTTTCTACCTTAGAAAGAAGATAAAATACATATTACAACTACTATGTCTTGAATGTCAAAGAATAATTAAAATAACAAGAGTTTGAAATTGAAGGATCATTGTCAATCTCTCACTCCTGCTCTTTTACCCTTACCTGAAATCATTTAGCAACATATAATGAGCTTAAGAGCCCAACAAATAATCAAATCCTCAACTGAACACAAAGCATGATATAGAAATAATATGCATGTTAGCAGTTAAATCATAACAGCAGCATTAATCAATGCAGAAATAAAATGCATATGCAGTAGCAATAAAATTTGTAACCAGTAAAGCGATGCGGTATAGAAGCCAGTAAAACAATACAATGGAGAAATTAATAAACCAATATGGATGTCAAATCACTAAAGTAATTATCGTTTCAGTATTATTAATCAATAAATAAATAATATAAAGCAGAAAATCAAAGCATCGGTAACGTCTGTCGAAATCATATCAATACAGTAAAATTCTAGAATATACACATGTTATCAAATACATCACATACTCAGTATAATATGTGATGCATCATAATCTATTTTTGTTGTTTATTACTGGTAAATAATATTAGATAGCTCTGGTTATTGTTTATTGAAGTCAAAATACGGATTATTATATATTACGTGCTCAGTATGTAACATGCTCAGTATCAGTATGTGAATCAATAGTATCAAACAGCATTGATATCCATATTGTTAATAGTAAAATCAGTGGTAGGAGCAATAAAATAATGTAATAATAGTAAATTCATGCAGTAACAATAAATCCGTACAGTAATATGAACAATATCTCAAAATATGATACAATTCAGTAGTCACACTAAGCAAGTAAGAAAACATGGCTTAATTGATGTTTTTTTCCCAATATTATATCAATATTATTAAATCATTAGCTCAGTAAACAGAGTCGTCACTCCTTATCCGTCAACACAGTAATCATCTCCTTATAACTCTCAATTAATGAATCACGTGAATCAGTAGATAACATCAAACCACAGTATTTAAGAGAAAGTCTATCGGCCCACCATCTTAAACAGGTCAATCAGTCTCCAACTAACGTTCACGAAATCATCTTTTACTTTTCCTCACACGTATTATTATCACAGTACTATAACAATAATATCAACCGGCTATTACTCAACCACATACACATTCATTTTCAATGCTTGTATTAAAAGTATGTTTATAGTAAAAATATCAATTATTCAATCAGAAGAAAAAGTTCAAAATACAGTAACTTTCTTTTTACTCTATAAAATTCAATAAATATTATAGTCAAAATGCTCTAGATAATCAGTACAATAAAATACAAAAATTTGTAAGATAAAAGTTCAATAAATATGAAAAAAATGCAATAAAATTAATTCTAGGGAGAATCAAATAACTAAAATTAAAATATTTAAAAATAGAGATAAGATTATAATCTCCTATAATGATCTAAGAAATTTCTATAAAAGTGGCAAAGCGATCCGGCCGCTAAAAATTGGCTTTCTTACTTTCTCTTTGTTGCACTATAATTCAAACAAGAAATTAAATTTTTTTTCATTTTCAATTATTTTCAGAAATTCGGATTGTTATAATCACCCCATACTTGATCTCCCGAGATAGGTAATTTTTGATCAAGTCATAGGCACTCAAGCTGATCTTGAGTCATTCTCACTCAAAAATCTCTTCATGACGTTCATCGCTATCCAAAATTTCCTCCAGATTCAAAGAGCATAGCGCATCTATCATCTCACATATCCATATGCCAAAGTTTTCTTTGCCGTAAAATTTTATCACATCGATTTTGATGGGATGTATAACCAACTAATTTCATATCCCCCACAATTTTGCAGCCTCCTTATGAATCAAAATTGCACCAATCCAGCTCTCTTTCCAACAATAATTTGAAACCAAATCAACAGTCCAGCCTTTACAGTTCCAGCTCAAAAAACCCAAATCACACGCACGAGAGTTTCGAAACCTCATCTCAAATTTGTGTTGTATGCTGCTCGATCTTTTCTTCTCTTAAGTTACACGTGAAGAGGTATCCAACTCTTGACTCGTTCGTGACTTCGGACCTCGATCCACGTGACTGGTTGTGCTTCTGCTCCTCTTGAACTGAACACGTCAGCACCAGACATGCATAAAGGGGCTCCTCCGATCGACCCAGGTGCTTCTGAGTGAAAACCCACGTTTGCATCTTTGCGCAGCCGCACGCATTGTTTAAAATTGCGCAATATGAGGCTCGCCTTGAGGCCCGCCTTGAGTTGCGCCTCGCCTCACTGGCATGAGGCGTACGCCTCACTCTATTTATATATTTTTTTTATTTAAAACTTACCCAAATTCTATACAAAAGCCCCAAAAAAATCATGCCTTCTTGCACCCCCAAGCCACAACAACTTACTCTCAATTGCCCCGACCTCTAGCCCACCACCTTCACCGTAGCCACCACCGTCGTAGCCACCACTGGGGATCACTAGAAAGCCACACATCATCACCATTTCCTCTTAAAAATTTGGAGTATTATCTTTATGTTGATGACAAACATTTATAAAAGATAAAGATGACCGAAATAAATGAAGAAGCAGATTGAGAGGTATTGGACCCTATAGAATGAGGTAGGAAAGAGATCAATTTGTTATGACATAGACTCAACTAAAAACCCCCTTAGTAATGATAGTACAGATGATTTCTGAGTTGTTGCCAATTATTTCAGCTTTTTTTAGGAATTAAAGATAGATGAGTAGGCAACTGAGAAAGAAAAAAATTAGAACTGAATTTAATATTATATGATACTTTTATGCAATTCATATATTTTATATTGTTTAGTTCCTGTAATATTTGGATTTCAATTCTATTTCACATAATTTATCACTTAAAACTTTACATCTTATACAAATATTTATTTCATATGTATGTAAATTTGTTAATTCATAGTTCAATAAAAAGTTAATATGTCATCCTTTAACATATTATTTGGATATTATATAAAAAATTATTTTTAACTTTTATTTTGATTTTACGCAATTTTTAGATTTTGAGGCTTACGCCTCAAAACGCCTTGAAGCTTATGCCTCGCCTCACGAACGAAAAACGCCTCAATACCCAATTGCGCAATTTTAAACCTTGGCCGCACGCAACCCAAGCGCACGTGCTGTGGCATGTCTTCGCTTTAACCGCGCCACTCGACCACGCGGAATAGTGACTGCAACCAGCCCTCCGCGGTCGTGTGTGGCACCAGATTCCACATTGGTCTCTTGCTTTTATGTACACGCGTCTGTGTGCACACTTCGACCAAGCTGACCAGAGCACACGCTGCCCTCTGCTTCACACGCGATACGTGTTTCAGCACCGCCTTTCGCACGTGGCCTTCCGCACACAAACCTGAGCTGCCTTTGTGTCACGACTTGATTGCACACACAACCTCCCACACCACATGCAACAAATATTTCCTTCGCCTAGATGAACCACACGAACAATAAAAAAAAAATAATCTCCCTTTCTTCAAACTAGCCACCGCTGAAAATCCCACCAAAATATGGCTTTGATATCAATTATTATGCAAAATAGTAAAAATAATTAGAATAAACACAATCAAATACAATAATTTACGTGGTTCAACGAAGAACTGCCTATATCAATGGGGAGGGAATGATTTCACTATATTGGAGAAAATAGGGTTACAATTTTTCTCTCTCTTCTGCATACTCCCATACAATAAGCCTCAAGCCCTTTACGTAGATTTGAAAACAAAAATTAATAAGAAAACTTCCTAATCAAATCATCAATCAAATCTCCTAATTATGCAATAACTAGATTCCCTAATTAATGTATTAATTAGCCACTAAATGCATTCCAAATCAAAGTTGAAACCACTATGAAAAGATTTCCATAACAAGGAGGAAAGGATAAAAAAACTTAAGGGACCAAGATTTCTAGTGTAATCAATAATTCAAGGGTCAAAGTATAAAGACATTTGGGGATCATTATAAATACAAATGTTTAACTATATATTTAGTGACTATGAGGATATGCACTTTCCAATCTGAGATTTTCTTTTCTTTTATTTGCAATCCAAATGAAATCATAAACCTCCTTCCATCAATGAGTGAGATGGAGTTCAAAATAAGAATTCAAATCAATAAAAATAGTTTTGTCCTGAAAAACAACACAACTAGCATCACTCTAATGATCTAATCCTTTGTCGCCTAAGTGTTATGAAGGGTGACATTGAGTCCAGTAACAGCAAACCAATTTAAACTAAATAAATAAATAAATTAGAACTCAAGCTGATTAAGGGCCTATCTTGGATAACTTTCTTGCTATTTTACTTCTCTGATAGCAACCATAATTTTGTTTCGTTGTTGTTTTATTGTAGCTTTCTCATTATTTTCAAACATTTTTTTGTGGAAAACTTACTTTTATAATCATAATAGCTAAGTTATTTTTTCTAAAACTTCATAACCAACTTTATAAAACATTATAGTCATCCTAAACAGACCCTAAGTCGAATCAAAATATTCTATTTCAAGTCTAATTTTGAGTTATTGCAAATAAAGTATGTTAATTTCACAGAATATTTTTAATCACTAAGCAAAATTTCTATCTAAATAAAAACATTTAAATCATGTTTATAAATATGTATTATAAAATATATTAAATATAAGCACAAATACGTCTATGACTTATATATATATATATATATATATATATATATATATATATATAAGTAAAATCACGCAATAAAATAAACAAGAAAAGAAAACAGTCAAAATAAACACCAAAATTTAACATGGAAAATTTTAAAACCAAGAAAAAAAACCATGTAGCCGCACACACAAAAATTCACTATGAAAATTGGGAGAAATATACATGTATCTCTTCTCTCACTCTTTTTGTCTCTCTTCACTTTTCTTTTCGTTCTCTTCTCAAAATAGACAGAGACACACAGATACAACACCAATGGATGCAATCCTGCAAATTAAGTGTGAAAATCGAGAAAGAAAAATACGCAACCCGACTCATAGCATCGCACCACTAGAGTATGGAGCACTAAGTCGCTTCACTCTTTGACTCAATCACCCTTACAGTGCCATGACACTGACCCTGGAGTGTTGTAGTGCTCTGATCTCTGTCTCCAAGTCAAGACTACAGCGTCGCCATGCTACAACCTACAATGTTGTAGTGCACAAGTGTACAATATTGCAATGCTCCAATGTACAACACCATGATGTTGTACGGCTATATGAAAACAAAAAATTTCAAAAAGGGGTAGGACCCCGTATAAGCTCGGCCAATAGAATTGAGATATGAGTTAACGGTACAACCTGCTTTATTGACACAATCAGTACCACACTAAACTAATATAATTCATAGTCTTTTGGATCTATATTAGATTTATAGGAAGATATTGGTTAGTCACTAAGCTAAAACATGCTATCTTCACTTCAAATAATTTAATTATAAACCTTGTAACTTGCAAATCGTTTTACTTATTTTAATACAAAATCTTACACATTAATTACATTTTTTGCCAAATAAATTGATTGATACTGCAAGTTAAATCCTTTTTCTCACATAGATGAATTTTAAATTTTAATATTTATCCATATCACATTTATTTTTATTTATGCTAATAATACTTTAATGTGTTTTATTTACATAACTTCCTGATGCAAATTTAAAAATATCAAATTTCATATTTACAAAGTTTCATAATTTAGAGTAAACCACTTACATAACTTCCTGGAGGCAATTTAATAAAAATCAAATTGCATGCTTAGAAAGTCTCATTCTTACCACAAAACTCATCTCATATTTTAGTGCAGCAGTAAAAGGATCTTCCCAACAACCAAGCCTTCGATTAAAGAATATCCCATATAGTCTAAATTTTGCAAAACCAACCAGCAGCTAACGAATTGTTTGTTATTTTTGTGTGGAATCTGATTGTATCGATCAATCGGGTTATACTATTATTTTGGACCTAAATTCCAACAATCAAGCTCGTTGGGATAGAAGTGTCAATTATTGAACCGACCCGATAACCCAACTCGAATCCGACCAGAAAAATCTGGATTTAGGTTGACCCTTTTAACAAACTGGTCGGGTTCGGGTTCCAATTTATTACCCATTTGAAAAATCGGGTCCGATCCAGGTGAATTCGTTAACCCAAATTTGACTCGGATTTGACCCGAGTTATGGCTGCCCACTTGCGTCCCAGCACACCCCAGCACACACACAGGCTCCAGTGCTCTGCTGGGTGCCTGTGCATCTGCACCGCACTAACACTCGCACACGCTGTCGCACTCGCATCACCTGCTACTCGCGCTCTCCCCGGGTCCCTCCACCCACGCTCACACCCCTCACTTGCACTCAAATCCGACACTCGCACTGGCGCCTCACCTTCGCCCTCTCACATCGCTCACCTTGCACCCATGGTCGCCCCCTGGCCTGCACCCTCGTCTACTGCCCTGCTTGTAACCCAGGTTAGCGAGTCGGGTTGGGTCAACCCAGTTACCCAGCGAGCTAGGTCAGATCTAGATCTGAAATCCTAACCCGTTTGCTTAATCGGGTCTAGTTCAGGTTGGATTAGTTGAAGGCGGGTAAATTTAGGGTTGGACCTGAACTCGACCAGAAAAACCATTTTGACACCCCTAGCCAGGGTGTTGCGAGGGGGCCCTCTGCCTACTTGGGTTTGGGTGCTTTACACCCTAAAAATGGTTTCCCTTGCAACTGTACAATATTGCGGCACTATATAGTTTGCTCAAAGATAGACAGATAGCAGAGCGCTGCAGTGCTCCAGACCCCGGCACTACAGCGCTGCCAGAGAGTATTGCGATGCTCCAAACCCAGGCGCTGCGGCACTGTCAGGCAAATAGGTGACAAAAAGTTGAGCGCCGCGGTGTTCCAAACTTGGCGCCACGGCACTACGAGGCGGGCTGTCTATTTTCTTACTCATTTTTTTGAAGGGTTGCGTCCTTTGGTGATTGTATTGTATCTCTTTGTTAGTTTTATTGTTAGAACGGTGCAAGTGTGAAGAGAGACAATGAGACAGTGTGAGAGAGAAAGAGATCCGTACAAATTTCTCCCAAATTTCATAATGAATTTCTTGATGTGGTGTGGCTCCGGAGTTTTTTTCCCAATTTTAGATTTTTCCACGTTAAATCTTGGTATTCTATCTTTTCCACAGTATTTTCTCTTTCTTGCTTGTATTTGTTGCGTGGTTTTCTTCCCTAACATTGTTCGACCGACACATCCCCAAATGAACATCCAATCTAGCCTACAGATCAATAATAACAATATCTAATATAGCAACAACGCTGTAAGAACCATATCAAATATTGATTCATCTTCAATAACTTCTTCAATCACCAATAACACCATAAGTCTAGCAATTAGCTGATGCACCCAGGTGCATTATATCACAAGCCCAAGTTTCCTCGGCCTAGGTCAAATCGCAGGAGCCTTAACAGCTCAACTAAACCCTACAGACTAACCGATCAGACAAGTTTTTCAGGAAAGGAAAACCTCTACTAAACATATAAGGCTAACTACTAGCTTTATACATAAATCACTCACCTATATAAATGACCTAGAAGAATATGGTTCTCACTCCCAAATTAGAATCATGAAAATTTAAAAGCACACCAAAAGAGAGATAAACAGGGACTGCAACCGGCACAATCAAGTTTCTTTCAAGACTATATTAACACAAACTATCATAATAAGCATGTAGAATAAAGCAAATAAATAATCAAACACACAAGCACATAAGCGTACAAGTGTAAACGATATATAAGATATGCATAATGTGAAAGATGTCATGCTTAGTAGTACTAGCACATGAACTTATATACAAGTAAATTAGCCTACAATTGTAATACCTCACAAGCAAATGAAGCATATATGATTGGTTATGCTAACGCGAATGAAAAAACTTATTATTATATAATAAAATTGTAGTAAAGCACAAGTTAGCCAACTCAACTTGAAAGAATAATCATATAAATATGTACACAAAATAAAGCGAGTGAGCAAGATAGCTATTAAGCTCAATATTAAAGATCTATTATACTATAAAATAATTGTGAAACTCACCACTAAGGACTATAAATTAGAAATTCACTACTAAAAATTGAATTTTTTTCACAGCAATTTATAGTAACAGTTTACAAATCGCACTATTTATATTTTTCTGCAGCAGTTAAAACCGTCTATATTAGAAGCCGTTTAAACTGCTTCTAATGGCAGTGGTTTAAACCGCCTCTAATATTGACGGCTTTGATTGTCGTTGTAGCCCTTAGCAAACCGCAACCCAGAGTCCTAATTCCTTATAGCATTCCTTCCGGCTCGCTCGCTCGCCGTCCTGCAAGTTTTTTAATTGAAACACTTCTCTCTCTCTCTCTCTCTCTCTCTCGCCCTTTTGCTCTCTTCTCAGTTCGATTAGCGTTGAGGTTCATCCCCCCGTCAAAGTCCCGTCGCTAACTCCGACGAGTCTAGCTGTCATTGAGTTTCGTCATTCGAGTCCCGCCGCTCATATTCTCCAGCAATGCGTAAAATTTTGATAAAACTCTGATTTCTTTGACATTTTTTCCTTCTCATTTTTTTTTCTATCACCATTCTATCATCTCTTACTGGATGTTTTGTTTTCCATTTATTTGATATAATTATAAATTTCATGAATGCGATAAAATTGTGAAATATTTAGTATGAAGTATTATATGCTAATATCTTGTTTTAATGAGCTGGTTCGTATTTAAATTGTGTATAGGCTGATAAATGATATGTCCTATATGATAAGCAAAGCAAAAGATGATCAGTTAGCTCTCAGCTCCACTATGTCTGTACAGCATCACATGCTTTTCCAAAGCTTATTCATCTCCACCGTAGGTTGTTCTGCACCTACAGAAATCAGGGCCTTTGATTTCTAACCAACTCTACTAGTCTGTTATAATTAACATATACATAAGCAAATAGTTAGTTGTATTGCCTGCGAAAAAAGATAATGAATACAAAAACTTACAGCTTACCTTTCTTCATGGTTTTCTGCTGTTGCTTTACTAATCTTTAATGTAGGAATGTTAAAGCAACTTATACAGGAAATGGTACAATTTATCATGGTATCAGAGCCATTGGCTAGTGTCGTACTTGATTTTTTTTTATTGACTTCTGTCTTGATTCCTCTGCTTCTTCTATGTCTCATTCATCTTCAGTTACGATTAAAAATGAATGAGACTTCTATCCCTCCACAACTCAAGTTTCTTATGTCAAATGTTAAAGTTGTGATCAGTACACAGCTAACCACTGATAATCACCCCATTTGGAAGTCGCAAATTCTTAAACTATTCTCAGCGAATGGGTTCGATGAATATCTCGACGGAATTACCTCAAAACCGCAAAAGCAGCTCCTCTCTTTGGATGGATCTGTTAGTTTTAATCCACATTACCAAACTTGGATGCTTATAGATCAAAATTTGGCTTCAGCACTTTATTCCACCATCTCTCCTTTGCTTCCCTATGTTCTTAATTTGGATTCATGTCATGATATCTGGCTGACCATTGAACGATGCTAGCAATCCACCAATCATTCCCGTCTACTTCAACTAAAGAATGAACTACATCAACTACAAATGAAAGACAAATTCATAGTCCAATATCTTTTCGAGATTAAGCAAAAAGTAAACGCAATTACCGTTGCAGGATCCTCCATTGATTCAGAAGATATAATTCTTTACACTCTGAATGGCTTATCCTCTACATACAACACCTTCAACGTTGCTATATGCACAAAATTGCAGTCTATCAGTCTTGATGACTTTTAGGCTCTCCTTTGCAGCAAAGAACTCAATCTACTTTTTGACTCTGCAACTGATCAGCTTCACGCTATTGGAAAATCTGATTCAGCTTTTGCATTACAAGCAGCTCGTGGGCGTTCTCGTTGTCATCAATCTTTCCCTGCTTTAGGTCGAGGCTGATTCTCCTCTGGTTCTCAGCGTGGGGGTCGCACATCACCAACTGCGGCTCAAGGTGGTCGTCAATCTCGCCCATACATTGAGTGGAAAATTTGTGGCAAAGCAGGTAATTCGGCTTTTCAATGATGGCATCGTACAGATCTTTCCTATCAACCATCTCAAAAAGCTTATGTTGCTCATGACGTTTCTCCTTCAGAGGACTAGTTTCTCGACTCGGGTGCAACATCTCTTTTAACCTCAAATCTTTCACAGTTGCAGACCTCTCAAACCTACACAGGCTCCTCCCACGTTCAACTTGGAAATGGCCAATATATGCCCATAGCTAACTCCGGTAGAAGAATCCTGCCAACTCATCCCGTAAGCTGTCTTCAGCATGTTTTGCATGTTCCTCATCTCTCCCATAATCTACTTTCTTTTCATAAACTTGCTTCTAACAACTCCTGCTTTATTCTATTGATGCTCATGGTTTTATTAGTAAGGATGCCACAACCAACAAGACACACCTCCACAGTCCCAATCATTACAGTCTTCATCACGGTCTTTACCCCATTAAGCTATCTACTGCTGCTTCATCAGACTCCTCCATAACTGTCCCTACTCTTCACACCGCAACTCAATCACCAAGCTACTAGCATCAACGTCTAAGACACTCATCTATTTCTACTCAGCAACTACTTTTAGCAATTCTTCCAACAACAAATTATCTCCTACCAGTTTTCATTGCTCGGCCTGTGTGCGAGCCAAATGTCATAGATTACCCTTTTCTTTGTCTACCCCAAAAACAACTACATGTTTAGAACTTATACACACTGATGTATGGGAGCCATCCCCTACTTTATCATTTCAATCTTATAAATATTATCTGTTATTTGTAGATGATTTTACTCGTTATGGTTGAATTTATCCTCTTCACAATGAAGCTGAAACATTACAAAAATTCCTCTTCAATTTGAGTCACTGGTTGAAAATCAATTCCAAACATCTATCGAAATTCTAAGATTCGATGATGGTGGTGAATATATTAATAATGCCTTTCAAAGGCACTTACAACAATTTGGTATGGTTCAGCAAATTACTTGCTCCCATATGCCGCAACAAAATGGCGTGGTTGAATGCAAACATAGGCATCTCATTGAAATAGTTTGTATGCTACTTTTTCTTGCTCACTTACCCGCACATTTTTGGATTGAGGTGCTGTTAACTACTGCATACATCATCAATAGGCTTCCTTCCAAAACAACGCATAATTTGTCGCCATATGAACTGCTCTATCAACACCAACCTGATTACAACCATCTCAAAGTATTTTGTTGTTTGTGTTACCCCTGGTTCCCCACTCAAGTATCCAACAAACTACAGCCACGATCGTAGTCCTGCATCTTTCTTGGCTATGCCGATTCTCAAAAAGGATACAAATGCTTTAATGCATCCATAAGTCATATACTTCTCCTCGGCATGTCCAATTCTTTGAATTCATTTTTTGTTTCAAAATCCAGTATCAGTTTCCACTTCTTCCTATTCTTCCCAAAGTGTTCCACCTTTACTTCTCGTCCCTCACTCTTGCTCATTACCTACCTCTACCTCCACAAAAGCTATCCAGCCCACTTCCACCAATATAGAACATAATCCACCTCCAACTTCATCACCTATTACAGACTCCTCTAGTTCAGCCTCTATATCACCAACTTCCTCTACTCCATCAAGTCATCTACCCCCCCCCCCCCCCCCCCCCACCATACATCCACTGACCACCCATTTTTGGACCGGAAAGCTACGACCAAAGCAAATCTTCGATCTTCACCATTCCATTATTCCAACATCTCCTACCTGCTAATCTCAAGCTGTCAAACATGTTGTTTGGAGAAAAGCTATGTCTGCTGAATTTGAAGCCTTACAAAAATAGGGTAGTTGGACTTTTGTACCTCCTTTAGCTGATCAAAATATTTTAGGCTGCAAATAGTTATTTCAAACCAAATGCAACTCTGATGGATCTATTGCTCAGTACAAAGCATGTTTAGTTGCTTAAGGTTTTAAACAAAAATTTAGATTAGATTACTATGACATATTTAGTCCAGTTGATAAATTTTCTATCATTCGTATATTTTTTACTGTGGCCATCACTTGCAAATGGAATATTCTACAACTTGATGTTTCTAATGCTTTTCTATATGACAAGCTAGATGAAATAGTCTATATGAAGCAGCCACAAGGTTTCAAAGATTCACAACTACTAGATCGTGTCTGTTTGTTGAAGAAAGTCATCTATGGACTCAAGCAAACGCTTCGCCAATGATTCTCCACGTTCACTACCTATCTTATCTAATATGGTTTTTTAGTGAGCTTGGCAGATCCGTCATTTCTAATTTATCATCAAGATTCTATCAAACTCTACATTTTAGTTTATGTAGATGATATCCTGCTTATTGGTAATGATCCTCAGCAATTACTAATCTTCTACAAACTCTAAACTTGGGGTTTCAAATGAGAAATCTTGGACCAGTTTCCCATTTTCTTGGCATTCATGTTGCTCAAACACCTATTGGTATTCATTTAAATCAAACTAACTATGTTATAGCCTTACTCGACAATTCTGGTATGAAAGATTGCAAACCGGTTCTCACTCCATTGCCAACAAAATTACCTCAAATTGCTGTTAATTCAGACTTATTTCCTCAACCTGAACTATTTCGACAACTTGTTGGCTCTCTTCAATATCTCACAATCGCACATGCAGACATCCTATTTGTTGTCAATCACCTATGTCAACATATGCATAAACCATATACTATACATTTTTAGCTGTTGAAAAAAGCTTTTTGTTATATACAACATTTTGGTCTTCTAATTTCAGCTTACTCTCTTAAACTAAATGCTTATTCTGACTCTGATTGGGTTGCCGATACTACGGATTGTTGCTCTATTACAGGCTACTGTGCCTATCTAGGCACTACATTAGTCTCATAGTGTGTTAAGAAGTAAACAATTGTCGCACGTTCGTCTACAAAAGCCGAGTACCGAGCCTAACTGTCGCAAGTGATATCATTTGGTTGAGACATTTCTTGCAGGAATTTCATATTTATATCTCCTTACCTACACCACTAGTTTGCGACAATGTTGTAACCCTTGCATTAGCTACCAATCCAATGTTTCACGCACGCATCAAACACATTGAGATTGATTTTCACTTCATTCATGACTGTATTAAATCCAACCACATTACTATTCATCACATTCCCTCTCAAGATTAACCTGTTGACATTTTTACCAAACCTCTTGCTGCTACTCGGTTTGATAACTTAAGAACAAGTTAACAATTCATGCTCACATTGTTAGCTTGAGGGTATGTCTTATATGATAAGCTAAGCAAAAGGTGATCAGTTGGCTCTCAGCTCCACTATGTTTGTACAACATCACATGCTTTTTTAGAGCTTATTCATCTCCACCGGTGGCTGTTTTGCACCTACAGAAATCAGGGCCTTCGATTTCTGACCAACTCTACTAGTCTGTTGTAATTAATATATACATAAGTAAACAGTTAGTTGTACTGCCTACGAAAAAAGATGATGAATACAAAAACTTACAACTTACCTTTCTTCAAGGTTTTCTGATGTTGTTTTACTAATCTTTAATGCAGGAACCTGATGTAGTCAAATATTTATGTACTTTTTTATGACTTTTGGTTGATTATGTATTGTAATTTTTATTTTGGTTACCCTATGATGGAAAGCATCCAATGATTATGTTAGGTTGGTGCTCTTAGGAATGTCTCTCCCTTTTCTTCACTTTGTTTTTTTGGGTTTTCCCTTGGTTGGCTGCTGTGTTGATGCTTCAGTTTCCCCCCGGCAGCTGTCCCTTCGATTTCTGTGTTCATTGGCTACTGTGTTGATGCTTCAGTTTCCCCCTTGGCAGCTGTCCCTTCGGTTTCTGTGTTCATTGGCTGCTATGTTTATGCTTCAGTCTCCCCTTGGCAGCTGTCCATTCGATTTCTATTTACTGCAGTTTTAAAGTATTCCTAGTGGTTGGATGAGAGGTGCTTTAACTACATGCATTAATTAGTCTTTTCCCGATAAATAGGGGCTGTTTTCCTGCGGTTTGGGGTAATTTTTTGGTGAAGTGTTTGCATACAAACCTGCGGGTTCTTCTAGCTTGCGAGCTAGCCTCCTTTCCCCTTTCCCTCTACTACTTCGTCTCGATTTTCTACCTCTTCTTCTCTTTCCATGGTTTCCGCCCCATCTGTATCCTTCTTCTCTTGTGAGCTTAGTGGCGTTTACTGCCACGTTTTGGTTGATATTTGCTGGAGGAGGGTGGACTTGGGCCGAATCGTTTTAGTGGTGGATTCCGGGTTAGATCTTTCCTTTGAGCACCTATCTTAATTTTTTCGAGCTTTGCATGTGAGGTGACCACTTGTTAGTTAATCTGAGAGTAGCCTTATTTACATATTCCTATGTGTTTTTCCATACAGATTTCATAAGTTGCTTTCTAAAACTTGTTTATACTTTTAGTTTTTTTTTAACAGGGGATGTTTATGCTTTATTGAAAGGAAGAATTTCCTAATTACTTTCCTAAGTGTTCTCCATAAAATATTTAGAAACTTAAGTTGCATCAATTTGGTATCAGAGCATCAGGTTGTCATTCTAGTCTTCCTTTCTTCTTTATAATATATATATATATATGTGAATAATCAGCAAGCTGAATGGCAATGAATGATTATGCAACAAATGACTAATCTACAACAATAAATAGAGATAATGGCTAATACTTTAAATGCACTAAACTTAAACAATGCTAATCTCCAAAATAATGAAATTAAAGAAGCACCACAAGTCCAAAATCGAAACAATAAACAATGGGATCATGGGATAAAAATTGAAGTAAATGAATTTGAAGGAAAACTGAAATGGAACAATTTAATGAGTGGATTGAAAAAATGGATCAATTTTTTGAATGAAAAAAATTTCCTGAAAATAAAAAAGTCAGGTTTGCTAGCTTAAAAGTAACAGGATATGCCTTAACATGGTGGAAAAACTTACAAAATAATAGAGTTAGGAGAAGAAAAGAGAAAATTCAAACATGGAATCGAATGAAAGAGAAAATGCGAGGAAAGTTTTTACCATCTAACCATGCCCAAACTTTATTCCAAGAGTATAACAATCTTCACCAAGGAACCCATTCAATAGAAGATTACACTGAAGAATTCTATAAACTGCAATCCCAAAATGACTTAAATGAAACTGAAGAGCGAACTGTAACACGTTATATCAATGGGTTAAAGTGGTCAATCCAAGATTAACTAAATCTTCATCGTGTAATCAAACTTGACGAGGCTTATCGTATTGTTCTGAAAATTGAAAAAACACAACAGCGAAGCAATCAAAAATCTAATTCAATCAAAATGAAACAAACTCTAGGATCCAAAACCCAAACAATACAAGGGAGTCATAGGACCAACCCCAACAAACCCAAACCTCCGAACAACTGAAAATGTTAAAGGAAAAGGGGTAGTGGGAAAACCAATAAGACCATGTTACAAATGTGGCTTATATGGACATCTATCGGCAGCTTGTAGGAAAAACAATCCTCTTAGAGCCAACTATATTGAGCAAGAGGATAACCTTAAAAATGAGGAAGAAACTGAATTTGAACAAGAAAATGAGGACGAATCAGAACAAATCAATGTTGAAGGTAACCAAGGAGACCATTATTTAGTTATCCGTAGGGTTTTGACCACCAAAGTTGATACCGAGGATAAATGGCTTAGACAAAACATTTTTTGAACCACTTGTACTGTAGGAGGAAAACTTTGTACCCTCATGATTGATAGTGGTAGCTTAGGAAACTTTGTATCACAACTCATGGTAGACAAACTTAAGCTAAAATCCAAGCCACTTGCTAAACCCTACAAGAAATCCTGATTTAAAGAAGGAGAAGTCCTTGTCACCCAACAATGCATTGTTAACCTCTCAATTGGAAAATCCTATAAAGATCAAGTATTGTGTGACATCATGCCCCTCGAAGTATGTCATATTTTACTAGGTTGACCCTGACAATTTGACCACAAGACAATTCACAATTGGGAGAAAAATAATTATACTCTAACTCAAGACAACAAAGAATTCACTTTATACCCCCAAAAAAATATTCCTGACCCTCCCACCAAAACTACCCAATCGACGACAAAATCAACCACTCCTGAATTACTTCTCAATACTAATGAGCTAAAAATTTCTGAAATAGCCTATCTAGTGTTAGGAAAAGAATCTGAAAAGACCCAAGAAATTCCCGTGGCAATACAACCATTAATCAACAAATATTTTGATATAACCCCTGAGGAGTTACCAAATTCATTGCCACCCATGAGAGATATCCAACTCCACATCGACTTAGTTCCAAGAGCAACCCTACCCCATGTCCCTCACTATCGGATGAGTTCTGCTGAACACGAAAAATTACATAAGCAAGTGACTGAACTTTTGGATAAAGGTTTAATCAAAGAAAGTATAAGTCCATCTGCTGTCCCTGCCTTGTTTACACCCAAAAAGGACGAAACTTGGAGAATGTGCGTGGACAGTCGAGCCATAAATAAAATAACTATCAAGTATAGGTTTCCTATCCCCAAATTGAACAATATGCTCGACATGCTTAGCGGTGCCATTTTTTTTCTAAAATTGATTTGCGAAGTGGATATCACCAAATCAGAATACGACCTGGTGATGAGTGTAAGACAACATTAAAACGAAATAAGGATTATATGAATGGCTAGTCATGCTTTTTGGATTGTCAAATGCCCCCGGCACATTTATGAAAACTATGAATCATATTTTACGACCTTTCATTAGAAAATTGGTGGCAGTTTATTTTGACGACATCTTAATTTACAGTATTCATCCTAATGATCATCTTGAACACGTAAAACAAGTCCTACAAACCTTAAGAGAGCAAAATTTATACATCACTTTGAAAAAGTGCTCTTTCATGGCTCAAAGTTTAACTTTTCTCATATATATTACCTCTGCTGATGGTATTAAGGTAGACCCTGTCAAAATAGAAGCTATCCAAAATTGGCCAGCCCCGAAAAATATTAGTTAAGTTAGAGGATTCCATGGTTTAGCATCCTTCTATTGTAGGTTTATGAAAAACTTCAGTACTTTGATTACACCTATCACTGATTGTCTGAAAAAGGAAACTTTTAAATGGACACCTAAAGCTGAACAAGCATTTCAACAGATTAAAAGAAAAATGAGCCAAGCACTCATTCTTAGCTTACCAAATTTTGATAAAATCTTTGAGGTGGACTGTTATGCATCCCATATTGGTAAAGGAGCTGTTCTTAGTCAAGAAGGCTGACCCGTTGCCTACTTTAGTGAAAAACTTAATGATACCCAATCTCGATATTCAACATATGATGTGGAATTCTATGCAATTATCCAGACCCTGAAATTTTGGAGATGTTATCTTATTCAAAGGGAATTTGTGTTAAACACTGATCATGAAGCGCACCGATTTTTAGGTTCTCAAAAGAACTTAAGTAGAAGACATGCCAAATGGACATCTTTCCTATAAGAATACACTTTTCATCTTGAACACAAAGTAGTAGTGAATAAAATTGCTGTTGCTCTAAGTAGACAAGCCCATTTATTGGTAACCCTTTACCTAACCATAATTTCTGTGGATTCCTTAAAAGAAAATTATGCCACTGATCTAGATTTTAAAAATATTTAGGAATCCTGTTGCACTTCTGGAATGGATCTTTCGGCTCAATTTATCATTTAACAAGGATTTTTGTTTAAAGGAACTAGACTCTGTATCACCCAAAGTTCTCTATGTGAACAACTTATTCAAGAACTTCACAGTGGAGGATTAGGAGGACAATTTGGCCAAGGAAAAACCACTACCTTAGTCGAAGAAAAATATTATTGGCCCCACATGCGAAAATAAATAACCTAATTCGTAAAACAATGTAAAATCTATCAATCATTCAAGGGAACATCTCAAAACACAGTTTATATACTCCCCTCCCGATTCCTAACAAATCTTGGGAAGATATCACCATCGACTTCATCTTAGGTTTGTCTGTTACAGCCCAAAAATTTGACTTTGTGTTTGTTGTTGTTAATCGGTTTAATAAAACGACACATTTCATTCCATGCAAGAAAACTTCTGATGCATCTCATATTGTTAACTTATTTTTTAAGGAAATTGTAAGTCTACATGGCATACCTCGAACTTTTACATCTGATAGAAATATTAGGTTGTTAAGTCATTTTTGGAGAACACTTTGGTCAAAATTAGGAACAACACTCCAATTTAGTAGTGCATATCATCCACAAACTGATGGGCAAACTAAAGTAGTAAACAGAAGTTTGAGAAACTTGCTTAGGTGCCTTGCAGGAGAAAAATCATCCCAGTGGGACTTGATTCTACCCCAAGCCGAATTTGCCTACAACAACTCCATTAACCGATCCACTGGAAAAAACCCATTTGAAACCATCTATGACCAAACTATTCCCCACTATTAGACTGTACCTCCTTACCCATACCAAGTCAAGCCAGTGTTGAAGCCACTAAAATTGTTGAAAACATTCAAACTATCCAACAACAGGTCCTTGAAAAACTCCGTATGAAAAATATTAAATAAAAGACAGCGGCTGACAAATATCGTAGGGAGTGTCATTTTTAGGTAGGAAATCTTGTGATGTTACTTTCAACGACAGCACTCTCCAGTTGGCACCTTTGGTAAATTAAGCTGGAAGAAGTTTGGTCCATTTCGAATCCTACGAAGATTGGGATCTAACACTTATCTTTTGAATCTCCCATCTTCCTAGGAACTTCTCCATGTTTAATGTTGCCGACCTTACTGCATATGATGGAGAGCCGACTGATACTGCAGACTTAGAGACTTTGCCTGTTATCGTTCCCGCTCAGACTAGTGATGATATTGAGAATGTTATGGACATTCGTAGCACCTAGACGAGGCAAGGAGATCACCGACGTTTCTTGGTCCGATGGCGAGGATGACCCCTAACTAACTGTTCATGAATTGAAGCTGAGAAATTGCAGTTTCAACGTCTTGATATTTTTCAGCATGTTACTGAGGCTTTCTCATCAAGAGATAAGATTCTTCCGCTAGGGAAGAATTGATGTAGTCAAATATTAATGTATTTTTTTTATGACTTTTGGTTGATTATGTATTGTAATTTTTATTTTGGTTACCCTATGATGGAAGGCATCCAATGATGATGCCAGGTTGGTGCTCTTAGGAATGTCTCTCCCTTTTCTTTACTTTGTTTCTTTGAGTTTTCCCATGGTTGGTTGCTGTGTTGATGCTTCGATTTCCCCCTTGGCAGCTGTTCCTTCGGTTTCTTTGTTCATTGGTTGTTGTGTTGATGCTTCAGTTTTTCCCTTGGCAGATGTCCCTTTGATTTCTGTGTTCATTGGCTGATGTGTTGATGCTTCAGTTTCCCCTTGGCAGTTGTCCCTTCGATTTCTATTTGCTGCAGGTTTTTGGTAAAGTGTTTGCATACAAACCTGCGGGTTCTTCTAGCTTGCGAGCTAGCCTCCTTTCCACTTTCCCTCTACTAATTCGTCTTGATTTTCTACCTCTTCTTCTCTTTCCACGGTTTCCTCCCCATCTATATCCTTCTTCTCTTGTGAGCTTAGTGGTGTTTGCTGCCACGTTTTGGTTGGTATTTGTTGGAGGAGGATGGACTTGTGCTGGATGGTTTCAGTGATGGATTCCGGGTTAAATCTTTCCTTTGAGCACCTATTCTAATTTTTTTGAGCTTTGCATGTAAGGTGACCATTTGTTGGTTGTTCTGAGGGTAGCCTTATTTACATTTTTCTATGTGTTTTTTCCTACGGATTTTGCAAGCTGCTTTCTAAAACTTGTTTCTACTTTTAGTTTTTTTTAACATGTGGATGTTTATACTTTATTGAAAGGAAGAATTTTCTAAACGTTAGAGTTTATCATAGGCTTGGTTAGCTTAGCCATAGAATTAAAGTTTCATAATTAATTTTGAGAAGCTAATTACATTATGTTTGCTTGATGTAATTCTCTCTTTAATATAAATATACCTTTTCATAAGTCTTTGAATTTAGAAAAGCTATATGAAATATCTCTAGTACATATAGCTTTTCCTTGATTATTTCCTATTGTAGAGGTCTTCTACAGATCTTCTTTTGTGATATCTTTTCAGAGAATAACTCAATCATTCTTTGTGGAGTTATTGCTCACGTAATATTATCATAGGTAAACTGAATTTTTTTAGGCACTACTATTATCTATGGTAATAGCTGTGGTTTTTTTATGCAACGGAAGTAGTTTAAAACGCTACTAATTTATTTCTAGCGATTTATCAACTGTTATAAATATGTTGTATTTGTGTTCGCTAGAAAGACTTTTGCAGCGGTTTCATAAGTGTTGCTATATGATGGCTTTAGCAACGATTTTAGCAGTGGTTTAACCCGCTGCAAGTATACTGAATAGCAGCGATTTAAACAGCAGCTAATTTGTATCATTAAAAAAAATAAAAGATACCCTACTCTCATTCATAGACAGCAACCAACAAAAGCTATAATTGCATTCTTTATAATTATATAACCAAGAGCTAAAGGTGTGCAAGTTTACTATATAACAACGTTGATGCATGCCTACTAAATATCAGTGCTGTGAAAGGAATTAAAATGATAAACTGTAAATGATTGTAGGAGTACAAGAAGCCCATAAGAAACTCAATTTCCTCTTAAATTGTGCCAAGTTCTTTTCATAAGAAGTTTTTATTTAAAGCAATTTAGATATAAATAATAAAATGGCATCATGAAATACGAATCATAAATTCTAGAGTTGTGTAAGTTTAGTATAGTAGTATGATGAGCCACAAAATTTTACAAGCTAAGAGCAATTAGAAAGGCTATCTTGTCGGGAAACATTTGCTTAAATCTACGAACAATCATATGTCAAGGTTACCTTGCTTTTATCTAAGATTTATCACATGTTTTAAATGAAGCAAATGATCAAACACCTGGTGGGCATTCTTGGCGGAGTCAAAGAAGCCCACGTCGATTTAAAAAGCAGAACAGGATTAACAAATCCAATACAGTAAGTGAGCACAAATTATCATCTCAAAGATTCGATCCATAAGTTGAACTTGGTCATCAAGGAAGAACATGCTAATTAGAAAAAGCTCGCCAAAGGCAGGATAGCAACTCACCCCCACCTCCATGTCCAACGAAAAAAAAAACATTATTAAAAACCATCAGCTTTCATAGCACGGGAGAGAGAAGAGATGGGAGAAAAAACCTTTGGGAGAAAATGACTGGTGCTTTTTTGCTAGAAAATAAGCTCTGGTGGCTTACGGGGCTGCGAATGGGTTGCGCTCGAAGGCTTACGATGGTCGATTCAATCATGATTGGGAATTCGGCGGCAAAGGCGAATTTTGGGGCAGCGGGTTGAGCGGCTGCTATGGATTTGGCGTCGAGACGAGCGAATGCCCACCGACGGAAAGAGGAATCGCGTAGCAAGTTCATCAAATAGATGGGTAATTCTAATAGGGGGAATATATTTATTTTTAACAGCATTAAAAACCGCTGCTTAAATCTTTTTATGGCAACCATTTCCTAACAGTCAGTAATAAGTTTTACGTAAACTTCAGATTTTTAGCAGTGTTATTATATATAATAGTGATTTTAAAATTACTACTAGGTAATATTATGTATATCCACTCTTTTTAGTAGTTAGTTAATAATCTAAAAATTTTCTATAATAAACTTTATATTTTGAAAAATATTTAAATAGCTAATATTTTATATAATATAGTTAAATGATGAGAAATAAAATTGTCACCTATTGATAATATTTTATATAATATGTGAATATTAGCAGAATTAATTATTTGATCTGATTTTTATGTCTTAACTAATGGTTTAAAATATTTCTTAGCTAAAATATTTATTTCGCAGATAATAAATAGTTATAGTTTTCTTCTTTATATTTTGACCATTCCATTCCGTAAAAATTTTACCATTACGTTCATGTAGAGTTCACGCTCTTTTATGTTCTTCTTGTGTATTTTTCTTAGACTATCTCTTTGTAGTCAAAATATTAAGAAACCAAATGCATGCAACAAACAATTCTTATGTGTACCTATTTATTTATAAGAAGTGCTCCTTTCACAGCATAGCCATTGTTGTAAAGTCGAAATTGAATAAATAGTGCGGCTTTATAGAATGGAAGAAAAATAGCTCACTTAACAATTATGCAAAATAAACTAAAATATTTTAAATTATAATACATGATCATATGCTCTACATACTAGCTCAATAATGTTAGAACTATTTCTTAAAAATAAAAAATAAAAAAACAATGCTAGAAGTGTACTCTCTAGAGCTTAAAGCTGTATCCAATCTCTTAAATCCATCCAGGACATCCTCCATGCAATATTTTGCAATAATCAATTTGAGAGCAAATTAGACCAAAAATGTATTAACGGTGATATATCATAAAAAAAATTCTTGATTGGGCACAAATGTCAAGACAAATTCTAATTGTAAATTTCTAAAATTAAATACTGAATCATCTGAACTCTGATTTCAGCAAACTTATAGTCGAGCTGAACGTCTCAAAAAGACGAACCCAACGACACCAAATTCGATCAAATCCAAGTCCAAACGAGTCCAAATTAAGGGCCCAAAGGGTTCAAAGTATAAATTGGATAATCAAATGACATCCAAATATGACATGCTTATAGTCAAATCGAGCGGCTCGACAAGATGAATCCAACGAGCCTAAGATCGCCAAATTCTGACATCATTTTTACACTTAAATTCTTAATAAAATGACCATAATCAAAGGAGTTGATATCGATTGTCCATTGGAAACACTCTCAACTCATCCTTGATCTTCTCCCTATCTACTGGCCATGTCAATCCCAAAAAGATATAAATAGCCCCTCATTCTTCACATGAAAAGGAGGAGGAAGAAATGAAAAACGAAGGATCTCTCTTGATTTCTCAAGCTTGCACCACCTGGCCACCCTTTTGCCCGACCACCAACCATCCCTTAACTACAGTCTTTCCAACCTCCATTTTCCGTCGACTATGGCCCTTTGGACCACTTTCACCTTACAATGGTCTTTTCGACCTCCGTCGTCCGCCGATTACAGTCATTCCGACCACTGTTGCTCGATGGTCTCTCCAACCAACATCTCCAAACTATAGTCTCCCTGACTATCGCTGCCCTACTACGGTCATTCTTACCATCGTCACCTGATTATGGTCTTTCTGGCCTATATCGTTCATCGACTACCACCACCCGACTACGGTCTTTACGACCTACGTCGCCCACTGACTACGGTCTCTCCAACCAACATCTCTATACTACGGTCCTTCCGACCACCGTCGTCTAACTACGATCTTTTTGACCTCCATCACCCGCCAACTACAGTCCTTTCGACCACCGTCAACTGACTACGGTCTCTCCAATCTCCATCGCTGGTTGACTACGGTATCTCTAACGAACATCTCTAGACTACGGTCTCCCCGACTGTTATCACATGACTACGGTCATTTTGACCACCATCTCCTGATTATGATCTTTCCGACTGTGGTCTTTTTGACCTCCGTTGCCCGCCAACTATGATCCCGACCATCGATGCCCGACTACGGCCTTTCGACCTCTGTATCCTACCGACTATGGTATCTTCGACTACCATCACTCAACTACGGTCTTTCCGACCTACGTCGTTAACCAACCACGGTCCTTCCGACCACCGTCGCCCAATTACGATCATTACGACCTTCGTTGCCTGACTGTGGTCCTTCCAACCATTGTCGCCCGACTACAAACCTCCCGACCTACACTGCATGCCGACTATGGTCTTGCCTACCAAACAGATATGTCAATATTGGTTCTTCCAACTTCCATAATGTAATGCACTCTATATGATGTATATTGCCTACATTGAGCCAAGGCCTTCCCCCAAAGGAAGAAGCTCATTTGTAATCAATTGCAAATACTAGTAGATTCATTTAAACTCGGCAAGGTCCCATGATTTTTTCCCATTTTCAGTGGTTTCTACGTAAACCTCTTGTATCTCTTATGAACACTATACTCATATCTTTCATCTATTTGTGTGTTGGATCTTCATACAGAGCTAAGATGTTAAACTTTATATCTCTCTACCACCGTGATTGTTCCATGACACAAACAAGCATTATATGCAGAAGTGGAAGATAAATCAAAAGATATAACAAATTAGAAAGTGAAATTGGGAAGTTCCGTCCTAGCATATTTTTGGTTTGAGTTCTTTTTTCTAAACTTTTTTTTTAGTCTACAATATTTCTAACATATTGTTTCGCATGTTTTATGTTGTCAATAACTACTGCAATCTTAATTAATTTATATGTGAATGTATTTGATTAATTATAGCATAAAGTTTTTATTTAATGGAGGAATGCAGCAAGATGAGGAAAATTAAAAAAAAAAATCCTCAGTTATTTAATAATGTTGCGGATTTGATCGTTGCAATATGCAGACTAAAGCAGTGGTTAAAACCGCTTCTATTCTATAACATTGCGGCAGTTAAAAATGGTGCTAAAACAAGCACTTCAGCAATTCTTTTTCAACAATCTTTAAATCGCCGCAAAATATTTTTGTGATGGATTGCAATCATGGTAGTGTTGTAGCGGATTTAGAATCACTGAAAGCAATATAGTGGCAGTTAAAATAACCGGAAAAAGTCTAAAATTAGTGTTGCGATAGTCCTCTTCTTTTGTAGCAATTCAAGGATATGACACACCAAGAAGATGGTGAATTTATATTTTAAAATTTTTATAACTTATTTAAACTAAGTACAAAATTTTTAATTGTAATGCTAGCAAATAATAGTCAAGTAAAAAGAATATAAAAAAATTACTTTTTTAGTGGTTAAGCCCCAACTTATTAACATTCAAGCTTAATCCCTAGTCATATTAAGATTCACTAATCCACTTGCTATTGCAAGTAAAACTGCTCTCCTCCTCAAACTTGTGAAGAAGTCATTACAACTATACACTCACTTCACTAGCAAAAGCTACCTAAAATAAGGTCTATATAATGTGAAAGTTTCACAAAATCGGCAAAATTTTTTAAATGCGCAGCTGAATAAGTTTTTTTATAAAAAGCAGCGTACGAACTTCAAAATTAAAAAATGAGCAAAACTGGAATGCCAAATTCCAATTTTTAATCAACCGGAAAATCAAATTCCAGTTTCTTCATTTAAAAAAATTTTGCCCACAAATTCTTGCCATAGCAGGCAGAAGAAAAAAAAGTACAGATTTTTGTATAATGTGGGCCGGGCTAGCAGAGTGGAGGGACTCTTTTAGCCTGCTAGGTTTCTTTCTCATCCACAACAAAAGTTTGTCGTTATGGACGTTATATCGGAAGAGGTAAGGTGGCTAAGAATAATGGCCCAATTAACAAGCCTCCTGGCCCGAGGGGTATCAGGACAATTTCTTCTGCCTTGCCAAGAAATTGCGAAGGATCCTTCGAAGTCATTTAGAACTTTATTTGAGAAAGGCACTAGCCAAATGAAGAAAACTTTCCTCTAAACTTGCATTAACAGATAGCTAACTATCCATACAATTGAAGAAACAAAGTTAGATAGCAGCAGAAAACTGATTTACTATTCCCTTGGAAAACCACTTGGTACAGCACAAAATTGATATATATATATATATATATATATATATATTTGAAGTTAGATATCAACACATGGTGAGATGAAATTCAGCTGGAGACCAACGGCTAGATGAACTATAGTAATAAAGTGACTGTCAAAAGCAGGCATCATATGTGGATGAAATAAATGACGTGCAGCACTATGCCCAGAAAGCATATCACTTGAACTAATCACTTATCATCTCCCCACAAGCTAACAATGGGTTCCTAAATTACTAGCTTGGATCTTAAATAACCAAATCATGTAGCATATGAGAATTTTGTAAATATATCCGCAGGTTGGTCTTGTGAAGCAATATGATGAACATATATATGTTAAGATTTAATACAATCTCAAATAAAATGAAAATCAACTTCGATCTGTTTGATACGAGCATGAATTACTGGATTATTAGCTAAGACGAGCAGAAACGCTATCACAAAAAAGAGGTATGGGTTGATCAACTAAAACATGAAAGTCACAAAGAAAATGTCTCAACCAAATAATATCGGTGGCTATTGTAGCTAAAGCCCTTTACTCAGCTTCAGTGGAGGAACGAGTTATGGTGGTTTTCTTTTTGATACACCAAGACACTAAAAGTAGAGCCAAGAAAAGCACAATAATCAGTAATAGAACGACCACACATGTCAGCAGCCCAATCAGAATCTGAATAGGCATAAAGCTCAAGTTTGGAATTAGATATGGGTAACCCAAAGTGAATAGTTCCCTGAAGATGTCATAAGAGACACTTTGACAGCTCAAAATGGATGCGATACGACTGATGCATATGCTGAGAAAGAAAGTTTAAAGCAAATGAAATATCAGGTTGTGTAATAGTAAGGTACTAGAGTGACCCAATCAACTGGCGATAAAAGTCAGGTTTGGCATAGCACTCAAAAGCAACAGCAATAGTCGACAGTTTGGATGGTAAATGAGTAAGAAGAGGCTTGCAGTTAGATATTCCACCTTTATCCAGTAGATCAGAGGCATGCCTTTTTTGCAATAACTGCATTCCAATAGTTGTTTGAACAACCTGAATACTAAGAAAATAGCTTACTAATCTAAGGTTTCTCATATGAAAACGAGAATGTAAATCCATGAGCAAGGCCTCAGTAGCATTATGATCATTAATAATGGAAAGAATGTCATCAACATAAATAAGAATATAAATAGAAGTAGAACCTTTATGATAAATAAGTAAAGAAGTGTCAGCATTACTAGGCACAAATCCGAATTGAGATAGAGCTTGTTTGAGACCAAAAATAACTTTATGTAAATGATATGTATGGTTAGGAAATTGAGGGCCACACTTGAAAACCAAGGGGTTGCAGCTTGAAGACTGTGTTGTCAAGCTTGCCATGTAGGAATGCATTAGACACATCTAATTGAAGAATTGACCACTAGAGAGAAGGAGCAACAGTGAATAAAATACGAATTGTTGGAAATTTGGCAACCGAGCTAAAGGTATCAATGTAATCAATACCAAATTCTTGTTTGAAGCCATGCACAAATAAACATGCTTTGTTCCTAGCAACAGTACTGTCAGCATGATACTTAGTTTTAAAGAGCCATTTGTATATTTTGATTAGGTGTGCAAGGAAGAAGAGTCTAGGTTCCTTAATTTTGTAGAGCTTCAAACTCTTCTAATATGGAAAATCTCCAAATAGCATGTTGATTTGCTTGTGATAAACAGGTAGGATTTGCAGGAATAAGTGTATGATGAAGTGTGAAATTGGATTTGAGTTTAAGATTACATGTTTGCAATCTAGTTATCATGGGATGATGAGAGAGAGGTAATGAGAGAGGTGTGGCTGTTGGAGATAGACGAGTGACGCTGGGAGAGGAAAATTGAGTGGTAGAAATGGGGGCCGTAGAGGATGTAGTTGTAATGTGGGCTGGTGTGGGCACAAATGCAAGAGTTGAATTGAAGGGCTGCACTAGAACGTGAGGAGGAAGACATGAGAGTGGAATAAGAGAGTTTGGTGAAATAAACTGGGTTGTAGGAGTAGAATATGCCTCAGAAGAAGATTTAAAAAGAAAAATAGCTTCATAAATGTGCACATAACGGGATATGTGTAACAACCCAAAATATGAAAATATATTTTAAAATGCAATGTTTGAATTTTTTTATAAATTGGAGCGCTGCAATGATAAGATTGTGAGCGTTGAGATGCTAGCCTTTGAGCACAGTTGCGCCAGAAATTGCCATCGCAACGGTGAAGCCTCTATTTCTACAGTAATTCTTGCAGCGCTGTGATACTAAGCCACTGACAGTACATATATATTAAATATCTATGCTATCACCCCTCACCCTACCTCATCCTCTTAGCTTGGCCAGGACGAAATTGAAAGGGTGGGGGGGAGGAAGAGAAGGAAGAGAGAGAGAGAGAGAGAGAGAGAGAGAGAGAGAGAGAGAGAAATCTCTTCAAGGGCATTTTCATCTGTCATTTCTTTTGCAAAAATTATTCTATTTGTAGTAAGTAGTTATCATCTTACTTTTATTTTTGATGATTTTGATTTCTATAAATTTATCTCTCCTAAATCTACTAAAATTGTATTATTTCTTGACTTTGTAAGCTTTCATCATGTAACTTTTGATATATTATAGATTTGATCATTTTAAAAGATTTGATATAATTTTGTTGCATTTTTGTCGATTAGTATGTATAAGTATCTATGGGTAAAATGAGTAGGAAAAAGGCATACTAAAAATGGACTAAAAGTGATATACTGTGATTGACATGATAATATTGAAATGTAATATACGTTGAAATGATTGGTATGATTGATATGTACTGGAATGTGATGTCGATCTGATTGAAAGGATGTATTGTACTGATATTGCTCTTATAAAAAATAATATACTCATTGATATCAAATAACTGATAGATAACCTCATGTGATATTCTTAAGATTTACGTGGTCCACTAACAGGAGCTAGTGGATGGGAGTCATAAGGAGTTTGAGACCAGTGGAGTTATAAGGAGTTGATCGGGGTGACTGATTCATGTAATTCAAGAGAAGTTATAAGGAGTTTATTGATTGGGAGTCATAAGGGTTGACTGATTGAGAATCATAAGGGCAAGAATACGATTAATATCAAGATACCCTCATCTGAACATCTGAAAGAATATTAATTACTAACTATTGATATTGATTACTGATCAAATACTCATTATTAGTACTGATATTGTAGCTTACACTATACTGATAGTGTTTACTATCAATATTGTGACTGTTGCTAACATTGTTCATTGTTACTTATATTGTGAATGACACTTACGCTGATTATTGTTATTGGTACGAATCATTGTTACTGATGATATAATTGACTGAGATGTGATATGTTATAAATTGAGTTGATACAGATAAACTAGTATAGATATTGATGTGTAGATTTCTTTATATAATTTACAGTATAATGTTTCTCTTTAATATATAATATTGCATGAATTTTAGTTGTAATATTTTAGTTACTACTTGGCTTTTATACTCATTACCCGATTTTATATATTTTTAGGAAAGGGTAAGGACCCTGTGATGTGAGACTCTGGACAGCATGTTTAATTTTCTATTTAGCACCTGTAGTTCATTTTGTAGTCATGATATATTTATAATGATGTAGATAGTCTTTTGTATCATGACTATTGCATATATGACATTTTTAGATTTGTAGAAATTGTACATATTGATAAGTATAAATGCAATTATATTTTTTTCATTGTTTATATGAAAAGTGTCTAGATAAAAGAAAAATAAATGCAATTCTTTCAATATGAATTCTGGGTGTGACAATATGTAGATTCGACCAGACTCAACATGAAGATATTTATAACCTTTGTAATTTGTGGCATAACCAAGAAAAATACACGAGGAGCGTGGTTCAAGTTTATTATGAAGTTTGGTAAGAAACCAGGGGAAGCACAAGAAACCAAATACTTTGAGATGATGATAATTTACAGGCTTTTGATAGAGGCATTAATAAGGAGGGATGTTGGTAATTTTGGAGGGTAGACGATTTATTAAATATGTAGTGGTGAGTAGTGTATCATCCCATAAAGTGTGAGGTAAATTGGAGACAAATAAAAGGACATGAACAATTTTAAGTGGCGGTGCTTGCATTCAGCATTGCCATTTTGTTCATGGGTGCAGGGGCAACTGCTTCTATGTAGAATGCCACATTGTTGTAATTAAATTTAAAATGTTTTATTGATAAATTCACCAACACCATCAGACTGAAATTTTTTAATAGGTTTTTGAAATTATCTTTCAACCAGTTGTTCGAATTGAAAGAATATAGTTGCGGTTTCATATTTGAGGTGTAAGGGATAAACCCAACAATATCTAGAAAAGTCATCAACAAATAAGAGATAATATTTATATAATTATTTTGACAAAATTGAGGAAGGACCCCATACATCCATATGTATAAGTTATAGACATTGAGAGCTTCTAGGAGAAGTTAAAGAAAAAGGCAAATGATGACACTTTGCTTGAGCACAGGAATAACAATGAGCAGAAGTAGAAGAGGACTTGCTGAACTATAAAGTAGTTGTAAGCTGATGAAGTGTAGAAGCAGCAGGATGACCCATCATTGATGCCAAAGATAGGTTTTCGAAGCAGAGGTGAACAGGGCAGTAGAGTAATGTGGTTGCCGAGTAGAAGAAACATAAGTTCTAATAGGATGAAGTCTTTGATGACTGCGACTTTGGAGGAGATTTTTGTTCGGCCGAATGTCTTTAATGTGAAAACCAGTAGCATCAAAACAAACCGAACAAGGATTAGCAGCAGTTAATTGATGGATAGAGAGTAAATTATAAGATATCTGAGGAACGTGTAAAACAAGTGATAAGTGGAGCTTACGGCATGGGGTAGGAAGAATATCCTGACCAGTATGAGCTATGGGCAGCAGTTGGCCATTGTTGACCTGCACTTGAGACGAAACAATATATGGCTGGGTAGAATGGAACTGAGAATGGCCAACTGCTGAGAATCTACCAAAGCTAGTTAAGGATCCCAATAAGTTAGCTAATGAAATTTATTGATGTAATCAGCATAGTTGGACAGATCGAGGAGCATGACCAGCTATTATTAAGAATACGAGAAGATATCAGAGTTTGCAGCAGAGATCCTAGATGATTATTGCATGATAAATCCATTCATACAGTACAACATTTAGTTGGGTTGCTTGATATTCAGACTTAGATTACAATGAAATACTCCATCGAGAGTGGCTTTCCAGTGAAGATAAATCATTAGTAAGTTGGTATGATTGAATTAATCATCATATCATTTCCGAAAGGTAACGAAGAAACAAAAAAATAGCCACAAAACACTAGGAAGTACTGCAATGTCTCTATGTAAGTATTATTTCGTGAACAACATAACATAAACTCGGTTATAATTTTCATAAATTTCTTATGGAGTGAAGTATTGGAGAAGCACGAGAGTATAATGGTGTAGTGCAAGGTCATTTAGGTTTCATTTGAGATAGCATATTTAAGATTGATTCAAGTCCTATTCATTCTCCAACCAAACGTTAAACCAGCATTTGTCGTCGGTGAGCTGCTCCACTTGAACGTCAAAATCTGCACTATTCTCTCGACGTGAACAGTGATAGGATATCCTCAAAAAAATTTATTTTAAAATTAGTGGATTTGGCTTTAGATCAGTGTTGAATATGAAAGATTTGTACTGCATCAATTTCATGATAAATCTAATGATTTTAAAATTCATTCTAATATAATTTATATTATGATATTTTGACATAGTTTTTTTTTTCATATCTTTTTAAATTTTAATTAACCAACTTGATATGTCATTTGTAAATTTATTTGCTCAAAATAATTAAATTTTGAAGCACATAAATATTTGAGAAAAAAAATTTGCAAATTAATTGCAAGATCATCCAAGATTTCCTTTTAAGCAAATTTATAGTCAAGTTAAGACAATTCAATGAGAAGAACACAACGAATCAAAAAAGCATGATAGTAAATTTTTCAAGGCCATTTTGTGACGAGACAAATCGACTAGTTTAAGATCATTTCATTTTGAATTTATTAAGCCATTGAGATATATGAAATTTATCAAATGATCAACGAGGACTTTGTTGAATCATCCTATGAATTGTTCAAATTTTTTGTAAAATTGATTAGAATGGCCCCTCCATAAATCTATAAATATTTCTTATTCCTATATATTTAGATTTAACTTTTGTTGGGAGAAATTCAAAGTTCTGTACCTTTCCTGATTGCTTAATCTTCCCTCTGATTCAAAGTGCAATGGTGTCAATCCCCCGCCAACTAAAGCAAATATTCATCTTTGCTCCTCCATCATTGTCTTACATTAACGAGAAATTATCACGTGTAGAGTCCGAACATAGCTCTACGTCCGGACTTCCAATTAAATGAAGACAGGTGGATTTTTTTTTTCTAGCTTGAACCAACAACCCGGCCCAACACAAAGTGTGTATAAAGTTTTCTTGTACACATACAGTGTATAAGTTGTACACAGTGTTTATGTACAACTTGTACATAGTGTGTGTACAAAAAGGTTAGGTCGTCGAGTCATATTAAAGCTACGTGTCTTCCTTTAATTAGAGTCCAGACATAAAGCTATATCCAGACTCCGCACATAATAATTTCTCTGCACTAACATCTACCTTCACTCATCCTTGATTCTCACCATCAGTAAACTTTGACATTTTTCTTCTATGATTGATTTCTACTATTCTCCACTAAGTTCAAAGGAGAAAATTCTAGTAGTTTATCTCATCTCTTCTGCAATAAAGAACATATCATTATCGTATTCCAAAATTATTTCAATCGAGTCTAGCGATTTTTTTTTTCTCTTTCAAAATTTCTGCATAAAGAATTTTGTGCGCATACTGAGACATGCAGATTAAACTGTACCTTTCGTATTTTTCATATCCACCACTGCAACTTGTCCATCCTTCGAAGGCAAGTAAAGATATCACCATGCAACCTATTGGCATTCAATTAATATGCTAATTCAAGCTTCGTTTGGAATAGCTTTTTGGTTGTTTTCTAAAATAATTTTTTAGTATAAAATTTTTTAAATTATAAAAATCACTTTAAAAAATAATAAAATAGCTATTCCAAATGAAATCTTAATCCTTCTCTTATCAAATCTAATTTCTAATAGAAAAAAAAAGACAAGATATATTTTAATTACATTACATCTTAAAACTTTTATAATTACATCTAGAAGATTGCAATTCATACATGATTAATAACACATTAATCTCAAAGCAAATATAAAAACTTTGAGGTTCATCCTAATTACTTTTTAAGCTAAAATATTCTAATATAATTTATTCATTTATAATTAAGGGCAATATTATTAAAAAAATAGAGATAGGCCTAAAAAGGCTTAGTTAGAACATATTCAAAATGATCTTTTTTATTAGATTTAAATCAGAATTTGACTCTTATTAGAACACAGTAGAGAAAAATGATTCATGTATCTGAGTGGCATAAAGAATTAGGGTTTGTTTGGGGCAACTTTCTTAATGCTTCTAAAGCAGCGTTTTAGTTAAAAATTTTCTTGAATTCGAATTTTTTGTACTAAAAAGTTGTTTTAGAAAATAATGAAAAAGCTGTCCCAAACGAAACCTTTATATATGATCCTCGTATATACAAATTTATGAAGTTCTACATTTTGAGTGATTGAAGACCAGCTCCCAAAAATTAAAAATTTAAAGCACAACCACTACCAATTTTTTCATGCACAATGGCGTACTCCACAACCTAACCTGCTAAATTAATCACCTAACCCTAATTTCTAATTCAGCAAGAAAAAAATTATCATTATGTTCTGATGTAATTTTTATTAATAGGAGCTTAAAAATTATTCAAATTATTTTGAAATTAATATTATATATGAATAATTCATATTACATTAATTTTAAAATAAATTTAATAATTTTTAAGTTTATTTAATTTAATATAAAATATCTAAAAAATATTCTGACATTATTTTTTTCATTGAGTACTCCACAACCTAATCAGCTAACCTAATCTGAAAATGACTTGCCTTCTTATTAATTAAAATCACTCGTTCACATATAGGAAAAAGGACGTTGGACGTTAAAATCTCACATGCTAAACCGCTTCATTGCCACGCAATATATTTTTTTTTTTGGGCAGGTTATGGGATTCGGTAGCTAGTAGTGAGAATAATTTTTCGTCCATCAACTAATGACACACACCTCCCAACCCCTGCAATTCTTATTCCAAAAAATATTCCGTGCAGTCATTGGGCATCATCAGAGGCAAATCAGAACGTGTCACGTCATTATTTTATTGTGTACCGCGATTGTATACTGCTATGTACCAGGTGAAGTGGTGCATCCTGATTCATCTTCGAACAGTCCGGCGACCGCACGTAATAATTTCTCGGCAACCTTTTTTTCATTCCAAATTTTCAAAATCGCACAAAGTTATTGTCGTATTGTTTTACCCATTTTAAAAATTTATAATTTAATTTAATATATTATTTTTCAATAAAAAAATACAAATACATGCTGTTTGCCTTTGATTATTATTGATTAACTTAAATGAATTATGAAAAAATATTTCAAATTGCAACAACTCAAGTTCAAGACAGCAATCAAAATAACTCATTTTGTATGGTGAAATTATTTAATTAAGACTAAAACTACTTTTTTTTTTCAACTTAAAATTGTTCAATTTCTCTTATATCGTTTTCATTCAGAAGAATATTTTTCAAAGCAATTTTGAATCACACCAAACAAGAATTTTTTTTATTTTTGGCTCGTTTTTTAATTTTATATTTTAATTTAACATGATTTATTATAAAATAATAATAATAAATTTCTTTTTTTTAATTGTTGGGTATAAGATAAATAGAAAGTAATCTTTTTTCATTTAAATCTCAGATTTATCCTATTTTAAACTGTAAATGCTTTGGTTGACCAACTTGCAAAATGTTATATCCACAAGATTTAGGGCCTATTTAGGACAGTGGTTTGACTTCTTTACATTTTTTATGCTTTCTCAGTACTTTTTAAAAATCTTTATGATGAGAAGTTGCATTGCGCTAGTGAGCTTAATCACAACTTATCATGCTTCATCGACGAGGTTTTCAAAAATTAAAGAGGTGAGAATTCAAAATATTGGTATATCGTTAGGATCAATGATGTGCAATGATGGCAACAGAACCAACAGTATATGAAGGTGGCGACGGGATCGAAGATGTGCTGAGGTGGGTAATGGATCTGAAGCATGTGAAATTGCTACAAGATTTGCACAACTATAATTGGTATTTTTATAGATATTCAAATAATAAAATTTATGTTTTTTTTTTTAACATTTAGAGCAAATAAGACAAATAAATATACATAATATATACGTAAGCATCGAACTCAAAATCTCTTAAATGTTAGTCGAAACTTTTAACCAAGAAATCAAGATGTTAAATATGTAAATAGAAAAACTTCTAATGCTGTGTATGTAAATTCATCAAAAATATTTTACTTTACAACAACTGAAGTGCTTGAGCGAAAAACAGACACCTATAAAAAAAATCATCCTTTCTAGAGAGAAATTGTTTAAAGGACTATTGCAGTATTGCTTCTTAGTTTTTCCGGTCTGAAAATTTTCAATTTCTCTTATACCGTAACAATATTTACATAATTACATACACGACACTGCCCTAGAAACGGGATAATACTCTGTTTATAAAAGGATTTTTTTTTAGTCTATGGAATTAAACCGGAACGGAATCAACAGGCTTGGGCGAGAGAACCCAATGTTCGCCGTGAGGCCGGACTTTAAGGCCCTTGGCTCTAGAAAATAGCGTGACGGCGCGGCGGACGCCGTGATCGTCGGCCGCGGTGTAGTAATCATGGCCGAAGAGGACTCCGCCTGGCCGTAGTACGGCATAAGCCATGTTTATATCGGACCACGCGGAATGAAAATCATGACCAGCGTCAACCTCGATTAGGTCCCCGTAGATACCCCATTCGCAGAGCGCAGTTAGACCTGAGCTGGTAGAAAAAGGGACGGGGAGGATGCGGTGGGCCTCGCCGGCTGCGGAGACTCCGAGCATGAACTGGTGGAGGAGAAGCGAGTCGGCGTGGTGGGGGATGGGTACGTGGCGGCCTAAGCGGGAGCGGAAGGCGGGCCAGCCGCGGAAGTCGTCGAGACAGAGGATGAGTGAATTAGGGAGGGAGAGGTTGCGGGTTAGGGAGGCCATGTGAAGAGCGGAGGCGCCGAGAAAGGTGCCGAGTTCGATGATGGTGAGGGGGCGGATGGTGGAGATGAGGTCGGAGAAGACGGGGTTGGTGGAGCCCCAGCCGCGGGGGTGGGCTGCGGGGGGGAGGAGCAGGGTGGCGGTTTCAGGGGAAGGGAAGTCGGTGTAGGGGGAGGTGTTGTTGAAAAGGCGGTTGAGGAGGGTGGGGAGAACGCGGTCGTGTGGTATCGGCTTTGCGCAGTCGGTGTGGAAGCGGAAGAGGTCGTGCGGTAGAGACAAGGAGCAATTGGAATCTCGGATGTGGAATTGTAATTGAGTGTTTACAGATGAAGGGGAGGATGGAGAGGAGAGGAGACCGGCGATGTAGCCGAGGGAGAAGAGGAGGAGGATGACCGTGGCGGATGGGAGGTACCGGCGGAGGGGAGGGAAAAAAGGAAGAGCAGGCGGCGGGGATGACCGGGAGGAGTCTTTCATCGATTGATTATTTATTTGGCCTTCTGTTCACCGCACACTGAATCGATTGATTTCTTGTGCTATATAGCGATGTGCGGTGTGGTAAATCAAGTAAAAGGCTCTTCCGACTTAGAGCTTCTGTAGCGTGAAATGGATTCCAATACTGGGCTCGGATGAAAAATAAGAGAAAAGTATGCGTCGATATGAAGATTGAAGTCGGTTGTGGAGAAAGGCAGCTAGGCAGCAGCTGCTAAGATATGTGATGATTTAATTCCAAGTTTCTATTTTTTTCTGAAGTTTTTAAGATTTCAATAAAGCAGAGAGTAAAATGTGGGATCCTTCTCCATGGACCAACCTCACAATCGGCAAGGAGGCAGCACATGTTCCTGTACCTGGAAGAATAAAGCTGGGCAGTTATTTTGGGTCTGGTTTCTTCCAGGCCACGACTTTTGGGTCTTGTTATGTTATAATCTCAATTCGGTTTGCTAGCCATATATGTATGAGAACAGGATTGAAAATGAAATACGTACTGTTTCAGACATTCTGTAACCGGCTGTTGGTTCTTTATTGGATAGTCATGGATGATAATTGATAAAAACTGGGAATTCAAGAAATTTTTTATGGCATGCGTGCTTGTTTGGAATGTCTGATCTGACTATAAGCGGCTGGTTGTTTTTAATATGTTTGTCATAAATTATCAACTCAAATGCCAAGATTAGTATTATTTTTTGTCAGAATTTGTGACATTAGAGATATAGAGATTTTTAATTTTATATGAGAATCTAACGCACAAATAAGAAAAAAAGTGCACAAATTATAAAAGATACCAGAGTTTGACATGATAAATTAGGAAAAGGAAAATATCTCGGGTTTTGACCCACTTAAAACAATTTTACTATTATATGTCATCAATTTTAAATGATGTTTTTCATTGAGGGAAGATATTAATTCAATATATAAAAAGTTAATGTATATAACATATTATATGATTAAAGTTAAAAGAGCCTTGTGGCATAGGAGTTGTCCTTAAGATATTATTTGCTTATTTTTTTAGTCGCACTCCTTTGAGAAAGAAATCTTAGAGCTGATCTTGGGAGTTAGAGTTGGCATCAATGGTGTGCATTGATAGTAGGTGAAGAAATTAGCTGGCGTCAATGTAGCCAGACGATAGTAGTTAGAGAGTCATAGTTAGGTAATGGTAATTGGAGGTTTGTAGTAAGGCCATAACATAATTAGACAACAAAGGTCAAAGGATTGTAGTCAGCCGGCGGAGGTCAAAAGACTGTAATAAAGTAATGACAGTAAGAGGATTATAATCGGACAAAGATGGTCGAAAGGTTTTAGTCCAACAATTATTATTTGACAATAGTCGTCGGACTGTCACCCCTTCGTGGGCTACCGCATGATATCTTCGTGATCAGCGATCTTCACCAGACTTCTGCTTGTTCATTGGATATCATTGGTTCCCTTATCATCTCCTGACATCTGTTGAACATTCTCCTAACTCTTGACACCAAATTTCTAATATATGTTGTATCCATCTAAAGTTTAACAAGATATTCAACATATTGTATTCACATTATTTCTGAGTTAAAGGACGGGTCAACTTATGTAACATATTCAAATAATAGTGGAATCTTTTAAAGTGGGCAAGGCCCTGTGGGTTTTCCCCTTTAAGGATTTTTCAAGTAAAAGTTTTGATGTTTCTCTATCTTTTCATTTATCTGTTTGTGTGTTGAAATTTCGTATATTGCTAAGACATAAAATCTTTCCACTTTATTACCACGAATTTCTTAGCCTGCAACAGTTTGGCACTGTTTATGAAAAACATTCTCAGCATATCTCTTCAATGGCCAATAATCAATCCCTCAACCAAGAACAACAAAATATTGGTAATCAAGCCCCCCCCCCCCCCCCCCCTTAGAGGATCATATGTGTAGGATGGAGAAACTTTAATGTCAAATCCTTCAATTATTAGAGGAAACTGGATAATAGAGGGTACCATCACAATATAATGAAATTTTCCCTCCACAATATCAATGACAATTTGGAGACAACATCAATCAAGAAGCACCACCATCCCCAAAAGCTTATCAAGGTTTATATGATATAATTGGTTCAACACATCCTCCTCATATTATTCGGCCAACCCAAAATCCTCTACCCATTGTGAAAAATTTAAATCAGTGTCATCTTATTGACACCCCTCATAAAGGTATAAGTGATATACTACGAAGCCTTATTCAAGAAGAATTCCCTTTAAAGGAATATAATCAATTTACTCATCCCCGCAACTTCTAAGAGTCATCACCCTTGACAAATGAAATTCTTCGACATCCTATTCCAGTAGGATTTAAGCTACTTATAATTGAACCATGTTATAGATCATTTGATCCCTGTGAACATATTGATCATTTTAGGACCATAATGTATATTATTTAAGCTTATGATGTGCTTCTTTGCCACGTCTTCCATACTATTCTCAATGGTCAAGCTCGTACTTGGTTCTACTCTCTCTCTCAAGAAATATTATTCACATCTTCACCCACCTTGCTAGACTTTTTGTTGAATAATTTATCACAAATTAAAGAATTATCAAAGACTCATCTCATCTTTCTAGGATTCCACAAAATGAGGGGGAAATACTAAAGTATTTAAAAAGATTTCTTCTAAGGCACGTTAAATTTCAGGAGTGAATTCTGAATTATTAAGAGGTGTTTTTTTTTAGGCTTTCAATTTTTGATAATTAATGCGAGAGACTGTTCACTCATAAGTCGATCTAATTCATCGAGTGGAAACTCAAACAACTGCAGATGAGGCCATCAGTTCTTATCGAAAGCAATTTGAATAGTGATCTTTCAAATGAAAAAATTTTCAAGAATTTGATCAACCTACATAGCGAAGAAAGCAAGAGAAGTCAAAAAATTATTCTCACCAAATCCATCTAAGATCACGTGCATATACTCTTTTAAATACATTAAGGGCTAATATTTTGGTGGAGATTTAAAATTTTGAACATCTCAAGTAGCTAAAGCCCCTAAGAAATCCAACAGGAGGATACCAGTCTTAATATTATAATTTCCATCATTCAAAGGGACATTCAACTGAAAAATACTTTCCATTAAAGGATGAGATTGAACCTCTGAATCATCAAGGACACTTAGATCATTATTTACAAAAGCAACTTGCTGATCATCACCCTTAAGATAGAGGAGATCAAAAGAACCATGGCAAAAAAATCGTTCGCATCATTAACTAAGAGTACTCTCATGTTGAAAATCACCTAAAGGATCCAAACTTTCTAGGATTATGTATGTTTCAAAGTTTTTTTTAAATTATCAATGAAGTTTTACATAAATAATATTGTATATAAAGCTTAAGAATGTGCACCTATGAGGTAGCCTCAAAAGGAATCTAGTGGTGGACAAGGTCCTCACTTAAAAGACTCCATGAGGGCAGGTGACAAACAAGGTCTCTAATCATAATCCCAGGAAGGTCTGCCCATAAGGTAGCCTTGAAGGGAAGCTAGTGGTGGACAAGGTCCTCACTAAAAAGACTCTATGAGAGCAAGTGATTGACAGGGTCATCACTCATTCAAAGATCTTAGAAGGCTCAAAGCCTCAAAAGACACAGGTACACTAAAGACCTTAGAAGGCTAAAAACCTCAAAAGTCACAGGTATACCAAAAATCATAGAAGGCTAAAAGTCTTAAAATGTACATGTACATAAAAATCTCAGAAGGATAAAAGTCACAGATAATATTTATTTCTATGATTATCTAAAAACCTCAAAAGGCTAAAAGCTGCATAAAGAATAAATTCCTCTAATTAAGTTGCTCTAATCGGGGGTAATATATCAAAGCATGTCTTAAAAAAATTTTGCTCAAAGAACTTAGTTTCTTTTGGGAAAATGTTCATAAATCAATAAAAATAAAGTATTCATTACTTCAAATAAATATCAAGCTCATAAAAACATCTCAAAATCATTACATTTATATCAGACTCAAACATACATTATTCATCTAAAAAAGTTGAATAGCAGGAAGTGAAGTACTTTCATCAATCTCATCTTGTACACCATAGAAAATCCCGGTGAAGGAGCATGAACCCGATTGGATCTTTTTGGAGCAATGATCAACACATTATAAAACCTCTTGCAAACCACTATTGGACATAAGGCCTCTATTAAATTTGCACCATGAGTGTGCCATTGGACTGTTATAGTCAACACAGAGTTTAATCCCCCCATCCGCTGATTATCATTAAGTCTTCTCCAGTAGTTGCCACCATCGGACCTCTTCCTTACTACTGACCATTTTTGGACTTTCATCTAGCAATTGATTACCATCGGATATCCTCCAAGGCATTACTACTACTGGATATCCACCTTGGTGCTACCACCGTTGAGTTGTTTCCCGATTTTTGGGAGAAAATATGGACTGAAACAAAAGAATTAGGCTTTAATTGCCACCAATATTCCTCGAGCTACAAATCCAAGAAAAAGCTTGGATTGACATAAGAGAATTAGGCTTTAATTGTTACCAACATTCTCCAAACTACCAATCTGTTGGATCAGCATAAGAGAACTAGACTTTGATCGCCATTAACGTTCTCTGAGGTACTAGTCCGTTGGATTGGCACATGAGAATTAGGTACTGATCGCTACCAACATTCTTCGAGCTACCAATCTGTTGGATCGGCACAAGAGAACAAGGCATTAATCCCTACCAACTTCTATGAGCTACCAATCTGTTGGATAGGCACAAGAGAACTAGGTTTTTATTTCCACCAACAATCGCTTTGATCGCGACCAATATTCTCCAAGCTACCAATTCAAAGAAAAGCTAAGCCCGACACAAGAGAACAAGGCTTTGATAACCGCTAACAATCTCGGAGTTACCAATCCAAAGGGAGGGTTTGGACCGCATAAGAGATTGTGCTTTTCCCCCACCCCCAAGAGAGGTATTTATAGGAACAACTAAGAGAAAATATAGTTTTTTTAGAATTTTTCATAATTTTTTAAGGATTTTTTGGAATTTTAAAAGCCAAAAAGCAACCCTTTTATATGAAAATTTTTTCTAGAATTTTTCATAAAGTTTTAAGGATTTTTCAGAATTTTAAAAGCCAAAAAATGCTTCTTTTTATGAAATATTTTCTAGAATTTTTCATAATTTTTTAAGGATTTTTCATAATTTTAAAAGCCAAAAAGCGCTTTTTTTATGAAAAAAAAATTCTAGAATTTTTCATGATTTTTAAGGACTTTTCACAATTTTAAATGTCACAAAATATATTTTAATAATAATAATAATAATAATACAAAAAAATATTCCTAACACTTCCTACATTATTACTGCGTGAATAACTTGGAATTATTCACATGTTTTTTCATATATATATATTCCTTAAAATTGACCTTTTCCTAATTGAGGAAAATGTTAATTTTATTTAGAGATATAACTTCAATTTTATATATAATCAAAAATAATTTTAACACATTCAATGCACAATAAATATCCTACAATTAATTTTAAATTTGAGTTTAGAGAATTTTGGAAAAAAATCATTGCTTTAGCCAGTGGCGGAGCCAGAAAATATATTTAGGGGGGGCCTAAATTAATTTTCTTAAATTCTCCCTCAACTTTTTATATGGAGGCTTGGAACCGGCATAGGTAGTTTTAAATTTTTTTAAAATTATTATTTATGAATGTAGAATATTAAATATAATATAATAAACAACGCACAATAAAAAAATTTTTGGTAGCATAGAAAAATTAATTTAGCTACTTTGGAAGTAAAAAAACTTCGTCTATAAAAAAATATTTGAAAAACTACTAGAAAACAGTAGCAAAAAAAAAATTTATTATCTTCATAGCAAAGCACTTAAAAAATTATCCCAAATAAATCCTAATTATATAATATTTATAAAAGTTATATAACATAAAATTATATGATTATTTTATCAAATAAAAAAAATCCACATCTTATGCTCTCTCTCTCTCTCTCTCTCTCTCTCTCATACTTTTTCTTCTAAGGCTGTTTATGTTTTTTTTTTTTTTTTAGGGGGGGCACGTGCCCCCCCTTGCCCCCCCCCCTCCCTCCGCCAATGGCTTTAGCCAGTGTTTCCAATTCAAGAAATATTATAATTAAGGATATTTTACTTGGTTTATGATCTTCAGTGGAGGTCCACGCTGACGCCAAGGAAGTGGTTGTGCCTCATAATTGTAATGTTTAGTCACAAGCAGCTTGAAAAGTTTAGATACATATATTCGTACTTCGTGAGATTCGGCATTCCAAAATAGGGGCACAACTAATACGTTATCCAAAATTACCTTGATCGAGCATGAATGTCGAGGCACACCCAAATTATAAACTTCTAAATTAAAATTTAGGATCATATTAACTTCAATTTCAGCAAGCTTACAGTCAAATTGAACATCTCGAGAAGATGGACCTAATGATACCAAATTCAATTCAATCCGAACTCAAATGAGCCCAAATTGAAAGACCAAAACACTCTTGGGAGCTTCAAAGTATTAATTAGATGACCAAATGACATCCGAATGTGATATGCGTATCATCAAATCAGGCAGCTCGACGAGACAAATCCAACGAGCCCAAGATCCCTTAATTCTAACATCATTAAGACAGTTAAATGTTGAGTAAGCATTCAATTATCGAAGGAATCAATATCGGCCGTTCATTAGAACACTCCAAATTTGCCCTTGATCTTCTCCAGATTTACTTATCATGCAGCTCCCAAAAAACTATAAATGGGCGCTAGCTCATTCTTCACATGAAAGGGGGTGGGAAAGAAAAGGTGAAAACTTGGGGAGCTCTCTTGCCATTGACCACTGCCAGATCTTTTCCCGACCAGTGACTGTTGTCGGACTTCAACCCGTTCATCGAACACCGCCGGATCTCTTCCCGACCACCGACCATTGCTGGACTTCAGCCTGTTCGTCGATCACCACCGGATCTCTTCCCGAACACCGACCGTCGTCGAACTTCCGCCTATTTGTCGACCACCGCCGAATCACTTTCTGATCATGCATCGACTGTCATTAGACTTCCGCCCGTTCGTGGGTCGTCGCCTGATATCTTCGCGATCACTGATCGTCGTCGGTCTTCTGCCTGTTTGTTGGATATCATTGGATCTTCGACTATCCCCGGACCTCTGTTGAACATTCTCTTAACGGTTGACATCAGATTTCTGATATCTGTTGTATCCATCCGAAGTTTAGCAAGATCTTCAACATATTGTATTCAGATTGTCCCCAAGTTGAAGATTGATCAACTTATGTAACATATTCAAATAATAGTGAAATCTTTTCAATTGGGCAAGGCCCGGTGGTTTTTCTCCTTTCAGGGTTTTCCACTTAAAAAATCTGGTGTTCCCCTATCTTTTTAATTATTTATTTATGTGCTGAAGTTTGGTATATCGCTAAGACGTAAAATCTTTCCACACTATTGCCGTAAATTTCTCAGCCCACAACACTAATCACACATCCAAAACCCTTCTAGATAGATGATGATAAAGATGTAAAAAATTGAGTGAGGACGCCTCGATTGTTGTTTTTATCATGATAGTTTTAAATTATTGATTTTTTACGAATATGAATATATTAGAATGCATCAATTTCTTAGGCTTATTTTGACAATTATGGTATTTTGACTGCCCCGACAGAGTGGTGGATGATGGTATTTTGCTTGTTCTGCTACCACCAGTGATTGAATTCCTCTCTAATAGACAAAGATGAGATCCTGAAATAGAACAAGAGATTAGACCAGGTAGCAAGACGTTCAAAAATTAAAAAAATAAGCTGTACCATCCTTGTTCTCCGCCAAACAAAAGAAATATATATTCTGATTCTTCGACACTGTAAAATAACAAACAGGCTTTGTTTTTTCTAGCCTTCTACGCCGGTCTTGCCCGTCTTAAATTAAGTTTCGTTAGCATATAAGTCTCAGTGATCTTATTCTTCCTAATATTCAAAACCCCCAATTTGGACGTCGATAAAGGAGCTCCTACGCCCACATCATATGACGAAGCGAAGTCATTGTCTCTAACGAATTGCAGTTGCAGCCCCTTAAAGTCACCTGAGAAAAAGCCAACGAATGCTGAAATCAATTGCTACCATGGGAGCAAGAAACGTCGATCTCAACCACCAACCAACTTCTTGGCCAAGCCTTTGTCGCCAACCGTAGATTATATCACGAATCAATGGTTGCCAAATAAAGGGCACAGCCGATACGCAAAGTCTTCGCTGATGGCATTGGATAAGTAGATTTTTCTAAACCGCCCACATTGGCAGGGGCTAGGAAGCCCAAAGAGATAGGGGTGTAAACAAGTCTGAGTATTTGTCTGATCAAATTAAGCTCGTTTAATTTTCAGTGAGCTTGAGCTCGAGCTCGACTCTAGCTATATTTTTGGGCTCGAGCCGAACTCGTTTAGAAAATATCAAGCTCGAGCTCGACTCAAATACTCGAGCTCGTTTGAAAAGCTCAAGATCGACTAGTTTTTTTTTACTCGATAATTAAATTTTAAATTAAAATTTTATTTTATTATTATTTTTTAATTTTTACTTCCAACAATGACTTAAATTTTTTTTTAATAAGATAACTGAGCATATAATATATACAAATTCAATTTTGAATTTCTTAGAAAAAAAATCTAGTGCAACAAATCATTCAAAAACAATTTTTATGTAGCTAAGCACACAATAAATATTTCATAAAGTAATGAATATCAAGTGAAAAATGTAAAATATATTACATTATCACGAAAAAATAATTGAAATTATGCAACCCATTAAGAAGTTTTATTGTAAAGCCAAAATGAGAACTCAATAAAATAAAATTATTCACTGTCTTCATCTTTGTGATACTTCGTACTCTTCCAATTCTTCTATCTTAAACTCTGATTACTTTGATGTGAATCTGAGAATTTGTTTGAAAGACAAATGAATAGTCCATATTTTAATAGAATAGTTGGCAATGCAAGTTAGGATTTAAGACAATTAATTCACCAAAAATATGAATTTGATAACTTAAACTTTATTTATTATATATTAATGTTATAATTAATTATTAATTAATTAAATATTAAATTAATGAAGCACATAGTAGATTTAGTTTATCCTCTTATCTCTATTATTATAATCTATGCGAAGAAAGAAATCATACGAAAAGTCGAAAGGAGCGAAGATGGTATTCTTCTCAGTCATTGCCCGTATATTTCTATAATTCCCCTTCTCTATGGTCTTTACAGGGGTTGTTGTTCCTCTCTTCCATTTCTTCGTTGCTGCTTCAACTTCACCTAATTTATCTGAAGCATAGTTTTGAAAGAGCTTCTTAAGGAGCTCATAATGATAGGATCAATAACAGAGTAGGCATTGTTCTTGTTGATTTGAAAGACATGATGGGAGCTCGCGGCAAAAGTAACGATCTTTCGACCTTTTTGCGTGCTTCTTTGGACTAAATTATGTAAATTTGCCAGATTTTTTTATATTTATTAAATACAATATTTATGATGAAAAGATGGAAAATAATGTGGAATCAGAATTTAATTTAATGCAACTTTTGAATTGATATATATTTTTTTAATGTTTGACAAGAAGTCACACAAATCTTGCTCTAATTCTACCTAAATCTTGTATCCAAACAGCAAGTGAAGCGGAAATCCAAGACTAAGATCATTACTTCTATGCTCAAGCCAGATATGGCTTCCAGAGTTCCAGTTGTTGTATTTGCCTATTTGGAGCGGATGATGAGCCATGTGTCAGGGTGGCTCTAGCTTATGTGGTTAGTGTCTGTTGAGATATTAAATAAAGGATGCAAGTCACCATCGATGATGCCATGACTATTAGAGAGATAGAATCCCCTCAACCCTAAATCACACGGCAGAGAGAAAAACTACCTACCATTACGCCATGTCACTATGTGCGCATTTAATAAATCGAAGAACCTAATTAATTTGGTTTATTTGTACCTGGATTGGACGCTGCGATGAGTGCGATCGAAGGAGGGGTTATAGTTTTTTTTTTTATTTTTATCGAATGTATGTCTTAGGCAAACCGTATATTTTTATCTACTCGAATTAAAAGTAAAATACATAACACAAATTAATATTAAAACTTAAAGGCTGTTTGATTTTAAAGTAAAAGGGTACAAACTATTATAAATATATGATTTTGAAAATATTGATATTTGATTTGAAATTAAAAAAAAAAGTAGAGTAAAATTTTTATAATAAATGCACGGTTATAAATGTTAGCACACTCGACCTGCAAGCAGAAATAACAGAAGCATATTCCACTATGGTCCACACATTCCACTACCGCAGCTCTTTGGCTCTGGTCTATTTAGCCTATTGTCGTGACCTGCTACAAAACGGAAAACTGAGGATACTCCAACAGATCTGCTTCTCTGTTATCTATATATACTTCTCACATATTATAATGGATTGCTACATATGAAAAACAGAATCTAATCATTTTAGTAGAACTCTTTTCTTCATCCTTCTAACTCTATCTTACTATCTGATCTACATTGCTCATTCACATGGTATCAGAGTGGTAAGCTTCACAACTCTTTCTTATCCCATTTTCAATAGAAAACTAGGATTCTTCCTCAAGCATTCCACTTGCCTCAATATCAGAATTCACCATAACATCTCCCCTCAAATTTCTCATGTCAAATCTAAAGCTCATATTCAATATTCAACTCAACAATGATAACTACTCATTATGGAGAATTCAGATTTACAAACTTTTCCCGACAAATGGATTCCAAGGGTATCTTACCGGAGACAAGTTCGCCCTCCTGAGCTGATCCCAACTTCTATCGGCGACATCCCTACCAGCTCCGACTATCTCCTATGGCATCTCATCGACCAGAATTTGGCTCTTCGCTATTCTCAATAATTTCTCTGTCGATTCTACCCTATATTCTCAATCTCACCACCGCTCAAGAAATTAGGAAAACCTCGGAGCAACGCCTACAACCCACTAATAGATCCCGGGTAATTCAGCTCAAGAACAAGCTCCACCACATACAAATGAGAGACAATACTATGAATCAATATCTTGCTCAAATAAAAGCCTTAGTAGACGACATATCCACTACAAGCTCTCAAGTTGATTAGAAGACATAATCCTATACATTCTCAAAGGGTTACCCTCAACATACAACTTGTTCAAGACTTCCATTCAGACCTCGCTTCACCGCCGATGCAAATAATCTTCAATATGCCATCCTATACCAAGGTGCAAACTCAATTTCAATTGCAAACGGCAATTCTCTACCCATGCATCACAGTGGCCACAAGGTATTTTGCCCCTTCCAGATAAAGACCGTAAGCTTCTTCTCCAAATTTGCTTCATGTCCCCTCTATATTCCACAATCTTCTCTCTATACACAAACTTACATTTGACAATAAGTGTTGTATTTCATTTTGATGCCTTTGGATTCATCATCAAGGATCTCTTAGACAACCAAATTCTCCTTCTTGGTTGCAGCCGTTATGGACTCTGTCTAGTTCTCACAAACAAAGCTTCATCCTCTATTACGCTTTATTCCAAACTCGCCTCCACTTCACTATGGCATGCTCGTCTAGGCAACCCTCATCATTTGGTCTTACATAATTTAGGTCAACTTAATCCATCTATATGCATCTCATCTACTTCCTTTTTATGCAAATCATGTAATGTGGCCAAAGCCACAAGTTACCTTTTATTATAAGTTCAACTCATGTTACTACCCATCCAAATCTCATTTACTCAGATGTTTGGGGTCTTGATTAGGTCGCATCCATTAATGGTTATTGTTACTATGTCAGTTTTATAGATTGTTATTCTCGATTTTGTTGGCTTTTCTTAATGCATACAAAAGATGAGACATTATCCAAACTCCAACAGTTCACTCAAATGGTTGAAAATTTATTTAATACCAAAATCAAAACCTTCCGATCTGATGGGGGTGAAGAATTTACAAGCAATAGCTTCAAGAAATTCCCCCTAGATTATGGCATAACACATCAACTCAGTTGCCCATACAGCCCGAAACAAAATGGGCCGGCAGAAAGAAAACATCATTATTTACTAAACACAACCCATTCACTCCAACATGCAACAAATCTTTCTTTGCATTTCTGGGCTGAAGCCTTACTTACATTAAATTACCTTATTAATCTCCTACCTGCCAAGACATATAACCTTCAAATCCCATTTCAATTATTGCATGGTCACCCCCCCACCCCCACAAAACCTTTGGTTGCCTATGCTTTCTCTGGCTGAAACATCTTACCACCAACAAACTAACACCTCGCTCTCAAGATTGTATATTCCTAGGTTACTCCACTTCACAGAAAGGGTACCACAGCTTCAATCAACAAACTTAAAAAATTCACATCTCCAGACATATGGTCTTCCTTGAGCAAACTTTTTCCTATGCCACTCCACCTACCAACTTATATGTTTCTCAAACTTCCACCTTACAATCACCTCACATGCTCATCCCAATCTCTACTATTACTCCCTCCTCATATTCACCACTTAACTCACCTTTCACTTCAAACAATACAACCCACATAACTCCTTCAACAACCACAATTCATTCAACCATTTCCCCTACAGAACTTACGTTTCCACAAAATGATCATTCAGAAATTTCATCCATTCTTCCCTCTCAACCTTCCACTCATCCCATGCAAATAATACTCAAAATAGGGAATCTAAAGCCCAAACCCATATTTGATCTCATGGCCACAGCACAAAATACCTCCACTCCTACTTGCTATATATACTCAAGCTGTCCAACATCAGCCTTGGTGTTCTACCATGTCCACAGAATTCCTAGCACTTCAAGAACAGGGCACATGGTCTTTAGTTCCGACTCCAACAAATCACTCAGGGTGCATTTGGGACGGCTCCAGCTGTTGGTAAAGCAGGTTGTGAAGTTACTGTACATAAAATTACTTTTTAAAGTTATTGTATAAAATACAGTATATTTTATTTAGATGATATAACTATGGAGCTGTTGTGCTGCAGTTGTGTGAGAACAAATTACCTTGATATCCTTCTATATATTAAGATGAAAGAAAATTATTTAAAATATAATTTTTTAAAATGTATATGATAACTAACTAGTAATTCTAAATCAAAATTATATCCACTTTTACAAAATATTTTATGACTTTTAAATATCAATGAACTCCTAATTTTTTTAAAACAATGTAATATCATACTTTAAAATAAACTAAGAAAATATATGATAATTATTATTTATAAAGGACTTTTTTTTTTTCAAGCAAATTGCAGGCAAGGAAAAATGAAATACCAGAAGTACTCTTGAGAGCTGAAGGCAACTGAAGAACTCTTAAGAGGTATTATGTGCAGCAAATTGCAGACATATATGTGAGAAGCTCAGCCAATACATAGAAGAAGGCCTAACTAGTCGAGATGAAGGGTAGTACGTCTCTCCTCACGTTATCTCTCACCTGTGTCTCTCTCCTTCTCGTCTAATTTCCCTTCCTCACTTCACATTTTCACACGTGGGAGAACTTCACCTAGGAATCTCCACTCTCTCAAATGAATTTCTGAATTTGGATCCTCTCAATTTTGAGCTGATTTGGGTAATTAATCTATGCAAACAAGCATGATAGAGGAATTTCTGAAGCCAAGCAGTTCATTCAGAGTCCGAGAACTAATGCATCGTCACTGTTACCATCGCCGAAGGTGGCGGTAGCGCCGGCGTGGGTTCTGTCTAACTCTTGGAAGAGGATGGAGAGTGTAGGAAATAAGAAGTACGTGAAGCAAGTGATGGGGTGGCACAACAATACAAAGCTGCATTTGGAGGAAAAGCGTGGGGATCTAGCGACGATGCATAAGATCCTGAGCGAGATCGATTCTCAAATGATAGGAGAGGCGGGAGGGGAGGAGTTTGATGCTAAGGTGGCGGAATATCTTGGAAAGATGAAGGATAATTTCAACTTTTTAGCATTTTAGAACCGCGAAAAGTAGCAAACAGTGCCAGATATTTTGGGTCATGAAAGGCAGGCTGCAAACATGAAAATTTCTCTACCTCCGGCCAAACACATCATCCCAAACATAAGGAGGCGCACGTCTCAAACCGTATGTTGCAAATTTGGATTCATGTATTATAATTTTGACGATAACAAATATTTTTGTTTCTGTTTAATTGGCTAACTTTTCAGGACCATAAGATCAAGTGCAATTCAAGCCAGCTCAAGATCTGGTGTATCTGAATTCAAATGTATTCTTTTTTTCTTTCTTGAGTCAAATATAATGTAATGAATCCTCAAGCTAAGTAACCTTGCACACACACACACTCAGGGGGAGAATTTTAGTGAGTTAAAGTTCTTATTCTGTTTTGATCATATCATCCTAGACGATCGTAATATAGTCCTGGATGATCGTAATATCGTCCTGGATGATCCATTGAAAACAGAAATTCTAATTAGGACAGCCATGTTAAGTCGGTATGATTAAGCAGATCGTCCTGGATGATCCCCTATCGTCTGGGACGATATGCTCAAATAAAAACTTCTCAGCCGTCAGACTTATTTAGGCAAGTTTTTATTTTAGAAATTCTGTCTAATCGTACAGGATGATATATGTATCATCCTAGACGATCTATTATAATCATGCCTAAATTAATCAGGAGATTAATTAAAGTAATTAAGGATGATTGATCAATCAAATCATCCTGGATGATCATAATATCATTCTGGATGATCAGTTATAAATTCTCATCATCCAATATACTTCTCCTGGACGACCCGACCGATGTGCTAGACTATATGGCCGTATTTGTACTAATCGTATAGGACGATAGACTTATCATCTGGATGATCAGTTATGTTAAAATCATCCAGCATAGTTATCCTGGATGACCCGACCGATGTGCTGGACGATATTGATCATTTTTGTAATAATCGTATAAGACGATAGACATATCGTTCTGGACGATCAAGTCATTTTCTACAGATCATCCAAACTTTTCTCCTAGATGACCCGACCGATGTGTTGGATGATATTCTTGATTTTGATCTAATCGTCTAGGACGATCATAACAAATCTTGTCTTGTAATCATCCAGAAGAACTAGATTGTCCAGGCTGATATGTATGTTTTTGTACTGATCGTAAAGGACGATCTGTCAATCGTCCTGGACGATCTTTGACGGCAAGTTAAAATTTAGGATAATTTTTTAGTCCTTCTTTTAAGATCTATTGTTTGCTACTGTTGACATCTTTTTCCGCTGAACTCACCTGAGAGGGTCTTGAGAGGGAGAGGGAGAGCTGGGGGGAGAGAGAGGGAGAGAATCTTATGAGGGGGAGTTTGTGAGGTGTTCACAAAGGTTATTCCAAGCAAGGATTCTAGTCGTCTTCTCCAGTCATCTTCCCTTGTCCTTTGGTGGCTCTGTGGAAAGGATCATCAACAAGAAGATCAAGGTTCTCTACCTGCTTCAGGAAGAAGCAAAAGGAGTTTGGGTTCTCTGCCTCACCGGGGTTGGTGAAAAGGAGTTTTGTAAAGGCATCTCGGCCTTGCTATGGGAGTAAAAGGAGAGTCACTGAGTTTTAGTGCAATACCTAGAGGGGAGGCTCCGGGGAGTGGATGTATATCAAGTTGACTGAACCACTATAAAATCTGATGTGTTCTTTCTTTTACTGTTCTACTTTTTAATTTCTACACTTTACCTTTTGTGGATGATCGTGTAGTTAAAGTTATTATTTTATCTGATTAAACATCTCCACATCAACGTGAAATTATAATTATTTTAAAACATCCAAAAAGATTTTCAAAATCCTGGTTTTACTTAAGAATTTTTAAAACTACCAATTCACCCCCCCCCTCTTGGTTAGCCTCGGGCTAATTCATAAGGGCTTAACATCCTTAGCGAACTTTCACCATAAAGCTGTGGAGACGGTGTCCCAAACGCACCATCCTCAATGCTCGACTATCGTTGGACCTATAAATAAAACTTTGAGTTGATGGACAAATTGAATTTCAAGCGTATGGACAAATTGAATGTTATAAAGCTCGATTATTTGCTTAAGGGTTTAATCAAGAGTATGAAATCAATTATAAATGAACATATTGTCCTGCAGCAAAGATGCCCACAATCTGGATTCTACTTACCATAGCTTTTCAAAGAAAATGAAGGTTCTTCAACTCGATGTATCTAATGCCTTCCTTTATGGAGAACTTAAAGAAGGTGTTTACATGAAGCAACCACCCAGGTTTATCGATGCAGAACTTCCTGATCATGGATGTAAGCTACATAAAGTCATCTATGGTCTTAAACAAGCTCTAAGACAATCGTTCAACAAATTCACCTTCTTTTTTCTTAACTTTGGCTTCAATTTCAGCAAACCTGATCCCTCTTTACTCATTTACTCAAATACACATATCCAGATGTATTTATTAATGTATGCAAATGATTTATTGCTCACTAGAAATCATCAACTAGTGATACAATAACTTATCTTCAAGCTACAAGCAGCCTTCTTCCTCAAAGAACTAGACTTGATTTCACTATTCCTAGGCATTCAGATCAGCAACACATCACAAGGATACTTCCTTAATCAGTCTCATTATTCTCGCGATATGATCAAAGCATCTGCTTTTACCTCCTACAAACCAGCACTTACCTCAATTGCACTCAAATTGTTTCAATGTCTGCTAGCCGATCAAGCATTTATCGATCCAAGTCTATACCACAAGCTTGCAGGGTCATTATAGTACCTTACTATCATGAGATCGGATATTGTGTTTGCTACAAATCAGATATGTCAACACATGCACAATCCTACAAACAAACACTTCTAAGGTACATTCAAGGTACTCTTCCCTATGGTCTCCCTATTGTTTACACAAGCGATCTTCAACTTAACATATATTTAGATGTGGATTGGGAGGCTGATTCATCTGACAAAAAGTCAATCACCGGATTCTGCACCTTCCTAGGTCGCAATCTAATTTCCTGGAGTGTTAAAAAGCAAGTCACAATTGCAAAATCTTCTATGGAAGCTGAATACCGAGCCCTCTCCTCAACAACATCTGATGTCATCCGGCTTAGAAGACTGCTGGCTGAATTTTAGGAGTTCCAAAAGACAACAACAAATATTTATTGTGACAACACGTCAGCTACCTAGTCTTCCATGCAAGAACCAAACATATAGAGATTGGCTATCACTTTATAAGTGAACACATCAAGTCAAATGAAATCACAATTCAGCATATCAATTCTGCAGATCAACCAGCTGACATTCTAACAAAATCATTGTCAGCTACTTGGTTCCACAAGTTTCTCAACAAATTAACAATCCATTCTATGGATACTTAATTTGCAGAGGACTATTAGCACACTCAACCTGCAAGCAGAAATAACGAAAGCATATTCCACTGTAGTCCACACATTCCCACTACCGCAGCTCTCTAGCTCTGCTCCATTAGGCATGCTTCCTTGACCTGCTAGAAAACGAAAAAAACTCAGTATACTCCAACCGATCTACTTCTCTCTTATCTATACATACTTCTCATACATTGTAATGGATTGATATATACATGAAATACATAAGCTAACCATTATAGTAGAATTCTTCTAACTCTATCTTACTATCTGATTTACATTGCTCATTCATAATAAATATAGAGTTTTTTAAAATATTAATGTTTGATTTGAAATAAATATATATATATATATTGAGTAAAACTTTGATGTATTTGGAATACACCACCTAATATAATTTTAATAGATTTGAAAATCATTAGATTCAGACGATTAGCAAAAGAAGCCTTATTCTCCATTCTGTAGGGGTGGCATGATCACATAATTTTTTTATAAAAGCTTTGAAAGCTAAAAAAAGGTAGTTGAATTTTTTTATATTTTTATATTTTGAAGCCAATTGAAACGAGAATTCTTTCTTAGTTGAATTTTAGATAGGCTTGGACTTTTTCAATATCCATATTTCTTTTCTTTTTTATTTTAAATAAATAAGCAAATAAAATTAATAGTCACAAGTTACAGCATCCATCAGTTGTAAAAATAAAGAGGAAAAACAATCAAAATTGCATCATATGATAGAGTCAAAGAAAATATCTCTTCTCATTATTGCAGGAAGAAAAAAAAGCTAAAAAAAAAAATAATCACCTTGTTCTGATCAAAATTCTATATTTTTGGCCAAAATATATTTCAATTTAAGATTTAATTAATTAATTATGTTTTATAATAATTTTAAAATAGATATAACAATTTTAAAAATTTCTTCTAATTAAATTTTAATCAGAATATCATCAATCATTTTTTCTTTTTTTTTTTTAATGGCATGTGAGCGGGATACAAAAAAACCAAAAAAAAAAAAAAGAAAAAAAAAAAAAAGATGAAGTTCAATACAGTTGAATTCATTTTAGGGTAAATACAATAAATAACTAATCATTCAAAATTTATATTATATTTATTGCAAATTAATAAATTAAATTATTTTGAATTTAATCGTATTAAATTATAGTCATTGTATTATGACTCAAATTTTCTCCATAGGATGCTCGATGGATAGAGACAATTTGGCTTAGCTGTTAGACGGAAAATAATGACCAGTTGAGCATGAAATCTCTTTAATGAATAAAAATAGGACAATATTTGTTCAGTTAGGAGATCTGGAGCTAGCGGTGGAATGAAATTTTTAAGTAGGAAAAAATGAGAAGGTGTACTTCAAATTTATAGGATAATTTATGATTGATATGACATAAATCTCAAGAAAATATTTGAATTAGAAATTTTTAAAATTAAATTTTGGATTATGTAAATTTTGATTTTAATAAATTTATAGTAGACCTGAACGTGTCGATGGTTAAATGGAAGAGAAAATTTGGTTGAGAATGCATAATCTTTGGGTTATTCTATTCAAATAAAAATTTTATTAAGATATTTTCATATAATTTGTGTTAAGATGTGCTTACAAATTATTAAATTTGATTTGAAATTAGTGCAATATAAATTTTTTATTTATAGAACTAATTTAAAAACAAATATAATAATTTTCTTCAAATTTTTTAAGGTCCGGTGGGATGACTGTAATATTTTATAAAGGATTTGTTTAAGGAGTAGCATGTATAATATATATTTTTAGTGGTAGGAGCATATAAGTTTTAATTTAAAACGGAGAAAACAAGCCAAACAAATTGGCATATTCACCCCGCATACCCCCCAGTCAGCCGAACTAAATTTCAAAAAATAGTAGTGATGTGTCATACTAAAGGACGCATTCAACGGATTGCGTCAACCAGTATGACACATTCAATTGAATGAGCTAAACTGTTTAGCTAATTCTAAATACGCCAAATAGTTTGATTTATTCAATAAAATACGTCATTTTGTTTGGCTAGTTTGCTTCTTTTTAAAATTTTTTTAATACTCTACTAATATTCTTAATTTAAATTAAACGCTTGATCCTTCTTTAAAAAAATCCTTTTATAAAAGTGGTTGTAAGGTTATTGTATAGAAAGTAATTTTTTTGAAAGCTGCTATTGAAAGTAACTTTCTAGCATAATTTTTTTTTAAAGCACTGAAAAGCAATACAACAACAACAACAACAACATCAAGCCTTTATCCCACTACGTGGGGTCGGCTACATGAATCCTTTTTTTCCATTGTGTCCTATTAAAAGTCAAATTCTCGTTTAAATCTAATAAAGAAAGATCATTTCTAATATTTTCTAACCAAGTCTTTTTAGGTCTACCTCTACCTTTCTCAACATAAGTCAAATCTAAGACCTCTACTTTCCTAACCGGGTCATCGGGAGGCCGCCGTTTTACGTGACCAAACCATCTAAGGCGACTCTCTCTAATCTTATCTTCCACTGGAGCTACTCCAACCTTTTCACGAATATGCTCATTTCGTATCCTATCTCTAAGGGTAAAGCCACTCATCCACCTGAGCATCCTCATCTCTGCAACACTTAACTTAGAATTATGCTTCTCTTTTAATGGCCAACATTCAGCACCATAAAGCATTGCAGGTCTCACCACCATCTTATAGAATTTTCCCTTAAGTTTAAGAGGTACTTTTCTATCACACAATAAGCCCGATGCATTCCTCCACTTCAACCATCCAACTTGGATTCTGCTGATAATATCCCCATCTATATCACCATCACTCTGAACAATAGATCCAAGATATCTAAAACGTGTACTCTTATTAATGACTTGATCGGCCAAAGTCACAATGCCCTCACTAGGTCTATTATTACTAAAATTACACTCCATATATTCCATTTTAGATCTACTCAAGCGAAAACCTTTAGACTCTAAGGTTGACCTCCACAATTCTAGTTTACCTTCAACTCCCTCTCTAGTCTTATCAACAAGAAGAATATCATCAGCAAAAAGCATACACCAAGGTACATCCTCTTGCAAATGTCTAGTGAGAACATCGATGACTAAAGCAAAAAGATATGGGCTTAAGGCTGATCCTTGGTGTAATCCAACCGAAATAGGAAAATACTTGGTCAAACCACCTTGTGTTTGAACACAAGTAATAGCTCCTGCATACATATCTTTAATGATTTGAATATAAGCGTTATTAACTTCTTTCTTTTCAAGAACTCTCCGAAGCACTTCTCTTGGAACTTTATCATATGCTTTTTCTAAATCAATAAATATCATATGTAAATCCTCCTTATTCTCTCTATATTTCTCCATCAAACCTCTTAATAAATGTATGGCTTCCATAGTAGACCTACCCGGCATAAATCCAAATTGATTTTGAGAAACATTAGTATCACGCCGCAACCTATGCTCCATAACTCGTTCCCATAGTTTTAAAGTATGACACATTAACTTAATTCCTCTATAATTCGCACAATCTTGTGCATCACCTTTATTCTTAAAAATAGGGATTAACACACTCATTCTCCACTCATCTGGCATCTTTTTAGTCTTCAAAACAGTATTAAAAAATTTAGTAAGCCAAGAAAATCCTTCATCTCCTAAGCATTTCCACACCTCTATTGGAATATCATCAGGTCCAACAGCTTTTCCACCCTTCACTTGAAAAGCAATAGCCAAAAAAAAAAAAACTGTGGTTCTGATCTAGAGAGCAAAGCAGTAAAAAAGCTATCTCAAACGAACGATATATCTATTTTTTTTCAAAAAAAAGATCTTCTAAATTTTTATTTAAGGGATATGTATTAAGAATTTAAGCCCATTCTAATTTATTTTCAAGTCAGAATTATTTTCGTATAATTTTTTTCGAAGTATATATAAACTTTATTTGAATGATTTTTCTGTCAGATAGAACATATATTTGGGCTAACTTGAAGGATAATGAACAGTGAATTATTGTTAAATTTGATCCTTTCTTCATTACTTCTTCGCTTGAAATTAAATTCCTCATTTGTTGACAAACGGCCTTCTGGTTTCCTCCAGTTCTCATAGATTTTTTTTATTTGAATTGTGTTGAGATATTCTCAGATAAATTGTATTATAATTGACTTTAAAATGATTGGATTATATTTGTATTGTGTTAATCTCAAAACAAATCTAATAGTTTTTAAGTTCATTTTGATATAATTTTCTATTTCTAGAGAAAATTTATGAAAGGATATCATGATACAAATTATAATAAGATATACTTAAAAATCATTAGATTTGCTTTGAGATTATTAATATTGCATATGAAGAACACGTCTTAAATCAAGCCGAGGCAAAGCCTTACAAGATCAAATCTTATGCTTAAGCAAAGCCCAAATCGGACTCTTGATAAGTTGACTTTACATCCCCATATATAAACCCGACATTCGACTACCATTCTAAAGTATGATGACATTCTTTATCAGGAGTGTTTTTAGGCATTTGGCCTAGGATGTAACCACAAGGGTTTGCAAAATAGGAAAAATCTCAAACCCCTTAATCTAATATAAATGCTAAATTTATAAGAAAGTTAAATAATTTGCCTTTGAAAGCAATATGATGGTTAGTATTCCTCTCTCAAAGCTTTCAAAGAGAGAGAGGAAAAATAAAAAGCATCACAATCTCATGAGTTCCTTTTAGAGCTCACACATCTTCAAAGTAGAGATAACATTGTATATTCCATTTTTTTCTTAAGAAATATGTGGTAGACAACAAGCAACAATTTAGCATTATCCATGCGAAGCCATCCCAATATCATCAATTTGTGCAATCCAAATTGATGGATGAGCCTCTTTGCACAAGGATCTACCACTTCTAGTCAAGATAAAAAAATGCTCAACTCTCTCTTCCTCAATAGGATTGTACCCCTTTCCCCATTCCAACCATCATGAAATCCTTACGTCCTATGTTAAATACTAAAGAGAGGGGGCACCATATTGATATTAATAGTAACCCTGAAGGTGAATAAGAATAACTTTCTTTAGAATAGAGTATTTATAGAATTGAGGATGAAGATATATTTAGTACTTTTAGTAAGATAGATGATGATAAATGAGATACCTTAGTTTTGATATCTGCATTAAATAAAATTACTAGTGGGCTTAAAAAAAAGACACTTTAGCTTTCAGATAATGACCATTATATCCTAAAGAATGACGGATGAACAGATATATTGGTTAACAAGTATTCCTTTTTTTTTTCTACCCATCATATGAGATTTTATGTTAACAATTACCCATAAAATTATGCTTAGTTAAATTTGGTACAATATATATTTATTTTGTTTGTGTGGAATTACTTTCTTGTGCATGACCTTTTTTTTTTAACTTTTCTAGTGGTTTTTTCTAGTTCAAAGTCATATGTCATCTAAATTAGATTCTTCAATTTTTTTTTTTTTTTTTTGTTTCATCAAAGGTAAGTAGTAAATAGTTATTAGAAAATAATAGTTCCTGTTCTTAAAATTCCTCGTTCTCAATATATTGTTTTCTACATTGCATGTTAGAACAACATTAGACGACTTAAACATTAGAACGCCCTCCGTCACAATTTAAACAAAATCTAAAGAAACCATGCACTAAGCTCTTATGAAAATAAGATCTGCAAGTTATTAGATGAGCTGTAAACCATATTAACATGAAGCAGCCCAATGTCAGTATCAACGACTAAGATTGTTTGATTTGAAATAAAATACATGCAAGACATTGCTAACTTAAAAGGTTTTGAAAATATTGATATTTAATTTAAAATAAAAAAGTGCATAATAAAATTTTAAGTATTTGAAATTCACTATTTATTGTATTTGAACATTGATAAATTTAACCAATTTTCAAATACAATATAAATTATTTATCATTATCGTGAACATCTCTTACTGCCGTTAGATGCCACACAGGCCATAACCTCTACGATCACAAGCAGCCATCGCCTCTACTTCCAACCACCACTCTCATTAAGATTTACACTTCATTTATTTTATTTTAAGCTAAATAAAAAATAATCACGTGTATTTATTTTAAACTCAGCTAAATAACTCCAAATATTCCAAATACAATTAATTCTTTCTTTCATCCAGTCAATCAGGCTAAAAACCTCCCACTCATCCATGTTTGGCGTTCACAAATCAGTTCGGCTTTCATTCAGTGTCTGCAAGCCCATCTCTTGCCTGCTCGTATTCAGCCTTCACAAGCAACTCGTCTTGCTAAACATGATGGATAGTCAAAACGAATTCTTTCTTTAACAAAATTCAGCAACCTCCGTCTTCCTTAGCTTAGGTATTATAGCTAAAATACTACTACCAATTTTTTATTGTTCTTTTTTCACCAAATTAAAAAAAATTTATATTTAAAATTTCATTACGATACCTACAATTCTCTCAAAAAAAATTTGCTGCTGCTTTTCAAAAAAAGAAATATTAGGATTTTATTCAATCTTAGGTCATTCGGGGTAGCTTTTTTTACTGATTTTTAAAATAATTTTTTAATATATAAAATTAAAAAGCTGATTTAAAAAATAATAAAAAAATTATTTCAAATGAAACATTTGTTTGGGACAGCTTTTTTCTGCTTCTTAAAATAACTTTCTAATAAAAAATTAAAATTTTTTAACTAAAAAGTTACTTTAAGAAGAAAAAAAAAGCCATCCCAAACGAAGTCTTAATCTACTAATCTTAAAGTTCTTTAAATCATGCAATAGGGAAAACACATCAAAATTAATTACTACAGTTGACAAGAATCTCATAAGAGGAAGTCAGTGAAAATATGCAACAAAACAAAATAAAATAAGATCAAGAGAAAATCTAGTTTTATTTTAATTATATAATTTACAAAAAAAAATCTAACATTACAAGTCCTATTTTTTATAAATATGCCACATTTATATCACAGTGTTCACATTTCTTGTCTGTATCTTTCTTCATAGGATCATATGTTGGCTTATTATATAGGTAAGCAAATGATTAAGCTCTCCTTTAAGGAGTCCTCCAGCAGTGAAGATGCTATCCTAAGAGATATAAACATCTAGCCCCTATCATGAATCTTCAAACAAAGGCATTCCTTCTTTATCATTGTTCTTGCATTAATACAAATCAGAAGAATTTGATTTCTCGTTGTATTAGTAAACCAAAACATGATTAGTAAATTGATTTGATAAACTTCGATTGATCAAAACAAACTGGCAGATATTTGAACATTTGCTCAAGACTTACAGTTAAAATGTGATAATATCATCAAACATCCAGACCTTAAAAAATAGTAGCAGTTATAAATACCAATAGCTCTGTCGGTTAGAAAGAACTAAATTAAATAAGATAAACGTATTCACAATGCATAGAACAAATAGATAAAGAATAGCATGTCATTACAGCAACTTACTATCGCCTGGAAATAACTCCAGTTCCAGAAGACCTGCCAAATGGAAGCAATTCACAATGGTTAAGTTTAAATGTCTTTATAGAAAACTTTAAAATTAGAAGACTTGCCATCTTAAGATTGAAGGATACCTTTCTTGTTGCTTCCCTCCAAAGACATGCCTGACATTTGTCAGTCCTCTATTTGAACCATTGCCTACCACATTGCTTGCAGTTGGCTGAGCAGTACTCATTTCAGTTGGCAAACCATTCATTCCATAAGAATTCTTTATTTTGTTCGAGAAGGTTACGTCTGGTATTTCTTGAACAATTTTAAAACTGATGCCATTTTGTGGTTGAAGGGGGCTTTTCAGATTCACTGGGAAACTATCATACGAAGCTTGAGTGTTGTTGATAGCAGCATCATCTAAATATGAAACGGAATTAACAGATTTGGATTCAACAGATGACTTTTTATGACGATTGCTCTGAGACACTGGAGTGACAGCAACTGATGGGACCAATGAAGAATACGAGACAGATGATGCAGCAGCAGCAGCAGCAACTTTTGCCACAGCTGCAGTCGCGGATATGATTTCTTGAGCTCCTTCACGTAGATGAATAAAGTCTCCTTCAATTACAAATAGCTGAAACATAGGGAGAAATAAAATCAAAAAAAGTTGAGACCATATTAAATTTAAGACATCAAGGATGGAACCTACTTCGGGATGATGGGAAACAAAATCATCAAGCTTTCCATAGTGTTTCTTATAATCATGCCAGTGAAGGGGTGCAAGCATTTTTCCAAGCCTATTTGGTAACTGAAAGCAACAATTTGTGAAGGATTTAGGTCTAACAAAAAGAAGAAAAAATATCATGCAACAACAATACTGAAACAATTTGAAACTTCCACAATGAACTCACAGTACTGCTAATCCTAATTCGACCATCAGATCCGGCAGGAATTGCACGAACAATGCAAGCCAAAAGTGCCCTTTCATCTAAAAGAGCATGGTCCATTGTCTTACTGGTGGTCACCGAGCTTGATTCATGTGTGGTTGGAATCGTAGTTTCAGAAGATACCAGCTTAGCGCTATTGTATTCTGCAGCACTGTTGGAACCAACAACAATGCTTGGAGCAGCATCTGCATCTATAATGGCAGCTAAGCACTGTTGACTTGATGTTGTAACTAGCTCTTGTGATTCATTCAAAGATGCAATGCTATAATCCTGCCCGAATAAATTTAACAAAATGCAGTGAAAAAAATGTTACCCTGCAATTTACGACCTCTAGTGCACCTACTTAAAAAAATAGTGAACAAATCATGCTCGGGTTATAACGCACTAATAAACTTAACATAACCTTCAAGGAAAAAAAAAAGCATAACATTTCGGAAAGAAACCTTGTGCTCACTCCTCTGACCAGCTGTTTCACATCTGAATGCAGCATTAAGAAGAAAGTTAGCAACTGATGTCCCCTGGGTTTTTTGGGGCACTTGATACTGTTTACTGCTAATTTCAGGAACCTAGAGAGGTTTTAAGAGTTCACAACTAGAATAATTTAGGATTATCAATAAAAGGGTTCACAGAATAAACAGAATCACCATATTCTAACCTGAATTTCTTCATTTGACCCATTGATCGCAGGAAAGGAACTCTGCTGTTGGTTGTTTTGAGAGTTGAGATGGTATTCCTGGAGTACCTTTCCATCAGCAGAAAGCTGACAGCTAAAATGAGAATCTGATCCAACTTGACTTGGCTCTAACTGAGATGTATTGCATTTACTCTGATTGAGCATAACCTGAAGGAAAAATGAAAAAAAAAACTGTCAAAGACATGCAACATATTACAGAAACTGCCATCTCCCAACAAATCCATAAAACTGCATCGTGAAAGGGTGATAACCTGATGGTTCAGCCAGTACTGTTGGGCTGGCACCGGAGATGTTGGCAGAACATTGCCCAAATAAGATTGAGAGATGATGGAATTTGTGGATGACGGAGAATGTGGAACACCTTGAGGGTGCATAACAAAAGGGCGAAAGGCAGCCATCTGACCACCAGGGAGAAAGGTGCTCATTCCAAGCAGAGGAGGAAATACAGGAACACCAGAGGCATGTTCTGTCTGGAGGAAATAATAAAAATAAAAAATAAAAACAGAGAAAGAAACAATCTTAAATGGTTTTCCTTGGAAGGTATATCAAATTATTAATTGGTAAATATCAGAAACAAATTGCCGTATTCTTCCAAAGAAAACAAAAAGAAGGTTTGAAGCTAAATATCAGCTGTGGAAAGAAAAGCATAAATTTGCACAACCAGATCACAAAGGATGATGCGTCTATTTAATCAAGGATGACATGCTTTCACATGCACTGTTAAATACTGCTGAGGATAAATAGTTGGGCGAGCACATATTCGAGATATCCAAGGTAAAGAGCAGAGGCACAAACAAAATCAAATCAACCAAAAATGCATTTACTGTTACAAAAAAAACTATTCTCGGAGCGATCTAAAATCCATTAAGTATCAGATCTTAAAGGAATATGAACATAACGGAATAGTCATCGTAACATCAAAACATAAGTAGAAAGCAGATTTCTAGGGACGATCAGAAAATAAGAAAGAACTAAACAGAGGCTAATAAAGTTCTACGTGATTTCTTTTGGTCGAGGTATATAAGAAGATTTGGCTACTAAAGTGATAAAAAAATAACACGAATTAGAAGCCACCATGAATCCCCATAATAAACGTTTACTTATAATAAGAGAACCTAAGAGGCCACTTGAGTATATATCTTGAGCTCATAGCTAGATAATCCTCAAGTATTTCAAGAAACACCCTTTACAAATAGTTTTCAGTATGTCGCGTTGAAAAAATGTGAAAAAAGCCAAGCTAAAACGTATCACATCGGGTATAAAAGGTACATTAAGAGCCTGTTTTTGAAAACAGAAAACTAAAAACCGAAACAAAAAAAATAAATACAAACATGGAATAATTAAATGCCATCAACCATCAGCACTTCTGTTCACAATATGATGGCATGTTTGAAAAATTAAATACATTAGCCAGCTTTATGATTGACAACTGCTCAATGCAACAATTCATAAAGGGCTTCCCAATCTCTAGTGCCGTTCACTGATTTTTGCTGAAATTGCATCCACTTCATATCAGATGCAAGGAACACGAGGCATTTATTTTTAAAGGTATGCCAATAAATGAGAAGTTCCCTTGTCAAGAACTTCCTATATTGCTAAGAAGAAATTTACTTCAAGGTGATTTAGAGTAACTTAAAATACATAAACAGAGGGTTCCCTAAATCTTAATTTAAGCTTTTATATTTTTGTGAGATGCTTAGCAGAATTTCTAATTTATTGTTTGACCTTTTCTTCAGTAATTCACTATTTCTTACCATTGCAAAATTTAACAGAATATTTCAATGTCTTCTTTTTCCAAATAGGGGAAACTTTGTTCTATTGCATCTTTACTTACATTGATGGAAGAGCTGGATGTTGAAAATTTTCCATTTGATGGATGTGTCAAGGCACTGTTTGAGATGCCATCATTAGTAGCATTCATTTGGTGTCCCTTCTTTTGCAAATGTGATGAAGAATCAGTTGAGTTTTCATGTGTGATTAGAAAGCCATCTTTGTATATTTCACTCTTCCCCCTTGCCTCAGCTAGCTCCAAATGAAGTTGTTGTATTGTTTGTATGTGGTGACGCTCCATTTCTACAAACTAACATCAAGATAAAAAAAATTAATTACATGTGCAAAAATCAATAAAATCAAAATGAATTATAAAAGAAGGAATCTAATGCTACAGAAAGGTGCGGAAATTGGTTAAAGGAATCAATTAATGTCCCTGCACTTAAAAAAAACCAACAATTTATTTACGCTTAAAGCAACCTGTCGTTGCAAAGCAATCCAATATTGATTGAACTGCTCAGTCCGCTCCTGCAGTTCAGCTTGTAAAGACTGATTTGTTGTTGACTGCAAAGCATCCACCTGAACACGTGCAATCCATGCTTGTGCTTCCCGTAACTGCTCATCCTTGTAAAGGACTGTTTCCCGAGCAACCCTAAGCTGCAAGAGAGGTGGTTGTTAAAATCATTGTATCAAAAATTTATTATAAAGAAAAAAAACACTCAATACACTAAAGCTTCATTTGGGACGGCTTTTTTGCTGCTTTATAAAGCTGCTTTTTAGTAAAAAATCTCTTGAATGTAGGAAAGAAACATTAGTCTAAAGCTGTCCCAAACAAAGCCTAAATCTGTCACAGATAATTGATTACAGTTGAATTAATAAGACATGAAGCACAAACCAACAGATAAAATGAATCAAAGTGACAAACAAAACAGGCGCATGTAAAAAAAGTAACATCTTGGGCAATAAGCCATCAATAAAAGAATAGGTCACAAGGCCATTCATCAATTCGCATCAGCAAAACTTTCTTTAGAACATCATAAGCAACCTTCCTGAATTTCGGCCCATTAGCAGCTGACAAAAAATCAACCAATACACTGGAACATGAAAGCCATCTTAAGCTGTGCTCTGAAGCAGTAGAGAAAGACTCGTGCCACTTCAGATATTTTTTGTACATGACACGAAGCTTAAGCATCAAGATGTTTTGAGGCTTAGGCCTCATAATTAAACCATTAAATTAATAACAACATGAAACAATAAGTAAAATACTAACATCAAAGAAACATATCAAAAAAAGATCATAACAAATCCACATAAAATCATAACAATAAGTTTTTCCCACTCTCAATTCAGCATAAACGAGTAGTCTAAGTCATTAGTATAATTTATGAATTCAAGTCCCTCCCATTCTTAGAATCATCATTGAAGTGAATTGCTTCTTTCCTTAATCATCCTCAATGTGTTAGCATCATCCCCAATATTTGATCTCAAACATCTTCCTCTTCCATCATTGGTTGCGCAGCAACAACGTAGTCTGACTACGAGTGCAACCGGCGTCGGGTGCGAGTAAAAAGTGGGGTTGGGGGTCAAGGAGGCACATGAGATTCTAGTTTCTGTTTGTTTTAGGTGTTTAGGTGTACAGAAATAACAAAATATGATTTAACTTGTATATTAAATTTATATATTAAAAATTTTAAATTACATGAAACCCAGTTTATCTTGGTTTGCACCTCTTAAGAATTGCGCAACAACACACCTCAACCTTGCCAAGGCATATGCCTCATCAAGCCCCAGTGAGGTGCATATTTTATGGATCTTGTTTTAAAATGGTATTGAGTAGAGCCTCTTATTGCACAATTTTAAACAAAGATCGTAAATACTTCAGCCAATCAAGTAAGAAGAAAAATATATTGTTAAAAAATGGGTTGTGCACCGCACAGCAATCTGGTCTAAAAATGAAAACCAAAATCAAGCATATGAAATATTAAGGACTAAGTTGGACCATGCTAAGAAGTGCAACCAATGTTAAATCAGCAGACACATTTGACATCAACAATAAAACTAGTTTACATCCTACAATAATACAGTGGTCATTTTAGAGTTGGGGTGCTAACATTATTAGTCAACTTCAAGCTCAACAAAAATTAAAAAAACCACAGGGAAAATATGAATAGATCTAATGATCACATAGTTCTCCTTAAGAGCTTTAATGATCACATACTTCGCCTTAAGAGCTTTAAATAGAGATGTCAATAAATGACCCAACTTAATAACCCAATTTGAAAAGTCCATATTCAATTCGACCTGCTTAAGAAGCAGGGCGGATTCCAGTATAGAATTCCAACCCGTTTAATTAATAGTTCAGATTAACACACAAACCCTATAGTGACGAGTTTAATTATTTTTTCCCCTTCAATTTTTTTACATGTTAATATGCTCTTCTAAATTTTGATCAATTAATATAAACTATATAGTTGACAAATTACAAATATTTTCCTTGGATCAGAACGAGTAATCAGGTCATGCTCGAGTCAAACGGATTGTAGGTGTGTCGGGTTTGAGTTCACATTTTTACTCGTTTATTAAATGAGTCGGATTTGGGTCAATTTCGGGTCGGACCTGAACCCAGCCTATTAACCCGTTTTGACCAACCAAGCTTTAAAGTGAGGGAATTAGTCCTTATATGCCGAAGATCTATAATTCCACATTGTTGCATAGGGGGTAAATTCGATCCAAATAACTATTATCATCACATAAACCTAAAGAATAAAATTGTATTGTACCCTAAAATTCCTTCTGCCAAATTAGGGCAATTTAATTTAAATCCTCTTCAATGAAATCTAGCGTAGTTTCTCAATTGGAATCCCAAAAGCTAATTGGCAACTCATGTTTAACAACAAAATAAAACATGATTGTGAGGGCAATAATCATTCTCAACTCAACTCTAAACACAACTTGCCTTGTTGATCTAACAAGTTCAAGTTCAACAAATCTAGAAAAGATTGAACTGGAATGAAAACCCCAATTCCACAACCTAGGGTCAAATCAGTGAATTTTCTCAACTCACAAACTTAAAAGCCAACCTACCATGTTGACTCAACAAGCTCTATGAGCAATGTCAGTACACAAATTTCAAGCAGAGTAGAGGATGGGATACGAATTCACAAGTAGTATAAAGAGAGAAGGATAACAACTAAATGAAATAAGATTTAAATAATGTACCTTGTAAACTAAATTAATGACCTAATTTCTTCAAATTTCTAACTTGTAGTCATTAGCTCCAATGTGCTAAAAGATTTCAAATAGACATATTATCCTTGCATTTAATTTCTTAAAGGTTCTTGATGGAAGCATTTCTGAATTTAAATTTGTCATTACTTTACCACTAGGTTTAAACTCAATGTAGCTCCACTTTACTAGTTTTAACTCAATGTGCCTCTTATTCACATCAGTACAAATCTTATAATTATCATAATTCATATTCAATCTTGGTATGGACTTTGTTCTTGGATTGCTAAAGACCATTCATAAAAATGATGCCATCTGTGTGGTTGTGGACAGATTTTAAAAAATGGCTCATTTCTTACCCTGCTCTAAAACTTCTGATGCTTCAGCTATAGCAAAATTGTACTTCAACGAGATTGTTAGACTGCATGGTTTACTCAAAACAATTGTGTCTGATAGGGATGTGAAATTCACTAGTTACGTTTGGAAAACCCTATGGATGAAGATGGGAACAAAACTTCAATTTTCTATTGCTTTTCACTCACAAACGGATGGTCAGACTGAAGTAGTAAATAGGAGCCTAGGAAATCTCCTTAGAACATTAGTGGGTGAACATATAAGAGACTGGGATTCTAAGTTGCCTATTGCTGAATTTGCCTACAATAATTCTGTGAACCGCACCACGGGCCTAAGTCTTTCTGAAATAGTTTATGGTTTTAAACTTAGGCAGCCCATAGATTTGATCCCTATAAATCCTATGTCCAGAGTTAGTGAGTCTGCATCTGCATTTGCATCCCATCTGCATGAATTGCATAAAGAGATTTCTACTAGAATTAATCAAAGCAATGCAACCTATAAACTTCAAGTTGATAGTAAGAAACAATTCAGGACATTTGAAATTGGGGACTATGTGATGGTTCGGATTCGTCCAGAATGGTTCCCGAAAGGGACTCTTAGAAAACTGCATGCTAAGAGTGTCGGACCATTCAAGGTGATAAAGAAGATTAATGACAACACTTATGTGGTGGATCTCCCACCAAAATTTGGCATAAGTCCCTCCTTCAACATAGAGGATCTAGTAGCTTATGAGGGCCCTGATTTTAACCCACCAAATCCGTTTATTGAGCATTGTGTGAACCCACCCAGTGAGCACCCTAGCCTACCTCCACTTCCAAAATTACCCGCATCAACCCACCGGATAAAATTGACACTATCTTGAATGATGAAATCATCTCTACCAAGGATGGAGGACAACATAGATACCTAGTTAGATGGAAGAATAAACCGGAGACGGAAGATATTTGGCTTGATAGAGAAGAGCTGCAGAAGATTGATCCAGACTTATTGGAGATATATGAGAGTTCAAGCACTGCTGACTCGACAGTGTCGAGCTTTCTCCCACCCCGGGAGAATGATGAGGACATCGGACTATGGAGAGTCTACCGTAGGAGAGGCCGACGATCTACGGCCGTGATTGAGTCGTTATATTTCTAGTTTTTGTTGTTTGTATGAGACTTATTTATGTTATTAGTTTGTTCCCTATTTTGCCCCTCTTAGTTGTTTATGTTGTGGTTGTTATTGAGGGGTATTGTTGTCTTTTATTTATTTCCTGTTTTGCCCTCTACTTATGTGATATGTCATGGGTATAGTTGTCTTTTGGTTTTTCCCTTTGTGTTTGGGCATATATATATGGCTCCACCCCCCAATGTAATGTTGAGATGTTTATGTTATAAAATTCTGATTTTCTATGATATTGTTCTCTTGGAGAATTGAGAGTGTGGGCGTGAGAAGTCCTTGGAGAAGGCAAAGCATCACCCAATAGCCTTTGGGCTCTTGGTTTTTATCTAGCCGAATGCCCAACCCCCATCTCCTGCACCAGCCGAGCGTCTCCCACCTCCACTGGCAGCCCCTACAGTCCACAAAATTCTGCCTCACCACCAACAACAAATGGCCTTTCATCTTCTCTAGTGACCCTTAATATTCTAGCATTAAATGCACTTGAACCCTTGTATTCCCAAGCATAATTAATGTGGAAATCAATTCGGATTTTCATTTTATTTTGTGGTATTTCCAAACCACCTTTTCATCTTTCCAAGCAACCCTCATTAAGTTTCAACTTCTCCCCTTCCAAAGCTAAACATTAATTCCCCCACATTCCCATGCACAATTAATTACAATTCAAAGGTTGTAATTAATTGGTCAAACTTCTCTTAATTACTTTTCCCTAATCCCTAGCCTACCCACTCCTCTTCCCATATGCTGCCATTAATTCCCAAGCAATTCCCTAAGCTCCACTTAATGTCGCTTTGACTACCTTCCCCTTTCCCAAACTGGCCGACCCCTTCCCCTTCCCTCTTCCACTTCATTTCTTCTCCAAGTGACTATTTTTCTCTGTCATATCAGCCACACTCAAAGGAGAAAATAGTGAGCATTCACATTTAAATTCTGACAACATCAAGGACGAATCCCATATAAATCTGAAAGCATTTTGCAAGAGAAGCAAGTATATGAAGATAGCCATCAAGGAGCCCAACTACGTTATTATTGAGCTAAGTATCTAAACCATTCTCCTTAATTATTATCCTCTTAGCCAGATACTTGGTTAGCCTTCCTTCTTGGTAACATCGTTGCAACTTTGTTATTTTATCCACTCTTAGTTCTACTTAAATTTGAGAGAAAGGACCTAACTTGCATTGTCCTTTGTTGAATGTTGTGCTTGTGCAGATTTACATAAGTTATGTCTCAATTATCTTATCCTTTGCAATGTCAAGCCATTACATGCAAGTATTCAAGTAACTTCACATGTTTCTAATTCAAATAGCCTACCGTTCTTACTATTTTGCAAAGTTTATGTTGCTGCGTTTTAATTAATTCTAGCAAGAAATCTCTCTTTGCAGAACTTGATCATTCAGTCCTGCATCAAACAATTTTAAGTATCCGTGCATGTGCTTCAGTGCTTGCGGGAAAAAAATTTCGCATTTCTAAATAGGTACCTCGAAGACCCCTAAGCGCTCTCGTAGTGTAGTGGGGATTGAAGATAATAGCCACAGTGCCTACCTGAAGCGCTCTCGTAGCGTGGAAGGGAAGGCCCGACTCCCAGAATTTCCCCTAAGCAGGAGAGACGCCAGACGGCTGTCGGATTTTTCAGCATGCGAGGGACCTGATTTAAAAAAAATGAACAGCAAGGGACTCGAACTCGAACAAACCACAAGGAACTGAATTTGCACAGCAGGGAACTCGATCTGATTTAGACCAAATGCAACGAGTTTGAATTTGGAAGGACCACAAAGAACATAATTGAAAACAATGAACTGGACTTGAACGAATGCAAAAAATGAATCTACAATTCATCAAGTAATGAATAATCAAACACGAATGAACAAATATGGAGCTTGTGCTGGACAAGGTGCTTCAAACGCAACCTACTTACAAGTCATAATGCAAAATCTTTAATGAATATTATAACTGATTCATGAAAGCTATGTCAATTGGAATGCAAATTGCAAATTAGCACTAATGCTAGTGTTATCACTCATATCATGAACCAATTGATGATGTGATGAAAGAGTTGCATTGCACACAGAGAATTGTTTAAAGGTGTCAATAAGAGACATACAACCAATACATGCATGAAGAATGCAACATATCTATAAGCAAAAGAAAAAGGCTATCGTGAAAGATATTCTACCTACTATCAACAGCAGTCGATCGATAGACAGGTGCACTAATTCAATGCCACTTAGCTACATACAAGCACATCAAGCTCCTGCAAATAGTGATGGTAAGCATGCAACGGTTGCAAAGACACCCTCGTAGTCAACATCATTCAAATATCCAGCAGTTACATAAGTGTACTGTACTCAAATTGTATGCAAACACCAACAACTTGCAATAATAGCAAATGAGTTGCAGAAGTGGTAGTCTTCCTATGCACAGCATCAGACAGCAGAACATATTAGTCTACTTATGGATGATGATGATAGATAAGTTGTGGAAGCAATGATCTCCCTACAACCGACATCAAGTGTCTTGTAGATACAAGCAGCAGTTTCCACAAGAACTGAAGGACGAGTGGTGAATACGAACACCTGCTACCTACGACAGAAGATTTGTCGTATGCAATGATAATTGGCGGCGGATGATGGGTGCTACGACACCCTTACAGTCAATAAGTAGCCAATGGCAAATGAATACATCGATCCATTGCAAGCGGAGACGGATAGTATGCAGCAGATGGAAGAGCCTATGAACCGATGTAGGAGGCCTATTATACACTACCTATAAGCAAATGCAAGAAGAATTGTAGTAAATGCAAACAACACTAGGAGATTTGCATTCAATACAGTTTGCCCATGGATGACGACAAAGTCCATAATGCATACAATGGTCCGATCTACAAGCAAGCATAGCGAGAATTGCAACCAATGCAAACTCCTACAAGTCGTTGTAGAAGACCCGTCATATACCCAGCATGTATTCTACAAGCAAAAATGCAAAAGGGTCATAGCCAATGCAGAAGAATTGTAGCAAATACAAGCCATCTACAAGCCAGCACAAAGGCTTCTGATGAATGCAAGTATCTACAAGCAACCGCAGGAGACTCGTTAGTGCGCGACAGTCTACCTGTATGAACCAACGGGCAAATAATCAATGTACGACGCCACGCCACCGGATCCATAACACTTGTATGAGCGGACAAAAGGCTTCTACAAGCATTCAAGTAGAACATTGCGCACATTCAAACGATAGTCGCCCTCACAACTAATCAGTGACAAATATCCTAAAATGCCCTCATACTTGTATTGCAACGGGCATATCATCTATGCATTTTGCACTGCAGCAAGTATCTACTGCACAAATGTATTATACAAAAACATGCAAAAAAATACACCCGCATGGCCCCGACGAGCGTGTTATGGGTACACACATGACGTCTAAGGATATTGCACGGGTCAGGACATGAACTTCAATTCGAGCTTGATCCTTCTATATGAATGGATAGGAGTCGACACGGCTCGAATTATTAAACAAATATACGGCCGCAGCATCGATCGGGATATTTATTTTATACGTTCATATTAGGCCTTCAAGGCCTACAACAAGAAAATGCATTAACAAAGTCACAAAGCCTACAACGAATCAGATCCTCTGTCAGCAAGTAGACAAAGTCAACAAGATTCAAACAACAAAATAAAGATGCCCATAAATATCCCGATGATGCCCGTGTTGACAGAAAGTCTCAACTGGAGGGGACCTCAAACTTAAAAACGCCTCCCAAATCCCCAAATGCCCATAAAAATTCAAAATACTAAAAAATACCAAAATCCAAATATTTAAAATTGAAATCAATTATCAAATACTTAAAGCAAAATTCATCCACCCTCCGCAACAGTTTGCCAAGATGGATAAGTCTAAAAATCACTTCAGCTCTCAAAGATCCAATACTAGTCGAGAATATCACTATGATTCATTCTCAATCCATCTCTTGTCAGTAAGAACATGGCACATAACCTCTAGCTGGTGATTTCACCGCCAAATAGCACCACACCGATGGTTTCACTGCCAAATAGCACCACGGATAAACGGTTATGACCGGGACCCTCTAAGCTGGATGGTTTTGCAGCCAAATGGCATCACTAAATTACGGTTATGATTAGAGCCCGTATGTTCCCCAACGACATCAAATCTTTGAGATATGAATCAATATGATATAATAGATAGGGCACAAAGCTCTATGTTAGCTAAAGTGGATTCAAATTTGTCCCCTTAGACAAAAACTCACCCCAGGTCTACAAGGTACCATTGGACGAAGCAACCCATGGCTGCCAACAAGGATCTTTCTGTCAGGTTGGGTCGACTACCTTCTCTGACTAAGTAGACCAAGGACCATGATGACCCAGGATGACAGAACCATAAGATTTTAATCAGGTCCATCATCCATTCCCCCACCATCCCTTTGAGTGCAAGATGGTGAAATTTTTAATTTTAAATATTAAATACTAAAAGCTGAACCCATGTTGTTACTATACACCGGATACCACATATCTCTACGTATATGTTTGACGACTAGCCTCAATCAAAAGTTCTCTCTCGTTATCAGGAGGGGTAATTAACTATAGGGACTTATGCCTATGGGAAGCCTGACTCGAATCATAAAGTCCTTGTAAAATGAGGGCGAAATCTCTTGGTAGTGTCTTATTCACAATCCAATCTGCCTTCTGAAAATTTGCCTCGAAACTTGTTAAAACTCTCATCGACGCCCCGAAAAAAGAGAGGGTCCACGAAGAGGCTGTGGCGCGAATTTTTGGAGCCCATAGAAAATAAAAACAAACTTAAATTTAACCTCCCATTAGCAAGCATGCAACTGCCTCAAAAAGCATGCAACTATTTTAAAAGCTCATAAATATTTTAAAATTCACAAATTCTTTTTTAAACCCAAACATAACCGTGTGTGATATGGACACTACATTGAATTCTTAAATTTAAGGGTTTGAGAATGTTGTGCGGGTTAAAATTAAAAAAAGAAAGATTCAAATCACCTCAGCTGGAGAATCATGAAATCCCTATCTAGAAAATGAGCAACTATTTTTTTGAAAATTTATAAAATTTCTTTTTTAGTATAAATTTAATTTCTCATTTTTTACATGATGTCCACAAGTAAGCCACCTTGTCTATAAGATAAGATCATAAGTCATATATTTCAAATCCAATCCCTCACATTTTAAAGACTGGAGTTGAAAAAACATAACCGTTGATAATGGCCGTGTTGATAGAAGACCTCAATCAAAGGGGACTGTTTACAAAATGCCTTCAAATCACAAAACCAATCATTGTGGGGCCTAAATCCCCATAGAAATATAAAATCTCAAAATTTTACAAAATATTAAAAAAATCAATACATAAAATTTAACACCATAAAATTTAAAACAAAAAATCATCCATTCTCTGTAATTGTTTGTCGAGGGTGACATTCAAGAATAACATTAACTTTCAAAAAACCAATGTCTTAACAAGCATATAGCTATAATTCATTCTCAAATGATCTTTTATCAATCAAGAAGTGTCGCATGTCCTGTAACAAGTTATTTTGCCATCAAATGGCACCACAATTAAATGACTGAAGTCCTCTAACTAAGTGGTTTTGTCGTAAAATGACCACTAAATTACAGTCACAACTAAAGCCCATAAGTTCTCTAAAAGCCTACAAACATTTAATGAATCATTACATGCACTAGATGGGGCATAAAATCCTCTATTAACTAAGGTCAACCTAAATTTGTCCCTTTAATGGAGCATTCATCATAAATTATAAGTTCCCCTAAGACAAAGCAACCAATGGTTCTTAATAAAGAGTCTTTTATTAGGTTATAGTCAACTACCTCCTCTGACTAAGAGTATGTTTAAGATAGCTGCAAAGTTTTGTAAATATAGTTATAAAAATATTGTGGGAAAAATAACTTTTTTAAAAGCTATTGTGATTATTATAAATATATTCTTTTTAAAAAAATCAAACTGTTATCTTGCAGCTACTACATATTAGTAAATCTGGTCGTAAAAAGCAGCTTCTCACCAAAACAAAATTCTAAAAAGCGATAAAATAGCAAAAAAATAGTAGCCAAATAAAACCATAGTTTTGGTGTGAAAAGCAAAGCAATGAGAAAGCTTTCCCAAAAGAACCCTAAGTAAACCAATGTATATGACAATCTAAGACAACAAAACTATGGGAATTTGATCAAGTTCATCATCGTTACCCCACCATACACTTTAAGTTCATGATAGTAAATTACTCAACTATATATCAAACTGCTACTACTATACACTAAATATTTATCTTCTAATGATTAGCATTAATCGAAAGTTTCCTTCCAGGAGAGAGAATTAACCATAAGGACTTACGTTTATAAGAAACTTGAAACCAGTTCATAAATTCCTCCTCACAAAATAAGGATGAAATATATTGGTAGTGGCATATCTTCAACCTAATCAAGTCTTCTAAATATTTATCCCAAAACAATCAAAACCCTCTGCAAAATCAGGGTGCAAATTTCTTGAGCCCAACTATACAAATGGCATATAACCTTCCTCCTTAGCTCAACAAATCAATTCAATGTACACCATCGAAAATGTCTAAAGCATAGAAATCACTTCACAAAAGAAATAAATAAAAAATGATGTGAAGGATGATGTGGAATTAGGTTGCATTTAATATAAGAAAATAGTTGCTGATGGTAAAGAGGAAAGACTACAAAGCTATAGATGCACCAAAAAGGATGCAATTCATAAGAAGATATGAGAACAACAAAAATATCATCCTTAAAACAAAAATGTAATTAAAAAGAATCCCACATATGATCTTTGTTCATTAAGGTTCAAGTAGGCAATGTCAAGGATTCGAAAGGGGCAATAGTTCTTAAATATACACTCATGAAACAAATATCATCTGCAAACTCTCAAAGACTGATGCGCATAACATATCGGGTTGGAAATCTAGCTTTAAGTTGATAATCTTTTAATAAATACTAAAGATTTAGCGTCAGTAATACAAGAAAGAAATTTAATAGATGGAATATAACATTTTCAAAAAAAGAAGCTCAGAAGGATGTATTGACTGATAGATGCAACAAATTAATTTTAGACATGGGTTTTACAAGAATGAAAAGTCAATCACCTTTAAAGTAATGTAAAAGCCGTAAGCAACAGGGAAAAAATAGCAACAGAAGAATAATAGTTGAAACCTGCTCTTCCAAAGCAAGAAACTGGCTCTCCTTCTCACGTACATGTTCTTGGAGATCATGAATTTGCTTTACAAGCCGGGCTCTTTCAACTTCGGAGTTATCAAGTTCTCTCCTTCAATACAAAAATGTAATGCATTTCAATTCCAGCCAGCAGGTTTATCATATCTTCAATGAATCTCAAGACACGTTAAATATCTAAATAATTGAATTTCTTAGAACTGTCTGGCAGAATGGAAATATATATATTCGATAACCCTAGAGAGATTGTTTTCAGTGAAAGCATTAATCCTTGATGTTGAAGATTCCACAAATATCATACCAAGTAAAAAATAAGACAAGAAAAAGCTGGAAAAGTTAGAACAAGTAATAGCTTTGACAAGTATGAAAAAGTAACTAAATAGTTAAAAGTAGAATTTTTTCAATGAATGCCAGATTGAAAGTGGAATGCGTCATTAAAAGCTAATGTGTATGATATGAATGATTGTCATTTCCTGCATCAAAGGAAATGACCGTAGATCCCAAATAATTGGGATAAGGCTAATGATGATGACGAAATATGCAAAAAAACAATAAGCAACTCCTTGCCCATTAGCTGCTTTGCATATCCCAATTGTAAAGTAAAAGTAGACAGTAAAATCAATATGATAGCAAAGATAATACAATTGTCTTATTGAAGAAAAGGAAAGATGTAGAAAGCACAACATAGATGAGAATGACAATCATGTCAGTCGAAGGAGACCTAAAATATACAATAATAATTGTAACAGTACCTGCGATATCAATAGTAAGATTAACTAAGGATTGATCTTCCTGAATAATTTAAAAAAGGACTTCATAACAGTGAAAAAAAGATGGTATGTCATACAAAAGATCCCATCAGAAATCAACATAACAATGATAACTGCACAAATATAGAAAATATAACATGTTAAAGGACTGCAAAGTAATGAGACGAATTCAAAATGTTTCCATTTTAAAGATTGTATCGTAAGGTTCAAAAGCCACAAATAGCCAAAGTTCAAAATACTTGAGTCTAAATTTCTAACAATCAGTCATTTGGTTCAACTAAAACCAGTAGAAAAAGTTAATATAAAACTTACCTGAAGGTGGCTAGCTCTTTATTTAGTTCCCTAAGGAGGTCCTCTTTAGCCCAGACCTGCACAACAAATGAAGCACTGCTTGTTTGTCTCAAAGCAAGGCCAAATGCTGATAAACAATGAAATGAAACAGGAGGGAAAAACAGACCGCTTCATTGTCTATCTTAACTGAACGTAATTCTCTGTCCTTCTCTTCCAATGTCGCCTTTAATTCAGATATTTCTTGCTCTTTTTGTTTTATTAGGTCCTGCAAAATGGTTGCAAATATCAGGTATCATCATAAAAAATAAGTTCTATTGGAAAATCAATTCTTATATTATGATAGGGCCATATTGTCACCATTGAAAACATAAGAAAAAAGACTTAGGTTAGAAAATTTACAGAATAAGCAAAATATACGCTCAAAATTATAAAATTCTCTTCACAGATGGCTTCATCATCATTATTTTAGCCTGATCCAAACTATGCATAGCTTGCTTTAAAAATCCTCCTTCACCAAAACTATCCAGTGGAAATAAAAAATACGATTCGTTGTCGATGGCTTACATGATAAAATATACTCTTAAGGAAAAGAAACAACGGACATTGGTCATTTGCGACATCACTATTCTCACATATTTTCAATGCCTTCCAGAGATATAATTTGGAAAACCTATGGAAATAAGAAGGTTTGGACAACAAGCACTAATAATTTATCAAGCAACAGCGAACAGTTCAGCGCCCCCTGAAAATTTTACAGTTTTGACCCGCCATTGACTCTGACAGCATAACTACTGGCTCACTATTCTGTAAAGCAAAGCCTTGCAGCAACCAACAAGATTACTGTTCACGGGTGACAACAAAATTCTCTTGCAGCAACCAACTGAAAGTGAAAAAAAAAACATGGGAAGGCGATTTTGAGAGAAAAAGTCAAAGTAAGCCACCTTATATTGCAGAAAACAAGAGTTTCATCTTGAAAAACACAAGACAAAAAAGAAAAAATAATAATAATAATAATAAAGAGCAAATACTTCTCCCTAAATTAATATAAAAGTACTGAACCCTCACATGATAGTGTATAGAAATCATGTTGCATATGGGTGTTGTTCTTGTACATGCAAAGTTTGACCAAGCTCATCCTATCAATGGAATAGCTAGCAAAACTATCACACCTACATTATACCTTCACTTGATAGTGTATGGAAATTTTATTGTGAATGGGTATATTGTGCATGAAGCATTACAACAAAGTCATTATTTAAAATTATGTAATTGGTTATTGAAGTGTTTTACATCCGTCGGCGGGCATAAGCCTCACAATCGAAAATTTGTGTAAAGTGAAAATGAAATTAGAAGCAATATATTAGCATTATAATCTATTAATATATTAAAAAAATGACATGTTAACATTCTAACAAAACAAGAAGTAACGCTTTGCATATACATCAAGTAACAAATTGCGCAAGCTGCAAAGTACAAAGTAACAAAATGAGCGAAGTAGAAGTGTAATGCAAACATCAAGTGATCAAATAACATAAGATATCAAATGAATTCAAAATAATATGTCAAATCAAAGACATCAAATAAATTATGCACAATAAGTTTCTCCCTCTCTCCTATCCAACACGACAACAACAAATGATCCAATTAAAAATATAACAAGTAATCAAAAGTTTTCAATACTCTCAACCACTCAAGGGGTCTTCACATTTGACTATTTGAGTCGTCATCATAATGAACTTTCTCCCTGCCTCATCTTCAGTGGAATCTAAGTTGTCCAAATCTTCCTCTTCTTTAATCTCAATCAACTTTCTATTCCCTAATCAGAAGTAATCAATACGAAATTATGAATATTAATTAAAGTTTAAGACAACTTCAAATACTTAAATTTATATGGATGCCTTTTCTTTTTATTTCTTGTTGTTGTTGGCTTCATATTAGATATACTTGTCTTGTTTCTATCCCCATAAAAGAAATCACCATGTAGATCTTCTTGCTACAAATTAGATGGTATGACCTCATTATAATCATCTACAAATCATTCATCATCTAATAGCATATCATCACATAGTAGAGGATCCTTATTATCATTCAAACCCATTTTTTTTAATTTCTATTCTTCAGCCTCTTGTTATCCATCATGTACACCAAAGTCTTCACCATTAGGGTCATTAGAAGGTCTCTCCTTTTTATGTGAACTTGATCATATGTGCTCAAATTGCACTCACCTTTAGATGACGAGCATGTAAGTCTCAATACCTTAACAGCAAAACACAATTGTTGTGGAGTGTCATCACCAAAGTGGATCCATCATTCAACTAAAATTGAAAAAAAAAAGTAATTAGAATTTATAAATTTAGAACTTGGAGGTCCTTTTGTATTTTAATCAAAATATTAAATATTAAAAATTACCTGGAGAATGTTTTGTAACTATATCTTTAACTTCTTATAGTCCAAAAAATATTCATTATTCATTAATGGTAAAAGTTGCATATCATTATTTATCATCTCAGTTGAGTCAGCAATCAACCTATCCATACAATGGTATAGTCCCAACTTGATCTTAGGATTGATGGACTTATTCTTATCATATTGGAATTGAGATTTAATGTACAACTCAAAAGCACACAAATGGCGATGGAGCTAAAGCTCCCACTTCTTATCAATGATATCCCAAATATCCCTAAAATTGGACTCCTCTCCTCCTAATTTAGGGCCTATCACCTCCTTGGCCTCATTCATTGCATTGAAAACGAAGCTCATAGCTGGATTTTTCTCTATATCCACCATCCTCAAAACTTGAACCAATAGATTTGTTGTTGTTCTTCCATATGCGACACTCAACTAGAATCTTTCATTCAAAACAATCTTTCTAACTTCTTTCCCATCAACTTTATTAACCCAAGCACAATTAAACCATTGAGTGGAAGTAAACATAGCCTTCAACGGTTGCCTAACTTACAACATATTTTGTAATGTCAAAGCTAAAATTCAAGAATGATTGTCAATGAATTTGTTGATCCTCTCTGCTTTTGTTAGGGTATTCTTATGCTGAGGTAAGACACCAAGCTTTCTAGAATAAGATCTATATAGCGTGTGGCACGGGATGTTCAGTATAGATGCTTTCCTTCTCCATCAACCTGGTCCCAATAAGCGCTAGCATTATCTATCACAACTTATACCACCAAATGCTCTCCAATCTCATCTATCACTCTCAAATATTCAAAAAATGTACTATGCATCATTCACATGCTCAGATGCTTCTATAGATTTTAAGTAAATAATTTCACGGGGATTATTTATCAAAATATTAATCAAGCTTCTATTCTTAACATCAGACCAGCTATCATACATGATTGTCACTCCAGCCTGACTCCAAGTCCATCTAAATTCCTCAATAACTTTCTCTATATTGCTTAACTACTCCTTCAAAACTCAAGTCCTCAAGTCATACATGGATGGGAGTTTCAAATCTCAACTATAAGCACCTACAGAATTAATCATATTGAAATAAGAAGGGGAGATAGCCATATTGAACGGAATGGCATTCTCATGTAAAATGAGGCAAGGCATGCCTCACCAAATTTGAGGCATACTTCACTTGAATTTCACAAGAAGTGCCCCCTCAAGGTGTTTTGGGTCCAACCACCACTAAGGTGTACCTCATATTGCGCAATTTTAAATAGTGAACCAAGCTCATCCTATTAATGAAATAGTAGCAACCATCTAAGTATGAAATTCCTAAATACTACTATATCAATATTTTCCTGAATACATCACCAACATATAATGAATATGCAATCAACATACAAAATTTAAAAATTTTAAAATGATAAGGATGCACTCTTAATACAAGGCATTTGATGATTACATCCACATTATGGTATAATAGAAGCATAGAAGCTCGTGACGGGCCCTACTTACTTCGAGGGAGTTTGTGTTGTTATTTTTTCATCTGTTTTTAGAATTTTCATGTGATTATGACTTGTGAGTTAAAAGATTAATATCTAATAGATCATCAATTAGTTGAAAGTGGGACTTCTGCTCATATACCCTACATACAAACACATGTCATGCGTGTATGGATACATAATGTACACACACACAAAGAGCGCTATTGGATTAGGCAATATTCATTGCCTATAGGATATGGCCGTAAATAATCATAATATAAACCTTGGATCTTATCATACACTGTGCCTTGTTAGGCCATGCCATCACTCCTAATTTTATTGATACCTAATATAGTGCAATCAAATCATATGATGCATTATATACATTAATTTGCTTACATCCTCATAAGAAAATCCTAAAGAGGTACCAACTTTTTCAATATAATAGAAGAAAAGGGGCATCCACATCAAAACAAAAAACCAAGAGACATCATCAAATCTTTCTATGGAAGATAAGAGTTGGACTAATGAGGTAAATACTTTTTTCCCAATTCTCAAAATTATTTAATATAGCATAACACACAAAGAAATTGATTATAATGCTAGCTTTGTTCAAAATTCCATCAAGCCACATAACTCTCATTTAAATATTAAGAGAATCCCAAAACTACTTTTCACTAATTCCATGGGCTGTATATTTCTCACTAATCTATGAAAGAAAAATCCATTCTTTTATTTCCCTTAAAGGGGTGACTAATCACCCTTACATTGTCAAAACGTAGTGCCGAACAAACTTGATCCACAATATTTACAAGACACTATCACTTTGGTAGCCCAAACGCCTTTCTGAACAAGGAACCATAAGCCAAATCAACTTGTTGCATCCATTCATTGTCCTTTTCCTTTATATTAGATACAGTTGTATTCTTAAAGAATGCGTCTTGTGAAAGTTATTTAGACAAATGTAAATCATTCAACTGATTGGTATATATCACTTTATTAGTGTGTGTGAGAGGAAAAAGAGGATTTTGTTTTTCAGCAAACTTGCCAAGACATATCTGAAAATATGTTATAAATTAAAAGCACTTCAAATCCCTCAGCTGACGAAAAAGCTTCAGGTGTTCAGAATCTCCCTTAAGATCAAATTACCTGAACTAAATTAACATGCTGGCTCATCAGAATGCAAACCATCAATCTCGCAGACATAACTACAGTAAAAATAAGCAAACTAACAAAAAACCATACATAGATAGAATCCAAGCCAATAAGAACCAATTGCATGACAAGCACAATGTCTGCCAGAGAGACTAATAAGTTCCTAAAGAGCTTCCACTTTCAAGTTTAGGGAATAATGCAATACCGAAATGCAAGGCAATAATACTACGTAACTATAAATGCATCAGAACCTTTAGCTGTGCAGTTGCATCAACATGCTCCCGTATCTGTGACTGGTACCTTCTCTGCATCTCCATTGTCTCAGTCCTGGCAATTGCCTGGGCCCTTAGCTCCGTTTCTAAATGTTCCAGTTCCTCCCTCTGCCTAGAAACCTCCTCAAGACGACCTTGCAATGTCTTGTCCGTCAGCCCCCCACCATCGATGGTGATCGAGCAGAAATCCACGTCAAGTGGTCCGGTGACTTCCTGTACCTTCCCGCAATCAACGGTTATCCCGAAAAGCCATCATTCGCACTCAGTAGAATGCAAGTACAAAAACGAATATAGAACTTTTTTTTACTACCCGGTACATACCTCATATATCGTTCTTTCGTCGGACTGCCCAAACTTAACGTGCTCCATCTCCTGCAAGAAAACTATACATTAACAAAGAAATTCAGACATGATAATGGCTGAAAATGAAGCAGTAAGTCCTCCTTACTTCGCCTCCATTGTTATGAAACGAGTGCTCGGATACGGTGCGCCATTCCTTCCTGGGGGGATGCTGGGGGGAAGGCACCAGAAGGGGCCCGCCGTTGCTGACGGTAGCTTCCATTCGGACCGACAAAGCCCTCCACCTCCCAGACCGAGCTTCGCAACGGTGCCTAAATGGTTAAGGGTTTTTCGGATACCAAGGCAGAAGCAACTCTTACTCGCGGCTAAATCCGAAGATAAGAAGAATCTATAAATTTGGAAAGAAAACGGCGGCCTAAGAAACCCTTATCTGAAAGGGAAAACAAAAACGGGATAGGAGATTAGGGTTTTAGGTACCATCCACCAGAGAATGCGAGGAATCCATCCCCTTCGGTTGCGGGTGAGGAATTTTGTGGAATGAGCTTGTGGGACCTGGAGAGAGCGGCAAGACAGAACAAACACCAACTTTCATAAACGGTGCAACCTACCTTGAACAGCTTTGTTTAACGAAGAGATTATGTGAGGATATCCTCCCCAAATTTATATAAGAATAAGATTATAGTTCTAAGTTTATTTTGAGATAACAATAGGCTATTTCGATATTGCAAGAAAATAATTTTTAGCCCATTCAAAGGCCATTAAATTTTAAAATTAATAATATGGCTACATTGTAACATGACACATAAGCTATCATATATTTATTATAAAAAAATTACGACTTTAATTGAGGAAGTTATAAGGCATGACACCCACTAATAACACCGCAATCATGGAATGACATTTATAGGTTGACATCATTACTAAGTGATCAAATCTTCTTGGTTCTGAAGTTGGTTCGTCTCTCATGTGCCTTTAAGAAGCCTCCATGGAATTTACATCTTTCAAATCTCCTTTAGCCTTTGAATCTTAAGGCCTCAACTTAACAACACTCTGCAAAGCTCTACTTATGATAATAATAATCCTAGCTCGATATCCTCCATAAAACATGATAGACCCTCTTGTATGTCTCCTAAACCTTCACATCATATATCATAGAGTCATTGATCTCAATAGCATACACACCCTCGTTAGGAGGAATTCACTCGTGAGAATTAAGCTCTATCATATGATATATTCTAGTTCCTTTCTCTCAATTCTACTCCTTTAACTTAGATTCCAACCTCCCTTTTTTGTCGATTTTTACAACACTTTAACAAATGACATTGGTTCTTTTATTTTTGTAAGAGTTGGTTCTTCTTTAGATAATACTCTTAGCCTAATAGTACGTCATTAAGAGGGGAGTAAGACTTCGTACACTTAGTCATCTAGTTTTGAAGGCTCAAATGACTTCAAAATTTTTATATTCACCATTACATAGATCTCCAAATGAGTATGTGCAATAAGTTAACATTATCCTTGGCCTATTTCAAGATTTTGAATGGGCCGCATATAATTAGTTTTTTTTTTTTTCCTTAACCTTTTAATCTCTATTTATTAATATGGAGATATGAGAGATCTATTTACTTAAACTTTTTATCTACTCAACATCAATCATGCCAACTCTTATAAATATGTCGCATCTTCTAGAGATGTATCTCTATCTTTGAGTAAATATGAATGTCCAAAAAACATTTTAGGGTCTATTAAGTTCATCTCAGTTCTTGATGCTATTTATTTCTTCCACCAAGAACCCTAAGTCAAACGTATTTTGAGATAGATATTTAAATACCTATGGCATGCCTTGAATTGAGATCAACTTATTAAATTATGGATTGACTTATTTAAAGTGAACTAGACATATGACATACGTTAATCCAATGTATTTGATCATTGTACATTGAATACACACAAAAGGTGCACCATAAGCCAATTCACCAATTAATTTAGCTATTGTTTTATAGATGATGTGTGATAGCACATATTCAATAGTCAAATAATATTTCAGGAGTCATTATAAGTCTACTTTTTAAACTACCTTTGCCAAAATATAAATATTATTATGATTTAATTATGATAATTTTCTCCCAATTTTATAGGCAGTGCATATATCAAAATAAAAAGTTTCTTATTTAATTGCAATTCTTCAAGAAATTAATAAATATCGATACAAGTGAGTTTTCTGAGGCCATTAAGAGTTTGTTTTATAAATCGATTTTACTAAAACTTTGTAGACATGTTAGGCTATTTTATGAATATTTTTTTATAATTTTTAGAGCACAAGAATTGAAGATATAAAAAGATTTATAAGGATTTTATACTTAAAATCTAAACAATTAGCATAATTACTTTTATTTCCTCAATATATTTTATTATAAAAAATCTAAATACACCTTATCAAAACTTATCAAAATCTCATTTCCATTCATTTTTTTTATTTTCTCAAGCTAGAGAAGGAGAAGAGATAAATTAAGGGAGAAAAAGAGAAAACATGAGGGAGAAAGTTAGGTTGGGAGGTCTTAGAGCTATTTTTATCAGTCGTTCCAGTTAAAAAAATTGCTCGTCTCAGGGTAAACTATCATTTTCCTACTTATGATTTCAATGATTTTACTAAACCTTTGTAGACATGTTAGGCTAAATTATCTTAATAACTAACATATATTATTATCTTAATTTTAATTGGGTAAAAATTTACAAAAGTTGTGATATCTCGAGTTTTAGCAAACTTCCATATATAGTTTTAATCATTCTTTACATATTTACAGAAATATATTAAATTTTCACCGTATAAATTGATAGTTATGATTTATTGAAGTTAATGAATAGTATATAAATTTCTCAGTATTTCATATATTAATATATTTCATACATGATATTAACTTGCCTAGATAAAATGATATGATTGATATATGATAAATGTAATATTTGCTTGTAAGTAAGAATAACTAGTTGTGAATACCATAATTAATACATGTTAGTTATTAAGATAATAATACCCTGCAGAGGAGGGTAGGCCAAACTTTCCTAAAATCCTTAAATTAAAGATTTTTGGTGTAATTATGGATGTTAGTCCATAACTGATTGACTGATTATGTTGACAGGTAGAGAGTGACGACTCTTTATTGATTCATTAAAAGTAACCTATTAAAAATGATTAAAAGAAATAATTAAAAGATCTTATTGATATATAATGATGGATTGATATGACAGGAGAAAGGATAAAAACACCACTTTAAAGTTTTATGTTATAGCTTGTTATTCATAATTATATCTATATTTGCATTTATATGATAACACATGTATGAGTGATTGAAGTATTGAGACTGTTATAGTATGATATATGTTGCAAATCTGAATTCAAGCACTATAATTTTGATGATATCAAACATTCCTGCTTCTCTATTGTTACTACTGCACATATGTTTTAGTTGCCCATGCCTACTAACTTCTTAGGTCCACAAAGTCAATTGCAATTCAAGCCAGCTCATTTTGGGTAGACTAGGACTGAGTTAGTCTGTAAGTTTAAATTCCAATAGTTTTTACCTTTTCTTTAGTCAAATATAATAAGATGGATCCTGATTATAAGTAACCTTGCACACACACTGAGGGGAGAAAATTGATGAGTTTGAGAGTTTTCTGAATTTTGAACATATCGTACAAGACGATCTAAAATTATCCTGGACTATTAGTTCAAAATAGAAACCCTAATTAGGGCATCCATGTTTATTAAGTTTCATTAAGTTATCATCCTGGACGATATTTTATCGTACAAGACGATCAGTACAAATCCAGAAATCAGCCGCCAATCACATTTTAGGGAATCTTTTATTTTTAGAATTTTATTCTGATCATAAAGAACGATCATATATCGTCCTGGACGATTCATTATAATTTTGCCAAAATTGATCCCTTGATTAGGAGACTAATTATGATTTAATTGATCAATTACATCGTACAAGATGACATCCCAATCATCCCGGATGATCCTTTATATTTTGTGGGACGATCTCCAATCATCCTGGATGAAACCATGATTTTCTTCTGATCGTCTAGGATATCGTTCTGGACGTCCCGAACATTGTGCGAGATGATTTGTCGATTACTACTTAAAATGAATTTATCGTCCCACCTCCAGGACGAAAACCCTTATTTCCTTCTGATCGTCCAGGATATCATTCTAAACATCCTGAACATTTGTCTGGACAATTTATCCATTGCCACTCAAATTGAACTAATCATCCCAGACGATCGTAAAATCATCTTGGATGATATGTAAAAAGAATTTCTTCTAATCGTCCAGACAACGGCAATCATCCTGGTAAAAGGCTAGTTTTTGTACTGATCGTACAGGACGATATAGTCGGCAAGTTAAATTTTAGGGCACTTTTTGAGGCCTTCTATTTAAGCTCTTTAAACATCTCTTCAGAAATCTTTTGCTGGTTGCTCCACTCCAAGAGAGCTTAGAGGAGAAGGAGAGTTTGAGAGAGAGAGAGGATCTTGTGAGGGGATTCACAAAGGTTGCTCCAAGCAAGGATTCGATCATCATCTTCCTTCTTCATCATTAGTTCCGTGGTGTCTCTAGGGAGACAATCATCAGCATCAGATCTAGGTTCTCTGCCTACTTTAGGAGGAAGCAAAAGGAGTTGGGGTTCTTTGCCTACTTCAGGAGGAAGCAAAAGGATTATGGATTCTCTGCCTGCTTCAGGAGGAAGTAAAGGGAGTCTAGGTTCTCTACCTCATCGGTGTCGGTGAAAAGATTTTGTAAGGGCTTCTCCGCCTTGTTGTGGAAGCAAAATGAGAGTCACTATAGTTTTTAGTGCAATACCTAGAGGGGAGGGTCCGGGGAGTGGACGTAGGTCAAGTTGACTGAACTACTATAAATTTGGTGTATTCTTTTCATTTACTTTTCTACGCTTTAATTTTCGCAAATTTCTCTAATTTGTTCTGTGTTGAAAATTTATGATTTTGTTATCTACTTCCGCTTAAAACTGTTTCTGTTTTAAAATATTTAAAAGGACAAAAATATTTTTCTTTTTGTGTAAGAATTTTTAAAATAACCAATTCACCCCCCCCCCCTCTTGGTTAGCCTCGGGACTAGTTCATAAGGGTTTAACAACCCTAACGAACTTTCAAGTGGTATTAGAGCGGGATTCATAAAATCAAGTTTTAAAAAACCTTTGAATTTTGATCCATGGCTAACTTTGATAATTGTAACATCATGAAAGGATATTCTATTAATCGACTACCTTTATTTGATAATATTTCTTTTAATTTTTAGAAAACTCGCATGTCCACCTTTTTACAATCGATTGATTATCCCATGTGGATACTTGTTAGAGAAGGTTATACTACACCATATAGACTTGTTAATAGAGTTACAATTGAAATTTCCTTTACTGAATGGACAACTTATAATAGAGATCTTGCTCAATCAAATGTTAAATATTTGAATTGCTTTTTCTGTGCATTAAAATTTGATGATTATATGCATGTTTCGATATGTGCAACTGAAAAAGAAATTTAGGATAGATTGTGCATTACTTATGAAGGAATGAATGAAGTTAAATAATCTAGATTGAACATTCTCTTGCATGATTATGAACTCTTTTGCATGAAACCAAATGAATCAATTTCTGAGATGTATACTAGATTTACACAGATTATTACTTCCATGCATGCCTTAGGGAGAGAGCTTATGAATTACAAAAAAATAAATAAGTTTTTGTGATATTTTCCTTCTTCCTTTGATGTTAAAATTACTGCAATTACTGAATCTAAGAATCTGAATAATTATTCAATTGATAACTTACTTTGATCATTAATTGCTTATGAGCAATGAGTGAACCAAAGGCAGCTTGATGTAGGTGAGAAGAAGAAAGAGAAAGCCATTGCCTTGAAGGCTAATGACACTGACTCTAGCTCTTCTGATTCTGATGATGATGATATGGCCTTAATCATAAGAGAATTTAAGAGCTTCTTGAGAAAGAAATAAAAGCATCATCAGAAGTGGAATAAAGGTAAGAACAATAAAAATTCTAAAACCTCATTTGATGTTATATGCTTTGAATGTAGGAAGCCAAAGTATGTGAAGTCTGAATGCCCAACACTGAAGGCTCACCCAAGCAAGGAGAATGGTGAAGAAAAGCCTACGTTCATAAAGGATAAGAAAAAAATCCAAAAAGCTTTCTGGGCAGACTCAGCATCTAACTCCTCTGAAACTGAAGCTGAAGAGGAGGTAACCAACTTGTGCTTGATGGCAGATCATCTTGATCACTCTGATCAAGAAGAGGTATGTGAGCTTACTTATGATCAATTATTTAAGGTTTCTGAAAGAATTCATTCATCGTACAGCAAGCTAAAAAAAGTGCATGCAAACCTTAAAACTGATTTATTAAATCTAAAAAAAGAGAATAAAATTTTGTTGAAAGATCATTCTACTTTAGATAGCAGTCATATGATGTTATTGGATAAATTTGATGAGTTAATTAAAAAGCTTTTTGATTTTAACCACTGAGGATGATTCATTAAAAATATCGCATGTTGAATTAGAAATTGCTTTCAAAGAACTTGGCACCATGGCATATGATTTAGATAGTAGTGAGCATGCATTGAAACAGCAAGTGGCAAGCTATGAAAAGGCAAATGAATTTTTAAGAGAAAAAATCATTGCATTAAAATAAAATAAAACACCACCTGCACTTGTAGGGTTTTATAAAATATCATCAAAGCATGTATCATTCAAACCTAGGAAGAGACACTACAACCCAAATAGATTAATAAATCATTTTCTTGGTATTAGATATTTTTCTTGTGGCATGCTAGGACATATCTCCCACAGTTGCACCATTCATCGTAGAATAAATTTGGAGTAGAGATCAAAATTATAAAATTCACAGCATAGCATGCATGCATCACATTCTTCTTTTCATCACAAGGGACCCAAACCTATTTGGTTCCTAAATCTGACATTTGATGATTTTGTAGGGATGCTCTCACAAAAAATCTCATGAGAGCATGTGGTACCTGGATATCTAATGTTCAAGGCATATGACTAGAGATGCAAATTAATTCATTTTGCTGTAGGCCAGGGCAGGAGGCAAGGTAACACTTGGAGACAACACCCCCAAGAGAGTGGTGGGATCAGGTATAATTGGTGATTCAAAAAATTTCATCATTGATAATATTTTGCTTATAGATGAACTGAAATACAATTTGCTCAGTATCAGCCAACTCTATGATAAAGACTTCAGCATAAAATTTCTACTAACTTGCTACCTTATAAGCTTAAATGATAAAATTATTTTACAAGAAAAAATAATCAATAATATTTACATACTGGATCTAAATTACTTTAAAGCTAATATTACTATTTACTTAAAATTAATTGCTGATGAATCATGACTGTAGCATAGGAGATTATGCCATGCAAGCATGAAAAGCCTTAGAAAAATCACCCAAAAAGACTTAGTGAGAGGTGTCCCAAAATTAGAGTTCACTAAGGACCACCTGTGTGATGCCTGTCAGTTAGGAAAGCAAGTCAAATCCTCCTTCCAGTCAATCAAAGACATAAACACTAACAAACTCTTAGAAGTCCTTCACATGGATCTCTTTGGACCTATCAGCACTTCAAGCTTAGGAGGGAGTCTTTGGGTATGTGATAGTTGATGATTATTCGAGATTCACTTGAGTTAGATTCCTATCTCATAAAAGTGATTCATTTGAGGAATTTAGATCTTTCTCCACTTAGATTCAGAAAAAATTCTATTATGAAATTCTGACTATTCATAGTGATCATGATGAAGAGTTTAAAAATAAAAAATTTGAAACCTACTGTAAGGAGCAATGGATAAATCATAATTTTTCAACTCCTAGGACCCCTCAGCAGAACGGGGTAGCTGAAAGGAAGAACAGGACCCTAGTAGAAGCCGCTAGAGCCATGTTAGTTGAATACTCACTTTCTAAATACTTCTGGGTAGAAGCGGTGAATACAACCTATTATATTTTGAATAGGGTAAATCTTATATCTAAGTTGAACAAAATATCCTATAAAATTCTTAAGGGTAAGACACCCAACCTCTCTCAACTTTGTGTCTTTAGATGCAAAGTATTCATTCTGAATAATGGAAAGTCTTAATTAGGAAAGTTTGACCCAAAATCTGATGAAGGAGTATTCCTAGGTTACTCAAGTGTTGGAAAATCCTATAGAGTCTTCAATAAAAGAACCATGATTATTGAGGAGACCACTCATGTTATGTTTGATGAATCTGATAATTCTGGAGGGTCTAGGGTAGAAGAAGAGAAGGTTGTAGAAGTCACCCAATGAGTAAAATCTATAAACCTGGAGGAAATGGTTAAACCTGAAATTTCACTATATAGAGAATGGAGATATTCTTCGAGTCATCCTAAAAAATTAATCTTATGAGACCCTTCTTAAGGTGTTAGAACTAGGCATGGACTTAGAAAAGAAGTGAACCACTTTGCCTTCATTTTAATGATTGAACTCACCAACATCAATCAAGCCCTTTCTGATAAATTCTGGATCCTAGTCATGTAAGATGAACTAAACTAATTTGTTAGGAATGATGTCTGGGAGCTGGTAGAAAGACCTAAGGACCAGAGTATAGTGGGAACCAAATGGATCTTTAAAAATAAAATGAATAGTTCTGGTGTGGTGGTTAGGAATAAGATAAGATTAGTGGTTAAGGGGTACAACCAAATAGAAGGGATTGATTTTGAGGAAACATTTGTCTCTGTAACCCATTTCGAAGCCATTAGAGTGCTACTAGCCTTTACTTATTATAAGAGATTTAAGCTTTTCCAAATGGATATCAAGAGTATCTTTTTAAATAGAATAATAAAAGAAGATGTGTTTATAGAGCAACCCCTAGCTTTGAGAATTCCCAGTTTTCAAATCATATTTTAAAATTAAAAAAGGCTTTGTATAGATTAAAATAGGCACCCAGAGCATGATATGAGAGGCTTAGCACATTCCTACTAGAAAGAGAGTTTGTTAAGGGGAGCGTAGACACCACCCTTTTTCTGAGGAGAGTAGGAGATGAATTACTCATTATCCAGATCTATATTGATGATATACTTTTTAAATTTTCTGATAAAAATTTATGTGATAATTTTTCTACAAAATGAGTAAGAAATTTGAGATGAGTATGATGGGAGAATTGTCCTACTTTTTGGGATTTAGCATAAGGCAAATAAATAATGAAACTTTTCTTAATCAATTAAAAAATATTAAGGACATCATGAAAAAAGATGAAATAGATAAAGCCAAGCCGATCAACACTCCCATAAGTTCCAGTGTCCAATTAGATAAGGATTCAAATGAAAAATCTGTTAATCAGAAGAAGTACAAAGGAATAATTGGATCACTTCTTTACCTGATTGCTAGCAGACTTGATATTATGTTTAGTGTTTATCTTTGTACTAGATTTTAGGCTGATTCAAAGGAGTCCTACCTGACTGCTGTTAAGAGAATTCTTAGATATCTCTTAGGGACCCAAAACTTAGGAATCTGGTATCCTAGGCACAACACCTCCTTTGAAATTATAGGATACTCTGATTCTGACTTTATAGGATATAGGGTGGATAGAAAAAGTACCTCTAAAATATGTCAATTCATAGGATAATCCTTAGTCTCATTGTCTAGTAGAAAATAGAACTCAGTTGTGAAAGTTCGATAGGGATGTTAAGCCCTTATGAACTAGTCCTGAGGCTAACCAAGAGGGGGGTGAATTGGTAGTTTTTAAAAATTCGTGAGCAAACAGCGATTTAGAAAATCTATTTGAATGTTTTAAAAATGTTTACAGTTATGCGATGATTTGCAGATGTTTAATGATAACAGAATAATAATCACAATCACACAATTATCAATAGAAAAGTAAGTGCGAAAAATAATCAGAAAGAACACACCAGATTTTATAGTGGTTCGGTCAACTTGACGTACATCCACTCCCCGGAGCCTCCCCTCCGGGTATTACACTAACACCAAGTGACTCTCATTCTGCTCCCACAGCAAGGCGGAGAAGCTTGTACAAAAACTCCTTTCCACCAACCCGGTGAGGCAGAGAATCTGAACTCCTTTCGCTTCCTCCTAAAGCAAGCAGAGAACCTAGACTCCTTTCACTTACTCCTGAAGCAGGAAGAGAACTCGAATCTTCTTGTGGGCGATCCTCCCATAGAGACACCGATAAGATAATACAAGAGACGACGACTAGAGAAGACAACTCAGATCCTTACTTGGAGCGACCTTTATGAATCCCTCACAAACTCCCCCTCACAATATCCTCTCTCTCTCCCAAGCTCTCTCTCTCTCTCTCTCTCAAGATTTTTTCTGAAAAAGAAAGTGGCAAAAGATTTTTCTTATTGAACGAAAAAGATCTTAAATAAGAGGGCTCAAAAATTTCCCTAAATCTCAACTGGTCGTCAAGATCGTCCAGGACGATCGGTCGATCATCATATACGATCATTTTAAAATCACATGTATCAGCCTGGACGATCTGATTCCTCTAGACGATTAGTCGACAAAATTTATTCAGATCATCTCGTACGATTCTGTGATCGTCTGGAATGATTAGTGTAAATTAGGAATTTCGTCCAGAAGACAGCTCTGGTCGTTCAGGGGAACTTGTGCTAGACAATCTCAAAATGACTTGATCGTCTGGGACGATATGTGTATCGTCCCATACGATTAGTTCAAAATTGCCTAAGTCGTTCGGTACATAGTTCTGGACTGTTGATCCCATTATTCGAGGTCAATTTCCCCGAGCTCATCTCTAGCACCTAGGACTTCGCAGCCTAGTATAGACGTTGCTTTTAAGATTCCTCTTAGGTGGATGCCCAATGACGTAGTGTTGACTCGGCTCCTTAATTTAATCTGAATCATCTCGTTGGTCACCATTAAATTCCTGGTCGAGTTGAAATTTGAGTTGATTATGATTGATTTAATCGAACAAATTTAATTCGATAACGCCAGATCTAAGTCAATTCAATTCGAGTCTGATTTGAACCCGACATCATCATTCATCATTAAATTGAGTCAATTAAGCCCAATTTAATTAAAGTAATTATGATTAATAATCAAATAAATTTATTTGAGCCTAGTCGAGTCATTTTTGACTCGACACAAGCCCAAAATTATTAAAATTCACTTGATTATTAATTAGATAAATTTAAATGAATGAAATCAAGTCGATTCGACTCGAATCAAACTCGATTTATGGCTCATCAGTTTCGATCGACTCAAGTTAATGTGACCCAATTCATTTTCGATCAAATTGATATATAATTCAGCTCAAATCAACTCGACTAATCAAACCCCAAATTCACATCTAATAAAGTCTAATTTAATTTTAATCCAATCAAAGGTGACCCTTAGATCCTTCTTTAAACCATGAATAATCTTAGCTGTCGATTTGAATTGAGATAGAGATTAGGGCTTAGTTAGGACGGTTAACCCAGGATTTCTCTCTCTAATTCGCGGAAGACCCCCACGTTCACCTCTCCCCTGGCAATTTTGAAAAAAAAAACTCCCCAGTCGCTCCCTCTCTCTGGTCCGTTCCGCCCCAAGGTAACCGAACCCCCATCTCCCTCGCCTCTATGTTTTCATAAGAATCCCCAGGCAAATCGCCCCCATTCGTCTCCTTCCTCTGGCTCTCGATTCGCAGGAAGCCCCAAGGCCAAACCCCAGTTCGGCTACCTCCTCCTCTCTCGCAGACCTCCTCCCCTTCGACGTCTCTTTGTTCGCAAGCCCTTGCCACCAGCCTTCTTCCCATTCGCAGGTATACGTTTCCCTTATTTCTTCTCCATCTTCCTCTTCTTTATCTTCTATCATTTTCTTCTTCTAGAGTTTTCTCTCTACATTGCTATGTCTTGTTGGATATAGGTTTCTTTTCCATGTGAAATAAAAGTTTCAGATAATTTTATTTCCTTCATTTTGAGATCAGTTGTTTGTTCCCTAAGAATTGTAGAAGCATTATTTCTAACACCTATTTTTTTTTACCTCTAATGGTTATGTGTCTTTGACATTGCATTGAGAGTCTTGTCAGTAAAAATAGTAATGAGGGTTGTTATTTGGAGAAGAATGCATTGACGGCTTCTTGCTTTGCTATTGAAATCAAGAATATTCTATGTAGATTCTTTTAAATTTCTTTGCATCATGATAATATATATGTTGGGAGTTCTCTTTCTTAGTTTGTATGCAAAGGCTAATGAAGTTCATGATGACAAAATGACCTTTTTGAGTTCCAACATACTTTCTACTTTGGAGTGTGACAAAATGTGGAGGTTTTCATAGTTTCAATAAAATATTATTTTGTCCTTGTTATACGGCTGTAAGAGTTTTGGGAAGAGGCGTTTTGCAATTACTTTGCTTCATTTAACTTTTGCATAGGTATTTGAGTGGAAGTCATGCATTATATGAGTATTTTATGTTCAAAGTAAGCAATGTGGTATGGATATTTTTGTATGATAGTTAAAGCAAAGGGGAAGTTTAAAGTGATTTCTGTTGCATCCATATGGAATGGTAATGACAATTAGAAGAAGGCATGAATTTTGAAGTGGGGTTTGAAATGCATTGACATTTGATCTCTCTTTCTTTTCTATTATTTATAGAACTTGGTTCTGTCAATAAAAAAACTTATAAATTTAATATTGTGGTATTGGAAGACTTTTCCGTTAGAGTGTTGGTGCTATCAAGAAAGCACTACTGTTCTTATTTTCAAATAAGTACTAACCGAAGCTTCAATACCTTCATATGAACAATGGAACGTGTTGCTATGAATTCTTGGCAGGTGTTTTATGTGTATATTTGGCATCAAGGGAAATTTGTAAATTTAAACTGGAGAGATCTCTTAGATGCCGATAGCATAAAGTATAGGTTTTTTGGGAGAAGTGAATTGTGCTTTTGTTCAAAAGTAAAGTGTTTGTGGAAAATGTGTGTGTTACTTTGAAAGGTGATGGCAAAATTTTGGAAATGAGAATTTTGTATATCTTGGAAAGGTGAAAAGTGTATTTTGTGGGAAAGTAGAGTGTGTGTTTGTGTTTCGGGAAATGAAACATGTGAAAGTATAACTTGAAGTGCATGATTTGAAAAAAGTGGAGAAGTGTGTTTGTATTTGAAGAGTGAAAAATTTATGTTTAAATGAAAAGAGTAATGTGTGATTTTTGAATAGTAAAGTATATATTTTGAAAGGTAAAATGTATGCATCTCTTGGAAGTGAATTGATGTGTTTGAAAAGTGACTTATGTGTGTTTTGGAAGGGGTGATGTGGAGTTTATATGTGGTGAATTTGTATGTGTTTTGGAATGTGGTGTTGTAGAGCTTGCATGTATTTGAACTTGTATGTGTTTCGGAAAACAAATTGAAGTGTTTTGTGAAAGGTGGAAAGTGAGTGTATAGTTTGAAAGTTAAATTTTGAATTATTGGAAAAAAAAAGTGTTTGTTTAAAGGAAAAGTGAATTGTTTTGCGTGTAAGTAGAGAAGTGAATTGTGTGTGTGTTAGAAAGTATTTTGTGTAAAAGATTGAGAAGTGTGAGTGTGTTTGAAAAATAGAATTGTTGAGCTCGTTTATACTTTGAGAGCTAGGAAATGTAAATGGAGGGAAGTGAAAGTGTATGTCTTGAAGGGTTTTGTGTGGGAAATTGAAATATTTTGTAGTGCTTGTGTTGATAGAGAAAGTGCGTGAAAGAGTGAAAAGTGAAAGGTTGTTTTGAAAGGTGATGGTTGTGAAAGATAAAAAAGTGATTTTGGGAGATGAGATGAAAATTTTGGGAAAGTGAAATGTGTAAATAAAAAGTGAAGAGTTTGGTTTGGTAAAGAAAAGTGATTTGCATTTGTGTGTAAAAGTGGATTGTGTGTTTTGGAAGGGGTGGTGTGGTGAACTTGTATGTGTGTTGGTGAAGAGTATTGTGTAGAAAATGATGAAAAGTAAAGTGTAAGTTGTGAAAGGGTAAAGTGTTTTTGAAAAGCAAAATGCATGGGTTTTGAAAAAGTGAGAAGCGCGTATCTTGAAAGTGGAAATTGTGTGAGATTTGGAAAAGTAGATGAAAGTGGTTTGTGTTGGAGAGTGAGTTAGTTGAGTGTGTATTAGAAAATAAAAGTGTGAAAAGCAATGCCCCTCTTTCTCTCTCTCTACCCCTATCTTTCTCCTTCTTCTACTACTCTTCCTTCTTGTGCCTCGAGATGAATGTTGAAAAAATACAAAGTATGCTTTCAAAAGTGAAAAGTTCAAAAGGTAGACAGCTTGTGCCGGTCTTCAAGCTCGAAGAAAGGTACATTTTTATTTTTAATAAATTTTAATTATTTCATTGTTAATTATAAAATGTGCTTCTAATTCCCTATTTTCTCTTCTTTATTTTCATAAAATACGAGGAATGGTACCGGTCGAGTGAACAAAAGGACAAGGGACAATGGCGTCAGTCGCCTCTATCCAACCGGGTAGAAGTGCTACGGGCGGAACCACCGGGTCATAGCCCCCGGTGTTGTAAGTTTCCTTAAAACTTAGAAAGCCCCTAAGAAGCCGTAGCGTGGTTTATGCGAACCCCTTCCCCTTAGGTCCTTGTAGTAACTTCAATTATATTAGGATTATTCTTACTTTATTTTATTTTAGATCCTTAAATCCTTTACACGTGCGTAATGTCCTCAGGGTTAGTAACAACAAATTTTTTACCTCATACAACATTAGTGACATTTAAAGATAAAAATTAAGGACTGAGTCTTAGAAAACTTAGACTTAGGTTGCATGCACACTTTAGGATAGAAACACAAAATATAAAAAAAATTTAGTGACATCCCCCTTAAGCTTAGTGTTTATTATTAATATAATTTTTTTTAATTAGGCTAATCAAATTTAAACAATTAATTAACAAAAATTTCAAACACACCAATAATAATTCGGATAAAAATACACGAAAATCACATAACTTTTAATAACTAAGTCATAATCAACACACATAACTATTAATAGATTAAATTTGAACATGAATTTAAAAATGAGTTTAATTAACATTTTAATCACCTCATAATCAAATAATAATAATTAGAAAAAATCCATTAAAAGTAAGACTAAAATTCCAAAAATATAAAAATGTACATAAAATTAGAACACATTCAAATAATAAATATATTTTAAAATAAAGACCCTTTAAAAATTAAACTCTATTCATTAAAGTTTTTTTCAAAATCAATTATAAGCATAATGTAAAATATCATTAAAGAAAAATTGATTTACATAAATAATAATTTAAAAATCTAATAAATCATCAAAAAATTCAGTAAATCATTAAATTAAATAATATAAAAGAAAACAGTTAATCAAAATAACTAAAGAATAAATCCTATTAATCAACTTTAAATAATTAAAACTCAATTTAAAATGAACTTCTAAAATACTAAAGACACTAAGATATAAACCTAAACATAAGCCCCCCCCCCCCTCTGACCTTTCAACAAACTAAAATTCAATCAACTAGAAAACTTCAATCAATAACTGATCTAGGATATATCCAAACTACATAGCCTACTGCACGCACTTAGATTTGTTTGCTAGGACAATCGACTCTAGTTTTAGGTTAGGCCGGTGTTTACTTTCTTGCTGCTATGTGACGGGCTTTCTCGTGGTTTTCATTACATGCTGGTTGTAAAAAAGATTGATGTGAGTGTTTATTTACTTTTACGGCTCTCTGTGATATGATATGATGGGCAATAGATTACCTCTAGGTTATGAACGATCTAGATACTCACAGAATCCTATGCAGATGGCCATGCTCGTACAGGGCTAAATCAAAGGGGGCAAATTAAAGATTTAAATTAATAATATTTTTTGCAGGTGCTTCAGAAAATACTAAGCCCCCTTAAAATTAAAAGAGCATGGCCAAGTGTGGCTGATAAATTTAATTTAAATGCAAATATATAACTTCTTGGGAATAATTTTATTATAAATATTTAGGATAACCCTACAGATGATTTAGATTTTCTTTTTCTTTCTGTGATGTAATGTAATATAAATATAATTTATTAAAGTCAAATATTATGAAAGTAATTTAAAAGTGGGATATCACACCCAACTCAAAATTCAAAGAGAAGAGAATGTCCCTTAGGGGAGTATTCTCTTCTATTTGAAAATTCAAGTTAGGGTGGTTCTAATATCCAAAGAGAAAAAAAAAATACCCCTTCGAGGATGAGTTTCTTTTCATTTGGATATCTAGGCTCGGTGGACCCAAGGAGCTCGTAGCGGATCCAAGAAGCTCGTAAAGGAAATAAGACAAAGAAGTGAAGATGAAGAAGATGAAGAAATGAAGATAAGAAGAAAGTATATCCCATTTTGAAATCACTTGCGTTAATTCTAGGAGTAGAATCTGGATTTGTTGTCAGTGGTACCCGGCCACTTTAATTTTTTAGCAGACCCTAGTTTGTAAATAAACTGGACATTGGACATTATATTTTAGATAATTTAATTTGATTGTTTATATTATTTATGCAGTAGCTTTTTTTAGGACTCTTACATGCCGTATTTTGTTTTAGCCTGGATACGACCGGAGTGTTTTTTTTGTAAGGACCACGATAAAATATTTTCTACTTGAAATTTAAATAAAACTTTTAGGCTCATATAGTAACTCTAACGATCTAAGAAGTAAGCTCGGGACCGCCGAGAGTCAGCATAAGCATATTATTACTTTCTCTTCCTTATCAGGCACCTCCCTGCCTGTGAGTTCTGGCAGACCACCTGACCTATTAGGATGTAGTTCTGTCAAGGGGATGTTGTGCAATCTCTAGAAAAAAAATCTATTTTTTAAGCCTGATTTTAAAATTGCTTCATAAATTATTTTATGCATTCGAGTCAATTACCATACATTGCATTAGATACAAATTAAAAGAGTTTAAAATTTTAATTGCATTACGCTCTTAAGGATCATTTACCCTATATAAGTAAAGGGGCCAATTAGGATTTGTCTTAAATGTCGGCCCTGATTCCTTAAAACTTAAACAACGTCCATACCCATCTTTCATAAAAAAGACTAGACACATGGTTTTAAAGCGCCTAGGTGGTTAGCTGGCTCCCCAATCCCGGCCGGGGTAAGTCCAGATTTGCACTGCATTAGCTAGGTTTGGGTCACTCCTTTGTAGTACCCAAATTAGATTTAGGTTCTGAAGTAGATTTTTAAATCTTAAGTCCTCACCCTCCGGGAATATAATCCCAAATTTCTAATAAAATGTCAACTCAAACCTAAAAATTTCTCTCTTAAAATGTAAAGCCCAATATAGGGTAGACTGAGGTTGCCTCTGAGCTTCTCAGAATCTGGTACCTCCTACTTTTCTTCCTTTGACTCGTTAATAACTGTTCAACATCGAGCTTTTTCCTTGAAAATTCCTACTTCTTTCCTTGTCTTCTACTTTATAATCAAATGGTATGAAATTACTGTTTTAATTGAGAGTTTTCTTAGGAGTACCTCTCCTAGGATGTAATTAACTATAGGGGCTTACCCTATAGGGATTTGAGAACCCCAGATTAAAATAAACCTTATTTTATTCTTATAAAATAAGGAAAAAATATTTAGGAACGCAGACAAATTTTAAAACCTTATTTCTAATTTTAAATATATTTATAAAATATTATTATTATCTTTCCAGGTAATATAATATTCTATTTGTTATATTCAATTTTAGAAATGATGACTTTTGTAAAACTTATTCCTTCTTTTGGGTGTTTTTGAAGAATATTATGTTCATCTTCTTAGATGATATAATATTATCCTTATTACGTCTAAATAAAGGAATGGATGAACTTTTCAAAACTATATTTCTATTTTTTAAATACATTCTATAGAATTTCATGTTTATCCCCACGAGATGATATGTTATTCGTAGAATTATGTTTGACTATAAAAATATCATTTTCTAAAACCCTATTATTATATTAAATTCATTGTAGAATATTATGTCAGTCTCCTGAGACTGTACTATATTCTCAATGTAGTATTCGATTACAAAATAGGATAAATCAAAATCTACGTGGCGACATAAATTTTCCCACCATGGACGTACAGTTCAGACATGCTAGACGATTTCAAAATGACTTGATCGTCCGGTACATAGTTCTGGACGTACTGGTGAAAGGCACTAGACGATCATGATTTTTAACACATCGTCCCATACAATCTTGCGATCGTCCAGGATGAAATGATCGAATCAATCAAATCTTAATTACTTTTCTTAATCACCTGACTAATTTAGGCATGATTATAATAGATCATTCAGGACGATTAGATCAAAGATCCAAAAATAAGAACTTGCCTAAATCATTCTGGCGGCTGAGAGTTTCTGATTTGAGCATATCATTCTATACGATAGGAGTATCGTCCAGGACGATCGGCTTAATCGAACTGACTTAACTTGACAGCCCAAGTTAGGATTTCTATTTTTAATGGATTATCCAGGACGATATGTCTATCATCCAGGACGATGTAATCAAAACTTAACAGAAACTCTAAACTCACAAAAGTCTCTCCCTGAGTGTGTGTGTGTAATGTTACTTAGATAGTGGATCAATTACATTGAATTTGACTCAAGAAAGGGAAAAAAATTACATTAGACCTGAACCACATACAGGCCGACTCAATCTTGAGCTGACTTGGATTATACTTAATCTTGTGGACCTGAAATGGTTAGCCAAGCAAAACAGAACACATATATGTTTGTTACCATCAAAACTATACTCCTTGAATTCAGATTTGTAACAATCTCCCTATTTTTTATGATGACAAATATTTATTAGGAAATACAAGTTCAGTAAATAAACATTGATATTTCAAAGAAAACATCTTAACATTGATAAGCCAAGGAATTACAACGAACCAAAAATACAACAACTAGAACACAACAACAATAACTACTCTCCCTTTTGACATCTCAAAAAGGGAAAAAAAATAAAAAAAAATAAAATGCAAAATCATATCAAATAAAAAATAAAAATGAGAAAAATAATAGTGAAAACAATAAAATTTATTTATTTATTTTTTCTTTTGATCAGCTCTAGTAAAATAAAATTTTCTCTGATTTTCAATTCAAAAGTCAATAAGAAGAAGATTGACAACGCTGAAATCTAAAAAAGTTGAAAAATTGACTTTCGTAACTCCTACCTCGGATACCTTACAGTTTCAAATTCCTTTCAAACAAAAGTTTAATTCAGAAGAAAATAAATTAGGTTCGAAAAGAGATCCTTTCAAGCCTCATTCTAGAAAAATTTCTGATATATTAGTATTATAAAGTAAGGAATCAGAAATCATGATTTTTCGACTCAAGCTTTTGAAATTATTGAGTGGCACATGAATTTTTCTAAGACATTTAAAGATCTGAAAGGGAAGAAAGCTTATTTCTTTGTGGGCTTATTTTGTGCCTCTTTTTCAATTTGTTTAGAGCTTTGTGCATCTTTTAATTTTTGATAAATTTTGTGTATCTTTCTAATTTGACGACATTGCGCATCCTTTCAGTTTTGGACTCATTTTATGCAACTTTTCATTTTGGCGCTCTTTGTGCATCTTTTATAAGATTGCTTCATTTCATAATCGTTAAAGAATCTCAGCTGTGAAATTACCTTTCAGACATAAGAGACGACAAAACTCACTCTCTACAATAAGGAAGAGTAATTCACAAAGCAAAAATCATATATCATATGATAAGTGCAATCACTTGATTAAGAAAAATATAACAATGATTCAAAGCTTGGAAAATACTATTCATATGAGGTAGATTATTGTAGGAAAATAAAATAGATCTCTATTTCAAAAACTAACTTTTTAATTTTGAAGAAGATTTTTACCTAATAATAATAATACACCATTAAAGGAGTTAGAGAAAGAGAAACAATTATCAATGTTTCTTTCCTTTAACAAATCCAGAGGAGTCAATCTATGCTTACAAGCTTTTAAATAAAAAATAAGGTAAAACTCTCAGTCAGAAATCCAGTTTATCAACAGTAGTGAGCAGTGATCTGATTTACAAGTGAGTAAGCAGTAAATAAAAAATAAAAAAGAAGAAAAATAGACACATAAAAATCAATAAAAGAAAATCAGCAAATGAAAATCAGTAGGGAATAATCAAATCTAATAAGCAAATCAAACAACGAAAATCGACAAGAAAGGAAAATTTCTAAAGTAAAAATTTTAAAGTAAAACGGACAAACAAATCAAAGAAAAACTAAAGCAAAATGAAGAAAACAGAAAACATCAGAAATCAATAATCATCATATTTATGTATTTATGTATTTATGTCAATCACACACAATCTGATCCTCAAAATGTTGAATGAGTCAAAGGCTAGTGGTTTAGTAAAGATATTAGCCAGTTGATTTTTAATTGCTACATGATGCAGCTCAATGTCCCCTTTTATAACATGGTCCCTAATGAAGCGATGCCTTATATCAATGTGTTTGGTTCTAAAATATTGGATTGGATTCTTAGAAATGCAGATGGCACTGGTGTTATCACATATAACTGAAATTATGCCAACAGGTAATCCTAAATCCATAACTTGTTGCTTCAACCAAAAACTTGGGCCACACAACTTCCTAAGGTAATGTACGCAGCTTCAGCAGTGGAAAGTCTAACTGAGTTCTGTTTTCTATTAGACTAGGAGACTAAAGACTGTCCTATGAATTGGCAAGTTCCAGAAGTGCTCTTTCTATCAACTCTACACCCTGCAAAGTTAAAATCAGAATATCCAATAATCTCAAAAGAAGTGTTGTGCCTAGGGTACCAGATTCCTAGGTTTTGGGTCCCTAAAAGATATCTAAGAATTCTTTTAACAGCAGTCAGGTGGGACTCTTTAGGATCAGCTTGAAACCTAACACAAAGACAAATACTAAACATAATATCATGACAGCTAGCAGTCAGGTAAAGTAGTGATCCAATTATTCCCCTAAACTTCTCTGATCAACAGATTTTCCATTTGAATCTTTATTTAACTGAATAGTGGAACTCATGGGAGTGTTGATTGGCTTAGCTTTATCCATTTCATATTTCTTCAAGATATCCTTAGTGTATTTTGATTGATTCAGAAAGGTTTCATCATCCATTTGCCTTATGCTAAACCCCAAAAAGTAGGATAATTCTCCCATCATACTCATCTCAAACTCCTTACTCATTGTCTTAAAAAAATCATCACATAAATTTTTATCAGAAGATCCAAAAAGTATATCATCAACATAGATCTGGATAATGAGTAGATCATCTCCTACTTTTCTAAGAAAAAGGGTGGTGTCTATGCTCTCATTAACAAACTTTCTTTCTAGTAGGAACGTGCTAAGCCTCTCATACCAAGCTCTGGGTGCCTATTTCAATCCATATAAGACTTTTTTTTAATTTATAGACATGATTTGAATATTTGGAACTCTCAAAACCTGGGGGTTGCTCTACAAAGACATCTTCTTTTATTCCCCCATTTAAAAAGGCACTCTTGACATCCATTTGAAACAGCTTAAATCCCTTATAATAGGCAAAGGCTAGTAGCACTCTAATGACTTCCAATCTAGCTACAAGGGCAAAGGTCTCCTCAAAATTAATCCCTTTAATTTAATTATACCCCTTAACCACCAATCTTGTCTTATTCCTAACCACCACACCAGAATCATTTATCTTATTCTTAAAGACCCACTTGGTTCCCACTACACTTTGATTCCTAGGTCTTTCTACTAACTCCCAAGCATCGTTCCTTACAAATTGATTCAATTCCTCTTACATAGCTAACATCCAAAACTCATCATAAAGGGCTTGATTGATGTTGGTGGGTTCAGTCATTGAGATAAATTGAATGGTTTACTTTTTTCCTAAGTCCATGCCTAGTTCTAACACCTTCAGAAGGGTCTCCTAAGATCAGTTCTTTAGGATGACTGGAAGCATATCTCCAATCTCTAGGCAACGTGTTTTGAGGTTCTACCATTTCCTCCAGATTTATATTTTTAACTCCTTGGGTAATCTCTCATACCTCTTCTTTTTCCTCAACTCTAAACTTCTTAGGATCAGATTCATCAAACACCACATGAGTTATCTCTTCCACCACTAAAGTTCTCTTATTAAACACCCGAAAGGATTTCCCCACACTAGAATAGCCTAAAAATACTCCTTCATCAGATTTGGGATCAAATTTTCCTAAGGATGATTTCTCATTATTCAGAATGAAAACCTAACAGCCAAAGACATAAAGGTGAGACATGTTTGGAGTTCTACCCTTAATGATCTCATAAGGTGTCTTATTCAGATTGGATCTAACATTCACCCTATTCAGCACATAACAGGCAGTATTTACTGCTTCAGCCCAAAATTACTTTGGAAGTGAATACTCAGCAAGCATGGCTCTAACGGCTTCCACTAATGTCATGTTCTTCCTTTCAACTATCCCGTTCTGCTGAGGGGTCCTAGGAGCTAAAAAGTTGTGGCTAATCCCTTGCTCCTCACAGAATATTTCAAATCTCACATTTTCAAACTCTCCACCATGATCACTATGAATAGTCAAGATCTCATAACCTGACTTCCTCTGAATCCAAGTGGAGAAGGATTTAAATTCATCAAATGACTTAGATTTATGTGAATAAAATTTAATCAAAGTGAACCTCAAGTAATCATCAATAATCATAAATCCATAGACTTTTTCCCATAAGCTGGCAGTACTAATGGGTCCAAAGAGATCCATGTGAAGGACTTCTAAAGATCTAGAGGTGCTGATGTCCTTAATGGAGTGGAAGGAGGACTGAACTTGCTTCCCTAATTTACAAGCATCACACAGGTGGTCCTTAGTGAACTTAAGCTTGGGGACACCCCTAACTAAGTCCTTTTGGGTGACTCTTCTAAGGGTTTTCATACTAGCATGACATAATCTCTTGTGCCACAATCAAGACTCATCAGTAGCAGTTTTTAAGCAAATTAAAACATCAATTTTAAAGCAGCTTACATCCAGCATGTAGACATTGTTGATCATTTATCCCTGCAAAATAATTTTGTCATTTAAGCTTATAATATAGTAAGTGTGCAGGAACTTGATGTTGTATCCTTTATCACAGAGTTGACTGATACTCAGTAAGTTGTGTTTCAATCCATTTATAAGCAAAATATTATCAATAATGAAATTTTTTAAATCACCAATTATACCTACTCCTACCACCCTCTTGGTGGTGTTGTCTCCAAGTGTAACCTTGCCTCCAGCCCTGACCTCCAGCGAAATGAATTAATTTGCATCTCCAGTCATATGTCTTGAGCATCCGCAGCCTAGGTATCACATGCTCTCACGAGGTCTTGTGTGAGAGCACACCTACAAAATCATCAAATATCAAATTTAGAAACTCAAACAAGTTTAGATTCCTTCTTATGAAAAAAAGAATGCAATGCATGTGTGTTGTGCTATGAAGCATGCAATTTGGGCCTCCACACCCAATGTGTACTATAGTAAAAATTACAGGTGTGAGAGATATGTCCAAGCATGCCACAAGAAAAATATCTAATGCCAAGAAAAGGGTTAACTAATCTACGTAAGTGATAATGCCTCTTCCTAGGTTTGAATGAAACATGCTTTGATGATTTTGAATTAGATTCTTCAAATGGTGGAGGTGCATAAAACTATACAAAAGTAGGAGGTATTTCATTTTTCTCAAAAGCACTAATTTTTACTCTCAGAAATTCATTTTCCTTTTTAAGACTTACAATTTCAAATTTCAACGCTCCCTTACTACTCTTTAAGTCACATGCTATGTCGACTAATTCTTTAAAAGCTCTTTCTAAATCAACATGCGATGTTTTCAATGAATCATGCTCAATAATTAGTTCAGAATGCTTTTTGTTTAATTCATCAAGTAATGACATGTGATTGCTATCAAGTATAGAATGATCCTTAATCAAAATATCATGTTTTTTTTGCAAATTCAAGAAATCCAATTTCAGACTAGTATGGGTTTTCTTAAGTTTCCTATACGATGAATGAATTTTCTCAAAAACATCTTCTTGATCAGACTGACTAGGATGATCATCAGCCATCAAACACAAGTTAGTAGTCTCCTCTTCAGCTTCAATCTCAGAGGAATCAGATGTTGAATCTGCCCAGAATGTCTTCTGAATTCGCTTATTGTCCTTCGTGAACTTGGGTTTCTCCTCACCCTTCTCCTTGCTTGGGTGAGTTTTAAGTGTAGGGCAATCAGCCTTTATATGTCCAGGCTTCCTGCATTCAAAGCAAATAGTATCAAATGAATCTTTAAAATTTTTGCTACTCTTACCTTTGTTCTATTTTTTAAAGTTCTTATGTTTCTTCCTTAGAAAGCTTTTGAATTGCCTAGTGATTAAGGCAACATCATCGCGATCAGACCCAGAAGAGTCAGTGTCAGTATCGTTGGCCTTCATCGCCACAGTTTTCTCCCTCTTCTTCTCACCTGCATCAATTTGTCATTGATTCACTCCTTGCTCGTAAGCAATGAGTGACCCAAGTAAGTTATCAATAGAATAAGTGTTCAAATTTTTGGATTCAGTAATTGCAGTTATCTTGGCATCAAAAGAAGAAGGCAAACATCTCAGAATTTTGTTCACTTTTTTATAGTTTGTAAGTTCTCTTCCTAAAGCATGTAAAGAAGTGATAATTTGAGTGAACCAAGTATACATTTCAAAAATTGATTCATTAGGTTTTATGTGAAAGAGTTTGTAATCGTGAAGTAAGATATTCAATCTAGATTGCTTAACCTCAGATGTACCTTCATAAGTAATGCATAATCTATCCCAGATTTCTTTACCAGTAGTGCAAGTGGAGACACACATATAATCTTCAGATTTTAAAGTACAAAAAAATAGTTCAAATATTTGGCATTCAGTTGGGCTAAGTCCCGATCATCAAAAGTCCATTCAGTAAAAGGCAGTTCAGTTTTAACATTATTAACAATTCTAAAAGGTGCTTCATAGCCATCCTTAACAAGCATCCACATGCGATAATATATAAATTAAAGAAAAGTGGACATACGAGTTTTCTAAAAATTAAAAGGTATGTTATAAAACAAAGGTGGACATGTAATAGAATAACATTAATCAGTATTTCTATTACCAAAGTTAGCCATGGATCAAATTCAAAAGTTTTCAAACTTTATTTTTGAATCCCGTTCTGATACCACTTGAAAGTTCGATAGGGATGTTAAGCCCTTATGAAATAGTCCTGAGGCTAACCAAGAGGGGGGTGAATTGGTAGTTTTTAAAAATTCATGAGCAAACAGTGATTTAGAAAATCTTTTTGAATGTCTTAAAAATATTTACAGTTATGCGATGATTTACAGATGTTCAATGATAACAGAATAATAATCACAATCACATAATCATCAATAGAAAAGTAAGTGTGAAAAATAATTAGAAAGAACACATCAGATTTTATAGTGGTTCAGTCAACTTGACCTACGTCTACTCCCCGGAGCCTCCCCTCCGGGTATTGCACTAACACTAAGTGACTCTCCTTCTGCTCCCACAGCAAGGCCGGAGAAGCCTATACAAAAACTCCTTTCCACCAACCCGGTGAAGCAGAGAACCTGAACTCCTTTCACTTCCTCCTGAAGCAGGTAGAGAACCTGGACTCCTTTCGCTTCCTCCTGAAGCAGGCAGAGAACCCAGATCTTCTTGTGGACGATCCTCCCACAGAGACACCGACAAGACAAGATAAAAGACGATGACCGGAGAAGATGACTCAGATCCTTACTTGGAGCAACCTTTGTGAATCCCTCATAAACTCCCCCTCACAAGATCCTCTCTCTCTCTCCCAAGCTCTCTCTCTCTCTCAGTTTTTTCTGGAAAAAAGTGTGGCAAAAGATTTTTCTTGTTGAACGAAAAAGATCTTAAATAAGAGGGCTCAAAAATTTTCCTAAATCTCAACTTGTATTCAAAGATCATCGTCATGTACGATCAGTTCAAAATCCCATGTATCAGCCTAGACGATCTGGTTCCTCTGGATGATTAGTAGATAAAATTTATTCAGATCGTCTAGTGGATGATTAGTGTAAATCAGGAATTTGAACTATCGTTTAGGGGAACTTGTGTTGGACAATCTCAAAATGACTTGATCGTCCAGGATGATATGGGTATCGTCCTGTACGATTAGTTCAAAATTTCCCAAAATCATCTGGTACATAGTTCTGAACGTATAGCTCAGACATGCTGGAAGATTTCAAAATGACTTGATCGTCCGGTGCATAGTTCTGGACGTACTGGTGAAAGACATTGAATGATCAGGATTTTTAACACATCATCCCATACGATCTTGCGATCATCCAGGACGATATGATCAAATCAATCAAACATTAATTACTTTCCTTAATCACCTAACTAATTTAGGCATGATTATAATTGATCGTCCAGGATGATCAAGTCAAAGATCTAAAAATAAGAACTTGCCTAAATCATTCTGGCGGCTGAGAGTTTCTGATTTGAGCATATTGTCTTGTATGATAGGAGTATCGTCTAGGATGATCAGCTTAATCAAACTGACTTAACTTGACGGTCCAAGTTAGGATTTCTATTTTTAATGAATCGTCCAGGATGATATGTCTATCGTCTAGGATGATATGATCAAAACTTAACAGAAATTCTAAACTCACAAAAATCTCCCCCTGAGTGTCTGTGTGCAAGGTTACTTAGCTAGGGGATCAATTACATTGAATTTGACTCAAGAAAGTGAAAAAATTACATTAGACCTAAACCACATACATATCGACTCAATCTTAAGCTGACTTGGATTGTACTTGATCTTATGGACCTGAAATGGTTAGCCAAACAAAACAGAATACAGACATGTTTGTTATCATCAAAACTATACTCCTTGAATTCAGATTTATAACAAGTTACACTATCCACTGCTGAAGCTGAATATATTGCCTTAGGAAGTTGTGTGGCCCAAGTCCTTTGGCTGAAACAATAAATTCTGGATTTAAGACTTCCTGTAGGCAAAGTTCATGTCCCATGTGATAATACTAGTGCCATTTGTATTTTTAGGAACCCAATCCAATACTCCATGACTAAACACATTGACATCAGGCACTACTTCATTAGGGACCATGTTACCGAAGGAGACATAGAGCTATATCATGTAGCCAATAAAAATTAACTGACATATATCTTCACTAAACCACTGGCCTTTGAAACCTTTAGCACCTTAAGAACCAGATTATGTGTGATAGATATTCATGCTTAAAATTGATGCTTTCTGTTTATGTTTCTGCACTTAATTTTATTTAATTTGGTTATTGATTTTTTTTATGTTCTTTTAAATCCCTGCAGATTTTCTTCACTTTTTGTTTGATTTGTTTAATTATTTCATTTTGTGTTCTTGCTTTTTGTTCTTGATTTCTCGTTATTTTTACTTCAGTATTTTAAAAATCTAATCACTGCTCACTTCTGCTGATAAATTTGCTTTTTAAATGAGATTTTTTTATTTTTATTTAGAAGCTTGTAAGCAGTGATTGACTTCTCTAAAATAGTTAAAAGAAGAAATATTGATGATTATTTCTCTTCCTCTAACTTCTTTGATATTGTATTTTTCTTTTTGAATCAAAATCTTTTTCAAATTTAAAAAATTAGAATTTGAAATAGAGATCTATTTTATCATCCTATAGTAATCTATCTCATATGAGTAGTGTTTCAAATCATTGAATCACTTTTATATTTTCTTAATTAGGTGATTGCATTTATCATATGAGGATGATTCTGTTTTGTGATTTACTTTTTTTTATTTAAGAGAGTGAGTATTTTTTTCTCTAATATCTAGAAGATAATCTCACAACTGAGTCTTTTAGAGATTTTAAAAAAATGAAAGCTCACAAAAGATGTGCAAAGTGTACCAATCAACTGAAAAAGATGCACAAAATGAGCCTAATACTGAAAAGATGTGCAATATTCACCAATAAATTGAAAAGATATACAAAGTGTATCAAAAATTAAAAGATGCGTAAAGTGCGCCAATTAACTAGAAAAAAGAGGTACAAAATGAGCCTACAAAGAAATAAGTTTCCTCCTCTTTTAAATCTTTAAAAATCTTAGAAGAATTCATGTGTCACTTAATATATTCAAACACTTGAGATTGAAAATTATGATTTCTGATTCTTTACTTTGCAATACTATTTTATCAGATATTTTTCTAGAATGAAGTTTGAAAGGATCACTTTTCTTATCTAATTTTTTTTCTTATGAATTAGATTTTTATTTGAAATAAATTTAAACCTATGAGGTGTCCGAGGTAGGATTTACAAAAATTAATTTTTTAACTTTTCTGATTTTCAGCATTGTCAATTTCTTCTTATTGGCTTTTGAATTTGAAATTAAGAAAAAATTCTGATTTATTAGAGCTGATCGATTAAAATGTTATTTTAATTTTTATTTTCTTTGTTGTGTTTAAAGATTTGAATAGGAGGCCAGTAAAGATCACCTATCAGGACCTACATGATATTCTCCATCTTTCAACTACTGGTGAAAAAATTCACACTCTAGCTGCAAATCCTGATTTTGATTGAACCCAGGCCAATAATGTTTTAAGAGAATCTAATGTTCACTCTTATGTTTGTACCATTAACACCTTAGTACAAAATGCCAGGATCATCCAGTATATTCTTCATAACTCCATAATTCTAAAAGTTGGTGATCGAATAAATATTAATCATGTGCTTTCTTTTACCACCTATTTCATAATGGCTGAAATTGACTTTAATGCAACTAACCTCCTTATTCGTTGCCTTGAAAATCTGACAGTCATTCGAGATCCTCGTCATAAGAGATTACCCAATTTAGCTTTAGGACACCTCATTTTCTTTATCCTTGAATCCAAGTATAGCCTTCAATATCTCGCACCACCTGATCACTTTCTGGTCTTTTATTCCAATAGCTCCTTCCACGTCCTTCATGGTGCTCGTCGTCGTAACATTCATGGTGGTGACTGCCCAGAAGAGGAAGAGGAAGGTCCAGCACATATTCTTGCACCTGCTCCTGTCTGCCAGCAGTCTTAGATAGATTAGCTAGTGGAGAGATTTTACTAGTGGGAGACTAGATTTGATGCCTATATAGTCCATTAACATCAGTAACATGACTAGGATATGGCCTGATTTGGGGAGCAGTTCTCTTCTATTCACTGATACTTTTAGCCACCACCACCTCCACCTGATCAGAGTTCCCCTTTCTAGTTTTTTTTCCTGTGTGGTTGTTTCTGACTTTTGTTCTTGTTTCTGCACTCTATTTTGTTTAGTGGTTTTTTTTTGTTTCCTCCTTTTTGTGATATCAAAAGGGGGAGTAGTTAATATTATATTGGTTGTTTACTTTAATATTAGAGTTATATTGTTTGCTTATTTTTAGTAAAATCTACTTTACTTTGAGTATATTGTTCTCCCTTATTTTATGTTTCATTTTTTGTTTAAAAAATATAATATATCTGCTTGATTTGAAATTGTCTAGCAAATATTTGCCATCATAAAAAAAGGGAGATTGTTACAAATATGAATTCAAGTACTATAGTTTTGATGATATCAAACATTCCTGCATCTCTACTATTACTATTGCACATCTGTTTTAGTTGCCCATGCCTACTAACTTTTCAAGTCCACAAAGTCAATTGTAATTCAAGCTAGCTTAAAATTGGGTAGACTAGGACTGAGTTAGTCTGTAAGTTTAAATTTTAATAATTTTTATCTTTTTTGAGTCAAATATAATAAGATGAATCCTGATGCTAAGTAACCTTGCACACACACACTAAGGGGAGAAATATGGTGAGTTTGAGAGTTTTTTGAATTTTGAGCATATCGTACAGGACAATCTAAAATCGTCCTGAACGATTAGTTTAAAATAGAAACCCTAATTAAGGCATCCCTATTTATTAAGTTTCATTAAGTTATCATCCTGGACGATATTTTATCATACAGAACGATCAGTACAAATCCAAAAATCGATTGCCAATCACATTTTAGGAAAATTTTTTTTTAGAATTTTGTTCTGATCATACAAGATTATCCTATATCGTCCTAGATGATTCATTACAAATTTGCCAAAATTGATCCCTTGATTATGAGACTAATTATGCTTTAATTGATCAATCACATCGTAAAGAACGATCGTCTCGATTGTCCCGGACGATCCTTTATATTTCGTGGGACAATCTCCAATCATCATAGACGAAAACCATGATTTTCTTCTGATCGTACATGATATCATCATGGATGTCCCGAACATTGTGCGGGATGATTTGTCGATTGCCACTCAAAATGAACTGATCGTCCCGGATGATTGTGAAATCGTCTAGGATGAAAACCCTTATTTTCTTCTAATCATCGAGGATATCATCCTGGACGTCCCGAACGTTTGTCTGGACAAATTGTCCATTGCCACTCAAATTGAACTAATCATCCCGGACGATCGTAAAATCATCCTGGATGATATGTAGAAAGTATTTCTTGTAATCGTCCAGACAATGACAATTTTCTTGTCAAAATGCTGGTTTTTGTATTGATCGTACAGGACGATCGACAGATCGTCCTGGATGATATAGTCGGCAAGTTGAATTTTAGGGGTACTTTTTGAGGCCTTTTATTCAAGCTCTTTAACATCTCTTCAAAAATCTTTTGCTAGTTGTTCCACTCCAAGAGAGCTTAGAGGAGAAGGAGAGTTTGGGGGGGAGAGAGAGAGAGGATCTTATGAGGGGGAGTTTGTGAGGGGATTCATAAAGGTTTCTCCAAGCAAGAATTCGATCATCGTCTTCCTTCTTCATCTTTGGTTCTATGGTGGCTCTAGGGAGATGATTATCAGCATCATATTTAGGTTATCTGCCAGCTTCAGGAGGAAGCAAAAGGAGTTGGGATTCTCTGCCTACTTCAAGAGGAAGCAAAAGGATTCTGAGTTCTCTGCCTACTTCAGGAGGAAGTAGGTGTCTAGGCTCTCTGCCTCACCGGTGACAGTGAAAAGATTTTGTAAGGGTTTCTCCACCTTGTTGTGGGAGCAAAAGGAACATCACTATAATTTTTAGTGCAATACCTGGAGGGGAGGCTCCGGGGATTGGACGTAGGTCAAGTTGACCTAGCAACTATAAATTTGGTGTGTTATTTTCATTTAGTTTTCTACCCTTTAATTTTCACATATTTTTCTGATTTGTTCTGTGTTGAAAATCTCTGATTTTGTCATCTGCTTCAACTTAAAACTGTTTGTGTTTTAAAACATTTAAAAGGACAAAAATATTTTTCTTTTTGTGTAAGAATTTTTAAAATAATCAATTCACTCCCCCCCTCTTAGTTAGCCTCAAGACTAGTTCATAAGGGCTCAATAACCCTAACAAACTTTCAATATAATATATAATAAGTATATTATCAGACATTAATAGTTGTGCAAGTATAAAGCATTAATAATTATATTAATATAACATACTAATATGACATACTGACTAACAGCTATAAATAACATAATAATTGATAGAAATATATAATAGAACCATCAACATGAATATAACTGATAGATAATTTTTATTTATTTTATTACAACATATATTATATATTTATAAATTTTTATTAATTTTTAAATAAATTTATATACGCATTTTTCTTAGTGGGATACTATTATTTTACTAATCATATTAATTTTTGCTATTGATTGATATTAATTACATAAATTATGTATCATTCATAATTATAGCTTGTTGATTGATATTAATTAGAACTGGAGCATACATATTAATTTTTTTGTCTTGCATTGAATGAAATGATAGGGTTTTGGTAACATGTTAGGCTTTCTAAGCTCAGTATACAATTTTTATTAATTTCAAATTTGAGAAGGGGTCAATATCCTTTGAAGTGAAAATGATTAGTATTTTCAAGTTTCTTTTCTATGTTTTGTTCTATTCTTTTGTAGTTGGAAGCTTTAAAAATGATAGATTGATATTGTTGAAATCTCTTGGCTATTGTAAATCGCATTTTAAAGTAATGAATAAAGAAATGTTTTGATATATATGATTAATAGTTGCCTTTGTTAAACTTATTTAAAATTATAGAAATTTAATGACTAACAAATTACATAAGATAAAAAAATTAATAATTTTTTTGAAGTTAAATCTTGAGACATTACAATTGATATCAAATCAATGATTATTATAAGAATTAAATTATAGTAAGAGTCTTAGAATTGATTATGAGTAGGGTAGAAGTTAGGTTGTATAGATTTTACTATTTATATACTTTATTGATTTATCTGAATTTATATGTATGTTTATTTTGGATGCTTGATTGATTATGAAAGAGATATTTACCAGTAGATAAATGGACTTGACTCTGCAAAATATGCAAAATGAGCGAAGTGCAGCTATAGATTTAGTGCCTTTTAATAGCATGTTACAACTTACTAGCATGGTTCATCAGATTATAAGTAAAACTCAAAGCAAACAATCAGGGACTAAGGACAATAATGAAGATGAACATTTACATATGTTCCATAAATTAAAGTTACTACTGCTCAAGGGAGTTGTAGAATCACATCTAGTAGAGAACTAGTTGTTAAGGATAAAAAAGATATTTGATAATATATAGTGTCCTGAGAGCAGAAATGTGTCACTAGAAGTATTTTTGTTTGAAGGAGAAACAAAGAGATGATGGATAGGTCAACGGCGGGAGAAATTTGAGGAAAAATGAATGCATAGATCACCCAAACAGAATTTGTTGCTATTTTTTCAAAAATTGGTTTATAGCTCTATTAGCTTGACATCAAATTTAGGAGGCTTTTATGAAACTGGAGCAGGGCAATAAGACAATGATGCTCTATGAAGTTGAATTTATTACACCGGCAATGTATACTCCATAGTTGATCAATGTAGCAAAAATAAATGATACAAATTTTTTAGAGAACTTAAGGTATGAGCTAAGACATCTGTTAGTTCCACCGAGGATTCAATGATTTTTTAAATTAGTTGAGAGAACCAAATTAATAGAGAATGATTTGACAATTCTAGCATTTAGACATGATCTAAGTAGGAAGATATTAGGAGATGATAAGACTAGAAGGGATGGCAATGAGAGGAATAATAGATTTTCTTATAACAGGAAATGATTTGAGGCCTTCGTAGGAAATGTACCAGAGTGTGCTAGATGTGGTAGGAGTCATATTGAATAGTATTTCCTGATGATTAGATAGTGTTTCAAATTTGGACAATGCGAAGACTGGATGGTTGAGTGTCCACAACAGCGATGAGGAATAAGATCAAGATTTCGAATAATATAGAACAAAAGATTATTGGACCCAAATACAATGAAGGGTATGTGAACAAGATAGATGAAAAATGAGCTATTGGAATTCATAAAGAGCCTACTTATTCTGTTATGACAACACCAACACCAATACAACTTACAGATTACAATCTAATTCAACGGGACAATAGAAATATAACTGAAGGATCCACTAGTAAAATTCTCTATCCATAGAAATTATTATATTTTATATTGATTGATCTTCAATTAGGGGTATCAATTTCGGGTCACGGGTCGGGTTCGGGTCGAACCCAAAACTGATCCGGCACTATTCGGATTCAGGTCAACCCGACCCTTTTTTATAAACGGGTCGATTTTCTGGACCCGAACCCGACCCGACCCACAGACATGACAGCAAGACGACAGCAGCGGTAGACGGTGGACCGATGGCCGGCGGCAGCGAAAGCCGCTTCCGACGGAAGCAACCAGCAAGGCGGCGTGATGCGAGACTCGTCCGAAGCGACACGAATGCGACCGAGTGACACAACACGGGCAGGCTGGGGGCGATCGCGATTCACGCGATGCGAGCAAGCTAGCCTCAGGACGCGACGCTGGCAGGCGCGCCGCAGGGTAGGCTGGGCAGCTAGGGTAGGCTTGCAGGCGGGCCACGAGCAGGCAGGACAACTGGGGCAAGCGAGCAGGCAAGGTAGGCAGGGCGGCGAGGCAGGCGAGCAGACTCGGGCAGGGCCAATCAGAGCAAGCAGATGGGTTTTCGAGTCATTCCCGAGTTTTTGGCCCAACCCAAACCCAACCCAATTTTACAAATGAGTCAATTTTTCAGACTCAAACCCGACCCGCTTCAACTTCGAGTCAACCCAAACCCGAAATTTTCAGCTCAAGTTATAGTCAAATTTTCGGATCGGGTCTAATATTAACACCGCTATCTTCAATGTATATTTAATTGATATCATTGCATCTCATATTTAATGACATATAATTGAAAGATATTCATTTCATTATGAATGAGTTATCTCATTGAATTTATGATTTCTTGAATAATATAATTAATAATTCCATGATTAATATTTTATTTAATTTGCTAATGATTGTACCAATTTAGTTTTTTATTTGTTTTTATCATTGATTTAATTCTAACAAAATAATTTTTATCATGTTTCATTCTTATTTTTGTCCTGTTGGCATAGCTATAGTGAAAATATCAAGGACAAGATTATTTTCTAGATGGGAAGATTATAACAGCCCATACTCAATAGTCAAATAATATTTGCTGAAGCTCAACTCTGCCCATTTTGCATCCCTATGGTTGAAATTTCTATTCCAAAACGCTCCAAAATAAACGCGTTGCTTGGCATGATTATATACCTTTAGGCTTGGACTTGGACTGAGTTGTAACCTTCTTAACTTTCTTAACTGATATATTGGCAACGTTATTCGCACAAAACAATTCATGAATCTCACCATACTGCTCACTTATTTGCCCACAAACTAAATATAGAAATTGCTATTCAATGACTCATTGATCAAATGCCCAGAATTGTCAACATTCGGAACATGAGACTCGAATTTTCCAATCATATTGCTCTTGTCAACAAACAAATTCCTTTCTTTCAAAAAAAAAAAAAAATCTTCCCACAAATAACAATAACGATGTTAATGATAAAACTCGACTACTAAAGTGTGCAATTTAACTCAGAAATTAAATATCGAATAAGATAATCTAAGTAGTTTTAATCTAAGAATGTAAAGTTGTGCTTTACAACAAAGATTGTGTTGTTGATGTGCTGTGGTAACAAGGAACTCAATTCGATAGCCCCTTTGATGGAGCACAATTGCTCATAGATCTCAAGAAACTGAGCATTCATTTGGTCTTACATATAAATTGGTATTCAGTAGATCATCAATATACCGTTAAGAATAGAACACCACTAAGAACACGGGATTCCAAATTTCAACTTAGTTAATATCAATCAAGCTCTTTCAAATTCAAATTGAGCTACCTAAAGATAACGTTAAAGATCAACAAGTGTTTTTAGTCGCCATAATTCGTGAAATGTTTTGGCAAGAAGTTTAAATAGAAACCAAGATAAAATCTAAGAGGAAATGTCGCATGCTACTAGAACAAATATCATCCAACATCTTTGAGATTGATGGTAGGTGAGCTTCTTCTCAAAGAAAGTAAAACATTACCATTACCACAACTCAACGCCATAAGTGAACTATTGAAAATTATGACTGTATAGTGAAAGAACAGACACAAATAAAGATCCAGAAACATAAACATATCAGAATACTAAAGAATTTAAAGAATAACCCATCAACAAATTAACAAAACACCAATACATAGCATCACAGCAAAGTAGAGTTGTCAAACATAAGCAAATTTAGTTTTCATATTAAGGAATATAGATATCCACGAAACATATTCCTAAAAGTTCAGAAAGCATAAGACTGCAGAGCAAAGGAAATAAAATCCTAAGCACGCTCGCCTCTAATGCGACGGGCGAGTTGAATGTCCTTGGGCATGATGGTGACCCTCTTGGCGTGAATGGCGCAAAGATTAGTATCCTCAAATAGACCAACAAGATAAGCTTCAGCTGCTTCCTGAAGCGCAAGTACTGCATGACTCTGGAACCGTAGATCAGTCTTGAAATCCTGAGCAATCTCACGAACCAGCCTCTGGAACGGCAGCTTACGGATCAGCAACTCCGTGCTTTTCTGATACTTGCGAATTTCTCTTCACGACCAACCAAAATACAATAAAAATCAGGTTTTTAAATCAAGTCAGAAGGTACAGGTCGAGAGAGATCATGGCTTTACCGAAGAGCAACAGTTCCAGGTCGGTAGCGATGGGGCTTCTTGACTCCGCCGGTGGTCGGCGCAGACTTTCGGGCCGCCTTAAGGATACAATACAAAACGAAATAAGAATAGGAATATAATGCATACGAAACATAGAAAGTCGAGGAATGAGCCACGAATAAAAGCGATACCTTGGTGGCGAGCTGCTTGCGAGGAGCCTTGCCGCCGGTAGACTTGCGAGCTGTCTGCTTCGTACGGGCCATCGCTGGAAAGAGGCTAGGGCAAGGGTTTCTTAATGGCGACCAGGCTCAAAGGGGAGTAAAAAAATTGGTAACACAAATAGAAAAAGAGCCATTGGGACATTTTATACGCGCAGTGGTGGTAGAAACGTGCTGAAGGCGGTGAAGAGGAAATCCAACGGTTGAAGTTAGTTAAGCAGAAACACAGGATCCGTGTGCTCTCATCATATTGGCTAAGGCCATCGAATCACGGATTGAGGAGGGCATTTCTCTGGGTTTTTTGTTTAGTTTACATTAATTTTTTTATACTAATATACTCTTTTAAAAAAAAAAACTGATTCAAATTTTACCTCAAATAAAAATTTAACTATTTATCTAAAAAATTTCTATTTAACTAATAAAAATTTAATCAGCGCAGCTTATCATTATATATTGATTGAGAGTATTAACTACTAATTAAAAAATCTAAGTTAAAAAACCTTCAAAAATGCAAAAAATTTAATTCACCGTTCTCTCATCGTTTAATCAAATAATAAAATTTTATTTGATTATATGAAAGGACTTGTGACATATTAACGAATGAAAAAATTATTCTTAAATTTATAAATTTTAATTATATATTTCATGATTTATTATTTAATGTTAAAAAATTAATAATTATTTATTTTATATTATATTTTTTAATCATAATTCTGCTATTTTACATTATATTTACTAACCTAAGTTATTTGAATAAATTTGGGATGCACATTAAAGGTGAAGATTATTTAATAATTAAATAAGTGAATTTATAAAGATGCATGACTACCATGTAATGACCATGGAATCATCTCAAAAGTTAGAAATGTATTCATCAAATTCACGATTAACATTTAAGAATAGGTTATACATTTATATTTTCTACATTCAGAATACGTGGCTTATCATTCGTGAACTTGTGTTTTTGTTTTCTCTTTCTCTTCAATTTTTTAATTTTTTTTGGCGTAAATGGCACAAGCATGTAGGGATTCACAAAGCTTAGAGCTTCTAAGAGCAGCACATGCTTTGAGTACATTAAGGAGAAGTTTCTGATTTTTTTTTTTTGGGAAAAATTTGTGGGCAGAAGCCCAAATATCATTAATTAAGAATAATTACAAGTGAGGTAAGAAAAGAAAAACCTGTAGGAAAGAAAGAAAAAACCAAAACCTCAATGAAACAAAAACAAGAGAACCAGAAAATAGGAAGCACGGCGACAAAAAATAGGGCTCAGGTATGGCAAGAACCGACACGAATGCCCCTTGGTTGCAGAAGAATAGTCAAAAGTCCGACGAGACGGTAAAGAGAGACATCCGGAGAAGACAAAAACTGCCATCCAAAGGGCGAAAACCAGAGGCCCATGGTTGCAGATGAAGAGTCATATGTCAGACAGACGATCATGTAAGGCATCCGGAGGAAACAACTGCCATCCAAAGGGGCGAGAGATTGCAATACATACATCATTGCCCTCAAAATTCGCCAAAACTTCCAGCAGGCCAAAAAATCAATGTAGCAATCAACTACGAAGAGCGAGCTACCCATGAGATGTGTCTAGAGAAAACCACTGTCAGTGGAAGGCAAAAAGCAATAGCCCAGGATATTACCAAAGCAACCATGGTCAATTGAGCATTCCAAAACGGGCTTTAAGATCATTATAATTTTTCCATCGTCTGATTCTGAGAATGATAGCTTGTCTAATAGTAGTACAGATCTTAGCAGGATTGTTCCAAGCATTTTGAAATCTTCTTAAATTTCTTTCCCTCCAAAGAAAATAAATGGTGCAGCAAATGACCAAATAGCAGAAAGATTTTTCCCCACTAGATAAGTCATGAGAGTCGTGCAAATAATCAAAAGTTTGCAAAAGGGTAGGTCTTAGAAGAAAACCACTTAACACAGGCAAAAGCGAAGAAATCACAGTAAAAGAGAAATCACAGCCAAAAAACAAATGAGAGTGATTTTCATTGGCAGCAGAACAAAAAGAGCAACCAGGAAATGCCTCAATGCGTCTTTCCAATAATAAATCCGCAGTTTTCAACCTTCCTAACACCGCCATCCAGGCATAACAAGAGAACCGGAGTGAGAATTTTTTATGCCAGATGTAGCTATGCCACGTAACCTCCTCATTGTCAGTAAAGTAATTAGAATAGAAGGTGGAGAATGTAGGGTTAGACAAGCCATTCCAGGAGATAGCAGGTAGATCACAGAAGTTGGTGCCCGAGAGTTCAAGAAGCAGAATATCAGGGATAGAATGAGGATCCCAACCGGTGCTATTAGTATAGCAATGGACAAAAGGTTGTTCAAACTTGAGTGAGGGAAGGAGATCATGCAAGGATTTTCCAATGCACCAATGGTCCCATTCCATAGAATAATTGCAAGTAAGAGAAATTTTCAGAGAAATAATTTCCTTAGTCCGATGAGCTGTAAGACAGATTTTCTTCCAGAATTTAGTAGCATAGGAAGCAAAAGGCTTCCAAGGGGATAAATATTTCAGCTTAAACCAATTAATAGCAATGGTATCCCTGGTAAAGAACCTCCACAAAAATGAGCAAAAGCTGGCATGATAAAGACCCTCAATAGAAGGAATGCCGAGACCACCCAGGCGTCTAGGCTTGGCTGTGTTAGCCCAAGCAATTAAATGTAGTTTCTTTTTAGCAATCCTTCCATGAAATAAAAATCTAGAACATAGCCTGGAAATAGATTTACAGCATGATCTTGGGATGATAGAACTTCTGATCCAATAAGCAATGGTGTTGGCTATGGTAAACTTTAAAAATTGGACCCTTCCTGCAAAAGAAAGAAATTTAATTTTCCAACCATCAAGTAGAGTAAGAAGTTTACTCAATAGTGGTTGGAAGTGAGTAGATTTGAGATGAGAGGTAGAAATGGGAATGCCCAGATAAGTGAGAGTAGCACTCTGTTGGGAAATTCCCAAAGCATCACAGATGAGGTCTGGGCAGGGGACATTTTTAGAAAAGATAATAGAGCTTTTGGAGGGGTTGATGAAAAGTCCAGAGGCATTACCAAAGTAGGAAATGGAATTAGCTAGGATGTGAGCATTGGCAGGATTTGCATTCCCAAAAACCAGAACATCATCTGCATAGAGTAGGTGAGTAATAGAGAAACCATTAATTGTTGGCCCAACAAAAGGTGGAGTTGAATTTGCCAGACAACAAGAAAATCCATCCATGACGATGCAGAACAGCAAAGGGGAGAGAGGGCAACCCTGACGCAGGCCAGAAGACGAGCTAAAAAAACCATTCAGAGAGCCATTGATGCAAATAGAGAAGAATACATTGGTGATACAACCCTTCACCCATTTAATGAATTTATCCGGGAAGCCTTTCTGTCTTAACCTACGGAATAGAAACTCATGAGAAACAGAGTCAAATGCTTTACGAATATCCAACTTAGCACAGAAAGAGTTTCCCGTGTAGTTAAAGCCTTTAAGGATCTCAGATGCCAGAAGTATATTATCAGTAGAGCATCGGTTTGCAATATACCCAGCTTGACTTTCATGTATAATGTAAGGGAGAACCATTTTCAATCTATTAGCAACAAGCTTAGCCATGATTTTGTATAAGACATTGCATAATGAGATAGGCCGGTAATCAGAGATGGAAGAAACATGGTGCCCTTTGGGAATTAAAGCAAGGGCAGTAGCTTTAATACCTCTAGGTAAGTATCCGGAAGAATGAAAATCATTGACAGCATTGCATATATGAGGGCCGATAATGTGCCATGTTTTTTTGTAGAAGGAAAATGTAAAACCGTCAGGGCCCGGACTGGAGGAGTCATTCCCATCAAATACAACTTTTTTAATTTCTTCATACGTGAAAGGAGCAGTAAGGGGGGCTACCATATCATGAGGAATGCAATTACCAGGGCTAATAGAGAAAGAGGTGGCATTAATAGGGTTGGGAGAATTGAAAAGACCTTTGAAATGCTGAATGAAGACATTTGCAATGTCATGGGGGGAGGATAGAGGCCCATTATCCTCAGTAATTTCGTAGAAGGAGTTATGGTTCCTCCTAATACGAATTTTAGCATATAAAAATCCCAGATCATCTTCACCCTGTGACAGCCATTTTTCTTTGGCCCTTTGAGAGATCCAAGAAGCCCAAGAGGCTTGTAAGCTAGCAAGTTGGTCGTTAATCTCTTTGAGAGAAGCATTTAAATTGCAATCCAAAGGGGAAGTTTGAATGCTTTCTAGGCACACCAGCTGTCTGTTTTTGAGCTCCAAGATAGAATTGGAAATGAAATTAGAAGTGGCCCAATTTCTCCTTTTCAAGATCCCTTTGAGGTTCTGCAAACAGTTTTGAAGATGACAAGTAGGGCTTCTGACATAGGGAGGGGAGAAAGCCGATAATACATCGTCCCAGAAACCTTCCATGTGAGTCCAAAAATTTTTGAAAAGAAAGCGGTGAGGGAGGCTGTTGTTAGAGGATGTATAGGTGATGAGGGGAGAGTGGTCAGAGCACAGGGGGGAATAACCTTGTAAAATGCTTTTGGGAAATGATCTAAGAAATGAGAATTAACCATGACTCTGTCCAGTTTAACATGAATAGGCTGATCGTTTCTTTGATTGAACCACGTATAAGTGAGACCCACAGAGGCAAGGTCAACAAGGCCACAGTCAGAAATGAGATTATTCAGTTCAGCGAGCCTATTGGCAGGAACCTGATTGCCGCCCACTTTGTCGTTATCAAATCTGATGCAATTAAGATCTCCCATAACCATCCAAGGGAGAGGTGAAGCTGGAGCCAACGCTCTAATGTTGTCCCAAAGAGATTTTCTTTCATCCAAAGTGTTAGCAGCATATATAACTGACAAGTGAAAAGGAGGTAGGGAGCCCATGGAAATAGTACCATGAATAAGTTGAGAAGAGAAGAACATTGGAGTGAAGGAAATGTGGGAAGGATCCCATTTAATCCAAATCCTACCAGGATTGGAAAAAGCAAAATTGTGGCAGTGGTGCTCATTATCAAAGACTCGATGAGCATTTAAGAACCAATCATCCCCCATCACAGAGGAATCGATTTTAGCTTCCAGGAGACAAAGAAATTTAAGATTATGTGCACGAGAAAGATCTCTGCACACCATAACCTTGTCGGGTCTATTAAACCCTTTGATATTCCAACAAGCTAGATTGGGATAAGGCATTAAGACTTTGATTTGGACGGTTTGGCTTTCTAAGCCGTTTTGCCTTTTGCGTGCTTGGAGGAGGTAGGGAAGGTTGGTTAGATGAAGAGGAGGTTCTGGTTGAGGGGTGGGCATTAACAGAGCTGTTAATGTCGTTAGCTGGCGGAAGTGAAATGATATCAGAGGGCAGTACATTATCTTCAATTAGAGGGTCTTCCATTAGAAGAGCTTTGAATTGATTTCAGGTGGGAAGATTTGGAGGAGAATGTGAGGGAGGAGGGAAAAGGCCTTCCGAGGAAGAAGACACCTCAATACCAGCCTCATCATGAGGCGAGTTTAAGTTGGGAATAATAGGAGTCTTCTCCGGGATGGAGAGGGGAGGTGGTAAGGAGGAACTAGAAGCTTTCCCCACCAGAAACTGGTTGTGTGATGGTGTAGGAATTGGGTTAGAAGGAGGTTGTATTGGAATAGTGGGAGCAGCAAGGGAAGCGGGGGATGGGGCCTTAGAGGACGTCCTAGCAGTCGGTCGAGGAGGCCGACTAGAACTTCGACCTCGAGGACGAGGAGGTAAGATGCCAGTATTAGTGGGATTAGGATTAGAAGGGCAAAGGGAGTAGGGGTGAATAAGGGAGCGGCAGCCTTCGCAAGGGATCCAATCGTAAATTACTTTCAGAATTATATCTTCACCGTCAATCTCCAGAGGGATCTCATCGGGGAGAGGAGAGTCTTTTGCGATTTGAACACAAACATGGGCAAAGGTGAGTCTGGTGCATTTGGCGGTAAGGGAGTCAACTGACAAAGGAATGCCAATGAAGCTAGCTATTTTGGAGATACCATTTGGAGTCCAAAGGGCAAGAGGGAGGTCAACAATTTTGATCCAAATGGGGATGGAAGCATTCTCATCACGCTTTGGTTTAAATTTGGGAGACCATTTTTGTAAGATGAATGGTTTCCCAAGAAGAAACCAAGGGCCACCCGTCCATATCGCATCATAGTCTTCTTGTGATGAGAATTTAATAAGGAAGAAACCATCAGCAAGAGAGAGGAGAGTGATCGCACCTTTTAAAGGCCAAACCTTTTTCATAGCAGTAAGCAGACGCTCATAGTAAGGTCTTTGCCCGATCGAGTAGCCAACGAGTGATAGGGTCCAAAGAGATGAACCTTCAGAGAGATCATCAGCAACAAAGGAGAGCTTCATTTTGGGGGGAAAAAGGTTACCGGGAAAGGGTCTGGGAGCGAAGAGGGGGAAATAGTGGTATCGGCATAAGAAGGCCCAAGGTGAGTTGAGGGGGCTGGCCCCAGAAGCGAAGAGCCTGGCAAGGCAGGAAAATCCTTCGGGTCAAGCGACATCTGAAGGGGGGAGAGGTCGAACCTCTCCCGACGGCGAGGGATTGAGGGCGGAGGTGAGGAGGGAAAAACTAGGGTTTCCTAAGAGCTCACACGGGTGCAACGTAAGTTTCTGATTCGGTGGAATGATAGTCTTCTTCCATGCACTGTAGCTGGATCGGACCTGAGATAGAATCTATTTTTCTTCTTCCTGCTGCGTGGCAAAGCCGATCCAACAGGGGATAACATCTCCTATGGGTGCGTCTTATTGTTCTACGAGTAGCTAGGTGCAGGTCAGATCTTATGCAAGGTCGAGGCCATGCGTTTCTTCATCGCTTTCCGTTGATTTCGATCTTTTGGTTATTGTTGCTGTATTAGAGATCACGTGGAGCATTGGCAGGGTCGCGGGTTTAGGTGGTGTGTGCTAGGTTGGATGGTGGGAAGAAATGGAGGCGAAATCATGGGCGACAAAATTGGGCTGGAGCAGGGCTAGTCGTGCGGATAGGATTATGTAGTCAGGTCTGGGGTTGCGACAGATGAGGGCAGAAATACCTGCAATACAGGACTTTGGGCGTGCGGGCAGATCTAATCAGGGTATGGCATGCTTAAGCGGAGGAGAGTCATGGATGACGATCACAGGATGGTTGCAAACTGCGTGGTCAGGCAGAGGATTTCGCCATTTGAGTGAAAGTTGGAGGGGATGGTAGTTGTAGACGATGGCAGGTTGATTGAGGATATATTTGCGATCACGTGAAGCATTAGTGAAGGGTCGTTGGTCGGGCAGCGGATCTCACAATTGGAGTGGAAGTTGGAGTAGAGGGGAGTCGTCGATCGCCCATCTTATTCGGCGTCGATTTTCATCACCGCTCGTTTTCTTCGGCAGTCTGTCATTCTTCATAAGTTCCAGGCTCTGATACCAACTGATGTAGTGAATCAGCGGATGAATCAAATCTGCTAGAATGAACTCCCAATCCAGGGAACAAACTGAGCTCAAAAGCTTCAAAAGAGATATAATATTCATCAATGCCCAATTCTATTACAATAGTAATATATATAAGCTAGCTATAGAAACTTTTAGAAGGCATGTAACAATTTGATAAGCTATTCCTAAGGTATGTTATAGCTAGGATGTTCCTACATCACTCCCTATCAAGCATTTCATCGCCTACAACAAACCTAGCACCATCTCCTGATGTTTTTACAATTACCATAACTTCACCACCTTTCCCTACAATGACAATTTACCTCACGACAACAAATAATAATCCCAAAATCCACCAAGTTCCCTCTTACCAACACTTCTAACTCAGCCATTAAAAACGCAACCATGGTTACATAATTGCAAATAAGATCCTTGAAGTCTAAGCACACCCTAACTTCACATAATATAACTACAATGTTGCTGCTCAATCCAATTTATTTCTTGCTGGCCTTCTTCATCCACAGAGGCATCATGCTATGCCTTATAAATATCAAGCATTACAATAACAAGGGACTGCTATTCCCACATTCTCAACAATCAAATCTTGATTGCTTTTGGATGTACAAAATCACACTAAAGTTTTATTTGGGATGACTTTTTTATTGCTTATTAAAGCAGTTTTTTACTATAAAAGTTTTATTTTCTTACTAAAAAATTGCTTTAAAAAGCAATAAAAAGTCATCCCAAATAAAGCTTGAATTTATTGTAAAATGCATCAATATGACTTTAAAATCCTATCGCATATGTAAAATATCAGGTGATCTGTCTAAGTCTTAATTTTTAAATACAAAATCCCAACTTTTAAATACATGATAGGATTTTAAAGGCATTAGAGCATGTTTTGTATCAAGATGTTATGAAGCAGTTCTCTTTCAAATTATACACAATTATTTGAGAGGCTATATTAATTCATAATTCCAATAATTTTATCATTCGATGGATGCATTTTGACAAGATTCCAACAATTCCATTGATCCACAGCACTCAAATTTATGTGGAAAAAATTATCTCAGGACATCCTCATGAAATTTTTAATAATAATATGATTTGAAATTATCAAATTTATTTTAACTTGAATGTATTGCACTTGTCTTAAAGTAAATTTAAACTCTATTATGACCAAAATTTAATGAGAAAATTCTATGTTAAAAATTTTCAATTATGCAGCCTTTCTCTATTTAGACATAATAAATAATAAAAAATTATAGAAGTTAGGGCAATAGTTACAAGACTCCCAAAAGTCTAAAATTTTTAATGTCTAAATTTATATAAAAAAAAAATCTTGGTTTCTTAAGCCTAATATATACGAATAAATCTATATGAATTTATAATTAAAATTTTCCAAAATATATATATATATATATTTTATCCTTTAGGACTTTCACTTGTTGAGGATATAACAAGGAAGAATTTCATCTAATAAATTTAGATTTTGTTTGGGATGACTTTCTTACTGTTTTCTAAAGCAGCTTTTCAGTACAAAAATTTTTAATTCAATAAATTTTTTAATTAAAAGGCTGTTTTAGAAAGCAGTAAGAAAGCTGTTCTAAATGAAATCTTAGATTTTATTTGAGAATATTTTTTTACTGTTTTTAAAAATAATTTTTTTAATAAATTTTTTTTTAACTATATTTTTTTATTAAAAACTGATTTAAAAAAATAATAAAATTTTCCCCAACGAAGACTTAATAACCACCTTTGAAAGAATGCTACAAAATGGAGGAAGGGACCAAGGAGAAGACAGGATAGCATAGCCTGTGCTGAATGCCCCCGCGAACCTTTGACTGTTCTTTGAAGTCTTTTAAGCTCGTCGCCGATGTGCTCGTGGTTCCCGTCCATGACCGAACATACCAATAAGGTATGTCCTCATCCAATACATAAGCTATATAAATTATTCATATTTCAATTTATTTAGAGTTCATTTATAATTATTTAATTAAATAATCAATTAAATTTAAATATATTGATAAATACTCTTTGATAAATGAATAAAATCAAATAATTTGATATTTGATATATTTATAATCATAAATAATATCATTTAAGACTTGTGAATAAGTTTGCTAAGATGCTCAATTAAAGATAATTTTATACTCACTTTAAACTCAGTCACAAATTTTCTTTAGTATGTGATTATGTGGGAGTTTTGTTCTATTTTATATCAGATTATTTTTGTTCATAAGCATGAGTCATTTTTTAATGGTTATAAAAATGCTGGTTTATTTGATAGTTCATTCCATTATATTCTAATTTTTAAACTTAATTAACCATACATGAGCAGCCTCATAAGACCTAAGGCTCCTTTCATTAGCTAAAGAGCCGAGCTCCAACTTCAAATATTTATAATTTTAAATAAATCAAATTTTAAAATCATTATAAATATTCAAATTAAGCTCGAGCCCGAGCCCAATTTTGACTAAGAACCTCAAACTTGAGTAGGCTCGTGAACAATCATTTGCAACCGTGATATGAGTTTCTCTGTTTTTATCACGTTTTACTGGAAGTAAATAAGCTGCCTCATGCCGAAGAAAAAATTGCAAATGAATAAAGATGGAAGGAAGATCGGACCTACATGGGTACTGAAAGGACAAAAAAGTGAGAGAGAAGGAAGTGCTCTCTCCCCTCTTTGTAACTAGTCTATAGGCCATTATAGAATCACATTCAATCGTTGGGAGAAACAGCAAAGTCAGTGACATATACACCATAGGAACTTAAGAGGCCCAAAATATATATAATAGAAGGACTTATTGATCAAACCCAAATCAGGAGCAGCCTAACAAATGAGTCTTCCACACAACAATTCAACAAAAAACCCAACATGCATGAACCATGAAGAACTAAAAACAAAGTGTAGAAACCTCAACTGAGAGCGACAAACACTAGCTGACAACTGTTCAAGCATCAAATTTATTGTTCGGTTAAATTTCCCATAAGAAATTGGAAATGTAGGGGGCTTCAAGTGAAAAAAAAAAAGAGTTATAACTGTTAAGTAAAACAACAAGAAATTGAGTCCAAGACTCAACCTGACTTGGAGCAAGGCTGCAAGCTCGAATTGTCAAAAGATAAAATATAGTAGTGTACAAAATTGCTGGTGTCAATTTAATTGCACCAGAGCAAATGATGGGAAAGATGGTCCGACTTAGATGTCATTTGAAAATCAATATAGTAACAACCTGAATCATATGTAGCATATTTTGATTTGTTGGTTGGAAGCTTTGACTATCAATTAAGAGGTCTTGAGTTCGAAACCTATATATGCGATATGTGTGTGAATTTGATTTAATTGACTCATAAGTTAAAAATAAAAATCCTAATCATTATCACTATATCCCAATGAGATGCAACATATTCCACCTCAACCATGTAAGAGGAATAACACAAAAGAAGATAACCTCCCATGGCAAAATAAAGATTCATTTTCTCATCACAATAGATCCTACGGAAAAGAATGCATACCAAACCTGCAGGCGGATGAAATATCCACCAATTAAGAAATCTGCTATAAATATGCTGAATTTCATAGTCATATTTCCAATTCATAAATTTAGCTCTAATGGACATTTTAACTTTATAGCTAAGTGGAACTAGAGGCAAAATTTCTATCATTCCTTTTATCTCCATGTATCTCTCCGATTGGAGCAGAAGCGGTTGCCAAATTCTTTTCGCCCACCCCATGTGAAGATGATTCTCCAAAAAAAATTGTTTATTGGCCATTTTATTCATTTTGCCGTAAAATTTTGTGCCAGATGGCACTTAATTACAAAACACTACTTTTTTTATGGTTTTACAAACCTAACATTTAATTTTATCTGATTTTTATATTTAACATCTAATTTTTTTATTTACATATTACTTAGTCTTTTAAGTAATATAAAAAATATCACTCTCTCATTATTCCCATTAATTTTTTGTCACACATGAAGAGACGGATGGTTGGTAACATAGAAATACAGGTGAGTGCTGAGTACTAGAGGTAAATCATGCTCAATCTAGGCAAGTATGGTAAATAAGAAGTTTTAGATGTTAAGCCTATAAAATATGATGTTAGGATCTTGGATGAGAGGAAGAAACATTTCCTTCTTGAGCTTCTTGGGAGAGGAAAGAGAGAGGGAAGGGGAGAGGGAGAGAGCTGAACTCAAATCTTTATTTCTTAACCATATTCACTAATACAGCCATTCAAAAAAACTAAATAAAGTACAATCCTAAATCTAGGACCAATATCCAACAATCTCCATCTTGATCCTAGATTTATACAACAAAAAAAAAAGGATAACTACTGTTCACAAAGAATAGCCCCGCCGGTCTTCACCGCCAAATGCATCCACCAGACAGTTAACAACTCCTTAAGAACTGCATCACCAACTCGACAGATCTGCTCCAGTAGCACTACATCCCTCGCAACCAATACCACGCATCCCGTGCATCTTGCTTTCGCACCCTGTGCGTCCACTGGCACCCTGCGCCTTGTGCCCGCGCCTTGCGCCTCATGCCCCGTGCTCGTGCCTTGCACTCATGTGGTCTAACTCTAACTACACTATACGTGTATCCACCCGCACACCGAACCCTGCGTAATACCGGTGCACTACTCGTCTCAATCCCACGCCCTGCACAGCCTTCGAGCTCTCGTGTGATCTCCTCGCACACCGCATGCCAGGCCTCTTTCGAGCTTCCACTCCCAGTGCTGCTCCACAAGAACAGACCGACTCCACTTTAAAGATTTAAACCGATCTTTTGTTACGATCTTGATTACAAGGTCCTGCCTCCAACCGATCCTGGCAACTGGAATCCCCAAGGCTCTCTTTCTTTGGTGATCTTGTCTGAATCCACACCACCTTGTTTGCCCGATTCGATCGCCGGCCTTGAACATGCCTGCTACCGATCTCCTATATGTGAATAGGCCAGACTCCAGTCTCCACCCATACCTCCACAGGCGAGCAAGAACTAAAAATCTGCCTTCCTGTGTGCGGACAAGCTCAATTGCGGCCTCCCGTATGTGTGGATGAACCCTATCGTAGTCCCCACTGGCCGCTCCATCTCTTCCATGCCTGACCCAGCCCATTCGTCCCTCCTTCATACGGCACAGCTAGTCGTTGGCCTCCACAAATGAAACCAGTGCTGCTTAACCCCTTGCTCTTGTCTTGCATGCGATCAAACCCACGTAAACTTGATGCCTGTGTCTGGTCATGATCGCAGCCCGCTTCAACACCTGCGAGCCCTCCTCCGGCTTCCACCTCCGCCTCCTTTGACTCGCCTAGACGCCTGTGTGAAGGACCCTCCGCCTCTGCCTCACCTTCCAGACGAATCTCTCGTAAGCCCTAAGGATCTTCGAGATCCTCTACCGTGAAGAGAACGCCGCACGACAGCCCTACGATCGGCCCGCCTTACGCCATCCTTTGCAAGAGAATGGCTGGGACGAGCTCTTCTGAGCGCACCTCCTGGACCAGCAGCCCAACCAGCCAAGCCCGTTTCTCCTGTACCCGAATTCAACCACGATAGAACAGCCTCCCCCTTGCCTTCGAGATTGCCTCAACGAGGATTTGAATCAATTTTTTTAGACACGAAAACCTCCTCCTCCTCCACCTAGCTTGGTTTCCTCCAACAAGCTCTGATACCAGATGTTAGAATCTTGTATGAGAGGAAGAAGCATTTCCTTCTTGAGCTTCTTGGGAGAGGAGGAGGGAGAGAGGGAAGGGGTGAGGGAGGGAGCTGAACTCAAATCTTTATTTTTTAACCATATTCACTAATACATCCTATAGCCTCTATATATATGTTCAACATGCTACACTAATGTCAATGCAAGCCATTCAAGAAAACTAAAGAAAGTACAATCCTAAATTTAGGACCAATATCCAACATATGATATAATTTAAGTATCATGCATATAAATCACTCTATTTGTTTTATAAATATTAAGCAAAAAGAGTAGCAAGAATGCGATTTTGAGCATATATCCTTTAAAGGAGAGAAAAATTGTCACATGTGCAATAATATGATTATACGTTAATATTAGGAGATACGTTTTTGTTATATTATTATTGTTGTGTCCTGGAATATTTGTAACGGTAGAGAAATATGTAGTTTAATGTCTTTGCTTTGTATGAAGATCCAGCACACAATCAGATAAGAGAGAGAGAGGGTGTATCATTTATAAGAGATACCAATATTTTTACGTGAAAAATTCTAAAAAGGGGAAAAACCAAGGGGCCTAGCCCAATTTGAATGAATCCACTAGTATTTGTAGTTGATTATAGATGAGACCCTTCCTTGGGGGGAAGGCCTTGGCTTGATGTAACAACATCATATGTAGTGCATTGCATAGTATGAATAAGAAGAATCATTGTTGACATGTTCGTTTGGTAGGCAGGATAATAGTCGGTGGGCGACAGAGGTCGAAAAGACCGTTGTCTGGTGATGGAGGTCGAAAGGACTATAGTTGGAGGGTGACGGAGGTCAGAAAGACCGTTGTCTGGCGATGGAGGTCAGAAGGACCGTAGTCGGCGAGCGACGAAGGTCGGAAAGACCTTAATTGACGGGCAAAGAAGACCGGAAAGACCGTTGTCTGGTGACAGAGGTGAGTAGGACTGTAGTCGGCTGACGATGGAGGTCAGAAGGACCGTTGTCTCGCTACGGAGGTCATAAAGACTGTTGTCTGGTGATGGAGGTCAAAAGGACCGTTATCGGGTATAAACCTAAAAAGAATTGGAAGCCGGGTCGAAGACCGGCTTTAGTCGGCGATCGAGTATAAGCCCAATGTTAGTTGGTGGCCAGGTAGAAGTTCGGCATCAATTGGTGGCTGGGTAGAAATCCGGTAACAGGCGGAAGTTCGACGTTGGATAAAAATCTGGCAACTGGCTAAAGTCCGGCGTCGGGTAGAAGTCCGAAGAAAGTCCTGTGACGGGGTAGAAGTCCTGTGACGGGGTAGAAGTCCAGTGACGGTTGGAAGTCTGGCGTCGGGTAGAAATCCAACGACGGGCAGAAGTTGGGTAGAAATTCGATGAAAGTCTGGCGACGGGTAGAAGTCTGACGATGGGTGGATGTCCAATGTCGGATAAAAATTCGGCGACGGGCGAAAGTTTGGTGTCGGGTAGAAGTCCAACGAAAGGCAGAAGTTTGACGAAAGGCAGAAGTCCGGCGACGGGCGGAAGTTCGGTGCCGGGTAGAAGTCCGACGAAAGTCTGGCGACTGGTAGAAGTCCGACGATGAGCAGAAGATTGACTTCAGGTAGAAGTCTGATGAAAGTCCGGCGACGAGCAGAAGTCTGGCGACTGGTAGAAGTCTGGCGACTGGCAGAAGTCCGGCGACTTGCAAAAGTCCGGCGTCGGGAAATCTGGCGACTGTTTGATTGAAAAAAATATATGGTTTTGAAAAAGTGTTTAATTTTCTTTGGGAAAGTTAAATTTCTGGAATTTAAATTTTATAATCGAACACTTATTATGAATAATATATCACCTCGAAAGCTGAATATATCGTTCTCTAATAGGTTCAGATTACAAATCTTGATTTACCATGATTATCGTAGTCAAACTCGAGGAGAAACAACATATGATCCCTAAGAATCAAAATAGTGTTTAATCCAATATTTCACTACAATGATCTAGTAAAGAGGTCATTAATTTCATAATCAAGATCACGATAATAGTACGATATATCTTTCTAAGGAAAGAGGATATCGTCTGTTATCGATCATTTGAAAATGACGATAATGATCGTTGACTTTTGATTTTCCCAAAGATAATTAGTTAAAAGTTTTGAAAAAGCTTGATTTTGAAATCAGGTCTGGGTATCTAAATCTCCTACGAGCGCAAGCCCTCGTAGTTAATTACATCGTAGGAAACCAGAAAATTTCCTATGAATACTCTCGATTAAAATAGCGATACGAATTTTATTTAAGATTTCAAAGATTGATATCAACGAAGGTTAAGGACTTGAATTTTCAAGTGGGATTGGTTCAAGGTTGAGCAGTTCTTTCTGGAGCACCTGTGCAATTTGATAATTATGATTTTGCCCCCTTTAGTTTATGCTCTGTATGAGCATGGCCACCAATGGATTAGAACGATCTTAGGCTCTCTGAATTTGTAGTTTGTCCAAGTTTAATTCCTCAGAAGACTTCAAGAGCTGAAAATCCCTAGATCGAACGGTAGGAGCCTTTGAACGAAACTAGCCTCGAGTTCGCCGGGAATACATCGCCGACAGCCTCCAATCGCTGGATTTGGACTTGGATAATGTTGATGAAGTCTTTCAGAGCTCAAACGAAAAGACTTCTTGGTCTGGGATTGATTTGAGTGGAGAGATAAGGTTAGATTGAGAGTGACGCTCTACTTAGGGTATTTACCCTATTCAACCTTCTCCAGGTTCATTTGGACGATCAAGATCGTCTTGGGGACTTGCTAGATGGTTGCCATCTGTCCCCAAGCAGTTATAATGCCAGAGAATCAAAGGACAAGGAATAATGAGTTGGAAAGGTGCATTGTCCTTATACACATGGAATGATTAGCTTATATTCAGCTAATTTAGAACTTAAGGGTTGTTTAACAGATATTTAAGAAGGTTCTAGAATAGGTTTAAGCTGCTGGAATGGAATGGGTTTTAAAGGATTAACTTAAGCATATGAATTCAATCATTTAAAGGAATTTCAAGGGTTTGTTGACCAGTTTGACTGGTCAACAGTCCATTTGACTGCCTAAGTGGCAAATGAGGAGTTTAAATTGCTGAAAGGGTGGATTCAAGGGAGTTCAAATGGATAGATTGGATATATGAGCAAGTTAGTGAGTGGACAAGTTGATTTGACCAAATCTTAATATGTTGACTAGATTCAAATGTCCATGATTTGACTCATAATAAGTCTGGGTATGTTTAAAAATGTCATTTAAAATGGATCTGAGATTTTTGAGAGACTTTGCTTGAATGGGGTTTGATTGGATTTGACTTTGATGGATCTTCTATTGACTAGATTTAATCAGATATGGGTCTGGTTGACTAAGTCAACTGATGATTGGATCAGGGTGTTCAATCCAAACCAAACCACCAAGGGTACATTTTAATGAAGTTTGAATGAGGTTTCAATGGATTTAAAGCTTGATTCAAAATGCAAAAGCTTAAAGGTTGATATGGTCAACCTAGGTTGACTTGGTCAACCAGGTTGACCCAGGGTCATGGGTTGAGCTCAACAAGTTTGAAATGATGAATGGGGTCTAGTGGAGGTGGTTTCAGGGTTTAAATGGGTCATCTGGATCAAATGACCTGTTTAGGCCCTTAATGGGCCTAATGGGTCAACTAGTTTAACTTGGTCAACCAGGTTGACCCAGGGTCAGGGAATGGGTCCAATCAGTTCAGAATGATATTCTGAACTTGCTGGTGGTGATCTCAAGATCTGAGGAGGTCATTTGGTCAAAATGACCTATTTGGGCCCTTAATGGGCCTTTAGGTCAACCCTGGTTGACTTGGTCAACCAGGTGGGTCTAGGGTCTGGAAATGGGTTCAACAGATTTAAAATGATATTTGGAGACCAATGGAGGTGGTCCCAAGGTCAGAGGAGGTCATTTGGTCAAAATGACCTATTTTGACCCATAAAGGCCTGTTTGGTCAAACTAGGTTGACTTGGTCAACTAGGTTGACCCAGGGGCTGGAAGTGGGTCCAACAGGTTTGGTTTGACATTTGAAAATTGTTGGAAGTGACTGCATTTGATTTGGAGGTCATTTGATCAAAGTGACTATTCACACCCCATAGGGGTATTTTAGTCATTTTGACCCCTGGTCAACTGGGGGTCAAATTGAGTCCAACAAAATGCAGTTTAATGCTCAATGGGTCATAATCAAGGGTCTGGAGGTAATTGGAAGCTTTGGAGAAAGCTCCAGGGTCAAAATCCACTGGGTGGTAGGTCCAGTGGCATAGACTGTAAATATTTGAAGGTTTTACAGCCTTTGGATTTTAATTCAGTTTCTGGGGTTAGAGATCTCAGAATGAGCTCAAATTTGGAGGGTTACCTCTAGAGACATGTCACATCAGTGTGGAACTGACAGATCTTGAATCAGAGGTCATTTGATAGGGTTTTGAAATGTTCAAAGATTTGCTGGAAAATGCTTTAAGGACTTAGACCTTTGGCCTTGGATTTGAATCTGGAAATCTGGTTTTGAATTGGATTTTAAGCTTGAATGATACGATTTGAATTAAGTTTAGATTGAATTGAAGCTTGGATTGATTTAGAGGAATCCTAGGATTTAGAATAGGTCCTAGGGTCCAAATCAGCTTAAGAGAATCCTAAGGTCTAGAATAGATCCTAGGGACTGGAGTCTGGGAAGATCCTGGGATATAAAAGTCCTAGGGAAATCCTAGGATCTGGGGTCTGGATGCATCCTATAATCTAGAAGAATCCTAAGATCTAGGAATCCTAAGATCTAGGTTGATCCTGAGATCTAAAGTCTAGGAAAGATCCTAGGGTCTAGAATAGATCTGAGGTCTAGGCAGATTTAGGATATATAGTCTATGAAGAATCATAGGGGCTAGAATAATCCTAAGCTTTTAAATGGATCTAAAAGAATCCTAGGGTCTAGAATAAATCCTAGGGTCTAAAAAGATCATATGATCTAGAGTCTGGCAGAATCCTAGGGTCTAGAATAGATCCTAGGGTCTGAAGTCTAGGAGAATCCTAGAATCTAGATTTGTCTTAAATTGTATTGATCTGGGGTCTGGATTGATTTGAAACTAGATTGGTCATGCTAAGATTGATCCTAGGATCAGAATTAAATCTTAAGGATTGGAATGATCCTAAGGTCTGGATTGGTCCTACTGAGCTCATACAAAAATGAGGTCAACAAATGGACCCCCAATATGTGTAATAGAATGTAGTTCTATTGCACATATTGGTGTTGACCGAATAGAATGGTCAAGTCTGGGGTTTTGATCCTAAGGGAAAGAAAAATCTATCCCTGGGGAATCGGGGTTTGAATAGATACTAAGGTAGTGCTAGAAACAGCGTACTCTACCACTAGTGGGTCTGGTCCTGAGGATAGGAGAATCCTAACCTTAAGGGTAGAGGAACCTGGGTGATCCTATAGGAAGGAAGAACTCCTAACTATAAAGGATTGAAATTAAATTTGATTCTAAGGGAAAAGAAAATCTTAACCTTAGAAGATTGAATTTGAAATGAATCTAAGGGGAGGAGATCCTAACCTTAGAAGTTTGAATTTGAAATGATGTTAGGGTGATGCTGAGGCAGCGTACTCTACCACTAGTGGGTCTGGTCCTAAGGGAAAGGAAGAATCTATCCCTAAAGGAGAAGGAAGTCTGGATGATCGTATAGAAAGGGAGAATTCCTAACTACAGAGGATCGAGTCTGAATTTGATTCTAAGGGAAAGGAAACTCCTAACCTTAACAAATTAGATTTGAAAGGATACTAGGGTAGTGCTGGAAACAGCGTACTCTACCACTAGTGGATCTAATCCTAAGGAAGGGAAAGAATCCTATCTGGATGGTCATATAGAAAGGAAGAATTCCTAACTACAGAGGATCAAATTGAAATTCAATACTAGGGTAGTGCCACGAGGGGCGTACTCCACCACTAGCGGATCTGATCCTAAGGAAAGAAAGCACGATGACTCACATCTATCCTTAAGGAAAAGAAAACTGGATGATCCTGTGAGAAGGAAGCATTGCTTCGCACAGAATCGGATCTGGAGTGATCGTATGTAAAGGAAACTTGCTTTACACAGAGGATCCGGTCTGGATGATCGTGTATAAAGGAAACTTGCTCTATACAGAGGATCAGATCTGGAATGATCGTATGTGAAGGAAACTTGCTTCACATAGAGGATCGGATCTGGATGATCGTGTATAGAGGAAACTTGCTCTATACAGAGGATCAGGTCTGGAATGATCGTATGTGAAGGAAACTTGCTTCACACAGGATCGAGTCTGGATGATCGTATATAGAGGAAACTTGCTCTATACAGAGGATCAGATCTGGAATGATCGTATGTGAAGGAAACTTGCTTCACATAGAGGATCGAAACTGGATGATCGTGTATAGAGGAAACTTGCTCTATACAGAAGATCGAGTCTGGAATGATCGTATATGAAGGAAACTTGCTTCACACAGGATCGAGTCTGGATGATCGTATATAGAGGAAACTTGCTCTATATAGAGGATCGGGTCAGGAATGATCATATGTAAAGGAAACTTGCTTCACATAGAGGATCGAATCTGGAATGATCATATACAGAGGAAACTTGCTCTGTATAGAGGATCGGGTCTGGATTGATCGTATATAGAAGAAACTTGCTCTATATAGAGGATCAGGTCTGGAATGATCGTATATGAAGGAAACTTGCTTCATACAGAGGATCGAGTCTAGAATGATCGTATACAGAGGAAACTTGCTCTATACAGAGGATCAGGTCAGGAATGATCGTATATGAAGGAAACTTGCTTCACGTAGAGGATCAAGTCTGGAATGATCATATACAGAGGAAACTTGCTCCGTATAGAGGATCGGGTCTGGATTGATCATATATAGAGGAAACTTGCTCTATATAGAGGATCAGGTCTTAAATGATCGTATATGAAGGAAACTTGCTTCATACAGAGGATCGAGTCTGGAATGATCGTATACAGAGGAAACTTGCTCTGTACAGAGGATCGAGTCTGGAATGATCGTATACAGAGGAAACTTGCTCTGTACAGAGGATCGAGCCTGGAATGATCGTATATAGAGGAAACTTGCTCTATACAGAGGATCGGGTCTGGAATAATCATATGTGAAGGAAACTTGCTTCACATAGAGGATCAGATTTGAATTCTGGAACTTGAGAATTGAATGATTTTTGAATTTGAATTTGAATGTGTTTGAATTTGAAATTTGATTTGAATTGATTTTGAATTTGAAGGGTTTTAAGACTGTGATGTGTTTTGAATTTGATTCGAATTGGTTTTGAATTTGAAAATTTTGAATTTGAAATTTGATTGATTTTGATTCATCTTGAATTTGATTTTGAATTTTGAATTTTGGTTGTGTTTGATTCAATTTTGATTTGTTTGAATTTGATTTTGAATTTGAAATGTTTTGAATTTAATTTTAAGTTTGACACTCATCTGGTATGGTACTTCCTGAAGAACCTCCCCAATATTTAAAAATATTGGGTGGCATTCTTCAGGATTGATCAGTCAAAGGAAATTTTCCTCAAAGATCGTCATGAACGATCCGGTCAACATTGACTCAAGCTTTCAATTGAGTTTACAACGGATTAGAAGCGGTCTACAAAAGACTACGACCAAGTCTCCTACTTGGGGAGTTCTAAAGTGACATAACTTATCAATAACTTGAATCAAATGTGACTTATAAATTTTTGAAACTTTGTTGGGCATGTATTGATTTTTATTTGATGCCCTTGAGCTCCTTGAATTGGAGTCAAGCATTCTGCTCAAATAGAGTTTGATTTTAAACGGCAAGTCTCAGCTCAGAAAACTACACTTCTAGATCAGAATGATCTAGGACCCAACACAGGGTGCAGTTTGATTGTGAACGATAATTTTCAGCATTATAAAATACTCCTCCAGTGGGATTGAACTTGGACCCAGCATAGAGTGTAATTTTATAAAGAAGGCCTTAAAGGAAGGATGCCTATGTGGAAGGGCTTACACACACTTCTCAAGGACCAGATTTTGAATTTTAATCAAGAGTAGAAGATTCATTCTTCTTATTAGAAAACTTCCCCTAAGCTATTTGGACCCTGTCAGAACGACAAGCGGGAACAAATTCAGAAGTACAGTGAAAAGTTTGAGTGACTCCAACTGATTTTGAAAAGTTTGAGAACTTAGGTTTTGTTGACCCAGACCGAGTTTCATAGAAACTAAACTGGGGTTTCCCTTAAATATTTTGAATTAAAATCAATTTCAAAGAGGTTTAAGTTGAATATAGAAATTTGATCTTTTCAATTCTCTAGCACGACAGATTTTTGTATCTTGATAGAATATCGATGCCCGGTGAAAATTCTGGATTCAAGACTTTCAAAATCAAGCAATTTAAATTTAACTGGGTCTTTTGAGATTAAAACATTTAGAAAAAGGGAGCCTCATTCTTTTTCTGGTGACGCACATTGCGCATCTTTTGATTTATGGTGCATTTTGCACTGTTTCTTAACTTGTGGCGCCCATTGCGCATCTTTTAACTTTTGATGCACTTTGTGCATTTCTTGATTGTTGGCGCATTTTGCGCATCTTTTGAATTCAATTGAATTTAAGAAGAGGCTACACCTTCTCTATTTCAATACCGGGATTACATCTCAAGTATAAGAGAAGAAAACTCATTTTCTTATGCAAGGACGAATAATCCTTAAGGTATGACCCAGTCTTTTAAAATGAATACTGGCTTGACTTTTAAAAATCATTGAACAGATTTTAAACATGCAAGAGATATCTATCTAAGATAGAAAATTGCGAGATAATTAAAAAGATTTTCATTTCAAAGATCAACTTAAGTTCGATATCGATTTAACTCAACAGTTGAATCAATCCCACAAAAGAGGTGGGAGGGAGGGGTATTTAAACATTTGGAGTCAACTACAACTTTCTCCTGCTTAAGACTTCAAATAGAGGTCAATTTTCATTAAAAAGATAACTCAACTATCTTGAAAGTTTGAAATCAGTACACTTGAGAAATTGAAAGCTTTTTCTTAAAAAGACATCGCAAATCTAGGTGGCAAGACCCCAGTAGTACGGAATTAGATTCCTACGATCCCCTTGGAGGGAGAGACTACTATCGGGTCTGCACTATCCTTAGAAGTTATGCATCACTTTAATCAAAAGATTTATCTCGATAAGACCCCGTTAAAAGTTGAATTTTAACGGTATCACTATCTGATATAATCCTAGATCATTTTCCCCTCTCTTATTACTAGTGGTCTAGTAATTAGGAGAGTGGCACCCCGAATGGTTTCTATACCTCCTCCTCTCTAGTTGATGTAGTGGGACACGTATAGAAACGTGACCTAACATCATCTAGTAGAGTGGATGGGTCATAACCTTCAACTGGGGGCCTAAGGCCTGGTGCTGGAGTTTGTTCAGTTCTGGCTTGATTGATTCTCGCCATGTAGTAATCGAGAATGTGTATTGAAGATCGTGCTCTCGTCTCTACAACCTCCCTCCTTTGAGCAACAGGAGATGGGTGGAAATGATTTCCACCAGGGAAGGGGTTCGTAGAAGGAGCAACGAACTTTTGATTAGCCTCAGACTTGACTTGCTTTAAGGCTTTCGCCTCAGCAGTCTTCCTGGCCTTGACAACCTTCTTTCTGACTCTACGAAGGTAGTTCTTCATTTTGTTCTTGCTGGCCTTGCTGACGGCAGGGGTACTAGAACTTGACTCAATCTCAGGCTGAGATGGTAGCTCTTCTATAGTTATTGAGTTCTGGTTCTTATCCACCTGGGCAAAAGGTACAATGGGTAAAGGGGTGACATCAGCTTCCATCTCGAAGATGGGGGAGTCAACTCCTGACCCTAAAGTAATCTCAACCAAGGGGACATTCCTTCGTATTCCAGCAGACAGATCAATCATTTCTTCTCCGTCGACTGATAACTTGAAGTCTTGGAATTGCATTTCAAACTGGATAAAATTACCAGAAGTGATTCCTTCGACTATCAAGTTTCTATCTAGAAAGAAAATGAGTTTCCCAGCCATTTGAGTGCTTAAATCCTGAAATTAATGAACAATGATTCGAATTAGTTAATCTTGAATTTGAACTTGAATTTTAAACTTGATTAATGTTATTCCAAATTTGATAATTCAATCATGTTGAGTTTAGATTCAAAACAGTAGTTTGTAGAATTGACAAGGACTTAAGGGTTGAACCCGACTCTTTCGCTACACCAATTAACTTGGGGCAAAATGTCAAAGTTCAAACTCGAACTTGAATTCAAAATTGAAATTAAAATTTAAGGTGACGATCAAATTCGAACTTAAAGTTGAGATTGTATTTTGAATCAAAGTTGGATTTAAATTTGAACTTAAGGTTGAAGTCGAATGGATCTTTCTTCAAATTCCGTGACTCAACAGATCGAGTTTCGCTCAATCATATAGGTACACAGAATTGATATGAAAGATTCAGGGATCGGGCTCGACTCTTTTCATTTCACCAATTGACTTGGGTCGAAATGTCAAAGTCCCGATCAAAATTGAATCGACTTTAAATTGGAAATCAAATTCAAATTTCAGGTTGAAATTATGTTTGGATTCAAAGTTAAATTTGAATTTGAGGCTCAAGTCAAATGGGTCTTTCTTCAAATTTTATGACTCAACAGACTGAGTTTCACTCAATCATATAGGTGCATAAAATTGATATGAAAGATCTGGGGATCGGGCTTGACTCTTTTCATTTCTCCAATTAACTTGGGTCGAAATGTCAAAGTCCCGAATTTGACCTTGAAATCAAATCTGTAGTTTGAATTTAAGTTTGGAATAAAATTTAAGTTCAATTTTGAAATTGAATTTGAACTTAAGATTGAATTTAGTTTTGAAGTTGAATTTAAACTTAAATCTTGGATTCAATTCAAGCTTGAAATTGAATTTAAATTAAAATTGAATTTGAATTTGAATCTGGATTTAAACTCAAGGTTGAAATTGAATGGATCCTCTTCAAAATTTGGAACTCAACATATTGAATTTTGTTCAAATATGTAGGTGTGCCAAATTAGCCTGAAGATCCTAAGGCTTGACTCTTTGCACCCCATCAAGCAATTTAGGGGGTGAAATGTCAAAGCCCAGAATTGACTGGAGAATTTTGAATTTGAATTGCATGTGTTCAACTACAACAGAATATTGTAGAAGACACATAGCAACGACGATTGAAGTTGATTTGAAAGATTTTCCTTGACTTTTGAAACTCAAAAATGTTGAGTTTTATTTTCAACATAATGGTTAACAAAATTCAAGGGAAAATCTAGAAACCTTGACTTGACTCTTTCACCACGCTGACTAGCTTAGGGTGAAATGTCAGAATCTAGGTTGAATTAAAGAAATTTTGAATCTGGGTTTTGAGATTGAGGGTTTATTGTAAATTGTGAAACTTAGCACGCAGGAATCTATTCGCATGCGAGTTTGTAACATATGCAAAAAGATTTTGACAAGCTTGGCTTGACTCTTTTGCTCTACCAATAAATTTGGAGGCAAAATGTCAAAGCCCAACTTGGAGGGAGGTTTCCTACACTCACCTCTCTTTTCACATGTCTTAATTGAGTTGACCACACTCACCCAAGAGAGAAATGGGTAGAGGGACCAACAGAAGAAAGGTAGTCAAAACTACCGATGCAATAAAATTCGTAGCGCTATTAAAGATGGAGAGAGAGATAGTCCCCAGCGGAGTCGCCATTTTTTGTTTGATTGAAAAAAATATATGGTTTTGAAAAAGTGTTTAATTTTCTTTGGGAAAGTTAAATTTCTGGAATTTAAATTTTATAATCGAACACTTATTATGAATAATATATCACCTCGAAAGCTGAATATATCATTCTCTAATAGGTTCAGATTACAAATCTTGATTTACCATGATTATCGTAGTCAAACTCGAGGAGAAACAACATATGATCCCTAAGAATCAAAATAGTGTTTAATCCAATATTTCACTACAATGATCTAGTAAAGAGGTCATTAATTTCATAATCAAGATCACGATAATAGTACGATATATCTTTCTAAGGAAAGAGGATATCGTCTGTTATCGATCATTTGAAAATGACGATAATGATCGTTGACTTTTGATTTTCCCAAAGATAATTAGTTAAAAGTTTTGAAAAAGCTTGATTTTGAAATCAGGTCTGGGTATCTAAATCTCCTACGAGCGCAAGCCCTCGTAGTTAATTACATCGTAGGAAACCAGAAAATTTCCTATGAATACTCTCGATTAAAATAGCGATACGAATTTTATTTAAGATTTCAAAGATTGATATCAACGAAGGTTAAGGACTTGAATTTTCAAGTGGGATTGGTTCAAGGTTGAGTAGTTCTTTCTGGAGCACCTGTGCAATTTGATAATTATGATTTTGCCCCCTTTAGTTTATGCTCTGTATGAGCATGGCCACCAATGGATTAGAACGATCTTAGGCTCTCTGAATTTGTAGTTTGTCCAAGTTTAATTCCTCAGAAGACTTCAAGAGCTGAAAATCCCTAGATCGAACGGTAGGAGCCTTTGAACGAAACTAGCCTCGAGTTCGCCGGGAATACATCGCCGACAGCCTCCAATCGCCGGATTTGGACTTGGATAATGTTGATGAAGTCTTTCAGAGCTCAAACGAAAAGACTTCTTGGTCTGGGATTGATTTGAGTGGAGAGATAAGGTTAGATTGAGAGTGACGCTCTACTTAGGGTATTTACCCTATTCAACCTTCTCCAGGTTCATTTGGACGATCAAGATCGTCTTGGGGACTTGCTAGATGGTTGCCATCTGTCCCCAAGCAGTTATAATGCCAGAGAATCAAAGGACAAGGAATAATGAGTTGGAAAGGTGCATTGTCCTTATACACATGGAATGATTAGCTTATATTCAGCTAATTTAGAACTTAAGGGTTGTTTAACAGATATTTAAGAAGGTTCTAGAATAGGTTTAAGCTGCTGGAATGGAATGGGTTTTAAAGGATTAACTTAAGCATATGAATTCAATCATTTAAAGGAATTTCAAGGGTTTGTTGACCAGTTTGACTGGTCAACAGTCCATTTGACTGCCTAAGTGGCAAATGAGGAGTTTAAATTGCTGAAAGGGTGGATTCAAGGGAGTTCAAATGGATAGATTGGATATATGAGCAAGTTAGTGAGTGGACAAGTTGATTTGACCAAATCTTAATATGTTGACTAGATTCAAATGTCCATGATTTGACTCATAATAAGTCTGGGTATGTTTAAAAATGTCATTTAAAATGGATCTGAGATTTTTGAGAGACTTTGCTTGAATGGGGTTTGATTGGATTTGACTTTGATGGATCTTCTATTGACTAGATTTAATCAGATATGGGTCTGGTTGACTAAGTCAACTGATGATTGGATCAGGGTGTTCAATCCAAACCAAACCACCAAGGGTACATTTTAATGAAGTTTGAATGAGGTTTCAATGGATTTAAAGCTTGATTCAAAATGCAAAAGCTTAAAGGTTGATATGGTCAACCTAGGTTGACTTGGTCAACCAGGTTGACCCAGGGTCATGGGTTGAGCTCAACAAGTTTGAAATGATGAATGGGGTCTAGTGGAGGTGGTTTCAGGGTTTAAATGGGTCATCTGGATCAAATGACCTGTTTAGGCCCTTAATGGGCCTAATGGGTCAACTAGTTTAACTTGGTCAACCAGGTTGACCCAGGGTCAGGGAATGGGTCCAATCAGTTCAGAATGATATTCTGAACTTGCTGGTGGTGATCTCAAGATCTGAGGAGGTCATTTGGTCAAAATGACCTATTTGGGCCCTTAATGGGCCTTTAGGTCAACCCTGGTTGACTTGGTCAACCAGGTGGGTCTAGGGTCTGGAAATGGGTTCAACAGATTTAAAATGATATTTGGAGACCAATGGAGGTGGTCCCAAGGTCAGAGGAGGTCATTTGGTCAAAATGACCTATTTTGACCCATAAAGGCCTGTTTGGTCAAACTAGGTTGACTTGGTCAACTAGGTTGACCCAGGGGCTGGAAGTGGGTCCAACAGGTTTGGTTTGACATTTGAAAATTGTTGGAAGTGACTGCATTTGATTTGGAGGTCATTTGATCAAAGTGACTATTCACACCCCATAGGGGTATTTTAGTCATTTTGACCCCTGGTCAACTGGGGGTCAAATTGAGTCCAACAAAATGCAGTTTAATGCTCAATGGGTCATAATCAAGGGTCTGGAGGTAATTGGAAGCTTTGGAGAAAGCTCCAGGGTCAAAATCCACTGGGTGGTAGGTCCAGTGGCATAGACTGTAAATATTTGAAGGTTTTACAGCCTTTGGATTTTAATTCAGTTTCTGGGGTTAGAGATCTCAGAATGAGCTCAAATTTGGAGGGTTACCTCTAGAGACATGTCACATCAGTGTGGAACTGACAGATCTTGAATCAGAGGTCATTTGATAGGGTTTTGAAATGTTCAAAGATTTGCTGGAAAAGGCTTTAAGGACTTAGACCTTTGGCCTTGGATTTGAATCTGGAAATCTGGTTTTGAATTGGATTTTAAGCTTGAATGATACGATTTGAATTAAGTTTAGATTGAATTGAAGCTTGGATTGATTTAGAGGAATCCTAGGATTTAGAATAGGTCCTAGGGTCCAAATCAGCTTAAGAGAATCCTAAGGTCTAGAATAGATCCTAGGGACTGGAGTCTGGGAAGATCCTGGGATATAAAAGTCCTAGGGAAATCCTAGGATCTGGGGTCTGGATGCATCCTATAATCTAGAAGAATCCTAAGATCTAGGAATCCTAAGATCTAGGTTGATCCTGAGATCTAAAGTCTAGGAAAGATCCTAGGGTCTAGAATAGATCTGAGGTCTAGGCAGATTTAGGATATATAGTCTATGAAGAATCATAGGGGCTAGAATAATCCTAAGCTTTTAAATGGATCTAAAAGAATCCTAGGGTCTAGAATAAATCCTAGGGTCTAAAAAGATCATATGATCTAGAGTCTGGCAGAATCCTAGGGTCTAGAATAGATCCTAGGGTCTGAAGTCTAGGAGAATCCTAGAATCTAGATTTGTCTTAAATTGTATTGATCTGGGGTCTGGATTGATTTGAAACTAGATTGGTCATGCTAAGATTGATCCTAGGATCAGAATTAAATCTTAAGGATTGGAATGATCCTAAGGTCTGGATTGGTCCTACTGAGCTCATACAAAAATGAGGTCAACAGCGACGGGCGGAAGTTTGATGTCGAGTAGAAGTCCGACGAAAGTTCAGCAACTGGTCAGAAATCCGGCGGTGGTCGAGGAGTAGTCTGGTGGTAAGAGAACTCTTCCTTCTCTTCTTTCTTCGGTCCCCTTCTTCCTCCTCGCTTCCCCCTAAATGAAGAATGAGGGGTCTATTTATAATTTTCTGAGAGTGGGGTGGCCAGTAAATAGGAGGAAGATCAAGGATAAATTGAGAGTGGTTTAAATAGACGACCGATGTTGATTCTCTTTATCATGGATCATTAATTAGACATTTGAATGTCTTAATGATATCAGAATTCAACGATCTTAGGCTCGTTCGATTCATCTCGTTAAGCCACTTGATTCGACTATAAGCATGAGACGTTTGGAGACCGTTTAGTAATTCAAATTATGGTTTGAACCTTCCAAATGCGCTACGGGTCTTTGATTTGGACTCATTTGAGCTCAAATTGGGTCGAATTTGGTGTCGTTGGGTTCGTATTTCCGAGACGTTCAGTTCGTTTGTAAGTTTGCTGAAATCTGAGTTTAGATGACCTCCGATTTAATTTTTGAAGTTTTTGACTTGATTTTCCTTTGAGATTCGTGCCCGATCAACATAATTTTTTGATGATATATCAATTATAGATATAAATTTACTTCTATGTGTTTTTCTTTTATATTATGTATACATTTTTATAAAATCAAACCTATTTAGTAAATAAAATACTAGTGTTTTTCCTCTCTAACATGATACCAAAGGGTCATTCTCCTATCTCTCTTGCCGATATACACCAATCCTTGCCTACGATTAGACAAATATTCATGAATCTCTTTTTGTGATCGAGCCTTTGCTTCGCATGTGTGTTCCTTGTCCCAACGCTCTCATCCATCACTCATGTCCTAACTATGTTTGATCTTCTTTATCATTCATAGAAAATCTCTATGACGCACATTTTCAATCTTCATTCCATTGATCCTCATGAGCTTATTTTAAGAAATTTTTTGGTCTTTATCATTGAATGATCTCTATCTTAACATAGAAAATTTGTGTTACTCTTATGAAACCCACAAATTTGTAAGAACTTCATTAGATAATGGCTATCCATTTTAGGATGTTAGCTCACATATATTTGCCTAAATCTAACAATTCTTCTTATTTTCACTCCCTTCATATGTGATTTAAGGCATCCCTATTCCCTAAGTTCTCAAACTTTCTCTTTTTATGATGTCGTAACGTCTCAGAACTTTCATCTTAAGTTAAAATAATTATCAATTATTGGTGCAATAATTAAGTTTAATTATACTAATAATCTTCTCCTATCCAAGGCTTTCTTTTTTCTTACAAGGTCCCATAACAAACTCATTCATCAGGATGCTTCTCCACCACATCTTAATGGCACTATCAAATTTTGGAAGTCCTAAGCTTCTTATTATGTTCATATCACCTTGATGCTTAATAATCTTGAACTTCTCATTGCCTCCACTATCAAGCATGCATCATATACATGCATGTTATACTTGGCCTATTTTATCTATAATAATTTAATATTCAAATATGTGAATACTATGATATCTTGTGGGGCAAGTTTTAGGCGTCATCAATTTATATTTGTTCGAGTTTGGCTTAGGTTGGTTCGAGCTTAATCCATTTTGTAATTATTAAGCTTTAAATTAATGAATGATATGAAAAAAGTTGACAGCTGGCCTTATAGAGTCCAGCCTAGAAAATAAGCTTTAATATAATACACTTGGATAATATTGAAAATATAATATTGTTAAAATTTTTTAAAACTAACAAATCTTTTTTAACATAATCAAAATACCCTCATACAGCCCATGAATCAGAAGATTCTACATTGCCAATGGTTACAAGCATAACCTCTCAGGGAAAAAAATTAGGCTATTGTGTTTCGTCCTCTATTATATATAATTAATAGCTCTAAACTTTAAAGTTGTTGCGGGCTAGAATATACGTGGCGATAGAGATGTAATTTCGCGTCTTATCGTTGCACGGATATCCAGCTCACACACAGATAAAACAAGATTTTTTACGTGGAAAACCCTTGAAAAGGGAAAAACCACGGGGCCTAGCCCAGTTGAAAGTGATTCCACTAGAATTTGAGTTGGTTACAATGGGCCGACTCGCCTCCAAGGACGATCAGATTATAAGTAACAATAGTATGATAGAAGTCTGGGTGTCAGGTGATGGTCTGGCAGAACTTCTAGCCTCAGATGATGATTCGGCCAAGGTGAGGGCCTCCGACAGTGGTCCAGTGAGACTCCAGCGGTGGTGCGGTGAAGGCGAGGTCCTCCGGCAGCGGTCCGGCGAGGGTGAGGGCCTACGGCGGTGGTCCGGCGAAGGTGAGGGCCTCCGGCGGTGGTTCGGTGAGACTCCGGCGGTGGTGCGGTGAAGGCGAGGACCTCCGGCAGCGGTCCGGCGAGGGTGAGGGCCTACGGCGGTGGTACGGCGAAGGTGAGGGCCTCCGGCGGTGGTCCGGCGAGACTCCGGCGGTGGTGCGGCAGAACTCCGGCGGCGGTCGAGGAGGAGCTAGGCGGCTGAAGCTTTCTTCCTTCTCTTCCTTCTTCTCTCTTGGCTTCGATCCCCTTTCAAGATGAAATGAGGTTCTATTTATAGAATTCTTGAGTGGCATAGCTTTGTATATAAGTGGAAGATCAAGGGTATATTGGGAGTGGCTCGGATGGACGGCCAATCTTGATTCCTACTATCATGTACCGTTCAATGGTCATTTGAATGCCTTAATGATATCAGAATTTAATGATCTTGGGCTCGTTGGATTCGTCTCGTCGAGCCGCTCGATTCGACTATAAGAATGTCATGATTGGAGACCGTTTGGTAATTCAAACTGTGGTTTGATCCTTCCAAAAGTGCTTCGAGTCTTTGATTTGGACTCATTTGGGCTCGGATTGGGTCGATTTTGGTGTCATTGGGTTCGTGTTTCCGAGACGCTCAGTTCGACCATAAGTTTACTGAAATCGGAATTCAGATGGTCTCCAATTTAATGTTTGAAGTTTCCAACTTGATTTTGCCTCAAGATTCGTGCTTGATCAAGATTATTTTTCGATGATATATCAGTTGCCCCCCTATTTTTGGACGTCAATGCTTGTAGAGTCTAAAAATATATATTTATAACTTTATGAGCTTCTTGTGGTTGATAATTTTTATTATGATATTAAGCCCGATAAATTGGGACTTTTGTCTCGTTTTTTACTTAATAGATGATTATTATACATCTATTGAATAAATTAGATGTATATATAAAATTTAATAATATCCTATGTCATTAGATCAAATAAAATTATGAATTATGTCTAGAGTTTATGTTGATTCAGGTGAGATCAACAGAAATAAATATCAATTTATCTTATAAATATAGATCAGTTTATAATTTTATAATAACATTATATGTATATTTTTGTGCTATTACTACTAAATTTAAGATTACGACTTCTGTTGATGTATTTATTATAACTTTCAAGAAATTAAAACGTTGATTGAAGATTATATACCCCTTGTATAGTTATAATCCAATTATTGATTTAATACCAAACGGCCTTTTGCAGAAATCGGAGTTATACTAATTCTTTTAATGTTACAATTGTATAAGTATAATTCAATTATTGATTTGGAGTTAGAAAACCAAAAAAATTGAATTAGTTAAACTTTGTTTTATTCAATACTAAACATGAACGTGTAAATAAATATATTTAGTTTATTATAACTTTTAAAAAGTTATGCATTAATGTTAAACTATTGAAGTTATAATATTGTAACCGTATAGACATATTATTGATTAATTAATATTAAACTTAGGCCTTTTGGCCTTCTCCTTTTGAATGAGGCGGCTGTTATGCCGCCTCAAAGCTTTTTTTATTTTACTCTTTAAATTCTCAAATAATAATGAAATGTCTTTTTGAATTCCTATATTTATGTATATGTTAAATGAGGATAATAAATCATTGTCTCTTAAAATTCCCAAAATTATTTATTGAAATTTCTAGAGAGACTTCTCATTTTTCCCTCATGCAATTATAAATACCCCTCATTGGGGTGTGAAAATTTGCATCTCACACTCTCTCTATTCTTACAATTGAGGCTTTCCCTTGGTCCTCCAAGGCCCCTCTCTTTGCAAGAAAGTCCGGAGATCTCTCCTTCTCCCTCTATTCTTACAATTGAGGCTTTCCCTTGGTCCTCCAAGGCCCCTCTCTTTGCAAGAAAGTTCGGAGATCTCCCCTTCTTCCCCAACACCCTTGAGTAGGAGAAATGTCGGGTGTTCGTCTTCCATCAAAAAATCCTGCGATCAGGGGAGACCCCATCGCACCGTATAATTGTGAGTGGGGGCCAAATAAGGAAGCAAGGGTAAATGAGACAGCGTCGACTGTTACGAGTGACTTCCTTATCCTTTTCCGTAAGAATTTTCACTTCCCGAATGATGTGGTGACGATTGTTCCTAAGAGGTCTGATCGGGCTAGCCTTCCTCCTCCCGGGTATTTGACCATTTCTGAGACCAACTTGCGAGCGGGGTTACGCTTTCCACCCCCTGCTGAGTTGATCGAAATTTTATGGCGGTGTGGGGTAAACCTATCCCAATTTTCATTTAGAGCGATGTCGGTGACTGTGGGATTGATTGTGCTCTTTAGGGATCGAGGAGAAATGTCGGGTGTTCGTCTTCCATCAAAAAATCCTGCGATCAGGGGAGACCCCATCGCACCGTATAATTAAGGAAGCGAGGGTAAATGAGACAGCGTCGACTGTTACGAGTGACTTCCTTATCCTTTTCCGTAAGAATTTTCACTTCCCGAATGATGTGGTGACGATTGTTCCTAAGAGGTCTGATCGGGCTAGCCTTCCTCCTCCCGGGTATTTGACCATTTCTGAGACCAATTTACGAGCGGGGTTACGCTTTCCACCCCCTGCTGAGTTGATCGAAATTTTACGGCGGTGTGGGGTAAACCTATCCCAATTTTCATTTAGAGCGATGTCAGTGACTGTGGGATTGATTGCGCTCTTTAGGGATCGAGGAGCTACTCTGACACCTGAACACCTTTCACGGATGGGTCGATTTACTAGCGACACGCATGGGCGTGTTACATTCAGCTCCAAATGGTTGGACTTGTGTACCCGTGATCCTTCAAAGAACTGGGCCAATGCATTTTTCTTTGTGAAAAATGATTGGGGTCTGTTGGAGAAGTGGGGGAAGATGAAGGATCTCCCATCCCCTCTGCATGTCGAGGAAGAAGACATAATGAGGATTCTCAAAGTTTCTGACATTGAATATCTTCTATTCGAGGTTCGTCACATGAATAGGTATATCGAGGAAGAGTTCTTGTTCAAGGTGGGGATGTCGTTCCATGCTGGAAGATCTGATGCAAAGATGTTGAAGCTGACTTCCAAGGTTCCCGAGCCCCCTGCACCAACTTCAAAGGTGGCTTCTAAACGACCGACAAGAGGTGAAGACCCACAGGTTTTGAAGAGGAAGAGGTTGGAGGGTACTGCGACAAATATTGACAAAGCTCTACCCGACTCTTCCCCAGCCAAGTTTCACATCCCTGAGGAGGTCTTGAACCATCAATGTATCGGACGCCATAAAGCTGGTGACTTGGTGAGTAATATCCACCCAATGCTCCTTTTTTTTTTCTTATGGGGTGGATTTTAATACCCTTTTCTCCTTATTTCAGTGGTCGCGCCTTGGGATCGAGCTTAACGACGTTCTGAATGAATGGAATAGTAAATTTGTGAAGATCAAATATCTTCAAGGAGAGTTCAAGCGGAAGTACGATCATAAGACCAAGGAGGCAAAGGTGCTTGAAGAGGAGTTGAGCGAGTGTAGGACTGAATTGGCTAACACAATGCAATCCATATCTCTTCAAAATCGCCAGGTAGATCAGCATCAAATTGATCTGGCAGAGGCACGAGAGACAATAACTCAGCTTTTGAAGGATCAAAAGGCCGCCAAAGAGAAGATAGCGTCGCTTGAGGCAAGGGATAAGAGGTCCCAGACTCTTATAGCTGAGAAGGAGGCCGCTTTATCTGGCTCAGAACCTTCAAAAGTTATTGAAGATTTCAAAAAGTCCATAGCTTTCAAGACCATTATCCAGGATCACGTTCAGGAGGCTCGAGACCATATCTATGATATAGAAGTGAAGGCCTTGGAGCAGCAGTGTATTGAAGATGGATTCATCAGGGGCTTTTTGAAGAGGGTTCGCCTGATGTAGCGGAAGACCGGAGTTCAAGTCGAAGGTGTGACCCCTAGCCAGGCTTCAGATGACTTTCCTTCAGGTTCCGATGGCGACGAGATAGAGAGTGAGCTTCAGAAGGCCTTTGACCTTGACGTGGATGATGAGACTGTAAATATTGAGTAGCATTTTTATTTTCTATTGTTTGTACTGCTTTATCTTTTTTAGCGATTGTGATGTATTGGATGTTTGTATTGATATATATAATCTCTTATGATAAAAAATTATTAATATTTTTATCTAGTTAATGAACATTTTAATGCCTTTGAGGGAATTTCATTTATGCTTGTTTAAGGTACTTGACTTATCGGAGGCTTCTAGTTAATACGTTCCAACCTCTATGGAGGAGGTTAGGAGAATATAATAAGTATGACCTATCCGAGGTTATTTGCCAGAGTTTTCTCGATGGCGTTAACCTGTGTGGAAGAGATCAGATCAAATCCCCCTATGATCGATCATCCAGTGATTGAGGAGCAACAAAGAGTGCGTATGCCTCGAATCAAGGATATAATAATTAAGTGACACCCTGCTAGGGTGTTCGACCTATCCGAGGTTATTGATTAAAGCATTGCCTAATACTTTTTAACCTGTATGGAAGAGGTCAGATCGAATCCCCCTAGGATTGATCATCCAGTGACTGAGCTACAATAATGATTGTGTTGCTCGAATCAAGGATCTCAAGATCAAAGTTCACAGCTTGTGCGAATCTATCAATACGATTTTACTTGAAGAAGATAATATAATTCAACATAGTCATACTGCATTAGACAAAGGAATAGTTCACTGAGATAACTTAGGGATGAAGAAGCTATAAACACCACATACAACACCAGACATATAATACTTAAAATAAGTAGCACTACTGTGCTCTACTGATAGTACTTGCGAAGATTATTTACATTCCAGGTTCGAGGAAGCATTTTTCCTTCAGCATCCTTCAATTTGAAAGTCCCGGGCTTCACCACAGCTGCTACTAAATATGGACCCTCCCAGAGGGGGGAGAGTTTATTGCGTTGGGGACCTTTTCCTGCCGCCTCGATGCTGCGTAGAACTAGATCTCCAACCGATATACGCCGTGATTTTATCTTTCGATTATAATGACGGGCAACTCTCTGATGATATGCAGCAACCTTAAGCATTGCTTCATCTCTTGCTTCTGGAAAGAGGTCTAGGCTGCACGTGAGTTTTTCATCATTGTCATTGAAATCAAAAGTTTGAACCCTATAACTTGGGACTCCAATGTCAACGGGAATAACAGCTTCTGTGCCAAAGCAGAGATTGTACAGGGTTTCTCCTGTTGGAGTTCTTGCCGTGGTACGATAGGCCCAAAGGACATGAGGGAGCTCATCAACCCACTGCCCCCCAGCCTTATCTAGTCGTGTCTTCAATCCCTTCAGAATAGTCCGATTAGTGACCTCCGTTTGTCCGTTAGCTTGAGGATGGGCCACAGCCGTGTGTACTAGCTGAATATGGAGATCTTGGCAAAATGTGGTAAAGACCATTCCAGTGAACTGCGTTCCATTATCGGTGATAACTTTCACAGGAATGCCAAAACGACATATTATATTCTTCTATAGAAATTATTTGGCATTTGCTTCGGTGATTTTTGCCAGAGGTTCTGCCTCCACCCACTTTGTGAAATAGTCTACAGCCAAGATGATGAACTTCCGTTGACCCGTGGCTATAGGAAAGGGTCCTACTATGTCAATCCCCCATTGAGCGAAAGGCTAGGGACTCTGTAATGTTAAGATCTCTATGGCAGGTAGATGGGTGAGGTTGGCATGTAACTAACAACTGTTACATTTTTGCATGAGCTCTAACGCGTCCTGCTTCATTGTTGGCCAATAAAATCCCTGTCTCAGGACCTTTTGGGCTAGCGCCCTTCCGCCCAGATGTTCCCCACAAATGCCTGAATGTACTTCTCGGAGTGCATAGTTTGCCTCTGAAGGAGGAAGACATTTGAGGTATGGCCCCGTGAAAGATCGTTTGTATAACTCTCCATTAATAATAGTGAAGTTTGCTGCCTGCCTCCGAAGTCGTATTGTTACTAGCGGATCTTCAGGACGAACACCATCTTGTAAGAAAGCGAGAATGGGGTCGATCCAAGAAGCTTCTTTTGATTCATTTATTGATTGAATCACCCACGGGCCTTGAACGCTCGGAAAGTGGATCTCCTCAATATATTTTCTTCTAAAAATATCTCCTGTCATAGAAGTGGCTAGCTTGGAGAGAGTGTCTGCCCTTACATTCTATTCCCGAAGGATATGGATGATCTGATGTCTCTTTATTTGGGCCAACAAAAACTTAACTATTTGGCAATATTGGGCCAACAATGGATGGTGGGCATCAAATTCTCCCTCCACCTGAGAGACGACTAGTTGAGAATCAGTGTGAACCACCAAGTCTTGCACTTCGCAATCAATTGCCAGCCTCAATCCGGCGATCAGAGCCTTATATTCGGCGACATTATTTGTTGCGGGGAACTTCAATCTAAGCCCGTATTCGAGTGTAGCTTTCTGTGGGGAGATTAACAAGATTCCGTCGCCGGCACCGGAACTCCCAGAAGCTCCATCGACATATAAGGTCCAGCACGAGGAGGAAGGAGACGCATCTAGCGGTTCATTGGAGGTATGGTTAGTACATTCAACCACAAAGTCGGCCAACACTTGTGACTTGATGTCGGGTCTAGGTAGGAACTGGATATCAAATTCTCTAAGCTCCACTGACCATTTGATCAATCTTCCAGATGCCTTGGGCTTTTGGAGAATACTTTTCAATGGTAGGTTTGTATAGACTCCGATCGTGTGTGCTTGGAAATAAGGGCGTAACTTTCTAGCTGAAAAGACTAACGCCAAGGCTGTTTTATCTGCTAAGGGGTAGCGTGTTTCTGTCTCTGAAAGTACCTTGCTAATATAATAGACTGGGCGTTGAACAGTATCATCTACCTGGACCAAGACTGAGCTTAGAGCTTGGGAGGAGACAACCATATACATATATAAAATTTCCCCTGGAATTGGCTTCGAGAGCAGTGGCGGTGAGGCTAGATAGGCTCGGAGTTGCTCGAAAGCCTCTTGGCATTTGTCAGTCCACTGAAATCTTGAGCTACTAGCACCTTTGAGAACCTTGAAGAAGGGTTGATATTTGTCTCTTGAGCGAGCCAGAAAACGAGAAAGTGCCGCAATCCTTCCGTTTAATCTCTGAACTTCCTTGATATTTCTCGGGGGTAGCATGTCCCTTAGGGCCTTGATCTTCTCAGGGTTGGCCTCAATCCCTCGGTGGGTAACCATGAATCCCAAAAATTTTCCTGAGGTTACTCCAAATGCATATTTGGAGGGGTTAAGGCGCATGTTATAAGATCGAAGGAGGCAGAAGCATTGTTCCAAGTCAGATATATGCTGAGATTTCTCAAGGCTTTTAACTAGCATATCGTCCACATATACTTCCATAGTGCGCCCGATAAGGTTCTTAAAAACCTTATTCATTAGGCGTTGGTATGTTGCCCCCGCGTTCTTGAGCCCAAATGGCATTACTAGATAACAGTATAGCCCCTTATCTGTTTGAAAAGCTGTCGCCTCCTTATCAACAGGATCCATTTATATTTGATTATAACCGGAGTAAGCATCCATGAAGCTTAACATCTGATGTCCGGAGGTGGCATCAACCAACTGGTCAATACGGGGAAGCAGAAAACTATCCTTAGGGTAGGCTTTATTAAGATCAGTATAGTCTACGCACATTCTCCAAGCTCCACTTGCCTTTCGAACCATAACGACGTTTGCCAACCAAGCGGGATAGTGTACTTCTCTTATAAATCTTGCACTTAAAAGCTTATCAACCTCCTGCTCAATTGCCAGTTGATGATCTGGTGCAAAGTTTCGCTTCTTTTGGATCACTGGTTTGTATGCTGGGTTGATCTTGAGGGAGTGCATGATTACTTCAGGATTAATTCCAGGCATATCAGCCGAACTCCACGCAAATACATCTTGGTTTGTACGTAGAAAGTCTACATACTCCTTCTTCTCTTCATCTGAGAGGAGTGATCCAATCTGTACTATTCTTGAAGGGTGTTCATTTGACAGAGAGACACAAGTAAGATCTTCTACAGGGAGGCCCTTTGAGGGATATCTTCATTCCGAAGATCAAAGTCCTCGATACTTAGAGTAACTGATGAGCGTGGTTGAGCCTGCCTAAGATAGCAGGATTGTGCTACATGTTGATCTCCACGTACTGTTCCGATCCCTACTGGAGTAGGAAACTTCAGCTTTAAGTGGGGAATTGAAGCGATAGCCCCAAAGATTGTTTGTAGTGGCCTTCCAAAGATCGCATTTTAGGCCGATTCTGATTTCACTACAATAAATTGGATAGAATGTTCAACTTGTCGGGGAAATTCTCCAAGTACAACTGGGAGACTGATGGTTCCTTCCACCCTTACAGGTCGATTGTCAAACCCGTATAGTGGACCTGTAGCTGGCAAGAGCTTTTCCCTATCTAGGCCCATATTGAGAAAGGTGGAATAAAATAGGACGTCCACCGAGCTCCCATTATCAACTAAGATTCTTTTGACGTTGAAGCATGGGTTGTAAATTCCCGCGTTAATTATAAGTGGATCCTGATGAGAGGTCTGAACTCCGTCTAGATCAGTATCATCAAAAGTAATAGAGTGGTCAGCACGAGACTTCTTTGGCATTGGCTCCTTGCTAGCTGCAATTAAGACTTGATTGGGTATTGAGGGGCCCCCGGCAATAGTTTCAATCTCTCCGACCATTTGATGATTATTTGATGGTTGCCTTTGTTGCTGATTCTGCCCCCCAGTAGGACTAGCTTCATCCCGAGTAGGTGCGCTTTAGATAAATTATCGAAGATATCCTTGTCAGATCAACCTCTCAATTTCTTCCTTGAGTTGTCTACAAGCTTCAGTTGTGTGTCCCCGACTACGGTGGAAGTGACAATATTGCTCCTGATTTCCTACATTTGGCTTCAATGGATTTGGCCACTTTACATTCTCCTGATCCTGGATGGCCATCAGCACGTTGGCCCGAGAAACATTAAGCGGCATATACTCCTTATCTTGACGAGGCTCTCATCGTTGCTGTGAGGGTCGAGGGGGCAAGTTATAGTTTCCTTATTTTTTCCGTTGTGATGATGAAACATCCATCCCTGGTGCATTTTTACGTTTCCCTGTTATTTGCTCAAATTGCTTCTTATGAGCATTTATGGCCTCATATGCCGAGATCTGGGCCTCCACACGATGAATTAAGTCAGTATAGGAATAGACTGTATCTCGCATAAGTGCTGAATAAAAAGGTCCAGGACGAAGTCCTCCAAGAAACACTCCTCTAAGTAGTTCAGGATCCACCCCAGGAATTTGTCGAGCCTCCGTAGAAAATCTTTGAAAATATTCTTTGAGGGTCTCATTTTCATTTTGTCGAATTCCTGAGAGATGGGAAGAATCTTTAACCATCCTTCGATTGGCAATAAATTGTTCAACGAACACTTTGGCCAATTTGACAAACTTGGAGATGGTTCCGGCAGGAAGCGAGTAGAACCATGTTCGAGCCTGCCCTTTAAGGGTAGCAGGAAACACTTGACAGAGAAGTGCATCTGAGGCTCTATGAATATGCATAATGGTTCTGTAATGATCGATGTGCTCATAGGGGTCAGATGTTCCGTCATGAGAATCAATACTTGGTAGTTTGAACACTGTAGGAATGGGGTGTTGAAGGATGGCTTCCGTCAGCGGTGAGGTCTCCTGAAAGTCTCATTGATGGAGAGATTGTCTTCCACCCTTACTAGGGAACTCTTCTCGAACCAACCTCCCCAGTTCATGACGTAGGACATTACGCGGGAGGTCAGCAATGTGTGGTTGGGCTACATCCTCGGGAATGTCCGATGGAATACGGACTACTTGACTAGGGCGAAAAGGATGGGTAGAGCTAGCGGTGTCGGCAAGGTCAATGTCTTTATTTGTTTGAGGATGACCCCTTGATAGAGGGATAGGGATGTCTACATGTTCAGGTTGGACACCTCTGGCCAGTGATGGATCTTGAGGAAGACGAACCTCCTCCTGCTCTACTAGCATCGGTTATCGGGTCCCTCGTAGGAGTCGAAGGATCTCCTTTTGAGACTCCTCCATTCTTCAAATGCGATCTTCCACAGATGGTCTTGATGTTCCTTCTCCAGCAGGATTTTGCACACCCGGGTGAAAAGAGGCAGAAGCCTGATGTCCCTGATTGAAGGACTGATTCCTGGACTGGTGAGAGTTGGAGTGAGAGGCTCCCTGGTGGCGATTGCTACGCCGGTTATCCATTGAAGTACTGATTAATATTGTGGGATTGTGATTCCCACAGACGGCGCCAAACTGTTGCGGGCTAGAATATACGTGGCGATAGAGATGTAATTTCGCGTCTTAGCGTTGCACGGATATCCACAAACTGTTGCGGGCTAGAATATACGTGGCGATAGAGATGTAATTTCGCGTCTTAGCGTTGCACGGATATCCAGCTCACACACAGAGAAAACAAGATTTTTTACATGGAAAACCCTTGAAAGGGGAAAAACCACGGGGCCTAGCCCAGTTGAAAGTGATTCCACTAGAATTTGAGTTGGTTACAATGGGCCGACTCGCCTCCAAGGACGATCAGATTACAAGTAACAATAGTATGATAGAAGTCTGGGTGTCAGGAGATGGTCTGGCAGAACTTCTAGCCTCAGATGATGATTCGGCCAAGGTGAGGGCCTCCGACAGTGGTCCAGTGAGACTCCGGCGGTGGTGCGGTGAAGGCGAGGTCCTCCGGCAGCGGTCCGGCGAGGGTGAGGGCCTACGGCGGTGGTCCGGCGAAGGTGAGGGCCTCCGGCGGTGGTGCGGTGAAGGCGAGGTCCTCCGGCAGCGGTCCGGCGAGGGTGAGGGACTACGGCGGTGGTCCGGCGAAGGTGAGGGCCTCCGGCGGTGGTCCGGCGAGACTCCGACGGTGGTGCGGCAGAACTCCGGCGGCGGTCGAGGAGGAGCTAGGCGGCTGAAGCTTTCTTCCTTCTCTTCCTTCTTCTCTCTTGGCTTCGATCCCCTTTCAAGATGAAATGATGTTCTATTTATAGAATTCTTGAGTGGCATAGCTTTGTAAATAAGTGGAAGATCAAGGGTATATTGGGAGTGGCTCGGATGGACGGCCAATCTTGATTCCTACGATCATGTACCGTTTAATGGTCATTTGAATGCCTTAATGATATCAGAATTTAATGATCTTGGGCTCGTTGGATTCGTCTCGTCGAGCCGCTCGATTCAACTATAAGAATGTCATGATTGGAGACCGTTTGGTAACTCAAACTGTGGTTTGATCCTTCCAAAAGTGCTTCGAGTCTTTGATTTGGACTCATTTGGGCTCGGATTGGGTCGATTTTGGTGTCATTGGGTTCGTGTTTCCGAGACGCTCAGTTCGACCATAAGTTTACTGAAATCGGAATTCAGATGGTCTCCGATTTAATGTTTGAATCTTCCAACTTGATTTTGCCTCAAGATTCGTGCTTGATCAAGATTATTTTTCGATGATATATCAAAAGTAATTTGGGACTTGATATGTCAGTAAAAATTGCCTTGATCGGCCACCAATCTAGAGGCATATTTAAGTTGGAAATTTTCAAAATTAAATTTGGGACAATCCAAACTCTAATTTCAGCTAACTTATATTCAAACTGAACGTTTCTAAGAGACAAACCTAACGACACCAAAATCTGTCCAATCAAGCCCAAATGGGTCCAAATCAAGGGATAAAGAAATGAATCCAACTAGCCCAAGATCACTAAACTCTGACATCATTTGGGCACATATATACTTGATAAGCGCTCAATAATCAAGGGGATCTATATGGGTCATCCGATTGAGCACTCCGAATTTGCCTAAGATCTTCTTCATATTTATAAGACATGCTACTCTCAAAAATCTATAAATAGACCCTCACTTTCCACATAAAAGGGGGCTTAGACCTTTACAAGCTTGAACCTTTGGCTGGACAGGGAGAGAGTTTTGAGGCTTTAAGGATCCTAAGCATCACCGTCGGCAAACTTCCATCGACCACCGTTCAAACACCGTCTAGTCGCCGACCATCGTCGGACAACCGCTTGTCTGCTGACCTCCATAGGACCATCGCCTGTTCGGTGACGAACCACCCCCCGTCCGCAGACTGCTACCGGACCTCTGACCAGCCTCCAAACCTCGACCAGGCTGTCGACCCTCGTCATACTCAAACCACTGTCGCTCGCCGACTACGATTCCTCCGACCTCTATCGCCCGCCGACTAAGGTAACTCCAATAACCGTTGCCCCCCGACTGAGGCCCCTCCTACGAGACGATTGCTACGCCTGTTGGTCATCGAGGTAATACTTGCAATTATGGGGTAGTGGTTCCCACAGACGGCGCCAAACTATTGCGGACTCGAATATACGCGACGATAGAATTTAGAAAATTTTCGTCTTAGCGTTGAACGGATATTTGACAGAAAAATAGAAAATAAAAGGGCACCAGTATTTGTACGTGGAAAATCCTGTAAAGGGAAAAAATCACGGGGCCGCGCACTGTTGAAAGAGTTCCACTAGTGTTTTCTTGGAATACAAGAGGTTGAATCGTCCTTAAAACTTAGGACGATTAGATTATAATGAATCTCTTTAGGATTAGACAGTTACAATGTCATGTAGAGTTCCTGCGTTACTCGGAGATCGAGCGGAATGTTGGCGTCCTTCGGAGGTCGGATAAAATTCCGGCGTCGTTTTGAAATCTGGGAGAATTCCGGTGTTGAACAAAATTCTGATTTCACTTGGGAAGAATTCCGGCGTCAGTCGGGCGTCGGGCAACAGAATTCCGACGTCGGGCAAAATTCCGGCGTGATTCGGGCGTAGGGCAGACTTCCGGCGGTGGTCGAGGAGGAGTTTCTTCCCTCTTATTCCTCTCTTTTTCTTCTTCTCTTCTTCTCCTCTTGCTTTTGGCTTGGGTCCCCTCTTAAGAGAAATGAGGGGTTATTTATAGTTTTTTGTGGATGGCATGAGCCGTAAATAGATGAGAGATCAGGGGCAAATATGGAGTGGTTCGAATGGACGGCCGATATTGAATTCTTTGATCGTGGATGGTTTATCAGACATTTGAAAGTCTTAATGATATCGGAATTTGACGATCTTAGGCTCGTTGGATTCGTCTCGTCGAGCTGCTCGATTCGACTATAAGCATGTACTGTTTGGAAACCGTTTGGTAATCCAAATTATGGAATGAACCTTCCAAATCCGCTTCGGGTCTTTGCTTTGGACCCATTTGAGCTCAGATCGAGTTGAATTTGGTGTTGTTGTGTTCGTATTTCCGAGACGTTCAGTTCGATTATAAGTTTGCTGGAATCGGAGTTCAAATGATCCCGGATTTAATTTTTGAATCTTTCAACTAGCTTTCGCCTCGAGATTCGTGCCTGATCAAGATAATTTTTTGATGATATATCAATATTAAATATGTAATATAAGTTAGTAATCATTTATATTAAATTTTATGGTTATATGTAAATTAAATTTAGATTAAAAATCAAATTTAAAATTAAAAAATATTTAAATTTAAAATTATCATATTATTATGAATGTATATTCTTGTAATAAGTATGAGATCTGGGTTTTTTTGCTCTTATGTGATATTTTAAAATAATTCTTTTAATTAATTATGCATATTTTATGTTTCATATTTTTTTATTTCGTTTAATTTTTTGTCTCATATTTGAAATGATAACATTATTATTATATTAATTTAATTAAATTTTAATAATATTATTATTTATTACATCATCCTATTCAAGTCCGGATTGACCGGTCAAATCGTGATCCTCTCATTCTTCCGACTCATTGTCCAGTCTGATTTTCTGATCCTTGATAATAATAATAATTTTTATAAATTACTTAATTGAGCCTTAATATCATATCGAGTCTTAATTGAGCCTCTAAACAAACTTATTCAGGAGCATTAAACAATATTATTTTTTTGACCAAAAATGAATAGAGCAACCAGCTATTCAAACTTATTTATTTAGCACTAATGTGTTTATAACAATATTCAAGCTTGCTTGATTAGCCTAATGTATTTCTAATAATATTCAAGTTTGCTCGATTAGTTTATCAAGCGATCCTATACAAAACTCTAATCAATTCAAGCAAGTGAAGCCTCGAGTAGATTAACAAAAGATCGAATCATTTACAATCCTATTTATGTATTTTCTCTTTTAATCTCTTCTATATTTTTTGTAAGCCCTTAACTTATTCAATATAATTAGAAAATCCATCGCCCAACCAGTGGATGAGAACTCAATAGTAAATGCAAGGAATAAGGATTTCTTGTGGCATATCAAATGACACTCATTATTATGTGTATTAAAATATACAAAAAATAATTTGAGATTGACACTCATTTATTGAAAAGACTCTACACAATTATTTTTTTGGGACATTTAAGTCAATTAAGATAAATTCACACATATATTATATATCTAAGACTCATATTCAAGACCTCTTAATTTATAATGTGACTCTGCACAACTTGAAATTTATTAATAATAAATAACATCTTTCAATAAAAATAATGAGATTGACCAACGAACTCATTTACTATCATGTTCACCCAATGCAGACCAATGCTTCCTCGTCACTATTGGTTCACGTGCGGAGCCCGACAGAGCACAAGCGCGAATTCGCATTGCTCATTGGATGTGGACCCAGACGCCCTCGCTGGGGACCCCTTCGTTCACCACAAACAGCATATAATACCCCGGCGGCGCCAGGGTTGCGGAGGCCGGCGCCGCCGCCACGACTGCATAGCTCGATCTTGGACTCGAAGATCCCGTCACCGCTTTGCTCCCCAATATCAGCAACCTCTGGTTCATAGAAAACGAATGCGTCGAAAACGCCGGCATCACCATCGTCACCCTCACATCTTTGCTCCTCAACAGACTCACATTAAACCCCAAAACAAACTCTTTCCCATAACTCAGCTCCAACGCCGAACCCTCGGTAACAATAACCGCTCTCAGGCCGGAACTATCCCGGCTGAGATACGCGGGCGAGAAGGCCTCGAGACGGAGTTCAGTCGGGTACTGAACGCCGGAGAAATTATAGTAAATGTGCGGGTTACTCCCCCCGACTAGGACACGCCCATCGCGCAGAAGCACAGCGGTGGAGTGGTACAGTCTAGGTACGCTTGAAGGGCTTTGCACCACAAACCTCGACCCGGATGGCCTATCGGGCCGGTACACGACAGGGCTGAGCACCGGGTTACGACCCAGCTCCCACCCCGCCGTCCCGGCCTCAGCACCATTTATAATAAGCACATCGGCTCCGGTTGGAAGCAGAACCATATCCCCCATCACCCTCGCCACGGGCATCGTCTCCATTTGCCACGTCGGCGAGGAGTCCGTGATTTTGATTCGCCCGCACGTGGTCAACGCCTTGACAAAAGTCGCATTTTTCGAGGCCAGGTTGAAAGACCCTTTCGGCGCGCCACCGCAGACGAGGACCTCAGCCTCCGCCGCCGTCACGTTTAGCGGAAGTAACACCGAGGACCCGCTGCTAGGGTAGTTTCTAGGATCAGAACCCGGTATTGTAGGGTAAATCCTTACTATCTTGTTCGTTTTATAGTCAAAGAGAATCGCGCGGTTGTTGGCGAAGATAAATAGGTTGCCGTCGATGTTGAGGTATACAAAAGGGTAAAGGTTGTTCTCCTCTGGATCCTTGGTTTGTGAGAGAAACGCGAGACTGGAAACACCGGGGTTGGAATCCTTGGGGTAAAATTCGTAGTTGAACTGCCTGCGGCCGCCGACGATTACAGCCCGGCCATCTGGGAGAATGGTATTGGTGGCATACCAGCGGCGAACGGAGAGAGCGAAGGGATTTTCGGACCAATCGCAGTCTCTCTTAAGGTTCTGGCAGGTGGGGAAAATGCGGACGGCGCGTTCGCCGTCGTTGAAACCACCAGTTTGGAAGAGGCGGCCGTCCGGGGAGACGGTGGCGGAGGAGCACCATGTGTCTGTAAGGATGTTGAGAGGGCGAAAGGAGTTGGTGGTGATATCGTACTCGAGGGAGTGGGCGGTGCAGTCGTGTTGTAGAGCTTGGTCGTTGGGGTCTTCGCGGCAGTTGCCGGCGAGCAGGGAGAGGTTGGAGGGGCCGAAGTCGGTACGGTCGAAGATGATGACGCGATCATTGTGGAGGAGTTGCATGTGCATTGCGGTTATGCCGATGTTTGGTTGAAGAAGAGACCAGCTGCCGCCGCCGGTGCCCCCAGCGAGTTGGAGGTAGGAGATGAGGAGGAACAGGGCGGTGGGAATGGATGTGCGACTCATTTTGCCGATACCTTAGACCGCACTGTTGGAAGTTTTGGACAAAAAATTTGAGTGAAATCTTGATGAAATTGTTTTAATATATATACAATAAATTAATACATTTTATTATTAATTTTTTTAAAATATACTGTAGAAATTATGAAATAAGATCATTTTCTCTTATATTATGCTCTTTTTTAAATTTAAAACTGCTTTGATGCATGATTTATTACTTAAAAAATGTTTTTGTAATTGATAATAAGAGAAAGAGGAGAGAGAGAAAACTTAATGTATTAAAATATTTTATGTTTTGCTCCAATTTAATTATTTTATCTATTAAGTCCGAACCTATCAAATTTTTTAAATTATACTTTAAGTGAAATAACTTTATCTTTGCAATGCCACCTAAATATGGGTTGTGGTGGTTGGCGAGTGGTGGCAGGGAGGCGGTGGCGGTCAAAGACAGTGGTGTAAAGGGTAGCGACAAGGAGCCTGCGGCGAGTGGCGGAGGGCGGCGAGCGGCGGTAGCTGGTGGGGGTGGCGGTCAAGCAAGTTTGTGGTATAAAGGGTTTTCACTTAAAATCAGAGGAATTCGATTTACACTCAAAATGAACTACTTCTCTTTACATTACATTTACTTTAATTTACTTTTCATCATTTTGTATTCCAATCAAACACTAAAATTTATAAAACTCATGTATTTGAAAAACTTTACACTCTAAAGTAATCAACCAAATAACCTCTATATTAATTGCTCTGCTCATTTCTTAAATTTTTTTTGCCTTAGGAAAACCTAAAAAGGTCACTACTACTATTACTATCAACTACTACTTGTAGTCCTCTCACGTTTGGGTGTGTTAATCCCAGGCACGATGACTTACGCTCTGTTAGGGTTTCCGCCCTAGTCGACCTTTCGCACGCTGGTTCTTCTGGCCGACGACACTAGGGGTGTCAATATTTGACACGACACGACAACCCGACTCGAACCCGACCCGGAAAACCCGACTCGAACCCGACCCGAGTTCAAAACGGGTCGGGTTCGGGTTTAGGAATTCGACCCGTTTGAAAAACGGGTCGGGTTCGGGTTGACCCGACGGGTTGGCGGGTCAACCCGAAAACCTGTTTAGAGCCTGCCCGCAAGCCCTGCCTGCTCTGCCCGCCCTGCCCGCGCGCATCCGCGAACGCCAGCAGCGCGCCCGCGCCCGCGCTAGCAGCGCCCGCGCGCTTGCCCGCGCGCCCGCGCCCGCGCCTGCGCTCGCCCGCGCCCGCGCCCGCTCTCGCCCGCACCGCCCGCGCTCGCCCGCACCGCCCGCGCTCGCCCGCACCCGCGCCCGCGTGCTAGCCCGCCCCGCACTCGCGCGCTAGCCCGAGCGCGCCCACGTGCGCCCGCGAGCTCGCCCGCACGCGCCCGCCTTCCTGACCTGGGTCGGGTCGGGTTGACCCGCCAACCCGACGGGTCGGGTCCGGGTCCGGTTTTCTGACCCGTTTCCCTACCCGGGTCGGGTTAGGGTCAACCCGTTTAGCTGCGGGTCATTACGGGTTCGACCCGAACCCGACCCAAAACCCGATTTTGACACCCCTAGACGACACCCGTGCCTCAGGGAAGTCTCATTTTCTTGGGCTTGCTGCTATTTTGAGATTTTTCCCTCGTTTTGTCGTCGATTTTGTTCATTACGGTTAACCGCCTCGTGGATTCTGGCTTTTTGAGTGGGAAGGGCGCTTCTCGTTCATTCTGTGATGCATTATATGGTGATTTTTCTTCTTCGAATTTTCCTGACCTACAAATTTCTTCGCACCGAGGGTTGTCGTCATTATGGATTTCAGAAGAAGAAATTTTAGCTCTTGCTGCTCCTTTCGAGTTCGCCTTGGTGGGAAAATTCCTAGCTCGGTATCCATCTCTTGAAGCAATCCAGAAATTCTTCTTTAACTTAAAACTTAATGGTGAAGTCTTGGTTACCATCCTCAATCTGAAACATGTCTTGATTAAGTTGGTTAATGATTTGGATTATTGCCGGGTGTTTTGTCACCATTCTTATTTTATGAACAATTGCTTTATGAAATTATTCAAATGGTCTCCTTTGTTTACTGTTGAAGTGGAGTCCCCAATCATCCTGATTTGGATTTCATTTCCCCACCTTAGACCCCATCTCTTCTCCCCCGTATCCTACATGGTCTCGGTTCCCTGTTTGGTCGGCCTCTTAAAACTGATAATGCCACTTCTTGTGGTACTCGGCCGTCGATAGCTTGTGTTCTGGTTCAGTTAGATGTCACCAAACTTTACCCTGATCGGGTGTGGGTGGGCCCCGAAAACTTGGGTTATGTTCAGACTGTGGTTATGGATGAATTTTCTGCATATTGCTCTCACTGCAAATCTCTTGGTCACTCAAAAATAGAATGCTGCATTTTAAATCCCAATCTTTCTAATCTTCCCTATACTAATCTTGGCTCGGGTAAGGTATGAGTTTCACCTTCTGATGATGAGCCTACTACTAGACTTGTCAATGGTTGTGTGGATTTGGCTTTGCATAATGATGCTCATGTTGGTGGTAAAAACCATGTGGAAAATGCAGTTCTCCTCTAATGATGCTGGGCTTTCTGTTGAACCAGGCCTTGTGGTTCCTCCTGTGGTTGTTTCGTGTGTTGAGAATTTTGGCACTTAATCTTCTAACTTGGATTGAATTCCATCTTCGGCTCCAAATTTTATTAATGTTGGTAATTTTTTTGAGTCTTCATGTAAAGAGAATGGTAAGATGATAACTATGAGGGCTGATGATAATGGTCCTTTATTGGCTGCTAGTGCTGTGAAATCTGCTGCTTCTCTTGTTGTTGTTGAGTTGGTTCATCAAGGAATGGATCTTGAAACTTGTCATGAGAATATAAATGTAGTGAATATGGATTTGTGTGATGTTAACAGGGTGGTTGACTCAGATTTAGATCTATCTCCTATTGCTTCTCCTGGCACTGTTGAGAAGACCAACGTTTTATCTCATGATAGCCTGAATGACTCTTCTTGTGGTGTGGTTGTTGCCTCAGGTAGTGTGTCCCCTAATGCTATGATTGCGAATGAGCTGATTGATATTCTTGTTTCACTTATATCTAATGATGACTTAAAAGCTCAACTGACGTTAAACAAGAAGGATTCTTGCCTGGCCCAATGTGATTGGCTTGATGAGTTTAATTCTTCCGCTTGCGGAGTTGATGGGAAGGTTTTTGATAGGTCTAAAGATAAGATGAAATCTAAGAAGATGTTTTTCTTGGCTTTGTTGGTTCGTTATAACTGTTTTATTGTGATGGTTAAGCTGTTGATTGTGGCTATGCTGTCTTTTGGTTTTTGGTTTATGGACAATGATGAGGCTGGTTCTGGCCTGCCCCTGGATGGCTTGGGCTTGTTGTGGCAACCTTGGTGGTTTATTCTTTTGCTTGGTCTTTGATGGGTTCTTGGAACTTCTTGTTGCTGCTTCTCTTCCTTCAATGGATGGTCTAAGCTTGACAACCAGGTGGTGATCTAAGTCCAACTAGCTTTAAGGCCTTGTTCTTGTTTCTCTAATTTGGGTTGCTGTGTAATCTATCATCTATTTGGATATTTTAACTGTTGGTATTTCATGCTTTTGTTTCTTTTACCCTTTGTTGTAAGTCCTTTTTTCTTCCAACATATTGCTCATCATCCATAATTTATGTATATTATAGTGTATCAATGTTGGGAGGGAAGGGCATCTTTTGTAACATATAACATACATTAATGAAATCATTTCAATTGGGCCTAATGTAGTGATTTTTCTCTTTTCTAAAATTTCAATAAAAATTTTTGTATTTTCTATAAGCTGCAATCGACTTATCTTTTATATATATATATATATATATATTTCGGATCTTGATAATACTATGATGATAAAATCTCTTTTTCTCTAATGCAATGCATTTTCAAACATGCAACAATAATGTTTATACAATGACAAAATTATAAAAAATATATAATGCTTTTTCTTAAATAATTGAATGATAAATAATAAAATGCATGACTCAAATGCATATTCTTTAAAAAAAATTCTTCCTGTACGAACCACTTAATTACTCCTTCACTTGAATTACCCTTTTGAATTTGGACATTACAAATACTTACAAAAGAATGTGAATATTGTGTTCTACAACCTAACATTTTCAGATCTAAAAGATGCTCACCTGAATTGGCCCAAGCAAGATATTAATTGCCTAAATAATTATCAATGATTATGTGCATTTTTGTGGAATACAATTTTCTTAGTTATAAAAATAAAAATAAAATAAAATAATTATATTTTAGTTAAATAGGAATATTCATTAAATTGAGATTAATTATCAATATAAGAAAAATAATAATATTTGAAGAATTCTATATCTTCGAAAGACAGAAATTTTTTTTCTAGATAAATTTAATATTAAAATTTTCATAATTGCAATTATTTATATTAAAATATAAGCTCCAAAAAAGGTTAGATTTTTGTCGGTGAGACGGTGACTTTCTCTTGAACAGAATCCTATATTCCTATGAATAAATCTTGTTGTACTTCTAACATAAATTTCATAATTTACCGATATTTAATTTACTTATTTACAGATGTCGCCCTTTATGAACCACGCGAAACGCATACTTAGGCCTCGTTTGTTTGGCCGTAATTTCTCCGTCTCTGATTTGAATCGGTGAAAAATTTATTGTTTTGCTATTTGTTAAGACGGCTTTTTCAAAATACCTTCTCCCGAACCTCTGTATTTCCGCTGATCTGAGAAGAAAAAAATTTCTCTATTTACCATTCTGATATTTCCATTTAAAAATAAAAAAAAAGAGCCGGAGAATCAAACGAGGCCTTAATTACTCGTTAAATGAACACATTCAGAGCCAGCAACTTAACACGAGTACGCTGTTAAGGCAACTTCGTGAATAGTCGACCTGAATTTCAGCCACATTTTGTTAGGTAATAATATACCTTTCAACACCCTATAAGGGATTTTTATCCTTTTCTTATGCAGGTAAATGAAAAACAAAAAGCACATTTTTAAGGGCTTTTCTATAAAATTTGAAAAATTGGTACTTCTATTACTACTTTATGAACTTATGTGTATTAAAACTTTGATCTATTGGAATAAGTTGAAATCAACTAACGAATATTATGAATTTTGATAGATTTATCTTCAATCACTCAAAATGAATAACACACTAAGGGCCTATTTGGATTACTAATTATTCTGTGCGGACACCTGATGGAAATAACCGTCCGGATCAGCTTTTATTGTCCTTTTGCACCGCTTTTGCAAAAGGACAGTAAAACGGCAACAAATATTTAATATTTACTAAATAATTGAATATTTATTACACTTTTGCCACGCCATTGCAAAATGGCAGCAAAAAGGCAATAAAAATTTGGATAGCTTTTTTGCTATTTTGTTTTTGTAGGTTTTATTTGGGACGACTTTCTTATTATTTTCTAAATCAACTTTTTTGATATAAAAATTTTTTTAACTAAAAAATTTTGTACTAAAAAGCAATAAAAAAGCTGTCCCAAATGAAATCTTAGTCAGTAATTATAATTTTTTTTGTTACCATTTACTTACTAATTATTTATGGTGTGAATTTTTTTCTACAATTAGAATTATTAATGTGTGTTAGTTTTAAGAAAATAACAATTATATTAAAAAAATATTTATAATATCACAATAATTTTCAAAAAAATTATTTTCCATGTAACAGTTTCATAACTATTTTTACAAAGCAAACATCCGCTATATATCTAATTACAGAGAGTCAAATTTAAGATAAGCATAACATAAAAAGATAACTAATCAATAATATATTTATATATTTATAATTTTAAAAAATATCATAATTTAATTTATGAATTTATTTTAATTGACTCAAAAAAATTGCAAGAGAAAAAAAAAAAAAACTCGTTGAGGGCATTTAAGTTTTTTTTTTTTGACCCAACTCACGGCTTTTGGGTCTTCTCTAGGTGTTTGGTTAACTGTCGAGAGACCCAATCACGTGCATGCATGAGAAACCATTGATGAAATATTTGCAGATTGGAGTCATTTTATTTTGCCAGTCTGAGCCTGCCCTGCTCTGAGCCGTTCGATCTTGATGAGGCTGAAGTATTTTATTGTTTCATCCGCCCTTGATAGTGATAGAGTCACAATTTCATGATTTCACATGGCCTCGATAGTGATGGTCACTATATTTTTCTTAGGGGACATGTACGTATTTAAAGTTTATTTATTTACATATTCAATATCAATCACTCATTATTTACGCACATAAAATCTTTTTTTTTTTGTAACACTGAAAATATCAAAAATTTTCTACCTTATCGGAACCCAAACAATATCCTATCGCATTTTCTTCAGCTCTTCTTTATTGTTAAGAATTTTCAGTTTATTGTCCACACTTTTGTTTGAGTCTACTTATAGATTTATTTTTTAGATTGTAGTCATAGTTTCTATTTGATAGTTAATTTTTTATTATTTATAAAAATTTTTGTGCTACGAAGCTACTTTCTACAGCAGTTTCTAAAAAAGTACTTTCTGCATTATCATATTTAATCACCTTTATAAAGAACTATGGCTATCTCATGATTATCTTAAATCTCATCGTGATTTCCTCGTATATATTTTTTGTTGTCGAGACAATTGCACAAAAGGATTTTTTTAAAAAGGAGTGCACGGGAACCACAAATTATGAGAAGGATCATGTTTGTGAGATATTTTAAAATAGAGCAAAGTCACCAAATTATTGGGTCGTAGGCTATGTTTGTGAATAAAATGCCAAACGTGTTGGCATTTTCAATAGAAATCACAATTTCCATGCCGTGGGAGAGAAAGGAGAGAGAGAGAGAGAGACAGAGATGGGGGAGAGAGAGAGATGGGGGAGAGAGGAACCAAGAGAGAGGATGATTTTCCTTTGTTCGGTTATATTCCTAAAAATATTATTATTTTATAATGGGCAAATTTTTAAAAGGATCATGTTTGACGTGGGATTTAGGAGAAGGAATCTGATATAAAATCAATTTAAAAAGGATCAAAAATGCAAAGTAGGATAGTGTTTTATACAAAAAACGCGAAGCAGGATCTCGTTTTGAAAGAAAACGCAAAGAATGATTGCGTTTTATGAAGATAACATGTACACACTTCACGTTTTCTTCTTAAAACCAAATTTTTTTTATCCAGAACATTGAATGGAGAGAGAGAGAGAGAGAGAGAGAGAGAGAGAGAGAGAGAGGCGGATACAAAAATTTATTAGTTTTAAATTATTATAGAGAGTGAGAGGAGATACATTATTATAATATTACAGGAGATATATTATTACTTAATAAAATCAGTTAAATTTAATATTTCTGTAATGATTTTGATTACTAATAATTTATTTATATTTTGATTACTAAAATTTCAGTAATAATCTTATGTATGTGATGCATATTGATTTCTATATAATTTAATATTTCTGTAATGATTTTGTTAGTTTTAATATTTAAGTAAAATTATTTTTAACTTATTTTTAAAACAAAGTTTCATATTTTAAACTTATTTTTAATATTTAAATAAAATAATTTAACTTATTTTTAAAAGGAAAATAAAATAATTTTATATATTCAATTTAATTACTTTTAGACTTTAATGTTTTTTTAAATATATTGTAAAATAAATTTAATATCATTTGATTTAATACATTAGCAAGAAATTTTACTTTAGATATTTGATTATTTTATTTTAAATATAGTATATTATTTTTCATATTAAAATTATATAAATATGATGTAACATTAATTAATTATTCAAGCATATATTTACCTATTTTGAAATTAAATAGTTATAAATATTTTTCCCTTAGTTTTTTCAATATTTAGTTTTTGAATTTTATCAATTATCTTATCTAAATTTTCATTTTTTCTAAAAATTTTAAATTATTTTTATATTTAAGTTAATAAAAATTACATCTTTTAAAATAAATATAATAATTATAATAATCATCTTGTTAATTTTTTTAATATCTTACATTAACTTTATTAAATATTTAAATTATAATTAAAAAGTTGTTAAAATTTTTTGATTTAATTAAAATTTTATAAAATATTTAAAATATAAATTTCTAGGTTTCTCTCTGTTTCTCTCTTCCTCTCTCTCTACCCTTTTCTCTCTCTTCATCCATCAGTTGTAAAGAAAAACGCAAATTAAATTTGCATTTTTCTTATTTTAATCAAAAATAATGATCCTTCTTCTAATTTAATCTTTAATAATGATCCTTTTTAAAATTTGCCCTTTTATAATCTAATAAAATTATAAACTATTAATGTTATTTTTTATTATATAAGATTTATTAATTAAAAAAGTAAATTATTATTTTAAATACAAATTATTTAAAGCAATTAAAATTTGATTAAAGCTATTAAATTTAATTATTTTAAATTAAATTAAATATAATATAATATAATTAAATAAATACTAATTAATAATGAATTAATATAATAATTTATTCTAATATAAATTAATTAGCCTCATTAAACTGATAAAATTAACTTTATTAATCATAATTACTTAATTAAATAAATTTTTTAATTATATTATTTAATTATTAATTTACTAAAATAATATCAATTAATAAAATTATAATTACTCAATATTAAGTAGTAACTTTAATTTAATATTTTTATTAATATCTTTATATCTTGTATATTTAATTAAATATTAAATTATTATTAATTTTGTTATTTAATGAGGCTGATTAAATTTATATTAGAATAAATTAATATATTAATTCAATATTAATTAGTATTTTATTAAATTAAATTAAATTTATTATTGTTGCGTCCTGAAATATTCACGGCGGTAGAAAAATATATAGTTTAATGTCTCAGCGTTGTATGAAGATTCATCACACAAGCAGATGAAAGAGATAGCATAGCATTCATAAGGGACACCAGAGTTTTTACATGGAAACTCCTGAAGAGGGGGAAAAACCATGGGGCCTAGCCCAATTTAAATGAATCCACTAGTATTTGCGGTCGATTACAAATGAGGCCCTTCGTTGGGAGAAGGCATTGGTTAGATGTCACAAATATACATCATATAGAGCACATTACGGTGGAAATTATAATCTCTTTCGCTGGAGATTGGAGAAAGGTCTAAGGCTTCAGGAGGTCCAACGCCACTACCGGCGAACCCCCGTCGACTGCCGTCGGACCACCGCTCAGCCATACCTCCATCAGACCACTGCCCGGCCGCCGACAGTTGCCGGACTTCAGCTCGACCTTTGTCGGACCATCGCCCGGTCGCCGACTGCTGCCAGACATCCACTCGGTCGCCAATCCTCTCCGGACTTCCTCCCTGTTGCTGACCGCCGCAAGACTCTTTATTCGGACCACTGCCCGGCCGCTGACCGCCACTAGACTTCCACCTGGCCACCGATCACCGTCGGACTTCCATCTAGCCGCCGACAGCCATCGGACTTCCACTAGGCCACCGACAGCCGCCGGACTTCAGCCCGACCTTCGTCGGACCACCGCCTGGCCGCCGTCCGCCGCTGAACTTCCACCCGGCCGCCGACCGCCATCGGACTTCAGCTTGACCGTCGTCGGACCACCGCCTAGACACCGACCGCCACCGGACTTCCGCCCGACCTTTGTCGGATCATTCCCCATAAGCTGAATTTCTACATGGACACCATCGAACTTTTGCCCTACCATCGTCAGATCTTTGCTTAACTCTCCAAACTACTGTAATTTGACCGCCTCTAAGTTGAGGGACGGGTCAACCCTTGTAATTCACTCAAGTCTAGTGGAATATTTTCATTTGGGCAAGGCCCCGTGGCTTTTCCTTCTTCGGGCTTTCCACGTAAAAAAAGATCGGGTGTTTTACTTTTCTCTCTGTTTGTGTGCTGGATATCCGTGCATCGCTAAGACGAAAAGTTGACTCACTCTACCGCCGCGAATATTCTAACCCGCAACAATTATATTTAATTTAAAATAACTAATTTTAATAGCTTTAATCAAATTTTAATTGCTTTAACTACTTTTTATTTAAAAAAATAATTTACATTTTTAATTAATAGATCTTATATAATAAAAAAACAATAACAATAATAATTTAAAATTTTATTAGAGTAAAATTTTTTTTTTTCGGATTATAAACCAAACAAAAGAAAATCATCCTCTCTCTTCGTCTCTCTCTCCCCCCAGTTTCTCTCTTTTTCTTAGTGGTCGCATCAATGCCCTTTCTCGTCGAGTCTCGTCTCTCCTTTCTCTCCAATGTTTGGTTTAAAATAGAATAATAAATGATCGATTAAGTAAATAATAAAATTTAAGTATTAAATATATAAATAATAATTTATAGATATTTCATGTGTAAATCTGGCCAATTTTTAATAATAAATGAAAAAAAAAAATTAAATGACAGAAACATCTTAATAAATATATATTTATTATATATAAAATAGTAACGATACGTACCGCTCCCCCCCAACCACGTTCCTTTTATTGCCTTGAACCTTTCCCTTCTGACGGCAAAATAAAGGTGACCTATATGACGAAAGGTAATGCCGGAGTTCCCCAATATAGAATACGGTTGCGAAAGCAATTGTGGCATAAATAAATAAATGGGCGGAATCCTGAGCTAACTTTTATTCACCATTAATGCAACTTTTGATCATATTACAAGATGGTATTCTTTATTGTGCAAAATATCTTTTTTTCTTTGGTGTTGTTGAAAAAAAATTTATCTACTCTTATCTTGAAAAATTAAAATAAATTCTTTATATCCATAAAAAGATTTTATAGATAAAAAAATATTTTTTTGGGACGACTTTTTTACTACTTCTTAAAGCTAATTTATAGTACTAGAAAGCTGCTTTAGAGCGTCTCCAACCGAACGTCAAACCTGTGTATGGCATCGTCGGCCGCTCCAACCGAATGTCAAATTTTTCGGTATTTGCTTGCGGGTGAACATTGTGACGCCAATATTGGCGTTGCACTGTTCACCTACGGTAGTTTTCTCTCTCAATCGGATTTGTGCGCGAAAGAGAAGAAGATCGTTACTTTGCCAGAAGTGCGCAAAATGGAGTTCGGTTGGAGCAGAATTACAACATTCTGAAGTTCTGCTGTATTTTGCCATGGAAAATGAAGTTCTCGGTTGGAGATGCCCTTAGGAAGCAATAAGAATGCGATCTCAAACAAAGCCTAAAACTTCATTTGGGACGGCTTTTTTACTGTTTCTTAAACTAGCTTTTTAGTAAAAAATTAATTTTTTTACTAGAAAGTTGCATTAAGAAGCAGTAAGAAAGAATTAATTTTTTTACTAGAAAGTTGCATTACTGTTTCTTAAACCAGCTTGTAGAATGATGATATATGATTATATGTTTGTGATTAAAATAATCTAAGCCGTGAGTAGGATGAACTCATTCTTCCTATGAGAAGTTATTTCTATCAACTTTAGAAATATAATATTGGCATATGGATGGTTAAGAGAGTGAAAGCAAAGAAAAACAACTTCAAAGATGGGGAGAGTTATATTCTAGAACATTGGATAAGTTTGGATCTTTATAAAAGTTTGGATCCTTATAAGTTTGGATCTTCTACGAACCCATAATATTGCAAAAGAGAGTAAGACAAAGATGAATGATTATAGGGGATGATGTTCGAAGGAATGATAAACTATCATAAGGAAGAAGTCTCTCTTAGAGAAGAAGATTTTTATCACATAAAAGAGAAATTAATCATAAAGGAGATGTCTAATCCTAAGAATGAGGATGACAATCCTAAGAGGAAAAAACATATCATAAGGAAATGATTTATCCTAGGAAAGAAAAATCTATCGGAACTAATTTGGAGTGCTAAGACACATATTTGGAGCGCTGCGCGACGCTAGGTACTGAAAATTATTTTTCAATATAAATTTCTCTCCAATCATCCATTTCCATCTCTCTCTTGTTTGCTGAGAAATGAAGGGAAGAAAGAAGAGAGGAGAAGGCGAGAAGGAAGAGAGAAAAAGAAAAGAAAAATCTTCCAGGGTTTTTTTTCGACGCTTCTGTCATAAAATTTGCTTTGATCTTTGTAGGTGTCTTCAATCTTATCACTGTTATTGAAGATTTTGATTTCATGATTTATTTTTCTGTCTAAATCGATATTTGTTGTATTTTCTTTGTTTTAGTGAACTTCTATTGCGTAACTTTTAATATATTATATTATTTCTTATTTTGATCATTTTGACGGAATGATTTCTTATTTTTAGAAGTTAAAATGTTATTCATTTCATTTTGTACAATTTGAGTAAGAATGTGAATTTTGACATTTTGATACGAACCTTTTGGTAAGATATGTATTGTGAAGGATTACATGCTCTTGAATGTATAATTGCTAATTTTTGTTATTTATTTATGTTAATAATATGTGTAACAAGAAAAGACTGGTTATTAAACATGGTTGGATGGAGAAGATTTTCCTGTACTGGAGAGTGAGCTGGCGAGTTTTCCTTAAATAAGAGGTTTGTGGTGATATCATTTAAGATTCACAGGATCAAGATTAAGATTCAAGTGGGTTACATACCAATGGGGCATGAGTGATGACTCTTATTACTGAGCCGTATGACTATTAAATTAAGATTAAGATAATGATTAATTAATATGAAATATATATGCCCTTTTCTGTAAAAATATCACACAAGCTAGAACTCCTTATTTGTTTAATATGATTGAACATAAGTATAAATATATTGTTCCTGTTATGCTTTTTGGCATGTGAGCATGATATTGATATGACTATTAATACAAGTTTCTGTAAGAATACAATTTTATGTTATTTAATGATTCAAGATACAAAATGTGAAGGCTACGATATATGATAATATTTCTATATGATTGAGGCTTATACTTCACATGTCTGTATGATTTAGATTTTAGATATTTTGTATAGATGCATTAGTTTTACTATTTAATATTACTAGTACTAAATTGACTTTTGGTTTATGGATGATTGATTTTGATTTACACCACTTTACAGATGCAACATACATATCATATTATTTATATGAAAATTGATTACTAAACTTTTTATATAGTTTTCAACATATGTTTTACTGCTTCTATACCAATTCATGATCATATGAATGAACATTTCTATGAACTGAATGATTATATGCATACTGTTTCATTTTCGTGCTTTGAGTTTAGTTGTACGTTGTAGTGACTTATTGGGCTTTGTAAGCTCATTATATATGGTTAATTGATTTCAGGTCAGAGAATAGGTTCAGGCTTAAGAGTGTGAGGTTGATCATCTTTAGGATTTTTCAGGATAACGTTATTTTATTTTTAGTGATTGTTTTGTAACCAAAAGTATATGGATAGATCGTTGTATTAGGTTGAGCTTTTGGATAAAAAAAGGTTAAGCTTTTGGTTATTGTATATTATATTTTGATCAGTGAATTATATAAATATTTGAGGATAAATAGAATTTCTTTGCTAGTTATTTTGTTTTCAAATGAGACTAGTAGCTTTGGATTTAATTAAAAAAATGAAAAAGATACAATTCTTCCAATTTAGATATTAGGGTGTCATAATTATGGTATCAGAGCATAATTTTTAGAAGAATTGAACTATCATTGAAGCTATAGTAATTGACTTTGAAAGATGGTTAGTGGTTGGGGTTTATGGCAATTGGAGCATCAAGATGAAGATACTTTTAAGAGTGCATAAGATTTGGGAGGTTGTGAAGAATGGCTGTGATAAGCCAAGTGATGAGTCAACTCTATCTTTAAAAACAAAAAGCTCAAGAGAATTAAGAAAGAGATATAAGAATGATCTCTTCCTCATCTATTAAGCTTTTATTGATGATAATGATTAAAAATAAATAAAATCAAATGCTACTTTAGGCAAGCAACCATGATGGAAGCTCCATGTCTTGTATAAGCAAGAAGAGAATGATAAAAAGGCACGACTTCAAACGTTAATGAACTAATTTGATGCTTTGCATATGAAAAAAATGAGAGATCATCCTTAATTACTTTTCTAGAGTCCCTACAATTGCTAATCATTTAAAAAAAATGGAGAGAAGTTAGAATATTTAGCTACATTGAGAATATATATTTTGGTTGTTTGAATCAATATTTGATGGCATCACAACCATTATCAAAGAGACCAAAAATTTATAAGACATGATAATAAAGCAACTCTTAGGTTCATTGCAAGCCCAAGAAAAAAAAATGAAGATGAACGAAGGGATTATCCAAAAACTCCTTATGACAGATCTCCAACCAACTAAAAAAGAGAAAGCTTCAACAATAAAAATAAACATGGAAAATGATGTGGTCATGGTAGTGAGCGATGACGGGGTTCCAACAATGATAATAAATATGAAACAAGAAGATGTAGTAGATGATGTTAAAACTCAAGGCATAATAAAAGTTAGAGCATTATGCTAAAGAATGCAAAGCACCCATGAATAAAGTACATGAAAGAGTCAATTACTAATAAAAAAAGAGGAGAAGAAGATGACATTCTACTTTTATCTTACAAGGAGAATGGAAGAAATGAAGTGGAATATGGTCCCTAAATACATGTGTAAGCAACTATATTTTTGAAAAAAGAAGCGTATTCATAGAGCTTGATGAATTGGTGAGTGACAATGTGTCTTTTTGAGGTGAGTTGAAGGTAGAAGTACAAGGAAAATGTAGCATTGTTATCAGCTTGAAGAATTGAAATCATCAATTTATTTTCAATAATTATTTTATACTAAATATGAAGAGTAACATGTTAAGTTTAGGAGAACTCTTAGAGAAATGATATGATATTCACTTGAAATAAAATATGCTCTTCCTAAAAGACGACACCAATAACTCGATTATTAAGGAGCTAATGTCAAAAATTAGAATGGTCTTGTACAACATTTAAGATGGTGTTATCAAGTGCTGAAAGCATATTATAAATATACTTTGATTTAGGCATTTCAATTTTAGAGGGCTAGAGTTGCTTTTAAAAAAGATATAGGGGTTATTTGGTTGCCTAAAAAAAGAATGTAGTGTAAAAGAAATGTAATGTAAAATGAATACTTTGGAGTTGTTTGGATGAGTGAAAAAGGAATGCATGACTTGCTTCTTTTTTGTTTTATTTGAAGTAAAGTGAATTCTATGTAAATTGTAAAAAAATTGTGACTGGGGTGGGTGACGGCAAGGGCCACGACAGTCAATTGTGGGGTGGCGGGCGGCGGCAAGGCTGCAACCGGCGGGGTAGCGGGTGGCGGTGGTGCGTCGGGAGCAGGTGGCGGCAGCGGGTCGGAAGCGGGTGGCAGCGGTCTGCGGCCGGGCGGCTGGCAAGGGTGGGGTGAGGGTTGACGGCGGCAGCTGGCGGGGTGGTCAAGGAAGCACTGGAGTGGTGCAAAGTGTTCTTGCTCAAATTAGACGAGAATACTTTATTTTAAAAATGAACTAAAATGAAATACGTTATATTTAATTGACTTTACTTTGGATTTGATTTTCATCTAACCAAATAATGAAAAGTGAAAAAGTAATGTATTTATTTTGCATTCACTTTTCTTTTAACCAAGCAACCGCATAACAAGAGAACAACCATGCATTAAACACTTGTCTAATTATGTGAAAACATTTCTCATGGAAAGCATTTGAGGCAAAACATTCCAAGAGAATCAAATTCAAGGGCCTGAAAGCCCCTTAATTTCATATCTACCTATGATTGTGGTCTAATAAAGCTAGGTTCATTGGATAAGACTAACTGTTTTCTCATATTCATAGATAGTTTTTCGTTAAAAAAAATATGGGTGTGTCTCTTAAAATAAAAACCAACGGCCTTGCATACATATCTCATGGAAAGTATTCCAAAAGTTTAAGGCAGCTGTGGAGGAAAAAAAAAGTTTACTCAATATTAAAGTCATATAATCTAATTTAGGAGGAGAATTCACTTCAAAGGAATTTCAAGAATCTATCAGGACAATTAAATACATTCATCTCTAACAGTTTCAAGACCCCTCAACACATGTGGAGTGATAGAAACAATGAATAGGACCATCCTTGATATCACGTGGAGCATGCTTAAAAGCAATAAATTATCAGAGTTGCATGTATACTTTACTTGGCTAACCAATCACTAACAAAATTTTGATGCTACCGTCGTTGTCGCTCACCACCGCCCTTGCCACCGACATACTACCATAACCCGCCGAGGCGCCGACGCCCACAGGCAATTATCATTATTGAGTTTTACATTGTATTTATTTTATTTCAAGCAAAAAAAATAAAATAAAATCTATTTTATACTACTTAATATTTTTAATGCATTATATTTTTTTATCTATTTTATTTTATCATGTATTCCTTTTTCATCCATTAAACAGCCCCTAAATCTTTTAAGATATATATTTTAGGGATTTTTACATACATAACACTTAAAACAATTCAAAATATATATTTAACACCCAAACTACTATATTTACTAATATACCACCTAAAACTCTCATTTTCCATCTTTTATAACACTCTGTTAAGCTCCGCATCGCATCTTCCATTCGTTTGCACGAGGATCATCTTCTCCATTCGAAGCCATCGTTTTCTCCATCAATTTCGTCCTGTTCGGCAAGGTATGCAACTCGACGCTCATTCTAGCTCGGCAAGGTATGCAACTAGACGCACATTCCAGCTTAATTCGACTTCCCCGTCCAATTCCTTGATGGAAATTTTGGGTTTTTTTTTTTGGCCGATTGATCTTGTCTTCATTTTCATTGTTGTTTGACTTAATTTACACAGAAATATTGCAGATATCTGAAACTATTCCACAAAATCTGCTAGCAGTTCTACGAAGACAGAAGTACTCAAAAAATCTGAAAGCATTCTTGAAATCTGAAATGAATCAGATCTACTAGCATCCCAAAAATTGACTAAAGTAAACCGAATTTTATCTATTCCAACAACACGGTACTTGGACGACGTATGCTCATTTATGCTCATTTTTGCACGAGTAGTGGATGATGTAGGCAGACGGTCATCCATTTGAATCTTATCACCTGCCACTGTTACTTGAAGCTAGAACTGAAGTCGCGCGACAGAAGAGAAGGCGACGGATTTTTACTAGAGAAGGCGAACGGGAGACAGTCGAATGGAAGATAGTTGCGCGAAAGAAAGAGACGGAAGACAGTCGCGCGAACAGAAACAAGAAATCAAAGGAGAAGGCAACGGGTTTGGACAGGGAAGAAGATCCTTCGCGCGCAAACGAACAGGAAACTCTCGCGAGGCGCGACTGAACGAGATTTCTAACGAGGACTTAACAGAGTGTTATAAAAGATGAAAATGAGGGTTTTAGACGGTATACTAGTAAATATAGTAGTTTGGGTATTAAATATGTATTTTAAATTATTTTAAGTATTATGCATGTAAAAATCCCTATATTTAACTATGCTTTAATCAAAAAATTCTGATGCAATATTTTTCCCACATCTTTCTTACCAGCTTTGCTGCTGAGTGGCCTAACTCGCAATCTTGACCTTCCATCTTCATCGAACGATGCACAGATAATGCTAATTTATTAATTTCTGGCATTCAATCCTTAACAATAAATGAAACCTGAATCATATATCATGCGTCATTATTTTCTTATCAGCAGCAAAGGGATAAATGCACATTTAATAGACTACACAGCCTTTTGCAATTGGAGGGACCTCCAATACTTTAATATTGTTTGTTCCCAATACCCAACTTGAATGCCCATAGAAGCATTCCGGGTGGAAAAAAAATGAAATGAAATGAAAAAGTGTTTAATATAAAATAAATTTATTGTAAATTAAATTCAATATTCTTTATTTAAAGTTGTTTGATTGATAGAAAGCAAATGCAAGAAATTTTTATAGTATGTGAAAATGGATTAATTATTCTGTGCGGATCGGCGTCTGGAGACGAATGAGAGCGCTACGTTATATTTTTACTGTGTACCGGTGTTGTGTATCAGGTGATGTGGCGCGCTCTCATTCGTCTTCGGATGATCCGGTGTCTGTATAGAATAATTTCTAGTAAAAATGACAGTGGCAGTGAAAATGAGATTATTTATAGTATGTTTAATCATTAGTCTAACCATTTTTCATTAGACAACTTAAAGGGTGAATTTCAAATTCACTGATGGATTATATTGTATTTGGAATGCACTGCACTATAAATGTATCCAATCGATCAGCCTTTTTTTTTCTTTTTTTCTTGAAGCCATTGAGCTTGAGCTCATATAAATTAAAGAACAATTTTACAATTAATTCATATTTGAAAATCATATAAAATATATTAAAAAAACAAATTAAAATAAAATGTATTTTAAGATTAATATAATCTATAACTAATTAGTTAAATTCTGTATTACATTTATCTTTATAAAATTCATTATAATTATTCTTTGAAACACTCCCAACATACCCTCGATTTTCTCTATATTTATTGAGCATGCCACACCCAAAAAACTATAAATAGACCACATTCTTCTCATGAAGAGGAAGAAGAAGGCGAGGAAGAATATAAGAGCTCTGAGGCTGAAGCTCCACCCCAGCACCACCGCCGGTGAACTTTCATTGACTGATGTCTACTGACGACAGACTTCTGCCCTACCTCGGTCGCCCGCTGACTACGGTCCTTCCGACCACTGTCGCCCTCCTACTACGATACTTCTGACCACCGTCGCCCGCCGACTACAGCATTTTCGACCACTGTCGCCTGCCTACTATGTCCTTTTGACCTCTATCGTCCGCCGACTTCGATCCTTTCGACCTCGGTAGCCCACCGACTATAGTCCTTCCGATCACCATTACCCGCTGACTACTGTCTCTCCGACACCGCCGTCCGTCAACTACAATCCAATTAATCAAACAAACATATCAACATTTTTTTTAAGAATAGCTGTTATGCCATTCTCCGACTATGTACTGTGATATATATATATATATATATATATATATATATATATATATATATATATATATATATATATATATATATATATATATATATATATATATATATATATATATAATGTATATTTGCCACATTGAGCCAGTGACCTTTTCCAAGGATGGGAATCATTTGTAATTAACCACCAATACTAGTGGATAGGGATGCAAGCGAACCAAGCGTTCGACAAGCTACTCGTTGTTCGGTTCGATTAAAGTTCGTTAGTTATCGTTTAACTAACTAAACAAACAAATTTGAACAACATTTTAAATACTTGATCCTTAAATAAACAAGCTTGATCACTAATGTGTTCGATTCATTTATGTTCACGAACAATATCATTTGAAGCTAGTGAACAAGCTCGACATTAAGCTTGATAAAAGCTCGATTCGTGTTCGATTCAGAACTCGTGAATAAGCTCGATAAAAACTCGATTAATATTTAATTATAAAATTGATAAATATACATAATATAAATAGTTTAAATTTATTATAACATAATGATATAATTTTTTTAATTAATAAATTTTAAAGTAATTAAATATTATAATATATGTTAACTAAAATAATTTTATATATTTATTAAATCGATATTATATATTATTAAATATCATAATATATGTATTTTTGTAGTTTTGACATATATACATGTTTTATTTGTCTATATTTGCTAGATTGTTTGTTTAAGATATTCATGAACAAATATAAGATGAATCATAGATAGTTTGTTCGTGAACGAGCTCATTTAGTAGCACAAAAATACTAGTTATATATATATTCATGATTTTGTTCATTTGATAGCTCAAGAATACTCGTTAAATTTGTTCATGAACATACTTGTTTGATAGTTTAAAAAAAATTGCTAAATATGTTCACGAATATAGCTCGTTAAGGCTTGTTTGTTTAAAGCTCGATAAGCACTAAACGAATCGAACATGAACCAAACATGAACATCATTAATTTAAACGAACCAAATATGAACAAAAACAATAAAGCTCGAATCAAACATGAACCGAACTTGAACAAGCTAATAATAAACGAACTCAGACATGAACACTCACATACTCGGCTCGGTTTAGTTCGTTTGCAGCCCTACTAGTGGACTCATTTCAACTGAGCTAGACATCGTAATTTTTTTCCCTTTCTCAAGGTTTTCCACCTAAAAATTCAGGTGTCTCTTATGATTGATGCACCCATCTCTTCTACCGGTTTGTGTTCTAGATTTTCGTATAAAACTGAAACGCTAAACTTTATATTTCTCTACCGCCGAGAATAATCTAGGATACAACGATATATATATATATATATATTGTAGATTTAAATAAAACCGACGCTATGACCCACAAGGAGCTTTTTCATATTCGTAGTAAGGCTTCGTTTGGGACGGCTTTCTTACTACTTAAAGCAGCTTTCTAGTACAAAAATTTAAATGTTTATACTAAAAAGCTGCTTTAAGAAACAGTAAAAAAACCGTCCCAAACAAAATCTAAATGTAAAAAAATAAGCTGTATTTAAAATCATTTATTTTAGACATACTTGGACAGGTACCAAACAACACTGCTATTTTTAATTTGAAAAATAAAATATGTTAGAATAGTTTTAAAGCATATTTCATTTTTTTACTAAGTGTTTGATTGCAATTCTTAAGAGTGTACAGGGAATTAAATGCATGATATTTAAAGTTTCAAGCATTTGGTTGGTAGAAAATAAATTTAAAGTAGATTGCTGAGTACTTTGGAACTCACCTATAATTTATTTTCTTTGTTTTTGAAATTTGCTTAATTGTTGAGAAGTATATTGGGCAACGAGACAAACAAAAAAAGAAAGTAGCGGAAAAGAAAGAACGTCAAGATTTAACATGAAAAAATTTAAAATTTGAAAAAAATCATGGAGCCACACGTCACCAATAAATCTACGCACTTAACACCAAGTGACACAATCCCTTAAGTCGAGCATGAAAAATAAAAAAATAAACTGCTTAACCCGACTCGTAGCGCTAAGGTTTGTAACGCCACAACTCTCCTTTCTATGTCTATGATCCCACCATGCAACACTATGGTGTTGCTGTTTATAGTGTTGCAACTCTGTGCTCTTTATCTCCAGACTGCAACGTAGTAGTGCTATACGGTTGTATAGAAAAAAATTTTATGACTAAGGCCGGCAAACCCCAAGCAAAGGGAGCACTGCTCCTTCGCAACCCCTCGATGATCTCGACCAATAATGTTGAGGTCTTAGATCATAATATAATCTAATTGATCGACACAATCAGATTTCACATAAAATTAATACTAAATTAAACAAATGCCGAGTACATCGCCTTCACAGCCTTAGTGACGAGAGATTATTATGTGTGGGTCCGAACCGTCTGGAGGTGAATCCAGATGCTCCACATCACCCAGATGCACCGGGCCCTGGGTGATGTGGCGCATCCGGACGAATCCGGACGCCGCACGTAATAATTTTTCATTAGTGACAATGGGTTGGGAGGGAGTTGGAGAAATTCACGGGTAATTAGATAATCTGATTACATTTAAAATCTCATGTGATTGATTAATGGATTTTTTCTCTCTTTAAAGAGTTTTTAGTAGGTTTTCAATCTTATGAATTTGACAAAAAATTTAAAGAAATTTATTGAATAAAAAGGTTTACACTTATTTTTTCTTGAGAATCTGTGAAGCTCTTTCTTTGCCATCTCTTTTTTTTTTTTCAATTTACATATAATCTTTAGAGAGTTGTGGACAGCCGACAGCTACCTGGTATCGCTTATGAAATATAAATAAGTTATTAACGTTTGTGCATGCCGATATTAATGGTCCAATTGAGATACTATTTTGAATAGTATTGATATATCACCAAAAAATAGTCTCGATCAAGCACGAATTTTGAGACAAAATCAAGTTGGAAACTTCAAAAATTAAATTGGAGACCATCTGAATTCCGATTTCAATAAACTTATTGTCGAATTGTGCGTCTCGAAAACACGAACCCAAAATCGACCCAATCCGAGCCCAAATGAGTCCAAATCAAAGACTCGAAGCACTTTTGGAAGGATCAAACCACAGTTTGAGTTACCAAACGGTCTCCAATCATGACATTCTTATAGTCGAATCGAGCGGCTCGACGAGACGAATCCAACGAGCCCAAGATCATTAAATTCTGATATCATTAAGGCATTCAAATGACCATTGAATGGTACATGATCGTACGAATCAAGATCGGCCATCCATCCGAGCCACTCCCAATTTACCCTTGATCTTCGACTTATTTACAAGCCATGCCACTCAAGAGTTCTATAAATAGAACCTCATTTCCTCTTGAAAGGGGGATCGAAGCCAAGAGAGAAGAAATAAGAGAAGGAAGAAAGCTCCAGCCGCCTAGCTCCTCCTCGACCACTGCTGGAGTTCTGCCGCACCACCGCCGGAGTCTCCCCGGACTGCCACCGGAGCTTCACCAGACCACCACTTGAGGGCCTCACCTTCGCCGAACCACCGCCGTAAGCCCTTACCCTTGCCGGAGGACCTCGCCTTCACCGAACCACCGCCGGAGGCCCTCACCTTCGCCGAATCATCACCTAAGGCCCGGAGCTCTGCCAGACCACCATCTGAGGCCCGAAGTTCTGCCAGACCATCACTTGACACCCGAACTTCTATCGTATAATTGTTATATGTAATCTGATCGCCCTTGAAGGCGAGTCAATCCATTGTAATCAACTCAAATTCTAGTAGAATCATTTTCAACTGGGTTAGGCCCCATCGTTTTTCCCCTTTCAAAGATTTTCCATGTAAAAAACTCTTATCTTTTCTATATGTGAGCTGGATATCCGTGCAACGCTAAGACTAAAAATTACAACTCTATCGCCACGTATATTCTAGCCCACAATAGTTTGGCGTCGTCTGTGGGAAAGATAATCCCACAATATTAATCAGTACTTCAATGGCTAACAGGCGTAGCAATCGCCACTAGGGAGCCTCTCGCTCCAACTCTCACCAGTCCAGGAATCAATCATTGAATCAGGGACATCAGGCATCTGCCACTTTTCACCATGGTGTGCAAAATCCTGCTGGAGAAGGAACATCAAGATCATCTGTGGAAGATCGCATCCGAAGAATGGAGGAATTTCAAAAGGAGATCCTTCGACTCCTACGAGGGACCCGACAACCCATGTTAGCAGAGCAAGAGGAGGTTTGTATTCCTCAAGAACCATCACTGGCCAGAGGTATTCAACCCGAACATGTTCAGGCAGACATCCCTATCCCTCAATCAAGGGGTCGTCCCAAAACACAACAAGATATTGACCTTGCCGATACCACTAGCTCTACTCATCCTTTTCGCCCCAGTCAGGTAGTCCACATTCCATCGGATATTCCTGATGATGTTGCCCAACCTCACATTGCTGATCTCCCGCGCATTGTCCTATGCCATGAACTGAGACGGTTGGTCCGAGAAGAATTCCCCAGCAGGGGTCGAAGATAATCTCTCCATTAGTGGGACTTCCAGGAGACCTCACCACTAATCGAAGTCATTCTTCAACACCCAATTCCTATAGGGTTCAAACTACCAAGCATTGATTCTTATGACGGGACATCCGACCCCTATGAGCACATCGATCACTACAGAACCATTATGCATATTCAGAGAACCTCAGATGCACTCCTCTGTCAAGTGTTTCCTGTTACCCTTAAAGGACAGGCTCGAACATGGTTATACTCGCTTCCTGCCGAAACCATCTCCAAGTTCGTCAAATTGGTCAAAGTGTTTGTTGAACAATTTATTGCCAATCGAAGGATGGTTAAAGATTCCTCACATCTCTCAGGAATTCGACAGAATGAAAATGAGACACTTAAAGAATACTTTCAAAGATTTTCTATGGAGGCTCGATAAATTCCAGGGGTGGATCCTGAACTGCTTAGAGGAGTTTTTCTTGGAGGACTTCATCCTGGACCTTTTTATTCAGCACTTATGCGAGATACAGTCCATTCCTATGCTAACTTAATTCATCGTGTGGAGGCCCAGATCTCGATAGATGAGGCCATAAATTCTCATAAGAAGTAATTTATGCAAATAATCGGGAAACATAAAAATGCACCAGGGATGGATGTTTCATCATCACAATGGAATAAGCAAGGAAACTATAACTTGCCCCCTCGACCCTCACAACAACGATGAGAGCCTCATCAAGAGAAGGAATATACGCCGCTTAATGTATCTCGGGCCAATATGTTGATGGCCATCCGGGATCAAGAGAATGTAAAGTGGCCGAATCCTTTGAAGCTAAATATAGGAAATCAGAAGCAATATTGTCACTTCCACCGTAGTCGAAGACACACAACTGAAGCTTGTAGATAACTCAAGGAAGAGATTGAGAGGCTGATCCAACAAGGCTAGCTTCGATAATTTATCAAAAGTGTACCTGCCCGGGATGAAGTTGGTCCTGCTGGGGGGCAGAATCAGCAATAAAGACAACCATCGAATAATCATCAAATGGTGAGAAAGATTGAAACTATCGCTGGGGGCCCCTCAGTACCCCATCAAGTCTTAATTGCAGCTAGCAAGGAGCCAATGCCAAAGAAGTCTCATGCTGACCATTCTATTACTTTTGATGATACTGATCTAGACGGAGTTCAGACCCCTCATCAGGATCCACTTGTAATTAACGCGAGAATCAGCGACCCATGCTTCAATGTCAAAGGATCTTAGTTGACAATAGGAGCTCAGTGGATGTCCTATTTTATTCCACTTTTCTCAGTATAGGCCTGGCTAGGGAAAAGCTCCAGCCAGCTGTAGGACCACTATATGGTTTTGACAATCGACTTGTACGAGTAGAAGGATCAATTAGCCTCCTGGTTGTGCTTGGAGAATTTCCACAATATGCTACATATTCTATCTAATTCATTGTAGTGAAATCAGAATTAGCCTACAATGCGATCTTTGGAAGGCCACTCCAAACAATCTTTTGGGCTATTGCTTCAATTCCCCACTTAAAGCTGAAATTTCTTACCCTAGTAGGGATTGGAACAGTACGTGGAGATCAACATGTAGCACAATCCTGCTATCTTAGGTAGGCTCAACCACGCTCATCAATTACTCTAAGTATCGAGGACTTCGATGTTCAAAATGAAGATATCCCTCAAAGGGCCTCCCCTGTAGAAGATCTTACTTGTGTCTCTCTATCAGATGAACACCTTTCAAGAATAGTACAGATTGGATCACTCCTCTCAGATGAAGAGAAGAAGGAGTATGTAGACTTTCTACATAAAAACTAAGATGTATTTGCATGGAGTCCAGCTGATATGCCTGGAATTAATCCTGAAGTAATAATGCACTCCCTCAAGATCAATCCAGTATACAAATCGGTGATCCAAAAGAAGCGAAACTTTTCACTAGATCGTCAGCTGGTAATTGAACAGGAGGTTGATAAGCTTTTAAATGCAAGATTTATAAGGGAAGTACACTATCCCGCTTGGTTGACAAACTTATGGTTTGAAAGGTAAACGGAGCTTGAAAAATATGCGTAGACTATTCTGATCTTAATAAAGCCTGCCCCAAGAATAGTTTTTCGCTTCCCCATATTGACCAGTTGGTTGATGCCAATTCCAGACATTAGATGCTAAGCTTCATGGATGCTTACTCCGAATATAATTAAATATAAATGGATCCTGCTGATGTGGAGGTGGCAACTTTTCAAACAGATAAGGGGCTATACTGTTATCTGGTAATGCCATTCGGGCTCAAAAATGTAGGGGCAACATACCAACTCCTAATGAATAAGGTTTTTAAGAACCTTATCGGGCGCACTATGGAAGTATATGTGGACGATATGCTAGTTAAAAGCCTCGATAAATCCAAGCATATTTCTGACTTGGAACAATGCTTCTGCCTCATTCGATCTTATAACATGTGTCTTAACCCCTCCAAATGTGCTTTTGGAGTAACCTCAGGAAAATGTTTGGGATTTATGGTTACCCACCGAGGGATTGAGGCCAACTCTGAGAAGATCAAGGCCCTAAGGGACATGCTACCCCTAAAAAATATCAAGGAAGTCCAGAGATTAAACGGAAGGATTGTGGCACTTTCTCATTTTTTGGCTCGCTCGGGAGACAAATATCTACCCTTCTTCAAGGTTCTCAAAGGTGCTCGTAGCTCAGGATTTCAGTGGACTGACAAATGCCAAGAGGCTTTCGAGCAACTTCGAGCTTATCTAGCCTCACCTCCACTCCTCTCGAAGCCAGTTCCAGGGGAAATTTTATATATATATATATGACTGTCTCCTCCCAAGCTATAAGCTCAGTCTTGGTCCGAGTAGATGATACTGTTCAACGCCCAGTCTATTATATTAGCAAGGTACTTTCAGAGACAGAAATATGCTACCCATTAGAAGATAAAATAGCCTTGGCATTAGTCTTCTCAGCTAGAAAGTTACGCCCTTATTTTCAAGCACACACAATCGGGTCTATACAAACCTACCATTGAAAAGTATTCTCCAAAAGCCCGAGGCATCTGGAAGATTGATCAAATGGTCAGTGGAGCTTGGTGAATTTGATATATAGTTCCTACCTAGACCCGACATCAAGTCACAAGTGTTGGCTGACTTTGTGGTCGAATGTACTAACCATACCTCCAATGAACCACTAGATGCATCTCCTTCATCCTCGTGCTGGACCTTATATGTCAATGGAGCTTCTAGGAGTTTCGGTGCCAGTGCTGGAATCTTATTAATCTGCCCATAGATAGCTACACTCGAATACGGCCTTAGATTGAAGTTCCCGGCAACAAATAATGTTGTCGAATATGAGGCTCTGATCGTCGGATTGAGGCTGGCAATTGATTACGAAGTGCAGGACTTGGTGGTTCACACCGATTCCCAACTAGTCGTCTCTCAGGTGGAGGGAGAATTTGATGCCCACCATCCATTGTTGGCCCAGTATTACCAAATAGTTAGATTTTTGTTAGCCTAAATAAAGAGGCATCAGATCATCCATATCCTTCGGGAAGAGAATGTAAGGGCAGACACTCTCTCTGAGCTGGCCACTTCTATGACAGGAGACATTTTCAGAAGAAAATATATTGAGGAGATCCACTTTTCGAGCGTTCAAGGCCCATGGGTGATTCAATCAATAAATGAATCAAAAGAAGCTTCTTGGATGGACCTCATTCTCACTTTCTTACAAGAAGGTGTTCTTCCTGAAGACCCGATGGTGGCAATACGACTTCGGAGGCAGGTAGCAAATTTCACTATTATTAATGGATAGTTATACAAATGATCTTTCACGGGGCCATACCTCAAATATCTTCCTCCTTCAGAGGCAAACCATGCACTCCGAGAAGTACATTCAGGCATTTACGGGGAACATCTGGGCGAAAGGGCGCTAGCCTAAAAGCTCATGAGATAAGAATTTTACTGGCCAATAATGAAGCAGGACGCATTAGAGCTCATGCAAAAATGTAATAGTTGTAAGTTACATGCCAACCTCACCCATCTACCTGCCATAGAGATCTCAACATTACATAGTCCCTGGCTTTTTGCTCAATGGGGGATTAATATAGTAGGACCCTTTCCTATAGTCACAGGTCAACAGAAGTTCATCATCTTGGCTGTAGACTATTTCACAAAGTGGGTGGAGGCAAAATCTCTAGCAAAAATCATCGAAGGAAATGCCAAACAGTTCCTATGGAAGAATATAATATGTCGTTTTGGCATTCCTGCGAAAGTTATCATCAATAATGGAACGCAGTTCACTGGAAGGGTCTTCACCATATTTTGCCAAGATCTCCATATTCAGCTAGTACACACGGCTGTGGCCCATCTTCAAGCTAACGGACAAACGGAGGTCACTAATCAGACTATTCTAAAGGGATTGAAGATACAACTGGAGAAGGCTGGGGGCAGTGGGTTGATGAGCTTCCACATGTCCTCTAGGCCTATCGTACCACTACAAGAACTCTAATAGGAGAAACTCCGTATAATCTCTACTTTGGCACAGAAACTATTATTCCTGTTGATATTGGGGTCCTAAATCATAGGGTTCAAACTTTTGATTTCAATGACAACGATGAAAAACTCATGTGCAGCTTAGACCTCCTTCTAGAAGCAAGAGATGAAGCAATGCTTAAGGTTGCTATATATCATCAGAGAGTTACCCGTCACTATAATCGAAAGATGAAACCACGGCGTATATCGGTTCGAGATCTAATTCTGTGCAGCATCGAGACGGTAGAAAAAGGTCCCAAACGCAATAAACTTTCCCCCCTCTGGGAGGGTCCATATTTAGTAAAAGCTATGGTGAAGCCCTAGACTTTCAAATTGAAGGATGCTGAAGGAAAGATGCTTCCTCGAACCTGTAATATAGATAATCTTCGCAAGTACTATCAGTAGAGCACAGTAGTACTACTCGTTTTAAGTATTATATATCTTGTGTTGTATGTTCTGAACGATGTTGTTTGTGGTGTTTGTAGCTTCTTCATCCATAAGTTATCTCAGGGAACTATGCCTTTGCAGTATGGCTATGTTGAATTATATTATTATCTTCTTCAAGTAAAATCGTATTGATAGATTCGCACAAGCTGTGAACTTCGATCTTGAGATCCTTGATTCGAGCAACACAATCATTATTGTAGCTCTGTCACTAGATGATCAATCCCAGGGGGATTCGATCTAACCTCTTCCATATGGGTTAAAAAGCAGTAGACAATACTTTAATCAATAACCTCGGATAGGTCAAACACACTAAGTGGATGTCACTTAATTATTATATCCTTGATTCGAAGCATATGTACTCTTTGTTGCTCCTCAATCACTGGATGATTAATCCTAAGAGGATTTGATTCGATCTCTTCCACACAGGTTAACGCTATTGAGAAAACTCTGGCAAACAACCTCGGATATGTCGCACATCCTTGACGGATTCTTTCAACCTCTTCCACACAAGTTAATGCCATCGAGAAAACTCTAGCAAACAACCTCGGATAAGTCGCACATCCTTCATGGATTCTCCTAATCTTCTCCACACATGTTGGAATGTATTAACTAGAAGCCTCCGATAAATCAAGCACATTAAACAAGCATAAATAAAATTCACTCAAAGGCACTGAAATGTTTATTAGCTAGATAAAAATACCAATAATTTTTATCATAAAAGATTACATATATCAATACAAACATCAAGGGGTTTCACAATCACTAAAAAAGATAAAGTAGTACAAATATTAGAAAATAAAAATGCTACTCAATATTTACAGTCTCATCATCCATGTCAAGGTTAAAAGCCTTCTGAAGCTCACTCTCTATCTCGTCACCATCGGAACCTGAAGGAAAGTCATCTGAAGCCTGACTAGGGGTCACACCTTCGACTTGGACTCCGGTCTTCCGCTGTATCAGGAGAACCCCCTTCAAAAATCCCCTGATGAATCCTTCTTCAATACACTGATGCTCCAAGGCCTTCACTTCTATATCATAGATATGGTCTCGAGCCTCCTGAACGTGATCCTAGATGATGGTCTTGAAAGTTATGAACTTTTTGAAATCTTCAATAACTTTTGAAGGTTCTGAGCTAGACAATGCGGCATCCTTCTCAGCTATAAGAGTCTAGGACCTCTTATCCTTTGCCTCAAGCGACACTATCTTCTCTTTGGAGGCCTTTTGATTCTTCAAAAGCTGAGTTATTATCGCTCGTGCCTCTGCCACATCAATTTGATGCTGATCTGCCTAGCGATTTTGAAGAGATATGGATTACATTATGTTGGCCAATTCAGTCCTACACTCGCTCAACTCCTCCTCAAGCACCTTTGTCTCCTTGGTCTTATGATCGTACTTCCGCTTGAACTCTCCTTGAAGATATTTGATCTTCATAAATTCACTATTTCATTCATTCCGAGCATCAGTAAGCTCGATCGCAAGGCGTGACCACTAAAATAAGGAGAAAAGTGTATTAGAATCTACCCTAGAAGAAAAAGAGAAAAAATATTGGGAAGGTATTACTCACCAAGTCGCCAGCTTTACGGCGTCTGATACATTGATGGTTTAAGACCCCCTCAGGGTTGTGGAACTTGGCTGGGGAAGAGTCAAGTAGAGCTTTGTCGGTATTTGTCACAGTACCCTCCAACCTCTTCTTCTTCAAAACCTGGGGGTCTTACCTCTTACCAGTCATTTAGGAGCCACCTTTGAAGTTGGGGCAGGAGGCTTGGGAACTTTGGAAGTCGGCTTCAACATCCTTGCATCAGACCTTCCAGCGTGGAATGATAGCCCCACCTTGAACAAGAACTCTTCCTCGATGCACCTACTCGTGTGACGAACCTCGAAGAGAAGATGTTCAATGTCAGGAACTTTGAGGATCCTCATTATGTCTTCTTCCGCGACATACAGAGGGGATGACAGATCCTTCATCTTCGCCCACTTCTCCAACAGGCCCCACTCATTTTTTACAAAGAAAAATATATTGGCCCAGTTCTTTGAAGGACCACGGGTATGCAAGTCCAACCATTTGGATCTGAATGTGACACGCCCATGCGTGTCACTAGTAAATCGACCCATCCGTGAAAGGTGATCAGGTGTCAGAGTAGCTCCTCGATCCCTAAAGAGTGCAATCAATTCCACAGTCACCGATATCGATCTGAATAAAAATTGGGATAGGTTCACCCTACACCGTCGTAAAATTTCGATCAACTCAGTAGGAGGTGGAAAGCATAACCACGCTCGTAAATTGGTTTCAGAAAAGGCTAGCCCGATCAGACCTCTTAGGAATAATCGTCACCACATCATTCGGGAAATGAAAATTCTTGCGGAAAAGGATAAGGAAGTCACTCGTAACAGTTGACGCTGTCTCATTTACCCTCGCTTCCTTATTTGGCTCCCACTCGCAATCATACGGTGCGATGGGGTCTCCTCTGATCGCAGGGTCTTTTGATGGAAGAAGATCACCCGATATTTCTCTTACTCAAGGGTGTTGGGGGAAGAAGAGGGGGATCTCCAGACTTTCTTGCAAAGAGAGGGACCTTGGAGGACCAAGGGAAAGTCTCAATTGTAAGAATAGAGGGAGAGTGGGAGGTGCAAATTTTCATATCCCAAAGAGGATTATTTATAGTTGCATAAAGGATAAATGAAGAGTCTTTCTAAAAAAAATTTAAAAATAAAATAAAATTAAAATTTGGAATTCTAAAAGATAAAAATTAAGTGAAATATTAAGAGAGGAATTCCAAAAATTTCTTTATAATTAATTAGAATTCTAAAAGATAAAAATTAAGTGAAATATTAAGAGAAGAATTCCAAAAATTTTTTCATAATTTTTATTAATTGGAATTCTAAAAGATAAAAATTAAGTGAAATATTAAGAGAGGAATTCCAAAAGTTTCTTCATAATTTTTATTAATTGGAATTCTAAAAGACAAAAATTAAATGATTTTCTATTTTAAATTTTATATGCCAAAATTAGTAGTCATCTTATTAATAAATAATTTATGAATTTGAGCAAATTAATTATGTTTATGATGCCGAACATTTAGAAGAAGAAATAAATATACATATTTTCAGACTTTGCAAGTTTCAAAATCCGAAACTAGGGTGGCAACTGATATATCATCAAAAAATAGTCTCGATCAAGCACGAATCTTAAGGCAAAATCAAGTTGAAAACTTCAAAAATTAAATCGGCGACCATCTGAATTCTGATTTCAGTAAACTTATAGTCGAACTGTGCGTCTCAGAAACACGAACCCAACGACACCAAAATCTATCCAATTCGAGCCCAAATGAGTCCAAATCAAAGACTCGAAGCACTTTTGGAAGGATCAAACCACAGTTTGAGTTACCAAACGGTCTCCAATCATGACATTCTTATAGTCGAATCGACTAGCTCGACGAGACAAATCTAACGAGCCTAAGATCATTAAATTCTGATATCATTAAGGCATTCAAATGACCATTGAACGGTACATGATCGTAGGAATCAAGATCGGCCGTCCATCTGAGCCACTCCCAATTTACCCTTGATCTTCCACTTATTTACAAGCCATGCCACTCAAGAGTTCTATAAATAGAACCCCATTTCCTCTTGAAAGGGGGATCGAAGCCAAGAGAGAAGAAGGAAGAAAGCTCCAGCCGCCTAGCTCCTCCTTGACCACTGTTAGAGTTCTACCGCACCACCATCGGAGTCTCGCCGGACTGCCACCGGAGCTTCGCCGGACCACCACTTGAGGGCCTCACCTTCGCCGGACCACCGCCGTAAGCCGTCACCCATGCCAGACCACTGCCGAAGGACCCCGCCTTCACCGAACCACCACCGGAGGCCCTCATATTCGTCGAATCATCACCTAAGGCCCGGAGCTCTGCCATACCACCATCTGAGGCCCAAAGTTCTGCTAGACCATCACCTGACACCCGGACTTCTATCGTACAATTGTTACCTGTAATCTGATCGCCCTTGGAGGCGAGTCAGTCTATTGTAACCAACTCAAATTCTAGTGGAATCATTTTCAATTGGGCTAGGCCCCGTGGTTTTTCTCCTTTCAAGGGTTTTCCACATAAAAAAACTATTGTCTTCTCTGTGTGTGAGTTGGATATCCGTGCAACACTAAGACTAAAAATTATAACTATCGCCGCGTATATTCTAGCCCGCAACAAGTATAACTTTTTTTTTCTTATTGTTAATGATAATATAATCACGACTTGTGTTTATTTTCTAAATAAAGATTTAGAGGCTATGAACAGTGAAAAAGTATAGACTATGGCATCGAGTGGGATAATTTTCTTATTATTTTTTAAAATAATTTTTTAATAAAAAATTAATTTTTTATTATTTTTTAAAATAATTTTTTAGTACCAAAATTTATATTAAAATTTATTTTAAAAATAATAAAAAAATTAGTCCCAAATACAACCTAAATCAACTGAAAAGATTTTCTCAGTTTAGATAGGTTCATAGTAGAGAAGAAAGTGTGGTTCAGCCAAAGCTTCAGATTTGGCGTTTCAGCTAAATACTTCTTTCTAAAGAGGAACATTTTCATCCTTTAAAGTACTGTAGTATAAAATAGGCCAAATATTTTTAATGAGCAGCTGAATACATTTTTATATAAAAAGCAGCGTACGAAGTTGAAAATTTAAAAATGAGCAATATTGGAATATCAAATTCCTGTTTCTAATAAACCGGAAACTTCGGTTTATAGAAACCGGAGAAACCTTTTCCGGTTTCTCAGTAAACCGGTATGCCGTTCTCCGGTTTCTCAGCTTACCATTAATGCCGTGGCAAACCCACCCGGTTTAAAAAGAAACCGGACATCAAAATTCCGGTTTCGACATCAAAATTTCGGTTTGTTAAGAATCCGAAATTTTGAGTTTTTTTGCGGCTTTGAGCTTTTTAATATAATTATTTTAATGATTATATATTTGAATTAAATATAATGTACAGTAAATTATATTAATAAATAATTTAGAATAAATTGAATTTATTATTAGTTGGAAATTAAGTTCAATTAAAAATGACTAATAACTTCAATTTAATATGTTATTATGAAACGCATTTTTTAAATAATAATAAATTTTAATTTATTTATGAAAAATAAATATTATTTAATTTGTTTATGTTCATAAGAATTACCTGAAGGCATAGGATTCTTTGCCAAGATTTAATTTAGAGCATATGATCCTTTTAATTTTGTATCCTTATTCATTGATATGATGTGGTTGATTACATCAACCTATCATATCAGATGACCTGTAAAGATGTATGGCCCAATCAAGTAATACTATAATTTTAAGTTACACGTGAATGTGAGATATGTATAATTTCTACTATTTAAGGGTTGCATGTTGATATGAAGTTGAGTTGTGAAGATTTTATTTCCTACCTTCAAAATGTATTGGCTATGTATGAAAATGATTCGCGACATCCCCAATAAAGAGAGATTTGATGAGGCAAATAGAAGAATGCATGAATGTATAGCATGGGCCCGTGATTGTCCATTGGAGCAAAATGCAAATGCAAATGAGATATTTTAGTGTTGCATCCATGAATGGTCAGAAGATGAGGATGATGCCCTTTGGATCGTGCATGCTGAGGTAATGAGGGTAAAACTCTGTAAGACGAGAAATTTTCTAAATACTGCCGGTTGGAAATATCTTCAGATAAGGTTCTTGGTAGATAATGACCACCTCATTAGTCCACATTTCTTGCAGATGAGATATCATGAGATGAAATGCGAGAGAGAGAGAGAGAGTGGTCATTCGCCAGATGTTGACTGTAACAATCTTGACATTGAACATGTGATTTTATATAAAAAGTGGTATTCAACTTTTGACGAGTTTATTTTAGATTTCTGTAATAATCGGATGAAGGAGCTATTACCTGACAGTAAGCCTAAAAAGTTCTTGAATAGTGAGGACTGACAAGACCTTTAGTATGAATTTGAGTTTCATTTTAAATGCTGCCCAACTCAAATTCAACTCCAAGCACGTCTGGATTTGTTGCTTAGAAAATAATGAATTTATGTATCAGTTTATATGTCTGCTTATGTTATATTTTATTCACCATATTTACTAAAGTTTATATGTAGTGTGTTAACATATTTTATTATGGTATGTTGTTGTGTCCTATGAGCAGTTATAAGAAATCTTTTTTTTCTTTTATCTTTTTAACTTTCAACATTATAGTAAATGTTTTTAAAAATTACAACATGCATATAAGAAATAAACTGAAATACTTATCCATAATATATCGATATGTACATATGAGTTGATGAAATATAAAATAAAGCTACTTCTAGTTGGTGAAATATAATACATTGCTACAAACCGTTCTGCACATTCGCACAGAAAATTACAACATACTTCTTCTTTTTTCTATGAGGAATGGCCCCAGATCCAGGTATATATCTAGTAGGTGTTGTGCAAGCTCTTTGTTGCACCTGCTCTTCCTTTCCTGGTCTTTCCTCCCCCTCATTAGTACTGGGTAAAGATCTCTGAGTTTTCTGGAGCAGCACATTCTACTGAGTAGGAGATGATGGTAGCCCAAATGAATTCATCCAGGTAGGAATGTGCATGCTCATTGGTTGCTGCATATGTGGTTTTCTTGTGAAATAGTTCCAATGTTGTGCTGATGTGCCTGTTTCTATTGAACCCTGCACCCCTATAGTACTAGGAAAACCTCTAGTAAACAATGTTGGCACCATAAAGTCACCCGAGCCCACGTACATTGACTGTTTTGGTTGGTCATATTCAGCTCGATGATGATTGCTCCTGGCCTCCTCCTATAAAGGAGCATCGAACATTGACCTCTTGGATGGTTTAGCCTGGTGATGGCCCCCGACCCGCCTTTGACTCTACATCTCTTGCTATTCGGGGTTTTTTAATAAATAATGTCTCTTGCAGCCTGACATAGAGATAATCAATTTGATCCATTATCTGCTGCATCAAACTTGCATTCTCCCCATGACCACCAACGAATGGCTGTACCAGATCTCGTGTGTTATTTGCGTATTCAAGCTATGCATGACCAAAATTTAGTTACGATAACTTATATGATGGAAGTTCAATATGCATAATGAATTTGCTTACCAGAGCCCGCTCATGTATTGACCTAGGGTAGAAGCTTATAGAAATTGTTGTGGAGGAGTCATAATATATAATGAGGCCCAAAACTTGTACCACCTCATATATGCTGCTAGCTCCTTTTTACCATTTCTTTCAGGAGAGACGATTAGTACGATGAATGCACGTTGTTGACCTTGATTTCCTTAAATCCCTCTCCCCATTGATCCAATTGACTCAAGTTGACCAAGTCAAGCTTTGACTTGGTCAACCCAAGTCTTAATGGGTTAATTTGACTCATTAAAACCCATTTAATGCATTTAATTCCTTCCTAATACTCCCTTAACTCAAACCACGACCTTAGGAGCCTAATTTCCCTCCTAATTGAATGGAGATTCGATCCTAGCCATTGATCTTAGGTTGAGAGCTTTAAATAGACGAATTAGGGTTTGTTTGAAGGACTTTTCACTTTTTTCTCTTCCTCCAAGATCCCCCAAGCCGAGATCTTTGAGGTGTGAGCTCCCCCAACCCTTCTCTACTCTTTCCAAACCAAACTCGCGGCCAAACCCTTGCCGGCGGCGAGATCTCCGGCGAACCGAAGGCCAAACCCTTTCAAGACGTTTCACGATTGATCCAGTGCGTTTCGAGCCACAATTTCTTCTACAAAAAGGAGCGTGGACAGTCTACAAGTGCAACAAGCCCAAGAACGCGAAATTCCACTGAGTATTTTTGGTAAAATCTTCAACCCTAGGTAAGAACACTTAGGATAAAATAGCTTTTCAAAAAGTATTTTTTAGATCAAACAAACACTTCCACATGAATGCTCTTCATGTTTAGAGCATGTGTTTCGTGACGTTTCGTTGTGTGGATTGAGAGAACGAAGCGATTATTCCTTTAGGGCTTCGGTTCGCATGCATACATGTGTTGCATGCATTTTGGATCGTTGATTAATTGATCAATGGTCCAGATCTGACCATTCCGCATGATGATCAACCAGCGTGTAGGCTCTTGCTGGATCGAATGGTCGTCCGGCTCAATCAGGACCGTCTGCTAAAACAGCAGACGATCGGACGGCTCCAGATTCACGCCTACATGGTTAAGTGAGCTGGCTTGGATTTCAGCGCCGCGGCAATCATTGTCAATGATTGCGCAGCGGCGCAACCATTGGCAATGATTGCCCGCAGACCACGGAGCCAATCCGAAGCCGCCAAGTGTACTTTTCTTTTTTTATTATTATTTTAAATAGTTTTAACCTAGTTTGACTTTAGAAAATAAAAAAATTCAATTTTAACCCAAAAAATACGCATAATATATCAAATCGCTCGTATTTTAATCATCTTTATTTTAAAATTAATTTTAATTAAAAATATTAAGTATATTTTAAAATATTATTAAAACAGTGATATTAATTATTTAATTATTATTATTAATATTATTAATATTATTATAATATCAATATTATTATTATTTTAATAATAATATTATTATGTTAATATTTATATTATCATAATATCAATATTATTAATAATAATATTATTATTTTAATAATATTATTATTATGTTAATGTTTATATTATTATAATAATAATATTTATTATTATTAATATTATTATAATATCAATATTATTATTAATAATAATAATATTTTAATAATAATATTATTATATTAATATTTATATTATTATAATATTAATGTTTACTATTATTAATATTACTATAATATCAATATTATTATTAATAATAATATTATTATTTTAATAATAATATTATTATATTAATATTCATATTATTATAATATTAATATTTATTATTATTAATATTATTATAATATTAATACTATTATTAATAATAATAATATTATTTTAATAATAATATTATTATATTAATATTTATATTATTATAATATTAATATTTATTATTGTTAATATTATTATAATATCAATATTATTATTAATAATAATATTATTATTTTAATAATAATATTATTATATTAATATTTATACTATTATAATATTAATATTTATTATTGTTAATATCACTATAATATCGAAATTATTATTAATAATAATATTATTATATTAATATTTATATTATTATAATATTATTATTTATTATTATTTTAATAATAATATTATTACGTTAACGTTTATATTATTATAATATTAATATTTATTATTATAATATCAATATTATTATATTATTATTAAAATAATAATATTATTATGCTAAATATTCATGTTATTATAATATTAATAGTTTATTATTAACATTATTTTAATGTTATTTTATTAATAATAATATTATTATTTTAATATTATTATTATGCTATTAATACTTTAAAATTATTTTAAGTGTTATTATATTATTATTACTATTTTAAAACTTTTTTAATTATTATCACTTATTACTTATTTTAAAATCCAGAGATTTTATTTTAAATTTATTAATTATTTTTAAATATTAATTATTTTAAATTATTTAAATTTTTTTTTAAACCTATTTAAACTTGGAAAATTCATAACTAATTCATTTTAAATTGGATTTTAACGTATAATACCTTAAATTTTTCAGAAAAAATATGAATTTTAATTTAAAATTATTTTATGTACTTGATTCTATTTTTTCTGGATGATGCCTATATTACTTTGATATTTAATTATTTAGATATTATTTAATTAATATAATTGACTATTTTAAAATAAAAATTATTTTAAAACCCCCCTTGGTGGCTGGTAGACTTCCCATGCTTATGAATGGAACTAATTTCAATTATCTTATTTTTAAACCCATATTATTATATATTTATAATATTTATGTATTTTAAAATTGCTTTAAACTTAAATATTATTTAAATCCTTTAATTTTGGGAGGTCCACCTCTCGTGAAATTTTAAACCTAGGACCTATATGTGAGCAGCATTCATGTGGGAGAAGGATTAGTGAATTGTGTCCCAATCATTCACTAATCACTTCATTAGGCTTCTTTACTTAGTATTTTCATAGTCCTTGCATGTGTAGGTTGCACCAGCACATAGCGTAGGATCTCCTAGATCTAAGGACTTGATTGGTGTGTTTATATTTGCTGCATTTAACCTCTATGTTATGTATAAGGGTTAGTTACTTCATTTCATTCATATATAACGTAGTGACACCTTTAGAACAACAATTAAGGACCGTCTAGCGAACTTAGAATATTTCTAGGAACTAGGATAGATCTCGGATTGAGGTGAAACTTTAAACACTAACATTTAGTGACATCTGGAACCCCCTAAAATTTTCTAGGAACTTTTTGGACTCTTTAAAACACTTAATTAGCAAACCCTAATTTACCTGTTAATTAAGACGCGATAACTTCAGAAAATTCTAATAAATTCATTCTAAATCAGAAAAATACCCATAATACCTCAAACTCTCCAGAATTCAGTCCCCAACGTTAGATAATTAGGGCCTTTTAATTGGACATTAATCTGGACTTTAATTTAACCATAATAAAAAATCATCTTTTTACCTTAATTAAATTATTAAAAATTATTAAAAATCCCAAATTTTCCCCAAACACTTGGGAACACCTTCTTAGGTCATTTCTGACCTTTGGGAAAGATTCCAATCAGTTTGGAGTTAATTTGGGATAAAACCCTCAAAGTACCCTTAATTAGGCAATTTCGATAATTTATTTAATTGCCCCAACTTCTAAAAATCATAACTAATTACAGAAGACTCTAAAATGGGCAAACTAAAAGGCAGTCAACTCTAATTAAGGTCTAGTATTTATTAAAAATCTTAGGTGTCTAGAAATCATCCTAGAATAGAAAGTCAACTTTCCGGTCAACCGTAGCTTATAGTCAAAGGCCCGAAACTTCTACAATTTATAACTTTGCGTAGTAAACTTCAAATCCAGTAAACTCAAAGCCTAATTACTCACATTAAGGTTTAATATTTAACTAAAATATTAGGAACCCCAAACCTAGCTTAATTCCTATAGTGAAATTTTGGACCCCCCTTTTGGCTTAGTGTATAGGTGGACCTCGAACCTCCTAAAATTTACTAATGCAATCTAAGCTTCAAACATCATTACCCTAAGTAATAAAACTGATCTACATACTGAATTAATTAAAAATGGATCTTAATTCATTAACATTTGGACTTTAAATAAAATTCGCTTCTCGGACCTACGACAAACCTGGATAGTAGGCAATTTTAACTAATTACCCAGCTTAGGATCTACCTCAGCCACACAGGCTTCTACACATACTGTAGAATTATTTGCTAGGGCACCACTTCTAGACTTAGACTAGGCCGGTGTTTACTTTTCTGCTGTGTGCCGAGCTTTTTCGGATTTCACTGCATGTTGTGATTGAACTATTGGTGTATTTGCTTACTTTTACTGCACTATGGGATTTGATGTGATTGCATGATAGATTATCCATAGGTTAGGATCGACTTTGATACTGACGATATTTTCTGCAGGTGGCCATGCTCATGCCATGCTAAAATAAAGGGGGGTAAAATTCATGATTAAATACTAACGTTGTTTTATGTAGATGCTCCAGAAATTGCTTAGCCCCCCTAAATAAATGAGGGCTAATTAAAAATCATTACAAATTACTACATGTGCTCCAGAATTTCTTAGCCCTCAAATAATTAAGAGCATGACCAAGTGTGGCTGTGATTGAGTACTTTTATTCTCCTATAACTGCTTGTGATATATTAAACTGCTTGGGATGATTTTTATTAGGATAACCTTGCAGGAGAGTCTAGATTTACCGCTTTCATTTAATATAATTGCTTGTAATATTGGTTAAGAGTTGTGAAAGTTTATTTTGAGTGGGGATACTGAGATCCAAAGGTTGGATTCCAAAGAGAAAAGGACACCCAATATAAGGATAGTCCTTTTCTATTTGGGAATCCAAATTTGGATTATTCTACTACCTGGGGAGTCCAAGGAAGCTGAGATCCAAGGAGTCCAAAGAAAAGGAGACCCAAGGAGTCCAAGGAAGCTAAGATCCAAGGAGTCCAAGGAAGAGAAGATAAAGAAGATGAAGGCCAAGTGTATCCCATTCAAAATGACTTGCGTCTGTTTTAGGATTAGAAATCCGAGTTGTTGGCAGTGGTGCCCAACCACTTTATTTTCTGCAGACCCTGGTTTGTAATTAAGGGCAGTTGGCCTATGGACATTTATTTAATTGGTTTGGATAATTTTTGATGTGTTTTATTTATGATTGTGTGCCTCTAAGGTTGCTTGATTTTCTTAGTTTATTGGCGATATGCATGTCACTTTTATTTTAGCCTGGATTTCGTTAGGCTCTCTAAGGACTAAAATATTTTCTACTCATAACTAATATCTAATATTTTAGGATTTAAATAATTTAGCAACCTAACGATCTAGGGAACTGCCGGAACCGTCCGGGGTCGCATGCATATTATTGCATTTCTCTCTCTCCTTCTATAAGACACTTCCCCGCCCGTGGGTAGAGTCCACATAATCTGACCTATGATGATGAGGTGCCGGACTTGGGGAAGCCCAGTCTAATTCTAAAAATTATTTTTATAAGCCTTTTTAAAATCCTTTACATATCTAATTTGGATACTTTAACCAGCATGCATTGCATTAGAAACTAGTTAAATTAAAATTTTAATTGTATTAGTTCTAGGAGCATTCACCTAACATCAGTCTGGGGCCAATTAGAAAATCCTCTAGACGTCGGCCCTACTTCCGAGAACTATAACTTACCCACCCATCTTTCATAAATGATTGGACAGCATGGATTTTATACGACTAGGTGGTTAGCTGGCTCCCCAATCCAGGCTGGGGTAAGTCCAGGCTTTGCATTGCATTAGCTAGGATATGGGTGTTGGTGTTGTGCGTAGAACACTAAACCCATTAGACTTAGGATTCAAGGCTACTGTTGTTTCGTAGTATGCCTCACCTGTAGGTAAGTCCTTTATCATCTAGAGACTATAAACCCCCTACCTATCCGCGTCACACGGATGACGCCACCTCCATCCTTCTCTCCTGCATGCTTCGAGTGCGTGATTTATTTATTTTCTTTAGTTTCTTCTCACTATCTTAGTCCCTCCGAATGTTGATCTGAGCCATGCATGTTGACTGAGCCTAGTTGAACCTTTCTTTCTCTTTGGGTAGGATTTCCTAGTCTTCTCCCTATGTGCCAATCCCATTTGAGAGTATAATATAGAATCCTTAATCGAGAGTTTTCTCAGGCCTCAGCCTGAGATGTAATTAACCACGAGGGCTTGCGCCTGTGAAAAATCGAATCCCACTTTCAAATAAACCCCACTCGAGCTGATGTATTGGGTGGGGGAAACCCGTTGTGATGATCAGATCGTACATATTACTGCCCATCGGGGTGTGCTGGTGAGAGCCACTATCCTCAATGGTTAATCGTATGTGTGATCGAATCTGCCCTCCCATTGGCAACAGATACCGTCCCCCCCCCGCGGGGCGGCGGTGTTTTTTTTTTTTGTTTTTTTCCTCTCGGAGGTCCACACACGTCTGCTCTCTCAAATAGTAATGTGCTCTAGGTGGTGCTGTATCTAATTGTTCTCCGTTCCTGCCTTGGCCATCGACTTGTCTGAACAATTTGTCAATGGGTTGCACATCTATCAGTTGAACTCCACCGAACTATAGTAGAACCTGGTCTGTCATGTGCCACTTAACCCTCTTCCAACAATCATTGGCACTCAGATAGTCCAAATGTCTTATCCCTCATGACAGATCGTAGGCAACATCCTAATGATGTTGTCAAAATATGGCGTGACTATGACTTAGTAATTAATTCTCATTTTAATAGAGTAAATATATACGGAAGGTAAAAATTAATGTTAAATATGTATATGATTTTACTTGACTCTATGGCAGGCCATCCAACTCATCCCTATATGTCATCAAATTGCCTGGTTGGACCTCACACAGTAGGTCCTCTATCCATCTACGCATAAATTAATCTTTTGTAGTACAAAATTTTGAAAATAAATAAGAGAGAAAATCATTAATTTAGTAGGAGGTAATACCTGCAACCTAGTGGCTTTCCCCTGATTTGTTGCAGTAATGGTACCCAAAGCTTTAGCCGCCCAATGTGAAGTTTCTCCTAAGACCACACTTGTAAGAGGGGTAAGCATTCGACGATATGTTAGGGGTGTCGATTTTGGGTCATGGGTCGGGTTCGGGTCGAACCCGAAATTGACCCGGCACTATTCAGGTCAACCCGAACCCGACCCATTTTTGCAAAAGGGTCGATTTTTTAGACCCGAACCCGACCCGCTTCGGGTCCGGGTCAACCCGACACGACCCGGAGCTGACTAAAAAATGCTAGTTTTCGGGTCCAAAAATGGGCCAATCTCTGCTTTTCGGGTAAAAAATGGGTCAATTTCTGGTTGCCGGGTAAAAAATGGTTTTTTGGGTCAAATTCGGGTCAAAGGGTCAACCCGAACCTAACCCGATTTTTGAAGCGGGTCGAATTTTTGAACTCGAACCTGACCCGTTTCGGGTTCGGGTTGACCCTAACCCAAAATTTTTGGGTTGAGTTCGAGTCGGGTTTTCGGGTCTTGTCAAATATTGACACCCCTACGATATGTAACTTGGTGGGCTTTATCAATAAACATATCTCCCTATACATATGTGCACAGATAGAATTTCCCAATGATATGCGACCAAAGACCATTAGATCTTCCATAAGCAGTAGATACTGTAATAGGACATGTGAGCCTGAGCAATTAGGTAGTTGAAAGCAGTCTATCATATATAATGCGTAAGTCCTGACATGTTGAAGGAATAATCAAGGCTCTAGATCTTCATATGACTCCCTATTGAACATCCAAAGTAACCACCGTAAATGTATTAAGGAGTGTATCTGTGGTTTTCCGATGGCAAATGAAGATTGCACTTCCTCGTCCGCATAGTGGTGGTACACAATGTCCTTCTCTAGGTGTTCACCTAAAAACTCATTATAGCAATCATATCAGCACTCCCAACAACGTCCATTGCCAATAACTGACGAACCAACCTTGGCATCTCCATCAACTCTAACTCCTAGCAACAACTGTACATCCTGGAGAGTGATAGTCATCTCATCGACAGGAAGGTGGAACGGGTTGGTGGAGGACACCAGTGATCGACCAATGCTTGATGAGCTGGTGATCTAGGCATATAAACTGCAGGTATCAAATCATATCAAGTTCAATAATATGCAAGCTATAAATAAACTGTGGATACACAACTGTCCACTCTTGAGCCATACTTAAAGGAGCTGCTCCAACCAGCTGAGATGCCTAAAGAAAAATATATAATTATAAAGTTATAAATATAATAATTGAGGGTAGAGTAAATATTAATTAACAACTTTTATTGTACCTCATCTGGCACTGCGGCCCTATGTGCACGACTGAGTGCATCTATACTCAGAACATAATCATCTTGCGCTTTTGCCCGGTCGCCTGACCTCTGTGTCCTCGTGGACAACTTCCATCCTCTGCCATACATACAAAAAGGTTTTCTGATTAATTTTTGGTCCCACAGATTTCAATGCATGATACATGAACTTTTTTAAAATAGGGTTTATTGCTCATTACCTGGAAGAGCTAGAATTTTGTGGACATGTAGCTCTGTTTTGACCTAGGTTTTTGCCTCATCCATCATATTTTGAAATCTGTTTGATCATGGTTGACCAACATGATGCCTAATGCAGGTGCTAGTAGAGGGATAAGTCCATCCACTTCACTGAAGGTAGGCCATAACTCTTTTGCTGGTATAACATGGAACAATATGGAGTATGTCTCCCTATAAAAGTGTAACATGAAGTAGGGCGACACGAACACATTATAATCCCATCATCTTGCTGATGATGTGGCAATAACTTGGAGGCATGGCACGTCGCATAGCTGCGGCTTATCACATGTACACATATACAATAGGAAAATAACTCATTTCCGATGAAATTTTGGCCGGAAGTAAATTCGTCACAAATTCTAGCGGGTTTTATGGTGGATTTTTGACGGAAAATTTTCGACAAATTTCTAACGGATTTTTTGATTGGACTTTCCAACGGATTTATTTTCGACAGAATTTTCGATGGAAATTAAAAAATTAAGTTATATTTAAATAACTTATTGTTAAATCAAATTATTTAAATTAAATAATTTTATATTTTAAAAAATAACTTAAATTATTTAAATTAATAATTAATTTAATAACTTAAATTATAATAAATTAAATTATAATTTAATTATTTAATAACCAAAAATTAAATTATTTAAATTAAAACTTAAATGATAATATATTTTTATAATTATTTATTTTATTAAATTAAGTTAAATAATTTAATAACTTATTATCAAATTAAATTATTTAAATTAAATTAACTAATTTAATAATTCATTGTTAAATTAAATGAATTATTTTTATCTTTAAAAAAATATTTTTACTTTTTAATCAATAATTACGTTTAATATTTATACGTTATAATTTAAATAAAAAAATGTAACAATCTTCGTAGTTTTTACTGAATGGCTAGATGGTTGGTGGCTTGCGTACGCGGATGGGCGGGGTTCGAACCCCGCCTTAGGCATTGAGCTTGAGCTTGCAGGCGAGCTTGCGTGCGGGCTACTGGGTTGGGGATTGGGGTGGGCTGGGGCACAGCGGATGGGCTTTGGCTGGCCGGTTGGGTTAGCTTGCGGGCGGACTAGGGGTAGCAGGCTGGATGGTTTAGGAAGGGCCATTCAGGTTGATTTGCTCGGGATTGGTTATAAATTTTTTTTAATGTTCCGACAAAAAAATAATCCGTTGGAAAAATATTTCTGGCAAAAAATCCGTCAAAAATATTTCCAGCAGATTAATTTGTGCCGGAAAAACCTTTCTGATGCGTGTTTTACAGTTGAAAATTTTTTCGCCGAAAATCCGCCGAAAATACTAACTTTCGACAGATTTTTACCATTTTTCTGGCAGAAATGGCCACCGAAAAATGTTGTTTTTCCTGTAGTGATAGAAGAAACATAATGTTAACAGTGTGTAAGGATGAAGTAAACCTTAATGCACCTAAAATTCGTAGTTTTAGTTGTGCCAGCAGTATGATGTCTTCTATTAGGAGTGGATGACTTCTACCACCAATGTAATTAGATTTGAATTCGACAGTAATTTGTAAGTCTTTGTCATAGTACAATAGTAAATGTGACATATTATAAGAAGAAATAATGACAACATAACCTGGATTCTTCGTATTTAGATTTTAGCCAAGTTGATAATCACAATCCAAAATCTTATGTTGCTCAATCCAATATCATATGTCACATAATTAAATATCTTACTAATAAATTAATGAAAAAACACAACTTCTTGAACAAATTATCTTATGTCGCACAGTCTAATATCTTATTGTGATAACCCAAACTCTTAACTATTGAGATATTGTCCGCTTTGGCATAAGAGTCTCACATTTTTGTTCTTTTGGTGTAACTTCCCAGTAGGTCACCAATTCCAGAATTGCTCCAAGATGAGCATGCCTAACTGCGGAGTTTCTTACAAAAATTTTATCCATTACACCAAAATGCGCCTTGATGTTTAAGAGTTTAGTTTCTTTTACTCAAGGGGTTTCACAATCTCCTCCACTTAAGTAATTGACATCCTCGTCAGGATCTTTATCCCAGAATCATCCACCAGGCAGATAGGATTGTAAAGGTGGCCCTTACATGTTCAAGTGGTGTCTCTCGTCATGTAGCACGTTGTCCCATACATGATTCAAGAGGTGGACCAATATAATACCATTTTACGAATTCTAAAATTCTGACAATTGAAGAAATCTCCTAATATAAACTTTCGCAAATTAATAAAAATAAAAGTATTTCAACAGCTTCTAGGTTTATCCACTACCAAAAAATAGGGCAATTGCGGCACAATTTAGACCTATCACAGTAGTTATAACTGCCACAATTTCCTTTGCAGCGGTTCCAAAACTGCTTCACTTCCGCCGTAATTGCAATACGATGCAACGACATTCCACGGCGATTTGACGACCGGTGGGGTAGATTTTGTGAAGTGCTTGATTTTTGCGGCGGTTATAAAAGGTGCAAATTGATAGAATTGTGTCTGTTATAACCACCACAAATACCTCTCAGAAGAACTTATTTCGAGTATGGTGGCAATTTTTACCGACACAATTTTAGACACTAGTGGCGGTTATAACCGCCATGAAAGTCCAGAATTTTTTTTAAAAAAAAATTCGGAACCTGAATGTCCACACACAACAGCACATAATTTCTTTGCAAGGGTCCTTAATTTTGCTTTGATCATCATCATCATCATCACTAGCATTTAGCTAGCCTTCATAATCATGAGCAGGGTGTGAAAAAAAATTATTAGACATAACAATAATAAGTCGAGACAAAATACATTGGAAAATTTTTATTTGAATGCAACCCTCAGCTATATTGTTGTCAATCAGCACTTTAACAATTGCGACTCTATAGCTTATAGCATTACCATAAAATCTTCTCCTATTAAAATCCTCCTGAAGCACCACCAAGCCCTTAAAAAATTTATAAAAATTCCTTTTAAGAGGAAATGATAGATCACCAGACCATGGGTTTTAAACTTAATTGCAATCATCATTAAAAATGCTTCTCACACGACTTCATATAAATCATGACAATTATCATCATATAATTGAAAATTTTATTTTCTCATCTCACACCGCATCACAAAAATCATGTTAATGAACATGATTGAAATGATAATTTTATTTTAACTTATTTAATGAATCAAAATATAACCACATCAATTCTTTCTAAATAAAATAAGCGTTGATAATTGATACTTCTTAACAAACACAAAGGTTTTGTTTGGGGCAAATCTTAATAAAATAATATTTCTTTTTTGCTAAATTCCACTAACCATACATAGCCAAAAGAAACTCCTGAAAGGAGGTAGAAAGGAAAAGGGAAAGAAGATGAGAACTACACTAAGAAGAGTAAGAAAATAGCAAAATCTATGAAATAAGATCAGCAAAGCTTGTTATATTGCAAATTGTGTAGCACCTAAAACCCAAAAGGACTACATTCCAAAAAGAAAAGAAGAATCAGGCACCAATAAGTAGAAGAATATGAAGATGACTCAGATGATAGTGGAAGTCAAGAAATAAGACAAATGCCAAAGCTTACACCAGTACCATAGAAAAATAAAGATATTCTATAGCAGCAAAACGTACACTCAACACATTAAATTGAGATTTATATTATATTACAATTATACAACAGACCAATTTTGAATCAATTTTACATTATTGAGGGATAAAAATGAAGCAAAGTGATCCTGTATGACAAAAAATCTTGATCTAAAAGAGGTGTAGATAACATTGAAACTAAAAAGAAAAACTACACTGAGTAGTTATCAGACCTGGCAAAAGTTAGAAAAAAAATCAACAAACCAAATGATTTATTGATACTTACAGTCGGCAACAGAGTTATGAAACAAAAAATCATAATAAAATTAGATGCCACAACTCACAAAAAAGGGCAAAAAAAGTACAAGAGAGTTATAGGATCCAACTAACAAGAATAATCTTCAAAGGATGAATCAGACTTATCATTAGACATATACAAAAGATAACAAGAATTTTCTCAGGAGCAATGATTTTCTACTAGGAGATAACAACTTCAGAATTATAGAAAGTTACAAATAGCTGTCTATTTAACAAAATTCTTTGTTTAGCACCTCCATAATGGTAATAATTATTCATGATCTCAGAATCTGATCAAATGACCACACAAATAATCCGAGTCAAGTTGTTATTACCCATAGCTAGAAATAAGGCATAGTCATTTCTTGGATGTTATAGCCATTGCATCTCCAGCCAAAGGAAAATGAAACAAAGTAATACTACACTTTCTCAACAATATAACCACTAATCATAGCTATATGGTGACAAATAATACCAGAAGTGGATAAAGCACAAAAGTCTTCAGTTGAAGTGATCATTAGAAAAGAAGATGTAAATCCAGAACCATATCAAGCACCACAACAGACATTACAAGGTAGATTTACGCAAAGTATTCAGTAGAAAATTTCATTGATATGTGTAAAAGAGAAGAGCATTCATCATTCATATTTGGTAATCTACAATATCAAAAATTTAAGCAACATCCCAAAAAAGTAGACTTCCATACCAAAATGCATTTCAAAACAATTTGCACAAACATGGGTTATCTTCAAAATGCCATTCTCTTTCTCTTATAATATCATCTTTTGGAAGAAGTTTCATTGCCACCCTATCAATTATAAGAAGATTATAATATATTAGTATTCAAATAACCAACATTAAAATTAAAATATGAAACTTTACATACCATTTGTGAGCTTCCTTGAGGTGGATGCTGCATTCAAAATTGTTGCATGAATTCCCTCATTTCAGTACGTAATGAGTTGACCTCCTCTCTAAGATTTACTATTTGACTCAAACTGCTTCCATAGCTACTCCTGCCCTCGTTTGTGCTATAAGAAAAATATCATGTAGGAGTGACACCAAACCCTTGGGTTCTAACTCTGCCTGAGTGTTCAGATCCCATAACCATACCGAACACCCTTTCGTTAGCCTCCACATTCCCATCCTCTGGTGTCAGCCCATCCACAACCAAAAGCTCGCAAGCTTGTATCTGTGTTATAATAAATTTAGTTAACTTTTATTTTAAATAAACAAAACATAATAATGAATTATAGCTAGACTGAAATTACCCATCTCTATTTAGCATCTTCAGATGACCAGGTGCCATCGTTGTGCAGTCTGTTGATTATCCATAAAAGTAATCTATCTTTGATAGCCTATAGCAACAAATTTGATCATTAAGTAATTAGTTAATAAATATGAAAATAAAATTTATATAAATCTAAATATATATTATCTCTTGTTGCCTGCGAACAGAACTTACATGCCCCATAGTGTTAGGACAAGTCTATTTCTTTGCATTTGCAGCATTTATGGTGGCCCTCTCCTATTACATATGAATCTAACTCCATATTGATTTGTAAAAAAACATATAATTAAATATAATGATGGTACTAACCTTGTCTTTTGGTTGTGACCACTGGGTGACTAGCTGACACCACTGTGCTGCATCAACACCAGCTGGAATAGACTCCATAATTTTCTCGATAGGATGGCTATCCCAGTGCTAAGCTTTTAAATTAGTCTTATGGTTACGCCACTTAAATCTAAGGGATTGAAGAATCCAGTGACGTATATGTCCAGGAAATGCAAATTTTGACTGCAATATAAAGAAATATCTTATTACTCTTAACATAAACCTTAATATTGAAATTTATATAATATTTTTCTTACCTCCACTTCAGCTAACATTTTTTTCTTATTGGGCTCCATACCCTTAGTTCTCCAATGGGAAGGATATGGGTGTAAGTACATGATCTCTAACAATGACACCTAGATATGATCCTAATAGAACATACTCTGGAATGTTGCATGGCATATTATTTTCATTCACCTCTATATAAACACGTGTACTTGATGGCATGTTTTGTATGTCAATTCATGTGGTGCGCTCCCTACGACGTATAGGTACACCTTGCTCACCTGTGCATAACACATATCATAAGAATAATTACACAATTACTTGTACTTATTCAAAGAAATGATTAAATCAAACCTATGAGCCATATCCCATCATTTGGAGTCTGAGTCTGTTCACAACTAGAATGACATGGTGATTGTTGAGTGCCACTGCACTCATTCTCCTCTTGAGTTTTCTCACAAGTAGAATCTGGGTGGATTGGCGCAGGTGTTTTTGATTCTCTATTGGACCCACCCCTTGATACAACCTTCTTAGCTTGTCTGAATGTATTTCATCCTGTCATTCCCTGCAGATGTAGAGTTTTATATGCCACAACTCAATACAAACAAAAAGAAAATAGAAAATATAGTAACAAAATTCATATCATTTTTCATTTTAGAAAAGCATAAGGGTGAATATATGCAACAGAAGAACTAGAAAATATTATGCACTTCAGAAGAACTAGAAAACATCACAAATAATAAATAATGACTTCTATTCTTCATCAACTTCTATTATTTTAGCATATATGCATTGCATTAGATAGGCTTCTTTAATACCATCACAACAGAGTTCTCCTTTGAGACCTCTCTCAAACGAGGAAAAATAAATACTGAGTAAAATTTTATCAATAATTTTTTCAAATATAATAACCAAGTCCAAAATATTAAGATTATTCAAGAAGCAATTCAACTTCTAAATCATATAATAAAGCATGAAATATTAGAGAATATAAAAGTATAAACATATGTCCCTACTTACATTTGTTTGCTACGAGAAATACTTAAATCATATACATCTCTAGGCCTGAGCCGAACAACAAAATTCCAATTTATATTTTTAGGATCCTGAATGTAGAAGACTGGTTTAACTTGTGAAGATAAAATAAATGGACCGTCTTCTAATTTGTCACAAGTGTGAATAAGACGTGAAAAATTCACCAAAGTGTAACCAAACTGATTTTGCTTTACACCGATGCCAGTTGTGTTTGCCCAATCACATTTGAAAAGTATCACTTTGAAATTGTCTCATTAATTTATCTCAATAATATCATTAATTTTCCAGTAGTAACTAAAATTTCCAATTTCTGTAATATTAACAACACCATAATTCTGAGTTTTCTTATTGTCATGTCTTGTTTTTACGTGAAAGGTATAACCATTAATAAAAAAACCTTTATATGTACGTGCAATTTTATTGGGCCCCCCCAGTGAGGACCTTAATTTCCTCTGTTACTTCTGGACCACCATCACCCATGACCTAAAAAAAAAAAAATAGCCTTTACGCAAATTAAAATATTAAATATTAAATGAAAATATTAAGTTTAGAGTTTACTGTTATTCTCAACCATTCATGAAATTTTTCGTTAATAAGTTTCTCGACATCCCAAGCTTTATGATGTGTGTGCTGGCATATCTTTCTTTTCTCGCCATCTTTAAAACGTCCTCTAAAAGGTATTAAGATTATCACAACAACATAGAACGTATATGTGTGCTTGGGTTATTGATTTCTCGTATAGCACAACTGAAGAGACCTTCCCCAATGAAATTCCACCACTGGAGAACATAATAAATCTTCCTTTTCAAGTGATAATGCATTTGCTCTAATATTTTTGCTATGCCCCTCTAAATATTTGGAACAAAATGAAATCCCTTCCTTAGCAATAAATCCCTCCGCAATGAAACTCTCAGGTTTTGCTTTATTGCCAATATAGTCCTTTAATATCAAGAAGAATATGCAAATGACATAAACTTTTAAAATGTTTATCATATGTGTAACTAAATATAGATAATAAGTTATATGTTACTATTCAAATGGGTACATCCATTGGTATTGAACAGGACCATCTAATTTAACCTCCTATGCTAAGTGTACAAGAAGATTAATCATGATCGTGAAGAATGACGAAAGAAATATTTTTTCCATCTTGCATAAAGTCATAACAATATTATTCTGTAATATCTCCAACTTGGTGGGAATGATAACCCTTGCACAAATTAACTTTAGGAAATGTGATATCTCCACCACAATGCGCATAACTTCATCTAAAGGTGCACATGACCAAAGCACAATGGATAAAATATCTTCTAATAGAACATGACAGTCATGACTTTTTAAACCCATAATTTTACAATCAGCAATATTGACACATCTTGATATGTTTGATGCATAGCCTTTAGGAAATTTCAAATTCTTCAGGACTTTACAGAACATCAATTTGTCTTTCTTTGACATTGTGAAAGGAGCTGGTGGCAATGAATAGCTACCATCCTCTAAACTTTGTGGTTGAAATTCGCTTTTTATTCCAATGTCAACCAAATCTTATCTTGCTTGTAAGTTATCTTTTGATTTTTCTAGATCAAGCAAAGTTCGAATAAAATTATCATAAATGTTCTTCTAAATATGCATAACATTCAAGTTATGTGGCAATAAGTTATACTCCCAATAAGGCAGGTCAAAGAAAATTGATTTTTTCTTCCATCCTTCAATATTCCCCTGTACAGCACATCCTCTTTTTAGACTAGCTTTACTTAAGGAGGCAATTGGAAATTCTATATTATGTAACTGTGATAGAACTTCAGTGCCAGTTCTCCTTCTAGGTTCTCTTCGAGCTTCCTCTGTGTTATCAAAGTAATTTTTTTTGCTGCATAAAATATGATTATCTAGAAGCCAACGATGATGACCCATGTAAAAGAATTTCTTGCCTTCGTATAACCACAAGGATTATGTATTTTGTGCACAACAAGGACAAGCAAATCTCCCTTTCGTGCTCCATCCAGACAACATATCGTATGCTGGAAAATTATTAATGGTCCACAGTAATGCAGCTCACATGTTGAAAGTTTTCCCACTTACGACATCATAACATTGAACTCCATGCCATAATTCACATAACTCTTGAATCAAAGGTTGAAGGTAAATATCAATAGCATTTCCTGGACTTTTCTTCCCAGGTATTATAGTTGAAAGGATAAAAGAATCATGTTTCATCCTAACCCAAGGTGGCATTTTATATGGAACTAGAAGTACAGGCCAAATATTATATGTATTACTCATAATCTTAAATGGATTAAACCCATCACTAGCCAAACCAAGGCAAACATTATGTGGATCCAAAGCAAAATCAGGGTATTGAGAGTCGAAAGCTTTCCACGCTTCTCCATCAGCTGGATGTCGTAACAAGCCATCTAAATTTTCGTGTTTAGCATGCAAAATCATCTCTTCAACAGATTTCTTTATTTTAAAAAATCTTTGAAGTCTTGGAATTAATGGAAAATATCTGACAATTTTAGCTGATTTCATACGAGTTCTTTTTCCTCAAGAAGTATTCTTCATCATAGTTGACCATCTTGATGCTCCACATATGTGACATATATTCTGATCAGATCTACCTTTCCAAAATAACATACAATCATTAGGACATGCATCTATCTTCGTATATCCAAGATCGAATGCTTTCATTATATTCTTCACTTTGTATGTACTTTTACGCAACAACACTCCTTTAGGTAAGGCATCGACCAGAAACTCAAGTAGCATATCAAAGGATCTTGCCATCCAAGAATGTAAACACTTCAAACGATATAAGTTCAATATAAAAGATAGCTTTGAGAAGGTTTTACATCCAGGGTACAACTCTGCTCCTACATCCTGTATTAAATTTGTAAATTTCTCACAATGATCATTTTGTTCATTAGTATTGAACTCATTCTGCTCCATCGCTGTATTTTGAAATGGATCATTTGTACATAATATGTCTCTTAATAATCCATCTATATCATATGTTCTTATATCCTCAAAAGGAGCTTCGCCTTCCTTTAACTTTAGTGTGGCACCAGATGCTTCACTCATTGCACATTCACCTATAATACAATGCTCTTCCCCATGTCGATTCCATACAACATATCCAGCAAAAAATCCTTTGGAAATTAAATGGTCTTTCACATCTTTCATACAATGGAAGTACCTATTAATGCATGACTTGCACAGACATAAAATTTTCCCTGACGAATTCTGGCTTCGACTTGTAAACTCTATGAAATTGTTTACACCATTTACATAATCACGACTCAACTTGGCTTTTGTAATCTAACTCTTATGCATATTAAGTGAAAAATAAGTTTCAAAGTCACTGCTAAGAATAAAAATTCATTAGGTCACTGAAATTTTTATGTAACCATCATCTTCATAAACTTGCCAACATCATGTTTATGCAACCACTAGGTGTTACCATCCACATTTTTGGTCTTTTGATGTACACTTTACACACATATGTTTTCTATATCCACCCGCTCAATTCTCATGCATATTTTTAGTATTTAAAATATTGCTTAATCATTTCAACACAAATATAAAAACATGTGAATTATATTATTGTCATGAAAATAGAACATATGACAATACTTCCTATGTAGTTCAACCCATATATTTTATCACAAATTTACCCTAATGTGGGATATAGGATCACTTCGATCCAAACAAACACTGAAACTAAATTTGCAATAAGTGATCCATGCAAAACAAATAAATATAAATGAGACTGGTTTTTGGAAACAAACTACTAACACTTACATTGAAACAAATTGGTTCTACGTGAAACATTAACTCCTTTCAATTCTATCCTTTTTCAAGAAAATCCCAGTTTCATTATTTTAGTCAGAAGTTACAAAACTAAATAAGGCATAAAAGGATATGCCATAAACCCAAACCCAAGCCACACAAAAAAAGTAGCAAAGCTTAGAACAGAACTCCATTATACCAATAATGAAAACATAACAATCATTAATGTTCAACATAGGGAAGCTAATAAAATATATCTGCTGTGAACAGAGCTTCCAAGGAGATTGATGCATCCAGTTTGTCATCCCCAAAAAACCCATGTAGCGTGCCATCAACTGACGATAGCTTATACTACAGGAAAATTGCTCATTACCGACAGATTTTTCGGTGGCTTTCCGGCGGATATCCGATGGATTACGACAAAATATTTCCGACTAATTTTCAAACAAATTTTCTGGCAAAATTTCCTGTGGATTTCCGACGAATGTTTTTCCCGCATACTTCCGACGGAATTTCCGCCGAAAAATTTAATAAATTATTAATTATTTAATTATTAATTTTAATTAATTACTAACTTTAAAAATTTATTTTAATGTATTTTTAAATAGTATAAAAGTTATTAAATAAATATCTAATTTATTATAAATTTAATAACTTATTTTAATTAATTATAAATTTAATAACTTATTTATTAATTTTAATATTTTATTTGAATCTATTTTTTATTATAATGTTCATATTATGTTATTTTTTATAAATTTAATAATTGATTTTAATTCATTTTATTTTAATATTTTAATTCATTTTGTTTTAAATTTTAATTTTTGTAATATATTATTTAAATATAAAAGATTAAGTTTTATGACAAGTTTTCATTCACATCAAATTGGTTGAGTTTCTCAAAAAATTATGGTCTCCTCTTTGAATCCATCAGGCGTCACAGGCTGGGGCGAGCTACGTGGGCCAGCGGGCGTGGGCTGGCTAGCGGGCGGGCTATCCGGGCCAGCGGGCGTGGGCTGCGGGCTAGCTAGCAGGGGCGGGCTACGTGGGCTAACGCTGGCTGACTAGCAGGTTTTTTTAAAATTATTTTTTAGTTTTTCTGGCAGAATTTGTCCGCCGGACAGCCGCCGGAAAAAATTTTCCAGCAAATTTGTTTCGCCGAAAATTTTTTTCGACGCTCGATTTACTGTCGAAAAGTTTTTCGCTGAAAATTCGCTGGAAAATTTCAAAATCCACGGGAAAGTTCAGAATTTTTTGCCGGTAATATGCTATTTTCTTGTAGTGTTAGAAAGCACTGTAGCTCTACCATTAGATTTTCAAGAAGGGAAAAAAAACTCAGATTTCCCTCCAATTACATGCACTTTCAGATAGAACTCAACAGCATGTCTAGAAATAGCTTCAAATTAGGTCATACATGGCAACTAATAACAACTACCTGTTTTATACCTGTACACGTTTTACATTCATGTATCATCTGTGTATCTGTTAATAGTTTAGGACTTAGTCTAAGCTCTATATATAGTGTTTCTGTACGTGGGTTTTTCCTATGAGACACAAATCTAAAGTTTTCTCTATTTTTCTGAATTTTAAATGCTTTGTTGAAAAATAAACTAATTTTCAGATTAAATGTTTTCGCTCTGATGGCAGCACAGAGTACTTTAACTCAAACGTTAGGAATTTTCTTACTCAATAAGGCATTCACCATCAAACTTCCTGCCCCTACACGCCTGAACAAAATGGTCTAGCAAAGCACAAAAACAGACACCTCATTGAAACCACTCGAAAGTTACTAAACAGTGCCTCACTTCCTCACTCTTTTTGGCCAGATGTCGTCCTAACGACATCCTATCTCATTAACCATTTACCATCTGCAACAACCAACTTCACTTCTTTCCTCTATCTGTTATTCCACAAAATTCTTGATTACAAGTTTTTCAAAGTCTTTGGGTGTGCCTGCTTTCCTTAGATTTCTCCAAATCAACGAAATAAATTGGAACCCCGATCTAGAGTCTGCATATTTCTTGGTTACTCACACGTCTCTAAAGGCTATAAGTGCCTTGATCCTACAAATAACAAAATATTTGTCTTAAGACATGTGGTCTTTGATGAACTCACATTTTTGTTTAAACATTTCTCTACAAACTCATCACCTGTCTCTTCCTCTCTTCCGCCAACTCTTCTTGTTCCCACTCCTAGCACTTGCAACATAAACAAGTCATCCAGCTTCTCTAAGTCTCATCCCAATTCCTCCAATTCTAGCCAACAGCTTCATCCGGCTATTCTAGAAATCACCCAGATTACTTCCTCCTCTCAAATCTCTATATCTAATCATGCTACTAATACTTCTATAGCTCCTCCAGACATGACTAGACCTCCTCTCAACAACCACAATACTTCCATTCATCCTATGACCACCCGAATCAAAACTGGTTCACTCAAACCAATTCAACGACTCAACTTGCCTCACATTCAATCCTCTTCTTAGTCTTTGTCAACACTTGAACCAACAACATATCAGGAAGCCACTCACCATTCTCACTGGAGGTGAGCTATGGCAGAAGAATTCTATGCCTTACAAAAATAGGGTACTTGGGAACTTGTACCAGCTCCTAACGATCTGCCTATACTTGGTAGTCGATGGACATTCCACACAAAATATAAATCTGATGGTACAATTGCAAGGTTCAAAGCTTGTTTAGTTGCTCAAGGCAATATTCAACAATATGACATAAATTACCTAGAAACATTTAGTCCAGTCGCTAAGTTTCCTACTATACGCACTTTACTAACCATTGCAGTTTCTAACAAATGGCCTGTGCATCAGCTAGATGTAACAAACGCCTTCCTGCACTGTAATCTTAATGAGACCATATACATGAAACAGCCAAAAGGCTTTGAGGACGACATCCAACCCAACCATGTGTGTAAACTCAAGAAAGCAATCTACAGTCTCAAACAAGCCCCTCGGCAATGGTTCAATACCTTATCATCATTTTTACGCACTCTTCGCTTCTCTCCGGGCAAAGCAGATTCGTCGTTGTTCATTCTTCACAAGGGAACCATTCATCTATATATAGTCATATATGTAGATGATATACTACTAACAGGCAATCATTCCTCTATGATCACAACAATTCTCTCTCAGCTACATAATAAATTGACATGAAACATCTCGGTATGGCTAGCAGCTTTCTGGGAATTCAGCTTAGCACAGTGGACAATGCCTACCTGCTGTCTCAAACAACCTACGTGGCATCCATTTTGACAATGGCTGGCATGACCCAATGCAAAGCATTGGCTAACCCGTCATGTACCAAAATCCCAGACAACTTCGACACAAAAAAATTCATCATAGATCCCAAACTCTACCAACAGATCACCGGCTCGTTGCAATATCTTACTATAACAAGACCTGATATATCCTATGCGGTCAATTTATTATGCCAACATATGCATAATCCGACCTCACAGCATTTCTTCTTACTCCATCGTTTACTACGTTACATCAAAGGCACATTATCTGTCGGTCTTCCTATTTTGCAGGGTCTAATGGAACTACACTCCTATTTGGATGCTGATTGGGCTGGTGACAAAGCAATGAGAAGATCAACATCAGGTTTCTGCACATTCTTGGGCAACACTCTCATTTCCTAGAGTGTCAAGAAGCAATAAACAGTAGCCCGTTCCTCGACAGAAGCTAAGTACCGAGCCATCGCTACAGCTCTCTTCGATATCATCTTGCTCAGACGCCTGTTACTTGATTTTAACATTCAACTCAAATCTCCCACAAGTTTACATTGCGACAGCACGTCTGCCATTGCACTCGCAAACAATTCCATCTTTCACGCCCGAACAAAGCATATTGAAATCAATCAACACTTCATTCGGGACCATATTCACTCTCACACTGTTAGGATCTTTCCCATCTCCACCAAAGATTAGCTAGCAGATATATTTACAAAACCGCTCTTAACTTCTTGTTATCATTTGCTCCGTGACAAGCTCACTGTACAATCTAGTCCATCAGCTTGAGGGGGTGTAATAACAGCTACCTATTTTATACCTGTACACATTTTACATTCATATATCATATGTGTATCTGTTAATAGTTTAGGACTTAGTCTAAGCTCTATATATAGTGTTCCTGTACTTACCCTTGGCATTCAAGTGATAATCAGATACCGATCATTCTCTGTTTTCAGCAACTTCTCCAGTCAGCCAAGAGGAGTCTACAGAATAGCAAACAAAATAATTATGGATTTCAAAACAAATTCCTCTTCCTAAAAGTAATTCTTGATCAGCTTTTGGGCAGGTGATCAAATCTCCACAATATTCTTAAGAGTCAATTAACAATTTTATTTTTTAATGTTAATTGGATAGAAACCAATAAAAACTGAGGTAGACAATCTAAAAATATTAAAGCAAAGCTTATCAAAATTAGGTATCTTTACTGACCAAAAATGAATCTGGCTTCACAGGGGAACAATGTCAGCAAAGCTAGATATTTTCAGCATAATAATGTGATTTGACTGAAAACTTAGATTCACTTTAACATGAAGAGTACCTGCGCAAGGCCTCCAACAAAGTTATTGACTACAACTTTGTTGAAGAAATATGATTGGGAGGTAATGAAAAGTTAATCAAAGCAATAAAACTTCCTAAAATGGTTCAGAGAAGCTACGTTTAACAATTTCACCCAAAAATTAGCTTAGCAAGGTTTGATGTTTTAGCAAATCAGATTGGAAAAACCTACTTCTCATCACAAAAGTTCTTAGAAAACAATGATAAAGTTGTTGCCAAATAAAAATATAACAACCTCTCACAAGAAAAAGCCACCTCAAATTGACCCTTATGGGCTGTTTGGCAACAAGTGGCATAGTTTTGAGTGCTATGTATATAAATTTACCTTTTTTAAATTAATATAACTTAAGCTATTTAAAAGATAAAATATAATATAACCATAAGACTTCCAAAAAATTGACCCATCGTCTAAGCTCTAATCACTTAAAATTTGAAATCTATAAAATCATTAGGTTAACGTAGAAATCTCAAAATAAATCCTGAGTTCATTTGAAAGTATAAATGCAAGAGATGCCATTTCTAAATCAAGTCAACCAACAGAACATTATGAATTTATACATATCGATTTCAAAATAGTTGGACATGACCAAAGAAATTGACAACATCTGTGTAAGGTTTTAACTAACCCAGTTGTTGGACAAAGAAGAAGATAGCCAACAACCTCCACGGCCCAAAAAGCTCCCGTTGTACTATTCTTGAATGATGAAGGCCTTCTCGTTGCAAACTTGAAAAGGAATGGTAGCTGTATGGAGGAAAAAAAGAACCAATGAGAAGAAAGGGTATCGATACTTTGCCGAAGATTCTCCAGCAATCGTCTAGGAGGTTGTCTACCTCGTCGCGCTCTACTTCCTCCCTCTCTTCCTCATGTCGTTCCTGGCCTGAATGTGTCTTCGCGTGAGGAGAATAGCAAGCAGGATGTGCAGTGTGCTCCTCTCCGGCAGCAGCTGTGACGCTCGGCGAGCAGTGATTCGCTCCGCTTGGGTCGCACGAAGGAAAGAACAGGGGAAGACGGAGAGCCGATCACGCGTGCATAAAATCAGGAATTAGGGCTTCTGGCGGGGCCTTATTGATGGTTAAAAGAGGTGCTATTGTACTGATTAAAACCGGTGCTAATTGCATCGATTAAACCCGATGCAATTTGTAGCGGTCAAAATTGATGCAAAAAGATGATTTTGGCAGCGGTTCTAAAACCGCTCCTAACATCTGATGCAAAAAATTCAGTTTTTTTAGTAGTGATCATGAAAGAACATGCTGTGTATTGCCGATGTAACTTACAATAAAAGGTTCCAATTACAAGATTTGGAGGGGAAGCAAATGAAGGTATAATGATTGATGTCGTTATTATTAACATAGCAATAATCTTAATTCTGTTAAGTCTCTTATGTATTGAAAATTCTTTTAAGATTGTGTTGTTTTGATGATCGTTTGCTTTCATTAACAAATGCTCTTGTAATGTAAATTTCCAACTTTATATGAAATGATTCTTATAAAAAAAATAAAAATAAAAGTAATGCATGAAAAAAAAATTTCTAACCTTCTTAACTCTCTGATGTCAAAACTTGGGCTCACTGCTATGGCTCAAACATTTCTTATCTCGGTGAGAAGCTCAACTAAGAACCGCTTCTTCTTTGATGCGAGGGAAGGTGCATTTATAGCCGAAACTATCAGAGAGCATAACACACTTAACACTTAATTCATTGCTCTCAATGAATAAAAAATACAAAAAGAAAAAAAAAAAACTGTTCATTCTTCAGACGATGCTAGGGAGGATAATAATGTATGAGGCATGAGAGACTTAATGTAACATCTCCATATTCAATATTTAATTCAACTTGTTCTTACCCAATTTGAAAGAAATAAATGCATGAATTTCTGCATTTTGAACTCTTCTGCATGTGCGTGAGAATATTTTGTATGTATAGGAGAGTCTACTTGTGTTCTGGAGGGGGTCCCGGGGGTCTATTTACATGTTTGTGAAATGTAAATTTTCTCTCTGGGGCACTGGGACGCTTGGTTTGGCAGCGCCCCTACGAAAGTGAGTAATGTAAAATATGTAACTAATTCAACGAATCGACACAAGGTGGCGTGCGGTGGCGCTTTGTGGCCAGCATTATGTGGCGCAACGGCTCTAGGTTGAATTTTAATATTTTAAATATTTATTTTCACCGTTTCATTCGTTTATTTTCTCTTAAGGCAACCGACGCTTGAGAGAGATAGGGGAGGATTTTAGAGAGATAAAATTTGATTTGAGCCATTTCGATCCATTTTTTGCTGACGTGTCGTTTCTGAAAGTTGTCCAGATCGAGGTATTTCATGATCGGTTTTAAAAAATACAATTTTTTCATGAATTTTTTGATTAAATTTATACTTCTATTACCAAAAACTAAGAATAATCTGTATCTGCAAAACTTTCACCGCGTAACTTTCGATATATTGTAGAGACTTTAGTTCTAAACATTTAGACATTTTTCTGAAAATTTAACACCTAGAATTTTGGGAATAATGCTGTTTTAATTGTATAAAAAATTATCTGAACTCTGGAAAAAAAAATATTACAGTATGATTAAAGTCTTAATATAGTATTATGTACAATCTATGATAATCTAGTTAAATTTTGAAATAGTATGTTTTTGCTCAATAGGGTTTCTATTGTTTACTATTAAAGCAATGTGGCAAGCTCTGAATTGAGTTAATTTATGTTTTAATTACCGCAATGGAATTATACATTTTAATTTATTATTCAGAATAAAAAGGTCTGAGAAGATTTGGTGTGTGAAGAGCAAGATATATTCTGGTTCCTATAAGGGATATTCTAGAGGCAAAAACTCATGTTCTAGTGCCTGCAGACATATTTTGGTGCTATAAGCACATTATATTATGGTGATGATATTGGAAGTTATAAGAATGAATTATGTTAGTTATTGCTAAAAAATATGAAGCGTGTGTTTATTTATTTTTCTGCACTGCAAGTTAAGTTTTCTGATAACTGCAAATACACTTTTGTTCAAGAAATAATTATTATGAAATAACTTTTAAAAACTCAGCTGCATATTTTTATAAATGAAATGATTTGAAAATTAAGATTGGTTTAAATATGACCTGCTGAGTTGTGTAGCTTACAGATGTTTTGATTCTTATTTTCAAGGTATGGGAAAGAGAAGGAGCCTATTGATTAACAGTTCAAGATCTAATATGAGTCTATATAAGCATTTTTTTTTAAATTTTTGTATAGTCATGACTAGCATTTGTTATGATTTGCTATGGTCTCTATTTTGTAGATATGTACTATAGTGTAGATGTTATATACACATTTTGATGATAAAATAAAAAGAATTTCATGGATAAGTTATTTCTTATATATTGGATATTGATAGAAGCTCCGCATTTTTTTGTTTGTTTTAAAGCTTAAATTGGAATAAGAAATCTATTTTTTTTTTAAATTGGATCTTGAGTTTTGCCTGTCGCAAGTCAACACAATAGGAAATGTTTCATTTGTGGGTTTTGTTGTGCTGTGACACTAAATAAGCCAATGATTGGAGCAATGGGTTAAATGATAGGCCAAGGAAGAGATTGATCTCATTTAGCAAGCATCATGCAATTGGATGACTTACCATCAGTTAGTGGTTGTTACTTCATACAAGAAGTGATCATATAACATCTCCTGAGAGATTGTAGTGTGTGGCAAAAGTTACTCCTTTATAAAGGTAAAAATGTATGACCTCCTAGAATATAAGAAGTAAATCCAACATACCTCGTTAGGGTCCTGTCCTAGATGATTCAATGACAAGGTGATCTCACTAAAATGGTTGAGTGATGAAAATTCAACAATAGAACTTTAGACTAAAAAAGTGTTATTCTCTAGTTTGACAATGAGTGAAATGAAATTTGATTTTCTCATGGTAGTGTTGATTTATAGTTTGGCAATGATTTATTCTCTTGTAATCTTGCTTATAATTAGGTCAGTTTGAATGAACAAATAATTCAAACTAAGTTTCAAATTAAGTGGATGATAAATTGATATATATGATAAGACATATGGAATGAGCTATTACACTTCCTCACTGCTCAATGAATCTTATAAATAAGCAACTTTAACGATAAAGAAAAATAACACTTCAAAATCATATCAATTTCTCCTTACTTTGAACACTTTAAATGCTTTGATAATTGAGGAAGAATGGGTGAAGCTTTATTTATTGTTACTCTCAGGACACCACTCTATGACAAAAAGAGGTGGAAGATTAAGGAGAAAAAAAGTTGTGGTCACAATACTAATATTAGGGACAATAACAACAACAACCTTCACGGTTCCATAATATTCATTGATGACACATACTGAAATATCATGAATAAGAACATAAGAGCTGGCAAGGGTGACATCTCTCTCACTCTCAACCTTAACTTCTACTCTTATCATTATGGTCTGACCCTCTTGGGTGATGAGGGGGACCACTCTAGGTAGTGGACATGATTGTACAGCCTATAAGGTTTGTCATCTTGATGTGGAATAGCTCTTGTTGTATATGAGAGGATGGATGGAAGTAATGGTGGCAATCATAAGGAATTTCCAATAGATGGCCAAGGAGTAAAAAGAAAAAATAAACACATTTAATGATCAGATATGGATGCACATTCAATTGGCAAATCTTTTGGAGTGCCCAAAATATAAATACTTCCAAGACCATAAGGTAGTTATATAGATGCTTGAAAGGTTAGCCTTTGTTGATCATTTATTGTCAATTGAGATTAGGGATATTATCTTTAGACAAAAAGTATTCTCAAAAAATTCCTGACCAATTAAGGGAAATAGTATAAACAGTTATTTGCTTGACATATATGATTGCTCTCTTGGATGCATATATTTAAGAATTGGGTGGACAATCAAGTGAAAAATTGAGATTGATTGTTGTCCATTAAAAAAATATTTTATCACTAATGCAACATTGTGTTAGAACTCTAGCAACCCCCTCTTGCTCATCAGGGCATCCTCTTTAGAGCTACTAACAAATGGGAGGAGCAAAAAATCTTCACAATAATGATAACGGGCCATCTTCAACATCAAGTTCTATCGAATGCGATCATAATGTTCTTGTTTCTAACAGAAATCTAGGAGGTCAAGTTCAAGAAAAATTCTCTCTTTGTGAACATATGAGGGTTATTCATGCAAGCAAAAACATAAATTTTACTCTTGATCTGTCATAATATTTTCTAGCTAGCAACACTCCATTCCCTTCAAGATATTGGTCCATGTTTAATAACAAAATTCCTAGTCTTCTGCCATTTCTTCCTCTCTTTATTATTATTATTTTTTATAACTTGAAGACCGTTTCTATGTATTCTGTTATTGTGAGTTTGCCAACTAACTATGTAGAGGATCTTTAATTTATTTCCCATTTTTTGAATCTCTAGTGACATTTATGCTTTCTTATTAGAAAAATAAATGTATCTTTGTATACAAGTATCTATGGAGATTATTCGAATTTGCTGCCATTTAGGTCATATCACAAATGGAAGGAATTAATAAGAGAGTTTTCAATACGTTTGCAGTAATAAAGCTCATCGTGGTTTAACATTATTATTTGGATCTCTTTGGGAATATCATTAAGGATGCAACTAATTTTAATATGTTGATTGGGAGCTTAGACTATAAATAAAAAAATCTTTAACATGAAGCTTATATATGTAATATGTTAGTTAACATTTAATTTACTTAAAAAAATGATTAAAGATATGTTTAAAAAAGATTCTTATATTTTTATTTTATCGAAATTTATCACATTTATTTTAGTATATATATTTTTTATGATAATTCACTTTTGACAATCTAATATTTTAAAATATAATATTTATAATAAAATTGTTATCTATTTTTTAAATCAGAAATATTCACAATAATTGCCAATTACTCAACGTTTTACACAATAAGATCAAAAAGTTATATGATAGTTGTTTGAGGCTTTGAGCACTTCTTGTTTTTCATTATTATTTTAAATATTTTGGATTTTAATTTATGATGATAACTTAAGTTTCTTATTGAACTTATTCGAGGGTTGTTTGATTGACTGAAAAAAGAATATTGTGTAAGAGAAATGTTGATTAAAAGTAATGTTGTATATTTGAAATATTTTGAAGTTATTTGGATGAATATAAAATAAATGCAGAGGTTATTTTTTGGCATGAAGTAAAACGAATGCCATGTAAAACATAATTAGTGATGGCAGGTGGCTGCTGATGGAAGTAACGGGTGGCAGCAATTGGTGGTGGCTCGCAGCAACAGTGGCCAATGGTGGGGGGAGGCAGCTGCCATCGATGGCGGTTGGAGGTGGTAGGAGGCTGTCAGCTGTGGGCAGTTGGGAAAGGGGGTTGCAGGAGGTTGCGACAGGTTATAGTAGTCGCTGGCTGTGGCAGGCGGCGACTAATAGTGGTGGTGGTTGGCGGTGGTGGTGGGCTGCGGTGGATTGTGGCTGATAGTGGTGGTGGTGGGCAACCACAGCTGCCGGCTGTGGCGGCAGCTTGGATGACAACGGCGGCGGTGGCTACAGCGACAACCTACGGGGGTGCAGGCCATGGGCGAGGGCGCCAAGGGTAAGGGTAGCGGTGGAGGGACGGATGCCGATAATGGGCGGTGGCTACCAGTGATGGTGGCAGGCAATGAAGTTGCTGTGTGTTTTGAAATTAGTCAAATTTGAGGAATTGCAAATGCACAAAAAATGAACTAGCTAGTAAAATCTAAATACATCAAAATTTTACACTAGATTTAGTTTACTTCAAACCAAACATCAATATCCCCTAAACTCCTGCATTTGGAATACTGTACACCCCTTTAACTTCATCCTTACTACTAATGCTAATTGAGACAACACAGATTATTAAAAAAATTAGTGAATATTTTGAATTCTGATGATATTTGTACTTTGGAGATTTATATACATATTATATAATTTTTTTGTATTTATATATCTAATATTAAAATTTTTATATTTATTTACATATCATTTTAATATTTAAATCAATCAAAATATATACATAAAAATAAATATTTTATTTTAAATAAATTAATAATAATAATATTTTTATATGATTTAGAAATTTCAAAATCATGAAAGTAAATATAAAAATTTAAATATTATTTATATAAAAATATTTAAAAAAATTACAGTATATTAATGTAAATCACCATCATATTTTTTACTTACTAAAAAAATTTTGAAACCAATAAAAAAAAAATAATAAAATTGAAATTATGATTACCATGTGAAAATGAAAGCAATACCAATGGTATTCCAAACAAAGGCCAAGTCTAATTGTGCATCAGGAAATGGGCTGCACTCAACATACAAAAAAGCCTTGCAGGACTACAACAATAGCATTCACAACATAATTTATCCATCAAGTTAAAACAATAAGATGAAAGTATATATGTGTGAGCTATGAGCTAATATTTAATCAATAGAGAGAAAATGGGGATTACATAATTAATTAGGAACACTTAGTGTAATTAATTAAGCATAATTATAATTTTATAACCAATAATTTATGCATTAAAATGTAAGCTCCTAACTCAATTATTCACCGTAGATCACATAAAACATGACAGTCATTATCATATTCTTTTAACAATCTTTATATATTTATAAATTTATAATTAAAATGCTATCAAATAACGGGTAGAAAATCCTCAGCAGAAAAAATGTTATGCTTAATAAATTTAAGAAAAAAAATTATGCCAGAAAATTTTCATATAAATTAGAACAAAAGGAAAGAAAAAATTATCATATTTATTTTTAAATTATTATTACATATAAAAAATTATATTATATTAATATTAAAATAATTTTTTCTTAATAAATCCATCCTCCAAAACTAATACGAAACAATTTATAAAAACTATTTTTAAAAACAAAGGTAAATGACATTCCAATAATCGTACCACTTCATCAAGTGTTTTTCATTGCATTTTGTGGTAAATAAATAGGAAACAAAACAAGTTATGCCTGCGATGCAAATTTATCTGAAAATATAGAATAAAAAATTAAAATATAATGATATTTGATCATAAATATAAAATAATTATATAATGACAAAACAGCTATTTGTATTTTAAAATTTTATCAATTGTTTATTATAAGATAAATTATTGTATTATATTTTTTATCATTTTTTTTACTTTTTATTATTTATCCCTAATATTTTTTAAAAAGAAATGAAACATTGATGTTTGATCAAAAGATGTAGCTCATCTTAGTCTGTTGGTTGGGAGCTTTGAGTATCAATCACGAGGTCTAGAGTAGGGGTGTCAATTTTTGACATGACCAGAAGCCCGACCCCAAAAAATTCGGGTTCGGGTCGACCCATTTGTGAAACTGGTCGGGTCTGGGTTCGGATTTCTATCCCGTTTGAAAAACATGTTAGGTTCGGGTTGACCCGAAAACCCGCGAGTCGACCCGACTAACCCAGATCTCGGGCTACCTCACCTAGTTCTGCGAGCTCTTGCTTAGTTGCGGCTACCGCGCTCAGGTCGACCGCCCCTGCCAGGCACCAGGCTCCCTCGGTTTGAGTCCTCTGTCCGCGTGAATCCGCCTCACTCCGACGCCGACGGTCCGACCTCGCCTCACTCCAAGCCTCCGACCTCGCCTCGCCCAAGCCCTAGCCCTATGCGGATTTGCCCACGACGAGTTTCCGAACTCGCCTTGCTTCACTCCGACCTCGGCATTCGCGGATTCTCCCAACTGCCCAAGAAACTATGCCCGCGGGTTTGTGGGTTGGATTGGGTCAACCCGGCCCGACAACCTGTGCAGGTCGGGTCCAGGTTAAAAAATACTGGCCCATTTAGCTAAACGGGTTAGGTTCGGGTCAATTCGTTTATGCCCGGGTTAAGTCGGGTTCGACCCGAACTCAACCAGTTGACCCGAATTGACACCCCTAGTATGGAGTTTGAGTTTTACGTATTTGATGTGTGTATAAATTTATCTTAATTGACCTAAATATCCCAAAAAAAGATGTTTGATCAAAAGATCTTTTCACAAAGAACACAAAGATAAAAATGCAATTATTAGGCTATAAGCCACCTACGAAGACCTCAAATGCTCTTATCTTTCTAGAAAATAAATTGAATAGGCTCCAACCAACATGAGAAACCTGCAGAGAAATAAACCAAGAAAGGAACATACAAATAACCAGAATCCAACCAATAGACACTAAACCAAACGACCAGCAGACCACCAACCCAACCACCACAGCAAGACCCAAACTCAAACACCAACCGAAAGCACAACACAAAGACCCACAATCGAGCAAACAAAGCCCTATGGCTAACCTAAACCAAAGAGCTGCAAAACCAAAGAAACGAAGCAACCAAAAAAGAAAACATCACAACAGTTCGACCAATAGCTGAAAAGAACCAAAAACTACTTTTTAGATTTTCTCCTGCGACATTTGCCACGCCCATGAGAAAAAGCTTTATGGACTATGCGACCCACATTCAAATTATACAAAGCACGAAATTCATCCTCAGGCCCATCCAAATCATCATCATTTCCCCCACAAGGAGATGATATGGACCCATCAAGCCAATCAACATGGTCCACACAATTACCCTTCAAATTAACTGCCAATTGAGCTTTCAAAGCTTTGTTAGAAATAAGAGAGATTGAAACATCAACGAATGGTACATTCGACAAAATCGGTAACAAGGAAAGCAAGGGTGATTCATTAGAAGCAGCAACCATTCCATTATAATCTGTAACTTCCCCACTCTCGGCAGACACGACAGTGCCATAGCGCCCATGATCTAAAGAAACATAGCTAACATGATAATTCGCAAAAACCACAACATCATCACCAAATTTAGAAGTAAAAGACTCGTTAGGACTAGGTATAATATTAATCATACAATTGTTGAGATCCATAACGTCATTAACACCTTCCACCTCACCATGGTCGATATCACAAGAAATAGTCATTGGAATAATAGTAGTCATCGGAGCCGCATCAACCTAAGCATGCCCGATATAAATCCTAGTGTCATGAACAACATTACCAATATCTCTAGCCAAAGCAATTTCCATTAAATTTTCCCCATTAACCACTAATTTAGCAACGGGCGTGAGGGGGATCAAAGTAGGGGGTGGGATTTTATGAATTTTCCACAACAACATTAACATTCCTATCAAAGCTAATTGGTTGATTAGCATTAGAAATAGTAATCGGGATGAAGGATGAAGGGGGGGGGCCGACAGTCACCCTTTAAATGTCTTATACATTTACAATGAACACAAAAGGGAGGAAAAACCTCCAGCTCGACATGTTGTATATAACCAAAATTTTCAGTACCTAGTCATACTTTGTCAGGGTATTTAACCACAGAAGAACGGAAGCCCACAGAAGCAGCATTATCAACTTTTAGAGGTTTCCCATACATCGAACCCAAAGCATGCAGGATACGGGGTGAAAATAAGTGAGGACGCAAGTTAGGAAAGGAAATCCAAATAGGGATAACAGGAGATTCCACACCAATATCAAATAGTGGAGACCAATTTGTCAATTTCATGTAGCAATTGTTAACAAAGTAGGATCTATGAGAGAAAATGCTGCTATAGTCTAGGTCATTAACCAACTTAATTAGAATATGCGAAGGACTCAAAATAGGCACATAAAATTTCAATTGGGATTTAGATTAAAGAAAAACTTTTGAATAGCATTAAGAGAAGGATGGCGAGCAGGAAATTTATCAACCAATGAGAATTGAAGAGGAGCCGCTTGCGTAAGGATCTCCTCCTTCGAGATCCAAAGGGAAGGCAAACCATGAAAACTAGAAGATTTCAGGTCAGGAAGCCTTGCATCAGAAGAGATACCAAAGAGGGTGTCAACAAATGAATGCGATTTGATCGACCCATCCAAAAAACTTGGATCAACCAAACGGTTTACCGCCATTCCGACCATGAATGGTCAGAGGTGGACGAACCAAGAAAGCAAAGCAAAAAAACCAGAAGGAGAGAGGGAAACTTCCCTGTGAGCGCACCAGCAAATGGGGCTGCCAGAGCCGTCGGGAGGGAGCTAGGGGAAACCATAGTGGAGCAGGAGGAAAAAACTTTTTTTGATGGTGAGAACTTACTATGAAGAGGAGCCAAAGTCTCCTGATTTTTAACCTCTCTTTAATCTCCAACTTAGGTCCATTTCATATGAAGAATGTATGTTTATTTATCGCATGAAAATTTTGATATATTTAGTCAAATTTTCATAACACTCCATTTGACGGCTCATATTAAATTATTTGATCATAAATTATTTGCTTAGCATTTAAGTACTATAATGACTTTAGAATCAAATGATTTTGGGCTTATTGCATTCATCTCATTGAGCCGCTTGGTTTGATGTTAAGCATGAAAGTTTTGGAGATCATCTAATTCTTTAATCAATTTTAATTCAGGTGCTTAATTTGGGCTCTGATTCAGATTGGGTCACTTATTGGATTCATCTCATTTAGCTGATTGATTTGATTATAAGCATGAAAATTTTAGAGAACATCTAAATCTTCAATCAATGATTAAAAAAAATTAATTTTAATTAAAATGTTTAATTTGAGCTCATTTGAAGCCGGCTTAGGTCAGCTTAAGTTTTGTGGGTTCCAATTTGAATCCTTTTTATATCTAATTTTACTGGAATCGAGATATACATCCGTGTGGGACAAAATAAAGGTTAAGCGGCTTTTTAACGCTAAATAAACTTAATTATATTGATTAAAAATTTATAATTGCAATCAATAAGAATTAAAAGTTACTGTAATCGAAATCCTACAACCATCCATTAAAGCAAACCTGTAAGGGCCTATTAAATTAGTATTATTTAATAATTAATCAATTAACTAATTAATATAAGTATAAATCAATTAACTCTTTAACTTGCCTATCATATTTTAGAGTAAACTATCCTAATAAATTTTTTATTTTTTTATTTTAAGCTTTTAAGGCTTCGTTTGTAACAATTTTTTTTACTATTTTTTAAAATAGTTTTATAGCATAAAATTTCTAGTTCAAAAAATTTTTGTACTAGAAAACTATTTTAAAAAGCAGTAACAAAGCCGTCCAAATGAAGTTTAAGACTTGACGGCTTTTTTACTGTTTCTTAAAATAACTTTTTAGTGCACAAATTTTAATTTTTTATCAAAAAAGTGCTTTAAAAGAGTTATAGAAAAAACTGCTCGAAATGGAGCCTAAGGCTTTGTTTGTGACGGTTTTTTTACTACTTCTTAGAACAACTTTTAGTTAAAAAAATTAAAATTTTATAATAGAAAGTTGCTTTAAGAAGCAGTAAGAAAATCGTCCGAAATAAAACCTAAGATTTCATTTGTGATAACTTTTTTACTGCTTCTTAAATAAACTTTATAATACAAAAATTAAAATTTAAGAAACAATAAAAAAATGATCCCAAATAAAACCTAAATCTATTCAAATAGCATCGAGATATTTATCCCTGTGAGACAAAATAGAGGTAAAGCAGTTTTTTTTTTAATAATTTTGAATGAATTTAATTATAAATATTAAAATTTATTATTCTGATTTTTATGCAAAATATTGCCTCCACGTGGAGTGAATATATATATTTTTTGTCTAATATTGAATAAAAAATCTACAATCACATCACATGTGAACTAAGGTCACTTATTTGAGTTATTTCAGCGCGTTGATGCGGCTTATTCCCGTGGCACCGAAATTTCTACGCATGTTTTCAAAGATTTTGAAACAAATGGCGTAATTAATCAACGGCTTGACCGCTGCAAGATCTCTCTTCGAAGCAACAAAAATCCATCAAACCGCGTTTTATGTTTTTTCCTGGGATCAACATCACCAAGTTGAAGCTGGTGGAGGCCATCCCAAGCCAAACTAGTAAAACTGCTATTCAAATCCACACAAAATAAATTAAGCTTACTGTAAATTCATGGCGGTGGAATTATAGAGAGAAATGTCTTAATTTTATATGAAAATTCAATAAATACATAAATAAAAAAAAGTTGTAAGAAACACTAGAGTTTTTACTTGAAATTTTTGAAAAGAGCAAAATCATTGAGACCCGACCAGCTGAAATCTATGATGCATCGAACACTTCTCATTAAATAGACGTGTAGTGTAACATGTATCCGACACGACATAGGGGCCGACATGTCTACGACATATGTCGGACACATTGAAAATATGTCCGATTGAAAAAAAATTTAAAAACAAATTGGACATGCGTAACTTAAATATTTTATGAATTTTTTTAAAATATAATTTCTTGTATTTAAAAATTTTATTTATTTAAAATATAAAAATTAAATTTGTTATTTCTTATTCTCAATACCAAATTAATCGCTTGCACTCAATGCTTCATTCATTGAATTTTCTCATTTTCATATATCTTTGGCGGGTCACAACTCTGATTTCACAATAATGCCCGATATCATCTTAACATCAAAGTCTGACGACATTACAACATCGATGTTTTAAAACCATCTCAACATCAAAGTCTGACACTGTCTTGACATTGATCCTTGACGCTAGCAATTTTTACGCACAATTTGACAAGAAATTATTCTGTGCGGAGTTCGAACTTAGCTCTACGTCCGGACTTCAATGCATTGCCGCGACGTGGCGGCCCAACCAAATGAAATAATAATTTTTGTCACGTGTTCTCCAACTTACAACATGAGTTGACGACCCGACCTGGTCTAGAAGTAAAAATTTAATTTTTACTAAAAGAAACCTGCGTAAGCGCCAATATCTAGGGTTCAGGATATAGCGAACTATTTTCGCTGCCTGACACAGAATTTCTCCTCAGAAGAAAGCTGAAAAAGAGGCTATGAAGATGAAAACCGGTTTGGAGGATGTCAAATTCTTCGAGGAGATGGAAGGCATTATGCAAAACATCCTGGAAGACTTATTGCAGTGAACAATGGGAGATAAGTCAAGGATATTATCGATAAATATTAAACTCCAAAGAGGTTTTACTACTTTTCATTTGAAAATTTAGAATTTTTACTATTAACTTCATCATGCGAATAAAAAATAGTACACAGTTGAACATAACAAAGGTAGACAACAGTAACAAGTATACAAAATGAACAAAAATATCACTGAAAATATTATATTAACTTGATCATTCGAATGAAAAAAAAGTACACAGCAGTACATAGTATACAAAACTTATTTTCCACATACTTTCTGTAATACACATCTATGAGAAAACTGAAAAACCACGTTTTATAGCAAAACCCAAATGTTCTAAACCCTAAACATAAAGCCTAACAACTCTATTAGATAAAACATTTATAGAACAAAAAGAACCAACATATTCAGTGATAAAGTACAACTTCTTTCATGGGAATATAAAACTGACCTTAGCCATAGCTTTCGGGATGAAAATCTCAAGAAAAAAAAAGGTTGAAGCTTCGATCGAAGATGAAGAGCGCTTGAAACAACAGACAGAGAGAAACTGAAACGCCTTGATTTTGAATTTTTTACTGAAATGCCTTTCTGTTTAATAAATATTCACTTTTTGCATCTGGACTAGGTTTGGTCGTCGAGTCGCACGGTAAGTTGGGAAACACATAACGAATATTATAATTTCATTGGGTCGGGTCGTCGGGTCATCAGGTCATCGGGCCGCCACGTGGTGGCATTGTATTGGAGTCCAGATGTAGAGTTACGTCTAAAATTCACACATAAAAATTTCTCCAATTTGACAGCTCATCTTTGTCTGACATCATCTAAACATCGACGACCAACACTCTCTCAACATCGATGACAGACAACCTCTTGACATCAACGCATGATACTACATAGCATCGATGCTCGACACTCGACAGAGTTATCATCTCCTCTCTCGATGTCTGATACACGACATCGACACCTGACTCTCAACATCCTAATATTAATAATTTTAAACACAAATTCTAGTTAAATGACTTATTATTTCTAAATTATTTTTAATATTATACTTATTCAATTTGTATACACTATTTTTAAAATATAAAAAAATTATAATATGATGTCTAACCCCTATCCGTGTCATATATTTTTAATAATTGATGTGTCACGTATTTGTATTCGTGTTTGTACATCATAGGATGAAATGATTCCACCAGTCTTTGTTATCATTTACAAATGATATGCTTTCATGTAACATTTTAGGATTTAGATATAGAATAACACACATAAGCTATAGTGAATGAATTTTAGTGTGAAAGTTGGAAAAGCTTGCAACATAGGACCTATCTTCAATAGATTACTTATTGTATATTTGGTCATAATTATTTGAGGAGGAAAGATTGGAGGCTAAGAAATCGAGCATAAATCATACTACTGATGTCAAAAGTTAGAGTTGATGATCCATGTGCCTCATTCTTATAGGTGATGGTGTATGTTGACATTATGCGCGTTGGTGCAACCAAACGATAATGGTCAGAGAATTGTAGGTCAAGAGACTATAGGTTGAGATGATGGTCAGAGGACTGTTGTTTAATAATGGAGGTCAAAAGTCTATATACAGGTGATGATGGTCGGAGGGCCCTAGTCGGGTGATAATGGTCAGAGGACTATATTAGAACGATAGTGGTTGTAGGACCGTAGTTAAGTGAGCAAGATTGGAGGACTGTAGTCAAGCAACAATGGTTGGATGGACTGTTGATAAGTGATGGAGGTAAGAAGATTGCAGCTTGGCGACGGTGATCAAGGGGCCATAGTTATGCCACGTAGGTCGAAGAGTCATTGTCGCATGATGGTGTTTAGAGGATTATAATCAGGTGAAGATGGTCAAAAGGATCGTAGTTGGGCGACATTGGTAAGGGGACAAATATGGTGATCAGTGAATCATAATTGGGCAATCTGAGTTAGAAGACCTTAGTCAGGCAACATTTATCAAAGGATTGTAATTAGGTGATGGAAGTTAAAGGATCGTAGTCGACTAAAGTTGGTTCTACAATATTAGACCTGGGGGGGGGGGGGTGTCCAATGGTAATAGTTGGGCAATAGTCCGATGGCTACAATCGAATAGTGTTCTGATGGTAGAAATCAAGCAGTACTTTGGTGGTGTTAATTAGGTGGCATTTTGATGATGCTGGTCGGGTGGTAGTTCGATAGCAATGATCAGGCTTTGTTCTAGTAGCTATGGTCTGACGATAGCATATTGAGAATGATTCGGTGGTGTTGCTCAGGTTGAGTAGTGAGATTATTAGTGCTTCTAAGCTCACTTGACTCTCAAGTCAAGGGCCTCCCCCATATAAAGAGTAGGGGACCTTTTATAAATTTTTCGAGTAACATAAGCCAAGGGCCTCTCCCATATAAATAGTTTGGGACTTTTTATTGTTTATACTCATTCAACATTCTTAAAAGGTGCATACTTCATAGAGCTTTCTTTCACCTAAACTACCACATCAACTATGTATGCAGATGATATATTGTGTATGATCAGATAATGACTACTTTTTTGCTATACATGTTACTGCTCGTACTGTGTGGGATGAAAGATAATCTAATATCTTTAACAAATAATGATTGAGGTTGATTGTTTGGTATCTGAAATTCATTTTGCTATTCGAATGAAAAGCTGAATGTGAAAATTCAAAGGTGACATTCCATATTGCCTTTTCCTGCTCTATTCCTCGAGATATGCTACATCTTTTTTCTTTTTTTCTTTTTTTCTTTTTTTGCTTCTGAACATTTATCAATATTTGATTCTTCTTTTATCCATTTATCTTCTTGGCTATTTATGAAAATTATTCTACTAACCCGATTATTGGTATACAAGGCATTACCAAGGTTTGAGGCTTAAGAAATTCAGATTTTTTTTTTGTCAATGAGCGTAAATTTTAAATTAATTAGTAATTATGAGTCTTGGAGTACTAATTGGATTATAAGTAACCAAGATTTGAAGTTTAAGACGTAAAAATTCAAAGTTGAAACTTTCTTTTCGAACACCGTGGTATCAGTGTATCGGGGCCCTGGCGTTGAGCTCTCAGGTTTTTGGACAAAAAAAAAGGTTTGGGCGTGGAGCGTGGCACCGAGGAGGCACTGCCGTGGCGTTGAGTCTCTGAAGAGGATATTATGGCAGCATCTAGAAGATTCTCTACGAGCGCAGCGACAATGAAACAATGAGTGCCGCGGTGCTAGATCAAAATAGTGGAAATATAATAATAAATATCTAAAGCCATTTTGTCATCCTCATTCTACCCGGTCACTATCGGAGAAGAAGAGGGAAGGAGAAGAGAAAAGAGAAAGAGGAGAGAGTGGTTTTGGAGATCAGATCTCATGATTCGTCCATTGAGCCTATTTGAGATATTTTTGAGCTTGACGTAGAATTCTAAACCTCTGTTTCTAATCTTAATTTCAGTAAATTTATAAAACTATATGAATGAAAATGTGCTTTTATCGAGTTTTACAAAATTTTCATTGTGAGTTTTAAAATATGTTATTGCACTTCTTATTGTAAAAATTTTGGCTATATAAAATTAACTTTTTAACAATTAAATTTTCCCTCATGATTTTCTGAGTATATTATTGAACTGAGGTTTTCTAGCAAGTGCAGTAGTTATATAAAAATCTCGAAAAGCTCACGTGAATGCCATTCTAAAGTTAGAAATTAAAATGGAAAAGTTCAGTGATAATTCTATTTTACAAGTAGTGTGGCTTTCATTGACAATTCGTGCACTTCATGAATACTGCATTAAGTAGTGTTGCACAAATGCATTGTGCATTACATGACATTGGAGATATTCTATTTTAAAATGTAAAAAAATGCACTCTCTATTATATTATAAGGGCCATAAATATACTCTTATTACCCCATTTTCCTGGTTTACATATGGGAGAGATTCTGGCCTTACTTGCTGAGAGCAGGTGTGAGAGGTTATGTAACACTAAAAATATTCATCTGGCCTTGTTTGTCTGATGCAGATGTGGGGTTAAAGGGAGGCATAAATGGATATGAAGATATAAGTATACATTGGGATATGTACATTATAATCATTATATTTAGTATGCTAATTTTTTAATGAATTAAATAGAACTTTAAACCTCAATATGAATTTTGTTGAGAAAGTGAAAGTTAAAGTGATATACAAATAAATATCTGAGAAAAAATATTTTGTCTTGCATATGGAAATATCTGTAAAAATGGTTATTTGGTTATGAAAGTTTAAGTGCTAGCTTTGAGATCAGGTATACATTGGAATCTGGTTAATTTAAATGTTGCTTATACTTTAATTATTTCTCAAGTCTTTGTGTTTTCCATTAATTAATTGCTGTTAAATTTTTGCGATGGACATTGATACATATGATGGGTGAAGAAGGGAGTCTACTGAGCTAGTTGAGCTCATTTTGTTGCTTTTAAATGTTTCAGGCAAAGGAAAGGGGCTAATGGAGTAGATCAGCTTGGAGTATAAGGTACTGATTTTGTAATCCAGTTTATTTATTCCGATGCATATAATTGAAAGTTGACTGGATTTATTTTTTATATTTTGATCAAACGAAAGTATATCATACTGCTTTTATATTTTAAAAATTTAGTAGCTCATTCCATTAGATCATAGGACGTTATGTTACTAATGTTGCTATTCAATATTCCGCTACTATATCGTACAATACTTTTTCGATGAATTAAATGATGATAATTCATTTTCTGCATTTGATAATATATATATATATATATATATACACATTTTTTTTTCTATCAAGACTTCTTTATTTTTAGAGGAATTTAGCTAACTTATCCAATCTGTTTGAACTAATTTTATGCATTACATTATTGGGGAATCCTTGCTAATTTCTCTACTTAATGATTCCTTGCCATTGGTGGGCTTGATTTTTAGAATTGGAACATTATCTTTGCAAATCAGTTTGATCAATTTTATTATATTAGCAAATGATTCTACAAATGTTTACACACCTTTTACTTTTAGGGATGATAGTGTTAATCCTCCTTTTATTTGATGGAGTTCAACCACAGTTTGAGGTACAAAACGACTACTTCCGCCACTTTAGCATTTCAATCCAATTACAATTTTTTGATACAATGTGATCACATTGAAGATTATTGCATGAACATCTTAATATAATCCAATGGATACATAATTACATGCTTGCTGATCCTATTGAGTTGACGCCACGAATGAATTTGATCTTTTGACTCATGATATGTGACCAAAAATTCACCTTGATCGGGAATGAATCTTAATGCAAGTATGAATCAGAGGCTCTAAAAAATGAATTTCCTCCCATTCGTCATGGGGGAAGAAGTGAAGGATTTGGGAGCTTTCTTGCCTTCGAGCACTGCCAAAGTTCTTCTCAATAACCGCTGGAGTTCTTCCCGACCACCGCCAGAGTTCTTCCCAATCACCGTCAGAGTTCTTCTCAACCACCACCGGAGTTCTTCTCAACCACAATTGGAATTCTTCTCGACCACAACCGCATTTCTTCCCAATCACCACCAGAGTTCTTCCCAACCACTATCAGAGTTCTTCCCGACCACCGCCCGAGTTCTTCTCAACCACCGTCGGAGTTCTTCTCAACAACCGTCAGAGTTCTTCCCGATAATCGAACTTCACCGGACATCCCTCCACTCGTCGACCCCCACTATATCTCTTTCCAATCCGCGACCGCCAACAAACTTTCGCTCATTCATCAGCTAACCATTCAAGATCATAAGCACATGTATGGAGTTTTGCAATATCCTCAACATATTATATTCTTTCTATATTTAAGTTAGGGAACGGGTTAATTTCTGTATTTCATTCGAACAATAGTGGAATCCTTTTAACTAGCGAAGCCCCGTTGTTTTTCTCCATTTCAAAATTTTCTACGTAAAAACTCTAGTGTCCCCCTGTCACCTCAAATTTCTATTTGTGTACTGAATTGTCTGCTTAGCTAGAACGTAAAACTTTTTCCCTCTACCGTCGAGAATTTCTTTGCCCGCAACAGCTCTTATACTTGGCCCCATTTATTTTCATTTTTACTTACCTTCTCTTCTCTTAACTTTAAACTTTAAACTTTAAACTTTTTTTTGGTATTTGTCATAGATGTTGTTACTTTTGTTGAATATCCGTAACTGTTTGTGTATTAACAATTTAAGTATATTTGGTTATTTCGATCATATACTTAGAAATTTCAGTATCATGAAATGCTCAGCACGGCTCTCAGATTTTTCGAAGAAAAAAAAAATCTACCACTAATGCAGTCATTCTCAGTTGATTTTCTCGTGAGAATATCCGAGCTACCATGCTTGGGATCTCTGCTAGAGCTGGTTCTTCTTCCCCTCCCAATCATCCATCTCTTTCCCTTGGTCAAAATCTCTGTTCAAATACAATTCGTATTCCAGTAGTATAGTCACACCATCCCACTGAATAAAATCAAAACAAAACAAAATCAAGTAAGAAGCGTAGACATACAAGGCTGATTCATTTGACCTATTACAAATGCGACGAGCCTTTGGGTTCCCCCTCATGCTCTAATGACAGAAGAAAAAAAAAGTGTGAGGTCCTGCTGCCTCTACGTACATCGTCATCAACTAAAAAGATGAAACCTAACCAACCATTAGAGTTTTAACTTTTAAGAAACATTGCAAAAACAAAAACTAAAGGGTCGAAACACTCCGACAACAGACATGAGATGCAACAATCAAAAGTTTAAGCACCTCATAAACTCCCACTCCACGTCATCATCATCGGAGCCTCCGGCCGAGGCGATTCCGTCGGTCTCTGCGGCCATGACGTCGTCGGCGGAGACATGAACGAGGTACGGCATGGAGTTGAAGGCGCGGGCCAGGCCGCAAGTGATGGCGTCCCCGTCACTATGAGCGTATTCCTCGGCGCGGCGCTTAAGGGACTCGAACATTAGTTCAGGTTCGTGCTGCATCGCTCGCAGGACATCCGCGCAGGACGGGCCAGGCAACGCACGCGTCACCGCGAAGGAGTGGGGACCGTCGCTCTTCTCCACGCGCACAACGCTTGGCCCACCGAACAGATTGTGCAGTCCTCCGAGCGCCTCCTGGTACGCTCCGCCGAGAAACATCCCCAAATAATATCCTCCACCACTTGAGAATTCGTGGAGGGGGAGAGACTTCCTCCCGCCGATGAAACTGTCCAGCTTACCATCACTGTCGCAGGTGAGATCTGAGAGGATGCCATTCACCGATGGTCGCTGGTCAAGGCGGTGGATAGGGACGATGGGGAAGAGCTGACCAATTGCCCAGAAATCTGGAATTGATGTGAAGATTGAGAGGTTAACATGGTAGGTGCGCACTGCATCTGATGTAGTTATCTCCCTTGCCACTAGATCGCAGAGTGCGTCCACGGCGGCAAGGTGTTCAAGTCCGAGTAACCCGTCCTTGAATTGTTCAACGCATCGTCGCTTCAGCTGATCGGCGTAGAGGATGCATGTCTCGTACTCCGATCTCATCGCTGCGGCCGTCAGATTACGGTAATCGGCAAGGGCGTCGTCTTCCAGAGAATCTAAGACGTAGGCGATGTTCTGTCCGAGAGCTCCGGGATCAAAGGCGGTGGAAGAGACGGCTTCGAAGACCAGGACGGAGTGGTGGGAGACTAGGGCACGCCCACTCTCGCTGCAGATGATTGGATGACGCACGTGCTTTCTGTCGCAGGCGAACTGGATAGCCCGAACAACGGTAGAAGCGTACTCATCCAGGCCATAGCCGACGGACATATCAGAGCAACTAGAATGGGATCCATCATAGTCGATGCCGAGGCCACCCCCTATGTCAATCACGCGCATACCTGCGCCCAGCCTGGCGAGCTCACAGTAGATCTGAGCTGCCTCGGTGACGCCGTCAGCAAGAAGGACGGTGGACGGGATCTGGGAGCCGATGTGGAAATGCAGAAGCTGGAGGCAGTCCAGCATGTCCAACTTTTGGAGCTTATTTGCCACGGAAAGAATCTGAGCAGTTGTCAGTCCGAACTTTCCCTTTTCGCCGGAGGTGGAACCGAAGTGGCCAGAATGTTTGGTTCGGAGCTTCGCCCGAAGGCCAATAACAGGCCGAACACCAAGCTTAAGGCTTGTCTCCACGACGGTATCAAGCTCCTCTTCCTGCTCAAGAACAATCACAGTGTTCAGATCAAGGGCTCTCCCCATGAGAGCGAGGGAGACGTACTCAACGTCCTTGTAGCCATTGCAAATGAGGAGCGCGTCAGGGTTGCCTCTGGTGAGGCTGCTCATGGCAAGGAGAAGTTCAGGCTTTGATCCGGCTTCAAGGCCGAAACGGAAAGGAGAGCCAAATTCTACGATATCCTCCACGATGTAGCGATCCTGATTGCATTTTACCGGGTAGACTCCCTGGTAGTGAGAGTCGAAGCCATTGGACTGGATGGCGAAGTGGAAGGCAGAGTGGAGGGATTCAAGGCGGTTCTTGAGGACGTCAGGGAATCGGATGATGATTGGTAGTTGGAGGCCGAGACCGCCCAATGATTTCGGATCGGATGCTTTTTTGACAACCTTCATCAGATCGATTTCCTGATATGGGAGGGTTGCAGAGCCGAAGGAACGCACAGACATGTTGCCGGCAGCATTGACGGTGAAGTAGGGTGCGCCCCAGCCGTCAATCTTGTAGAGGGCGGCTGAGAGGTCAGTGGACCAAGATGAATGGACATCGTGCGCGTTAGGGATGGTTGGTGTAACCGGAGTGCCACAGGGAAATGCTCCCTGAAGGGGAAGAGAGCCATCCCAGGCGAAACCATAGCCAGGAGGAACTGCAGTTTCTACGCAGGCCAGGGCCGGCATCTCTTCCCAAAAAAATTAATTAAAGAATTAAGGAAAAAATTAGGTCTCTATCAGATCTCGATGTAGAGAAGGGGGCTTTTAAAGCCGCCGAGGCCGGAGCCCCGGCTACCCCCTCAAAAGTAGCAGAAGGGTAAAGAAAAAGAGGAGGAGAAAGCTTAGCTCGCCGTTACAGTGACCGGATATCCCCACGCCGTCCCTTCAGAAGACGGTAGATGCAAAGAAAACGAGTAGTTTGGGGAAAAAAATCAGATAATTTACCGCGATGCGAAGAACGGAAACCCTCGAATATACCGGTGGCGATAGATCAATGATCTGAAGCAATCAAAATAGAGAAAATGGATCCGAGAAACGAGAATAACTTGAGGCGAATCGACCAATAGGAAAACCAGAACAAATAGCCCCAACCGAAATCGACGAGAAGAGAAAGGCGGCCCAAGGAAGAAAGGATTACCTAATGCCGGCAGCGCCTGTACCGGTGCAGGAAAAATCCTAAAGGAAGGCGGAGGAGCAGCCGAAAACCTAACGGAAGGGAGTTAACGGATCAAAAAAAAAAACCGGAAAGAGTTGGAAGCTGGCGAGATTTGCATGAACGGCGAGGGGATTTATATAGGAAAACAATTTCACCATTTTTCCATTAAATTAAAAAAAACACGAAATTAAAAAAAAAAAAAAGGGTGTTTTTTTCCGTTTGTTTTTCAATTTCTCGCTCGGAATATATCGCTACGAAGGCCTTCCCCGTGACTTCCATTTTCTCTGGGATTCTCTACGTGAGAAAAAAAAAAAAATTGTCGCTTTTCCATCAAGATCTTTTAAAATCATGATATTAATTATATATCTAACAAAAAATTCTGTCACCAATATTCATATTTGATCTGAATATTTTTTTTATATCTATATATGAAAATTGAATTAATTAATTTAATAATTTATATCAAATAAAAAGTTTTCAAACAATATTTTTTTTATTTAAGATAATTTCTTTATTTTATATTTTTATATTTTTATTTTATTTAAAATAATTTCTTTATTTTTATTTTTTTATTTTTATTTAAAATATTTTCTTAAACAAGCTTTTGATAAAATGAAGTGATGTGATGGAGTGATTGAAAATTTTGTTTTAGAAAATATTGACCAATGAATGACAAAATTTAATTGAGATTTTTTTTAATTGTTAGCTTCAATTTATATACATTAATTTATAAATTCTTAATAAATTTCACTATGATGTTTATCTATTTTTAATTCACATGAGTCATGAGTGCCAAACAAAGCCATAAGATACGATTACTTTTCAAGCAAATTTGCACAAAATTAATTTTTTTATTTTCTTATTTAATATTAACTAAATAACCTATATTAACGAAATAACCTTTGAAAAAAAAATTATTTTAGGTTGAATGAAAATAAAAATATTTATCTAATAATTATTATAAAATTAATTTCAAAATAAATTTAATCATTAAAAAATTTAAAGAGCTCTTAATGACATAGCCTACAATATCTTTTTTAATGTGTAATTATATGAGTGTTTAATCTATATTTTAATAAAGATTTGATAAATTTTCAAAAGGTACAATGATTATCTGTTTTATTGTATGATTGTGTGAAAGAAGTAAAGTTTGACCATTTTTTGTTCGCAAGTGTAATTATTGGTTTATTATTTCTTGGGCATCATAATGTAATCTCTCCATAAATTTTGTCCAAATTAAATCTTGAAAAACCTAATCTAGAAGCGAGTAGGTGCAATTAAAAATTCCTTTTCTATTGCTCCATATTATTTATTTTTTCAGATTTTAGTTGTGATAATTTTTTATTATTTTTGTTGCGGGCTAGAATATACGCGGCGATAGAGTTAAAATACTACGTCTTAGCGTTGTATGGATATCCAGCTCACACACAGAGAACACAAGATTTTTACGTGGAAAACCCTGAAAAAGGGTAAAAACCACGGGGCCTGGCCCAGTTGAAATGATTCCACTAGAACTTCAGTAGATTATAGGGTGCTGACTCGCCTTTAAGGGCGATCAGACTACAAGTATAACACGTAGGGTGGAAGTTAGAGGTTTGTGAGGGCCTAAGGTCGCCCTGGCAGAACTTCGGGGTCACCCGGCAGTCTGGCAGAGTTTTGGTCCCTAGGTAATTGTTGGGCAGAGTTGAGGACGTTAAATGGTGGTCTGGCAGAACTCTGGCGTCAGGCGGTGGTCCGGCGAAGAGCAGGGCCTCAAGCGGTGGTCCGGCGAAGAGCAGGGCCTCAGGTGGTGGTCCGGCGAAGTGCAGGGCCTCAGGTGGTGGTCCGGCTAAGAGCAGGGCCTTAGGTGGTGGTCTGGTAAAATGCAGGGCCTCAGGTGGTGGTTCGGCAGGGTGCAGGGCCTCAGGTGGTGGTCCGGCAGCGTGCAGGGCCTCAGGTGGTGGTCCGGCAGAGTGCAGGGCCTCAGGTGGTGGTCCGGCGAAGTGCAGGGCCTTAGGTGGTGGTCCGGCAGAGTGCAAGGCCCTTAGGTGGTGGTCCGGCAGAGTGCAGGGCCTCAGGTGGTGGTCCGACGGAGCAACGGCGTCAAGGCGGTGGTCCGGCGGTGGTCGAGGAGGAGCAAGGGGGCAAGAGATCTCTCTTCTTCTCCTTAGGATTAGGTCTCTCTTTTCATGAGAAATGGGGTCTCTATTTATAGATTTTTGTGAGTGGCATGGCCCGTAAATAGGTGGAAGATCAGGGGTAGTTAGGGAGTGGTTGAATGGACGGCCGATCTTGAATCCCTTGATCATAGATTGTTCGCTAGACATTTGAAGGTCTTAATAATGTCAGAATTTGGCGATCTTGGGCTCGTTGGATTCGTCTCGTCAAGACGCTCGATTCGACTATAAGCATGTCACATTTGGAGATCATTTGGTAATCCAAATTATGGTTTGAACCTTTCAACAGCGCTTTAGAATTTTGACTTGGACTCATTTGGGCTCGGATTGGGTCGAACTTGGTGTCGTTGGGTTCGTATTTCCGAGACGCTCAGTTCAAACTATAAGTTTGCTGAAATCAGAGTTCGGATGGTCCGAAAATTAATTTCGAAAGTTTCCAACTTGGTTTTGCCTCGAGATTCGTGCCCGATCAAGATAATGTTTTGAGGATGTATCAGTTGCCCCCTATTTTCAGACGTCGAAGCTCCAGAAGCCCGAAAATACGCGTCACAATTTTTCGGGGATTTTTTGTGTGATTTGAAAATTGAAAACAATCCAATTTTAGGCATAGAGGTCTCGAACAACTTCGAAAGTGTCAAAATTGGGTCCGGAACGTCGAAAGATGGTTCCGGGGACCCCAAAAACTTTCGATTTGACCTTTCTGGGCCCAA